>CM062297.1:27949744-28572834 GCA_031216915.1 Pictodentalium vernedei
GGTTTGGTTAAAACTCAACCGAAATCTGGTTGTGGGAGAGTTAATTTTTGTGTTAATTTTGGAGAAGCTCAATTTAATTTGCGGATTTCAGACGCTGTTTGTTAACGTTTCAAGAGATATAGTTGCCATGACTGCTGGGTGTTGATTTTGTTTCCCCTGACCGTTGGGAGTTTTTAAAAAGCGTTTGAGTTGGCGTATAACTTTTCTAATGTTGTTATGCATCAATGGATCTACAAGAGACTGTTTTATTGAGAATACCTGTTGGTGTAATTTGTTCTAAGATCTTAGTCAGCCCGGACCCCACAGTTTGGATAGTGTGTTGTGTGTGGGGGGGGGGGGGGGGGGTGAAGAGCCAAATGTTATCCCAGTGGATATTACCTCACTCTAAAATCGGTTGGGTTAAAACTCAACCGAAATCTAATGGGTTGGGTGAATATGAACCCAATTGGGCTTATATTCCTCACTCAGTCCAGTTGATCTGGGTTAATTTTAACCCAACCTGATTTTAGCGTGCTGTTGGGTTCAGTATAGACACCTGTGCTGAAACACCAAAACTTGCGTTTGAATGTGGGTGCTCCTTTCTTCTGGATTTTAAAGTACAACGTTACACTGACAATATCAGACGTGTCCACATAGAATGGATCGTTCCCTGCTACGTTACTGATTTTGGCGTGCAGTTAGTCATTTACGATCATTAAGCCCAGAAAGGAATCCGAGTGTTCAATTAAATATACTGGTACACCAACAACGTGCGCGAGATTGTATTCGTTGTGAAGCTGTAGCATTACTCCGTTTGACGTCTCTGTTGGTCATTGTTCAAGACTCGCGTTTCAGTTCTGTTGGGCACAGTAGTATCTAGTGCTTTTTTTCTAATGATATTGAGATTTATTTATTTATTGGTGTTTACGGTCACATATTTCTGCACAATGGCTAAGCATGACCACGACAGTTTTACGGGTGGAGGAAGCCGAAGTACCCGGAGAGAACCACCGAGCAACTGTCAGCTCCTCAACATACTAACTCCACAGAAGGAGGGTTAGCATCGGTTGAAGACAGGTGCACCATCGACGTGCAGTACGCCTTAGTGCACAGCGTCACCGTGCCCCCACATGGGCAATGGGGGGTGAAGTGTCTTACCCATGGACACAACGCGGTTGCCGCAGGTGGGATTCGAACCGAGGACCTCTGGGCTTGCAGCCTGCACGTCTACCTACTGAGCCACCGCGCCCTCCGCCCCCCCCCCCCCCCCCCCACCAATGATATTGAGATGAAGTTTCTCATGTTACTGTTGAACCCAAAGACTTTCAAGGTTATTTTATTTATTTCACGCCTGTTCTATGAAATCTTCAACTACAGCAACACTAAACCGTGCGGAAAATAAAAATCTGTTCCGCATATATGTGCGGAAGGGAAGTCGCTGACGGACTATTTTTAACTGGTAGAGTGCCGAATTATTTTTGGCCATCACAACTTCAACGCAGGTCTTTGCCTTGTTACAATTTATGGGAGAGTGCCTATGGGCACTCTCCCATAAATTGTAACAAGGCAAACCCTCACAGACTAAATAATATCACTTCAAAGATAATACAAAGCACATCCACTGAATGTGAGAGCTTTCAAGCTGTGGTACTGGCACTTCAGAATAAAGCCCAAATATGGGCTTCCAGCACTCTACCGGTTAAATAGAAGCGAAATTTAGCTGGAATGTTTTACAAATAGTGAAACGCAATTACAATTTGAATCGCTTGCAATGGCCGAAAATCGTCCTCTGAGTTCCAATGTGTTCTATGTGCCAGTCGGCACATAGAACACATTGGAACTCAGGGGACGAAACAGTAACACGGGTTCCCCTCACAAATTTGATTGGCGATAAAATGTGTAGTTTTTGTTGATAGTTGTCAAATGAATTGTAGAGTGTCCTTCTAATAATTGTTTTTGTTTTTTTTTTTTTTATAGATGTGAAGCTGTGTAATAAACACAGAACAACACACGCGTGTTGTTCTGTGTAGTTAGGACACGGCACTCTTTGAATCAGACGTTGGTCTTTGGGGTAAATAACTACACCGCCACATCTAGTACCTGGTCTTTCCTCAATGGCTGGTGAAAGTTTGCTCGTTCAGTATCAGAATGAAGATCAGTTTAGTCTAGACACGTCTCAGTGACAACACGTCGCAGCTAGGCAATGTTTGGTCGTAAGCTTTGGGTGTTAAGATGAAGGAAAGGGTGGCCTCTGTGAGCATCCAAACATCTCTGTTGGCTATAATTCGTTCACGAGTTCCAATGTGTTCTATGTGCCGGAGGGCACATAGAACACATTGGAACTCGGGGGGCGTATTTTTGAAGTCTCCTGTTTCCAGTTACAGTTTTGTTGGGCATATTAGTGTCTAGTATTTTTGTCCAATGATATTGAGATGAGGCTCCACACGTTACTATTGAACCTAAAGACTTCCAGGGTTATTTTATTCCGGTCACGGCGGTCTTTGAAGCAGACGCTGTGCTTTAGGTAAACAAAGGCTACGCAAAGCGTGAGCCACTGCTCCTGACCCGTAGGCATGTTAGAAGTAGCCTTAAAGGTTTTGTGGGACAGAAAAAAGTCGAAAGAGTGAAAAGGGGCCATAACTCTGGAAAATATTTTGGACGGAACCCATTTCTTGTGCATATCCGCTCCCCCGCGTGGATCTATCAGCATATCAAAACAGATCCAAGTCCGGCCGGTGGCTTTCAAATTGCAATCCAGAACGTTTGTTGAGGTATATCGGAGGTCGTGGGCATAATAACTACCCCGCCACCTCTAGTAACTGGTCTTTTCTCAATGGAGGGTGAAAATTGGGTTGCTCAATATCAGAATGAAGATCATTGAAGTCTCGCCACGTCTCGGTGAATGTACATACATCAGAGGTACAACGCGTCGCAACTGAGCAGTGTTTGGCCATAAGCTTTGGATAGTAAGATGAGGGAAAGAAAAGCTTTTGTGGGCATCCAAATTGGAAGAGGTGGTCGTCGAAGAATCGGGGCAAGGTGGATGTGAGAAGTTATCTGGATCTGGATCTGGATTTGCTTCTATGCTATCAGAAATAATGCATGACACCGAAACCCATAATAATGAGGGCATAGCGGGGAATAGAACAACAAAACAATTGCTGCTTCATTTGGCAGTCTGTGCCTTGAGAGGCCATGTAGCTGCTGGTTAAGGAAGATAATGGCATTTTATATTACAATCGATTTTTAAGTACGGTTGGTGGATATTGTGGGCGTTGTTTAAATACACAATATACCCATAGTAGCTTGGTGCACTAAAGTCTAAATGTTCACAACGAGTGGTGAAGGGGTGTTATCCGCGAGTCTTCGGCGCGCGGTTAACACCACTTCACCATGAGTGGAGAACATTTGGTACACCAAGCTACTTCGCGTATATTTTATTTATACCATAATTGTCAGATTAATAAGAGTTTACATGTTGAATAAATCAATATTCACACGTGCGAATTTGTTTTTGTTCACATGAGCACGGGTGAGCGGTACTTCCGCTGGCAATTTTACCGCGGAAACGAAATAGAAAACGAAAACGCAAATTAAGGGGCCATTTTCATTTTAATAACATACTTTTTCGAGTTATGGATGCTTTGTTAGCATGAGGCAACGTGTGTATGTTATTTTTTGGTACTTTATGGGGTAAACGTATTTAAAAACGTAATAAATAATTGCGGGTTTCATTTCATTCTTTACGAGGCGACGAGTGATAAATTTAGACAAGTTTGCATTCAAGACGACGAGGCCACCAAAGGTCAACTTGGATGCAGTTCCACTGGAGGTGTAAATGTTTACTATTGAAATCCCATTTCTGGCGTGTACACCGCGGTTGGTGTGTAAAGCTAAAATTTATGTCATAGGCTTTTTATATGTAGCAGAATTGGCAATCATGGTATAAAATAAGAGAATGAATCTGCAGTTACTGACAGGTATTCGTTTGAGCCACTCAAAGGCCATTTGACGAACAGCTATGGTATAAGATGATCAGGAAAACTGTGTGAAGATCTTAACGCTTTTCCGTAGCACGCCACAGCTATCTATACAGGCTACAAGCCCACTCGCATCCGATTGCTAGTTATGTCGTACATCGATATGGTGTAAGATGGTACAAAGAGATGGAGTTGGTCTCGCCACTTGTACAGTCTGGTGCCCAGCGCGCTGGGGTAGTGCTGAACGTCACACTTGAACTAGAGTACAAAAAGCTTTGCTCATAAAATACAGTTAAATCTAGAAGTCCTGTCACGAACTGTGCGCATATCTAGGCTTAATTGCGCGTAGGAATTGTGTGCAATTGCCATATCGAATGGCATCCAAAGCACGGCAGGTTCTCCTGGTTACTCGTAGTAAACACAGGCAATGTTTCTGCCAATAGACCTCCGGGTTACCCGGAGGTCCATTGGCTGAAACATTGCTTGTGCACAGGCCATATGTACAGAATTTGATAGCCTTACTATGGTCATAACGCGTATATTAACGCGCAGATCGAAGTGCTATTTGTAAGCATTTCATGACAGGACTTCTAGTTTTACCTGTACACAACATGGGACGTGGAAGATTTCCCAGGAATCCAACTTGATCAAATGCCACGCGCAGAGAGATCTGAAGTTAACACCATCGGTTATCAACTAGTGCCACATGAAAGTGAAAAGATCATTGAAGAATTGCTTCAACGTCCACAGAACAGATATGATGAAATGATGTTCGTTAACCTCTACAACTCACACTTCAGTCACATCAAAGACATTGAGAACTAAGTCCTATGGATGTCAGAAATGTGGAAAACTGTAGAATACCGTCACGAAGCTACATCGACATGGAGTGATATGCACAGAAGTAACTACCAATATACTGGCGGCGTTTACCACATGCCAGACTCCATTCAAGACACTTCGTGGCGAATAAATCGTTGTGCTAGAAGACGACGGGTATAACCCGTATCGAGCTACCTTCGACTTCGCGGATTACTACGGCAAGACACAGCTACACAGGATTCAGCGCAGATGGCATGGTTAGAGCAGTACCAACCCAAGCACTCAGCATGAATCGATCTGCACCGTTACCAACCGACGTTATCCATTTGAGAAACTGGAAGAAGAATTCCACTAATACAGGGACCGACCTGGGCATGCGCCAGTGCGTATTTGGTTCTGAAACATCAGGACCTGGCTCTTAAATCTCAGAAATAGGCTTCTCAGTTGGCGAGTAACTTCTCAGATAATATTTTGATATTCTTTCGATGGATAATCGAGAGAGACACTCTTACATGTATTATATATATGATTATCATTTATCATTGTTGTATAGTGCTCAAGTTAATACTTCAAGTCTTAATTACCAAGCATTAATCTTCACTGTGGTTTCTGATCAAGTCTTGACTGCCTAAATAGGCAGCCAAGACTTGATCAGAAACCACAGTGAAGATTAATGTTTTTACAAACAGCAGTGTGACTCCGTAAATTGAAATCTGGCGCATGAATTGAAAAAATAGGCCCCGAGGCTAGAGCGTATTTTAAATAGCCCTGATGGGTCCCTGCTAATACCTGTTCGAACTACCTGTGATTGGATTCAGCTCGTGAAATTATTCTCAACATGGTAAAAAGAGACCTTATGACGTGCATGAAGATGCGGCACCCACTCCAGCTTGTTCTGATTTTATTTATATGAGTTTTTAACACTTTCGACATCCAGGGTCAACTCGTGTCGCAAAGTTTTACGGGTGGAGGAAGTACCCGGAGAGAACCACCGTGCAACGGCGAGCAACTGCCAGACTCCCCAACGTACTAACTTCGCACAAGCTGGGTTAGCGCTAGGTGAAGACAGGTGCATCATTGACGTGCAATACGCCTTAGTACACAGTGCCACCTTGTCCCCATGTGGACAATCGGGAGTAGGTACCTTGCCCAAGGACACAACGCAGTAATCCTTAGCGGGGATGGAACCGTGGACCTCTTGGTTTGAGGTAGTTTGTTGTGAAGAACTCATCGAATTTCGTGCACCTGAAGACGGGCAACGTTAAGTTCTTGGACATAATCATCTGTCTGACGCATGAATTTTCGTACAAATACCTCAATGTTTATGGATGCACACAGATAAATGGCCATCTGCCAGAGCACGAAGATGTCTCCAAAAGTTTGAAGAGCAACATTTTCATTGATGAGTACAACTACCGCTAGATTTTCTATTTATTTTTTCAGGTGTCTTTGCCTTGTTGCAATTTATGGGAGAGTGCCCATAGGCACTCTCCCATAAATTGCAAAAAGGCAAATCCTTACAGATTAAATAAATTTACTTACGAGATAATATGAAGCCCATCCACTGAGCGTGAAGCCTTTATCTTGTTGTACCTGCACTTCAGAATAAAGCCCAAACACGGTCTTCCAACACTCTACTTGTTAATCAGTTCCAAGAAAATGTATTGATCACGATACCATCCAAAAGTTAACTGATGGCTGTCAAACATGCAAGTAAGCCTGCCAGTGATCACGACAGGTTGCATGTTTTTACCATGTGCTTTATATGATGCCCCCAACCTCTGAAGGAGGATGTGGGGGTATCTAGTGAAGCCTTCCATCTGTCCATCCATCCGCCCACCTATCCATCCATCTGTCAGTCCATACCAATGTTTTGCATTGTAATTTCAAAGCCCTTAGTTGGATTTGCATCTTGTGTGACATGCTGACAGTCCACTCAAAAACTCTAGATTTTCTTTTTACTTTTTGTTTTTTTTTATAAGAATCCGATAATTCCACTTGTTTCAACCTTGAATTGATGCATGAAAGTAAACAGCGCATTGAAACGCGGGAGTGATTTGATTGATACTGGGAAGAGATAGCGTCTTCCAATCTGATTCAGCTGGCGGGTCTCTAGACCAAACATGGCCTGAAAGTCCGTTATATAAGTTTTTGGTTTGGTACGTCCTTTGAAAGGACGTACCAAACCAAAAACTTATATTACGGACTTTCAGGCCATGTTTGGCCTAGCGGGTTTCATGCATCAATTCAAGGTGAATACGAGTTGAGTTATTGCTGGAAATGATCGGTATCCACTCAAAAACACTAGATTTTCTTTTCATTATACGTGTTTGGAACAAATTGATTATTTCCAGTGATAATTTGAAAGTGATGCTTTGAAAGCCACCATTTTGATTGATACCGTGAAAGTGAAACTTTCTTTTTCTTTCCTTGAAGCCATCGACAAACTCTTCCAGTTTTATAGACGACCAAGCAGATTTGTCCTTACGTGGCATTCTTACACGTAGGCCTGATTCAATGCGTGGTGTATTGAGCACATATCTCAGATTTAATGTCTGTTCGCGTTATTGTATCAGGTAACGCTGAATACGCATATCAGTCGTGGTACAACATTTAATAAACTAGAGGTTGCTGCCTACGGGTGACCAATCCCCGCGAAAAAATTACCCTGATACCATAACCTCGGTCAAATATTACACTAAATTAACACAGCAACTGTTGGTATTATTTACTCATATAACATAGATAAGAATACCTGTATTTGATGAAATGTCAAGTTTGGTTTCGATCGGGACCGATAAGATTTAAATTCAAGGTCACTGTGACCTTGACCTTTGACACAACGGCCTTAAATATGTAGGGTTCTTGCTCTGAACCCACATGCCAAGTTGGGTGTCGATCACAAATGCATATTTTTAATAATTAAGAGAGCAGAAACCAAGTCCGACCGATAAATTTTTAATTTCAAGGTCACTGTGACCTTGAACTTTGGCATAATGACCTAAAAGTATATAGGCTTCTTACTCTCATTATGATTATGCCCGGTCCACATGCCAAGTTTGGTTTCGATCAGGCAAACATTTTAATTAGAGAGCAGAAACCAGCTCTGACTGAGAAAACTTAAAATTCAAGGTCACTGTGATTTTTCCTTTGACACAATAACCCCAAAATAAATAGGGTTCTTCTTTTCATCATGATAAACCCATAAGCCAAGTCAAGTATCAATCGGGCAAGCAAAATTTCAATTTGAGAAGCCAACTCAGGTAAATGTTTAAGTTCAAGGTCATTGTGATCTTAACTTTTGCAACAATGACCTCAAAATATATAGGATTCTTCCTCTCATCATGCCCAACCCAAGTTGGGTTCCAGTTGGCCAAGCGGAAATTTCATTACAGAGCGGAAGCCAACACTGATATAAATTAAAGTTCAAGGTCACTGTGACCTTGACCTTTGGCATAATGATCCCAAAATAAATAAGCTTCTTCCTCTCATCATTCCTAACCCATATGCCAAGTTTGGGTTCAGTCGGTCAAGCGGAATTGTAGTTAGAGAGCACAAACCAACTGTCTACAGATGGGAACACAGACGGACGGACGGACGGACGGACGGACGGACGGACGGACGGACGGACGGACGGACGGACGGACGGACAGCGCCACGGCTATATCCCCCCGAATTTGTTTACATATGAAATGAATGATCAAAGTACTGAAGAAACTTGATTTAATACTGACATGGGCTCTGAAGCTCTTGTCAAGCTTGGTCACTTTATTTATGGCGCTTTTGTCTGTTGAGTTTTTATCCACATGCACAGCTTTTGGCTACATACATGTAACCCAGCTAAGAAGATGACGAAGCTGACATACCATTTTATAAGAAAACAAAAGTATGAAAATAATTTTTATTGTGCTGAGTTTTTCTAAAGTGATAGTTATCTCTTTACCTCACACGACTTGAGGACGATACTTTCACAATTTTTTCTTGAATAAATAGAGAGTAATAGCTTGACTGGACTGGTTACGTGAAATAATTCATGAGAGGTGAGGGACGTTGTACAAACACGAGTGCGCGAATGCAATATTACAATATTATCCCTCCCCTCGAATGAATTATTTCACGTAACCAGTCCAGTCAAGCGATTACTCTGTTTATTACTTTTCATTATTAACGATAATTATATTATTTAACCCTTTAACTAACATAACGGCAAAAACTGGCCAGCGCTATTCTCAAAAATCGTCAGTTAATTTTCATTATTTTTTTTATTTTTTGTCTCTAAAACATAGGTTATGACCCCTCACTGGTACGAGCCCGTCGAGCTCGTTCCAATGAGGGGTCATTACCTATGTTTTTGAGACAAAAAATGAAAATAATAGTTATTCAAGAATTTTTTTTTGTTTGCAAGTGTCGTCTGCTTTTCATGTTAGATAAAGGGTTAAAAAAAACACAAAAAACAATGAAGTCCCCATTACACCCATGGCAAAGCGTCTTCCTTTGCGCGCACGGATACATGACCCAATTGTTGATTGCATAATTCACTTGTGAAGTTATCGTTTATAATCAAACCCGGAAATCCCAGTAAATCACACTGGAAAGTAATAACTGAATTTATTATATGCTAGCCTGTGAATTAACGCAAATTATCTAAAAGATATTTCTCGAGATCCGTCGATTCGATGGATACCGAAAAATATCCCTCAGTAGCTTCCTAAATAACGTCACACCCTTGGCACATGATGTCGCCTTCAATGTCGCCTTGAACAAACGATCAGCAGATCTTTGTTATTGTCTTGAAACTGTTTGCAGTCGAATTGGGCTGAATATTGCGCAGTAAAATGGAATTATCTCATGAGTGTGGACCTTGCTCGAATGAAAAATAATACTTTCAGGTCCACACGCTTTGGAGCATGACGTCGCCTTGAAGGAATGATCAGCAGTCTTTGTTATTGTCTTGAAACTGTTTGCAGTCGAATTTGGCTGAATATTACGCAGTAAAATGTGACGTAACATATAATAAGCAGAAAATCTACGCTACTTTAGTGAATATCGTGAATTATCTCCGTGTGGACATGGACGTATTATTTTTCACTTGCGCAAGCGATCGTGAAAAATAAAACTTTCAGATCCACACTCATGAGATAATTCCAGATATTCACTAAAATAGCGTAGTTGTCCTCTATACTTTCATTTCTTATTTCCAAGATACCTAATAACTATATATTGGAATGAGCTGGGCAAGTCCATTCCATTGAGGAGCCACAAGCTTGGTTTGGGAATGGAATGGATTTAGAAAAAAAAATTGTATATATGCCTGACAATTTTCGTCAGTGTAAGAAATTTTAGCGGAAGTTAGCTCCCCTTAATTTCCCAATGTCAGTAAATACTTTGGGTGTGGAAATTTCATATGAAAGTTAAAATTTCGAAATGTTAGCGAATTTATATCATCGAGGTGCGCATCATTTCATAAGCTATCGGCATTTTTCTGTAGAGTAGTATAAAAATACAGAAGCTGGTTTTTACAATTTAAGAAAAGAGCGTTTTCACTATCCTTCGATGCTCTGTTACTTTTTTCTGTTGATTATATCAACAGTGTGTGCGCTGTGACATATAATACAGACACTGTCCGTCCATTAAGTGGTTGAATGCTAAATTATTTTTGATCACAAAAATTTGTTCACACGTCTTTTCCTTGTTACACTTTATGGGAGAGTGCCTATAGGCACTCTCCCATAAATTATAACAAGGGAAATCCATACAGATAAAATACTTGAACCTAATAGGTAATATGAAGCATATCCACTGAATATGTAGCCTTTAGATTATAGTACCTACACTTCAGAGTAAAGCCCAAATATGGGCTTCCAGCACTCTACCAGTTAATATAAAACTCTAGGTGAGATTTGCTTTTTTTTCCCCGGGAAGAATAAAAACTTAGAAATTACTGTACAAACGCATTCACTAAACATAGAGTCAGTGGACAGGAGTGTGGGTAGGTGTGATACTAATAGGTATTCTTTATGACGGATTATCTGTGAGGTAGTAGCTTCTAATTAGCTTGTCATAAAACGTCACGTTTCATGTTGTTACTTTTAATAAACGAAAACAGACAGCTTTGGGAGCTTTGGGAGCTGTCTGTGGTTTTCGTTTTTTAAAAGTAACAACAGAAAACTTGATTTTATTTTCCAATGATGTAATAGGTGGTTTCTCGATAATTACTTGCTTCTTAATTGGACCTCCTCGTACATGTAATAAATTCAGGGGAGATAAATTCTTCGCTCATTTGATAATTATTATCAAAGGAGATGACTTTTTCGAAACTCGATTTCCGTGACAAGATAAGTCAGGGAGGGCGATTTTTGCAAAAAAGCGCTGGGATAACCTTAGGTAAATAAAGGATATCTAGTGTTTTTTGAGTGGATACCGAAAAATATCTCACTCGTGACCGAGACAAATGGTTATTTTCGCTCGCGATTAAAACACTAGATATTCTTTTTATCATACACCTTTTTTATAAGAAACTGATCATTCCTATTGATAATTCCACTCGTTTCAACCTTGAATTGATGCATGAAAGTAAACAGCTCATGCGCATTGATACGCGGAGGTGATTTGAACGATACTCGGAACATGTAACGTCTTGCGATATGATTCAGCTGGCGGGTTTCATGCATCAATTCAAGGTGAATACCAGTTAAATTATTGCCGGAAATGATCGGCTCCCACTCGAAACCACTAGATTTTCTTTTCTTTTAATTATACGTTTTTAGAACAAATTGACCATTTTCAGTGATAATTTGACTCGTATTCACCTTGAAGTGATGCTTTGAAAGCCGCCATTTTGATTGATACCGTGAAAGTAATAATTTCTATATCTTCACAGTAGGGAAAGGATTTCGATCTTTCTGCAATAGTTTCGATAATCTACAGTTTAGCGTATAATAAATGTTTATATCCACACAAAAGTGCAAATAAATAACAACTTGAAATATTTATGTATAATTTGTACCAATGGTGTTCATTTCAATAATGTAGATGAGATGGAACAGGAAGAAACTGGAATAGATAGAATCTGGGATTCAATTAGTCAATCTTTATTTAATAATATACCTGCGTTTAAGCACTTTTGTTCACAAAGAACAATTTTAACCTTCGGCACATCGTTGAGAGGCAACATGGCCAGTTCGGCTATCTCCCTGGTGCCTCCTTTCTTTGTAAGAGGTGTTATTACAGGAATTAGGAACAGAATAGGGCAGTTACTTTTTCTAGTTCTTTGGCAAGTAGCCGACATGAAGTGACGCTGGCTGTCGATAGTGCCGTTAAATCCCAATAAATAAATTAGTTAATTTCGCAAGAATGCTATTTTCGTATATGGGACGCATGTCAGTTGGAAGTGAAGAATATTCCTGAAGCAGACAATTAACCCTTTACCCAACGTAACGACCAAAACCGGCCAGCGCTATTCTCAAAAATCGACAATTAATTTTCATTATTTTTTCTAGAATTCCAGTTTTGGAGGTAGAATGTCAGATTTTAAAATGGCCATTTATTCGAACGATAAAAGACTTGGATATATTTTTTTTACTTTATTCACCTAGTAGGGTGATGCATTTTCCCCGTAGGTTTAACATTGAAAGAATTTATTCCTGTAGTAGAGATGGACTTGTTGACCTCTGACCTCTACCGCTTTCGTGTAGTATAATTAACAGTTCACTTGTTATTTTCTTAAAACCGTTTTGAAAGTATTAGACAATGCCAGTAAAAAACACTACACATTGTTTATCTAATAAATTATTTTTGCAAGTTTTGCTCAAGTTTGCACGGGAATTGTTTTTAGACAGAAATGTATAACTGCACCTTTTATATTTTTGGCAATTTTGCGTGTCATCAAATTGGACCAATGTGCTCCTCACTTCTCGCTGTGTTTTGGAGCGAGTAACGGCACGATTTCGCACCGACTGCGCTGTAAAAGATTTATGGGATAAACAAAACAAACGTATAGTGTTTTCAAGTAAAAAATTTATTCTACTCATAGAATTAAGAATGAAACCGATTCCCCAGAGGCTCGCCGGTTTTATTCTTAATCCTACTGGTAGAATAATTGTTTTATTTGAAAACACTATACGTTTATTCTATATGTACAAAAGAAACTGGAAACTCCATTTTCTATCAATAACAACTGGGCTTTCAGTTTCAGCTGGTAGAATGTCAGATTCTTCAGATGAAACTCTACCAGTAGAAAACAGAAAACCTCTCCGAGTAGAAAATGGAAGTCTAGTTGAAACAAGTTAAATGAATCTCAGATTTGATCAGAATTCAGTTTCTACCATTACATACACTTGGAATACATTTAACAATGAATAATTCTATGATAATATTTTTAACAATGTAGATGTATGCACAAAACATTTGAGTATCGTGTTTTTAAGAATACCTGAATGTGCTCTCAAATGAAATACTACTGTATAGTTAAAACTAGAAGTCCTGTCACGAACTGTGCGCTTATCTAGGCTTAATTGCGCGTGTGAATTGCCAAATCGAATGACATACAAAGCACAACAGGTGCTCCTGGTTACTCATAGCAAACACATGTAATGTTTCTGCCAATGGACCTCCGGCTTACCCGAAGGCCCATTGGCTGAAACATTGCTTATGCACAGGCCATTTGTACAGAATTTGATAGCCTTACTGTGGTCATAACGCGTAGATTAACGCGCAGATCGACATGCTATTTGTGCGCATTTCTTAACAGGACTTCTAGTTTTAAGTGTAGTCTCAAATGAAAACCAAGTAATAATATAAAAAAAGTATAAAATGAGAATACCAAACTTTTAACTGGTTAAGGGCTACATATTTGGTTGTCTGAATTTGTTCATTCAACTTTGTTTTATTACAAACTACTGAATAGTGCCTATAGGCACTCTTCAATAATTTGTGATAAAACAAATTTATATGAACAAAATATTATTTACGTTTGACTGAATAGTAAAAATGAGCAAGGAAAATGCTGGCTTTTCCTCTTGTACCCTCATTCTTTGAAAGCCCTGATAGTGGCTTCTAGCACTCAACCAGTTAACTTCCTATAGGCTAAAAAACCTTATACTGTTTTAAGCTTTACTTATCATTACATTCTATCACCTCAATACATAAAAATAGCAATTCCAAACTTCATTACTTCTTCAATGTTTTTCTCCAATATACAGCTTATTACCCTCATTGGAATGGGCGCAACGAGCTCATTCCAGTAATGGGGCATTTATTTATTGGTGTTTAAGGCCACATACTTATACACAATGGCTAATCATGACCGAGACAGTTTGACGGGTGGAGGAAGCTGGAGTACCCGGAGAGAACCATCGAGCATCAACGAGCAACTGTCAGCTCTTAAGCATTCTAACTCTGTTCAAGCTCCGCTCAAGCAGGGTTACAGTGGTTGGAGACCATCGACGTGCAGTACACCTTAGTACACTGCGTCTTCGTGCCCCCGTGTAGGCAACCGGGACAAAGTGCCTTGCTCAAGGACACAACGCGGGTTGTCCCGGACGGGGGTGGAACTCGGGACCTCTAGCATAGAAGTCCAACAGTCTACCACTGAAAAGATGTGCCATAAGCCATGTTTTGGGAGCACAAAATGAAACTGTTAGCTACCTAAGAAACGATGTTGCATGCAAAGGTTTCTTGTAGTCATTTTAGATGGTGTTGATAACAGTTTCATCATCAAATCAATATTGAACTGCATCAAATCCATATTAAACTGTTAACCCAAAATCAGGGCTCAAAATAAGCGGTATCGCGTCGCTTTTTGTTATGCAAAACTTGCAAAAAGCTACACAATGTTACATTATGTAAAGCATTTTGCGATACAAGATAATCAACTGCAGCCTATTAGGCTGCAGTTGATTATCTTGTATCGCAAAATGTAAATGAAAATTTGCAAACAAATTTGAAAACTAGTTCACTGATGCTTTACTTCTGATTGTGGAACATTCCTGGCATAACTCAGATTAACTCTCCATCAAGCATCATTAGCAATTTCATACGTAAGCGGAGTTCTGTTGGTTTAAATACTTCCTGTTTTTACAACGTTTTGCATAAAATGTCCATTAAAAATAACTACAAGCCCATCAAATTAAAAATCCCAACTTCCATTTTGAGAACTCTATTAAACAACCAAGACGCCATTTATAACAGTATACAAGTCCATGCAACCCTTAAAGGCAGTTCAGTTAAAAAAAACATAGTAAATGTTTCATGTGTTGCAGATCATTTGGAAATGCCCAGAAATGGATGGAAACTATTCTATCTACTTAGAAGAATTCAATATAAACAGCATAACATAACTCTGGTATACAAAAATAGCTATGTAATTTTTACAAAATGCTATTCATTTTTGGAAATGCGTAGCATTTTGAAAAAGGTATTTTGAGCACCGCCCAAAATCAATCATAAAAGTGAAAGAAAGTCACAACAGAGTCCAATTCCAACTTTGAAAAACCAAAGAATCAAATTCCAGCTTTAAACAAGAGATTACACCAGAGGTGCTGGCAGGCCTGCAAAGTAAAACAAAATCAAAAGTAAGGTTATCACTAAAAAGTGTACTCCGACCCCGACTCCGAAATTACCGACTCCACAATCCGGGAAAACCCTTAACTATTGATCCGCCAATTGCAAGTTTGAATTTTACATGCAACCTCAAATGAAGCCGGAGTCGGCGATTCTCATCTTCGAGTAAATTTCCATTTTAAGCACGATTAATTTCAAAATTGATTTTAAAACTTGCTTTAAACACCGTAAAATACGAATATATTCGTAACACGGCAACACATTGGCTGGAAGAATGTATTATATGAATGAGAGAATGAAATTTCGTTGAAATCGCCGAGTACACTTTTTAGTGAGGCAAAACCCACTAAAAGTCAATTTAATGAACATCATAATTTTTTTGTAACATTTATATGATTTTATGTATACTACACATAATTCTGTACATTTATGTTGAATTTCAATGTAAATGATCCATTAATAAAAGAGTTATAAAAAGAAATATTTTTGGAGTCGGTAATTTCGGAGTCGGGGTCGGAGTACACTTTTTAGTGACAACCTGTTGTGAAATAGGGTAAATGAAAACGTCCGCGTTGCAGCGCTCCAGATTGGAATGGGTATTCCGGAGCTGGCCGAAGTGGTAACGGAGTTTACCGGAGGAAAACGGAGTCAACTTCGGCGAGAAGCTGCAACAGCCCTTGGCACTTTGCTGACGAATCCCGGAGGCGAAGGACTTCTTTACCCTACGAAAGGTAACTTTTGACAGAAGTAAAAGAACTCAGAAACCATTACAAGTCATCACTAACTAGAGTGGTGAGTATTAATTACCTCGTCATTATAAGGTCATTGTAGCTTTTTATATTCTAAACCAATGTTACTTTATTTGGCGACGATTTATTAGAACTTGCGTGACCTTCCTCGGTATATTGATACAAAGAGAAATGGCGTATGTAGCGTGGTCGCCGCCATTTTGAATTGTAAATTTGACACTTGAGACAGTTGTCTTTTTTGGATCTTTTTCCTGAATTTAAGATGAAATTGCGTTTTCGTTTTGTTTAGGGAGAAGAAAATGAATTTTTTCACCTTGTGAATTTTTTTTTCGATAGGTTGGTGCGGATTATGGACGATTCGGACCATGTACGATTCGGACCAGATTTTTTTTGGACGATTCGGACCAGATCTATGGACGATTCGGACCAGATTTCTGGACGATTCGGACCAGATTTCTGGACGATTCGGACCATGCTTCTTTATTTACCAACAATGCTCTCTATAAACACACTTTGTGTGGCTTGATCTCATTGCATTCATTCGTTTATACATGCCGAAAATGGTCTTATAAAAGACTGGATTCGACTGACCTCAGCATTAAAACTCTTACTGGCCAAAAGAGCAAAAGTGTCAATAATAATGCGCTGAAGACTAGTGACGGAACTATGACCATGGACGACAAGGCAAAGGCCAGCGCTTTTGCCGAACTTCTAAAGAAAGCGCACCGTCCACAAGAAGGGAACAGATATGACAACGATTTTAAGGTAAAAGTAAATAAATTTGTCCAAGATAACAACTCAATTTTCAATGAACCGAACTTCGACCAAAGGCATAAAGACGGGGACGACCATGAATTAACCGAACCAATAAGCGTAGAAGAGGTCATGGGTATAATCAGAAAATGCAAGTCATCTTCGTCCCCAGGAGAAGACGAAGTCTCTTACAAAAATATGAAACAGTGCCCCAACATCTTCTACTGTAGACTTACCAAACTCCTGCTTTTGATTAGAATAAAAGTATGTTTAATCTTCTTCGGCATTAGTTGTTGTTTTTTTTTATTGCTCACCTCGAATCAGTCAACCGTCTCATAATTTGGTCCAAATGTCTTGGAAACATGCTCCAAACCTCCCCAAAACTTGATCCCAACCGCCAAAGAACTATATCCGAATCGGCCATAAACATGGTCCGAATCGTCCATAAGCATGGTCCGAATCATCCAGAAATCTGGTCCAAATCTTCCATAGATCTGGTCCGAATCATCCAAAAAAAATCTGGTCCGAATCGTACATGGTCCGAATCGTCCATATACCGTTGGTGCTTATCGAGATAGATTTTCACAAATTGAAAACAAAAGGTTTTGTCTTCGATACAGTTGTGGTCGAAAAAATTCGGTTGTCGTTTGTAAATTGATTGAACAGTAGCTCAATCGGAAATTTATAAACAATTTGGAGTGTCAAAGCAATATTTTCATTTGAGCATTACGTGATTTTGAAAATGTTGCAGGTTTCTCAGTAGAATTTTTGCTTCAAATTTTCCTTGCAAGTTGATGTGAATCACTTGAGTTTGCTTGAGCATTCCGCGAGAGTAAACAACTTGTATAAATATTGAATTTTTTGTGTGAAAAATTTAAAAAAAAAAAAAACACAATTTTTTTTTTTTTTGTATTAGTGATTTACAACAATGAGCTTGAATAAAATTAATGTCAATACAGCTTCTTTTCAAGAACTGTTGCTAATTCCTCATGTAGGGGAAACAATTGCTGCTGCAATAATTGAAAGCAGAAAAAAGTATGGAGTGCTGAATTGGGATGATTTAACTCGGACCCCATATTTCAGGGGCTCAAAAGCACAGTGGCAGGTTACTGACTTAAGTCAGCCACTGCATCCAGTGTCTATTGACAACAGGATTAGGCTTAGCCAAAGCCCAGGTAGGGGGGTTACCCCACCACCATCATTTATTGCCTCAACCTATGTTGACCCAGAAAGTAGGGCAAGTCAACAGTATACAGGGGGAGACAATAAATATACTCCATTATCACCTGTATCAACAGGGTCGAGCGGTCTAAGCTCGCATACTGTTTCACCACGTGTACACAGCCTAGGTCAGGGGCAAATACAGGGTACACAAACAGCAAGCAAAACAGACAGGGTAAATGTAAGTGATGGTTCCAAAGTGATGGGGGATGAGGAATGCCTGAATTCTCCTGAGCGGAACCAATCTGCGATGATTATGGAAGCACAGCAGGGGGTACCTGCAGACACATCACACATACACTCAAATAATGTAAGAGGGGTAGAGAGTATGAGTAGATTTTCACCCCAAGCATCTGGTTCTCCAAATAGGGAATACTGGGAGAATAAATTGAGTAAATATAAAAGAATGAGTGTCGAATTGCTTTCTGAAATGAGGGAGGTGGAGAGGCAGTTGCAACTCCAGAAGGCCACTCTCAAAACAAATCCCGATGTGCGACAAAAAGTGGATATCACACATGACACCATGCACAGTCGTGCAGAAAATGGACAATCCAGGGTAGGATTAAGTCATGGTGGGGTTACCACACACTCGGGTTATGACAACTACTCACACACAACTCCGGGAAAAACGTTTGATGCAAACTTTGTAACAAATGAAAACATTTTAGATTCCCAGAATTTGGCAGGTTTTTCTGCCAGTAATAGTCAGAAAGTTGTACACTGGCAGGGCATGGTTCTTTGGCATGTAATAGCCCAGCCGTAACGTACACTTCTTCGGCTATTAGGGGAAATATTATGAACACCGGAAGTTTGCACCAGATGACAAGTAGCCCAAATGTTTGTGCCTACAGTCATGGGCCAGGGATTACCCAGCCTATGTATAGTCGTGGGTCACAAATCATAACGGCCACATCCCCGGTACACATTAGTGCGTCACAGCAACAGGGTAATGGTTTAAACACACAGATTAATGACTTGCTGCAATTTGATCCAATTGTATGCAGCAGTCGAACACAAAACCATTTACCACATCACACATTTCATACAGATCAGACACGTGACCACTATCGTGAGAGTTATGCCACAAATGTTCAAAGGGCAACTCAAGGTGTGAGTTACCAACATTTACAATATAACCAATCAAATGCTACTCGAGGGATCACTGACAGGAGCGGATTGATTGATAATACATATCCTTTGGTTGATGTTAAAACTGAGTGGTCAAATTCTCGAGGGATCTCTGACGGAAGGACGTCCACTCAAGTATGTCAAAATGCAGTGCAATTAGATCGTGAACTGATAAATTCCCGAAAAATACCTGAAGGAATTCAGTTCCACGATAATAGAAAAGCAGTTCTGGTTGAAATACCTTATGTAGATTCCCGAAGACGGCCTGAGGGAATCAGGGACACTAATTGCCAAATTCAGGAAAACCGATCACCTTTTCATTTACGCCAAGATATAAATTTTCAACATGCAAGGGGATCAGGTCCACTGCATGTCCAAAATCAAAATTTAGAATTTCATTCTCATCCTGGCTATACTTTGGGTAACCAAGCACTCTGTCAAGGAGAAGCCCGACCGATCCGGGATGGCGAGTACCTTGCAGATATTCAGCCCAAAATGAATTATCAAGGTTCGGAATTTCCTCAATTTGGTAATCAGGGAAGGTTTTATTCACCACAAGTGCGACTTCAAGGAGATGCACCCCAATTTAGTTTTCGAAATGTTCACCATACAGAAAACCGAAGACATTTGTATGTGCCTAAAGGTTTAAAGTTTGATGGCACTGAATCATGGAAAGCTTTTGAAACTAAATTCAAAAAATATGCATCAACTGAACAATGGTCGCCTGAAGAACAAAAATGTATTTTGTGTTTGAGTTCAAGTGGTAAGCCTAGTACGGTTTATTCATTGTGGTGTGAACAGAACCCTGATATGTCGATTCGGGAACAGCTAAAACAATTGGAAGCGCGTTGTGGAGATCACAGTTCGCCCGAAACGACACAGCTTGAGTTTCAGAGTGCAAGACAGAAACCAGGTCAGTCTATTGAAGACTGGTCTGAATATGTCTTGTCCTTGGCAACTCCCGCTTTTAAAAACTGTCCACAGCATTTTGTTTCTCAACAAGCAGTGTTCAAGTTCTGCCATGGGTGCACCAATTCCCAGGCAGCCGAACATGTGATAAATAATCGACCAAAAGATATGGAAGAAGCCGTTCAAATGGTCAAATGGCATCAATATAACCAATTGGCCATGTTTGGGGATAAAGCAAGTCATTCTGACAGTGATGACAGTAGTGGAAATATACGGGAAGTTTCATACAAAAATAGAAATTATAGAAAAAATAGAAATCAAAGAAACTACCGAAGGTCATCTCCACAGAATGGCAATTCCCCAAATAAGAACAAATCAGGAACTGATATAGAGTATTTGAAATCCAAAACATTTGCTTTGGAGATTAAAGCAGAGACTTTGGAAAGAAAATTTGAACAGATGTTTGATAAATTAGAAGCTCTGCTCGATTCAAAATCCTCCGATGGCTCGACGGAATCCGGAAAGTCTAAGATGGATAAGAAAAAGTTAAAAGGCTCTCCTACTAAAAATGTGCAATGTTTTGGGTGTCAGGGCTATGGTCATTACAAGTCGCAATGTCCATCAAAAAGCCCAATAAATAAGGCTAAGGGACAAAAGAAAGTCACTTTCAAAGATCAGCCAAAAGAGAGGGGGACGAATCGCGAGGTCTGATCTCGCCCCCACCAACCTCAGGAAATGACCTCAATAAAGAAACGCTAATTATTGAGAAAGAAATAACTGTTCGACGTGTTAAATCACCATCAGCGATTCATGTGGAATTAACTATTGGCAATCAAAAAACTGAAGCAGTTGTTGATACAGCTGCTGATGTAACTGTTTTATCGGACAAGCTGTTTAGGCGCATAATTCCAAAACCACCAGTCATAAAATCTGTTCGTTTTAACACTGCTGCCAGAGACGGACGGATGACAGGCAGTTTTGTAGGTCCTGTCGCCATTCAAATTGGAAATTTGATATTTCATGAGCATGTTTACGTTGCGCCAATCGAAGACGATATTTTATTGGGAATAGATTTTTTGAAGAAACATAAGGCAGTGATTGATATCAAAAATGATTCTTTTAAAATCGGAAATGTTGAAATTCCCACTGTGTCAAAAAACTCAAATGATTCCACACGAATTGCTAGAATAACTTTGGATTCGGACACAATTGTTCCACCTAACTCAGCTGTATTAATAAAATGTGAGTTAGATAAACAAATGACAGAATTTGTAGCTGAACCGGCTGAGTCATTGCCGTTAATCGGGTTGCGTTCAGTTCACTGTGGCCATGAGGGAACCCTGATTTGCCTGGTGAATATTAACAATCGCAACATTCGATTGAATAAAAATCATTTAATTGGTTTTGCTTATGAGGTTGATATGATCCTTGAGAATGAAAAAGAAGTCCCAATGTTTAACGAAATAGAGGCTGGCCATGCAAGAGCAAGGGCAGTTAATGTTTCGGAACATAGAAAAAATAAAGTTCCTGATCATTTGACAGACTTGTTCCAAAGATCGTCAAAACATTTAAAATATGGAACAAGCTGATCAATTGGCAAACTTGTTGACGGATTTCGGAGACGTGTTTGCCAAAAATGAATTTGACATGGGTAACTTTAAACAAATTGAACATTCAATCGACACCGGAGATCATCCATCAATTCGTCAACCAATGAGGCGAACACCTTTGTGTTTTGCAGATGAGGAGGAATCCCATTTATAAAAATTGTTAGAAACTGGGGTTATTCAACCAAGTTTAAGTGAATGGGCCTCACCACCAGTTTTGGTTCGAAAACGGGACAATTCACTGAGGTGGTGCATTGATTATCGGAAAATTAATGCAATCACAAAGAATGAGGTTTATCCCTTACCCCGAATTGATGAAAGTCTTGATTGGCTTTCAGGCAATTTATGGTTTGGAAAAGCGGATTGCATGAGTGCCTATCATCAGGTTAATCTTAGAAAAGAAGATAGGTGCAAAACGGCATTCAGTACCAAACATGGTAGTTGGGAATTTGTTAAAATGCCTTTCGGTCTTTCCGGTAGTCCATATACTTGGTCAAGGGTAATCAATTTGGTTCTCCAAGAATTAACCTGGTCCACGGCTTTAAGTTATCTGGATGATGTGGTGTTCGGTGGGAGTTCATTTGACAGTCATTTGCAAAGTCTTAACCAGATACTGGGAAGATTTCGCAAATATGGTTTAAAGTTAAAACCCCAAAAATGTGAATTTTGCCAACACAAAATTGAGTTTCTTGGAAGAATCGTCAGTAAAGACGGTGTTGAATTAAATAATGAATCCAAGGAAACTATTAAAATTTGGCAAATTCCAAAAACTACAAAAGAGGTTGAAAGCTTTTGTGGTTTGGTGAATTATCACCGAACCTTTATTAAAGATTTTGCCAAAATGGCTAAACCTCTTTATGATTTAACCGGCAAAAAACCATTTAAATGGGGACAAGACCAACAAGATGCTTTCGAAGCTATTAAGACTTGTTTGGTGTCTCCACCAGTTCTCACTCTTCCAAACAATAGTGACACTTTCATTCTCGATACAGACGCCAGTTGGTGGGCGATAGGGGCTGAGCTATCCCAGATTCAGAATGGGGCGGAGAGAGTAATTGCATATGGGAGTTTTGTGTTAACCCCCCAGCAAATACGTTACTGCACAACTAGGAAGGAGTTGCTTGCAGTGGTAAGATTTACTAGGCAATTTAGGCATTATTTGCTGGGACGGCCATTTATTGTTAGAACTGACCACAATAGCCTTAGGTGGCTAATGAACTTCAAGAATCCACAAGGCCAGGTGGCTAGGTGGATGGAGGAACTTAGCCAATATAATATGGTAGTCCAGCATAGGCCAGGGAAATTGCATAGTAATGCAGATGCCCTTTCTAGAATGCTCACAGGTCAGGGGTGTCCAGAGTATTTTTCGGGTTGTAAACTTTCAAAATTACCTTGCCGCGGGTGCAATTATTGTGCTCGCTTACAGAAAAATTGGGCTAAGTTTGATGAAGAGGTTGATTATGTAGTGCCTCTAGCCCAGGGATCATGTACTTTTGATGATGCAACCGAAATTACAATATCAGAAATCACCCCGGATGACGCAGTGGCAGGTAACAGAATGGAAAATTTAACTTGTGAATTCCAATCAGAGGTTCCTGGAATTCTGCAGGGCTTCAGTGATGGTTGGACAGACACAACACCCAATATTGGTTCAATTTGTCCAGATTCTGGTTGGGTCCATTCCTACCTAGAGATTGAATCCACATATAATGGTCCTCAAATTAGGGCAGTTACGGCTAATAATGATGTCGTTACTCTTGCAGCAGTCTGTTCTTCAACAGAAATGCAAGAAGTGCAGAGAAAAGACCCTGATATTTCACCTATTGTGACATGGCGGGAAACGGGAGAGCAACCCACTGAGGGTGAACTCTTCATTTGCAGCGATGCTACAAAATATATGTGGATTAACAGGAAAAGGTTTCTCTTAAAAGAGGGACTTTTATATAAGGTTAGGAAAAATAGTTTAGATCAAGTTTTGGTAGTTCCCAGTAAATTTTCGGCAGAAATTTTGTCGTTAGCCCATAATATTCCTGCTTCAGGGCACCAAGGGGAAGTACGTACCAGATATAGGGCAACTAAAAACTTTTATTGGTATGGAATGAGTGAGGATATCAGAACGTTTGTGGAAGCCTGTCCACAATGTTCAGTTGGCAAAAAGCCAACTAAAAAGTCAAAATGGGATATGACAATATTCCATTCAGGTTATCCAATGGAGAGAGTTCATTTGGATTTCCTGGGTCCGTTACCACTTACTGAAAAAGGGAACAAATATATATTAATGATAATCGACCTATTTACAAAGTGGGTCGAATGTATCCCTTTACCAGATCAGACTGCGGAAACTGCCGCATGTGCTGCGGTTAATGAGTTCTTTTCTCGTTTTGGCTGTCCATTTCAAATTTTCACGGACCAAGGTCCTTGTTTTGAAAGTAAATTTTTTACAGCTATTTGCGAATTGTTGCAGATTCACAAAGCACGAACATCACCTTACCGACCTTCGGCTAATGGTCAAGTGGAACGCCAAAACCGCACCTTAATGAACGCGGTTCGGTGTTTTGTAGACAAAAGTCAGAAGAATTGGGATAAATTTATTCCGCAGTTGGCTGGAGCTTTGTGGTCATCAGTGCACCGGTTAACTGGATTTACCCCAAATAAACTAATGTTGGGCAGAGAAGTAAATCACCCAACAGATTTGGTATTTAACTTCAAAAAAGACGTTCCATCAAAAGAAATTCCAGAGTATGTTCGTGATTTGAATTCTGAGGTAAAAAGGGCTCATGAAGTTGCACGTAAGCAGTTAAAATCCGAATGTAAGAAAATGAAACGAAATTATGATCTCACTCTAAATAAGAAAACTTATAAATTGGGTGACGTGGTTTACATGTTAGATGATGCTACGAAAAAGGGTAGATGTAGAAAATTGGCTCCTTTTTGGAAAGGACCAGCCATTATTGGTGAAGTTTATACCCCATACTTATTCAAGGTTATTTTCAAAAATTCTATTTGTGTGGCAAATCATGATAGGTTAAAAAGGTGTCATGATAGGATTCTGCCACCATGGTTAGCAAAATGCCTTAAGAAATTTGAAGAAACAGGGGAAGTTACTGTACTTAGAGCATCTACAGTTTTTTGCATCTGTCGTAAACCACATAGTGGACAGTTCATGATACAGTGTGATCACTGTCTAGAATGGTTCCATGGAAAATGCGTTAACATCACCCAAGAGGAAGGAGAGGAGATCGATGAGTACAAATGTCCTAATTGTTAATTTGTTTCATTTCAGAAAATGTCTGAAAACAACTCTGACATAGAGCTGGATCTGGGTCTGGATGTGGATTCAGAAATGATGCTGGCACGCGACGGAGAACGGACCGGGTCAGTAAGTTCCATATCTGTGACGAAGGCCCTTGAGGAATTACTGATAGGGTCAGATCAGAAAGAGAATTTACCAACGGAGGAACCTGTGGAAAACCTGACAACACAGCAGTTGGAAATTCCTGAGATGGTAAGGACCATACCTTTACCTGATCCTACTCCTGAGGAAAAACTGATGGAGTTGGTAGGGAAAGGTAGTTCTCCTAAAAAGGAGACAAAGGAAACACATGACGAATACCGGAGTGTGCTTCCACTTACTGGGTTCAGGGTAGAGAAGGCACAGGAGGAAGAACCAACTGTGCTGGAATCCGGTGGTGTGGAAAAAATGGAGATTCAATCCGAAGCCATTCCCACACCCGACCCAGTAAAACAGGGATCAATTGATAAAATAGAGAAAGATACGTCTGTCCGTGAAAGGAAACTAAAAGGCATGGCAGAACGTATTGCTCTATCGGCAATTGGAGCTAAAACTCAGCAGCAGGAACTGAGTGAGCTCCATCAGAAATTAAATAGGCACGTGCAAGAAAATATTTTAATAAAACCTGCATCAAGGTTCATGGCCCTATTATTGGGAACAAATTGGTCCCTGGCAGAAAGGTTAAACGTGCTTAAAAGTCAATATCTCCTAGCCAAAGCACAGAAAAATATAATCTGGCAAAAAGATGTATCGGCTCTTGCTCTGGAGCAGCTGTCATGTCGTTTTTGGGTCAAAGAAAATTTGGGACCATTTCCTAAAATTAGAACACCCAAGGTTAGGACAAGAACGGTGTCTGCTGCTCCCTTCACCAAGGACATTCGGTTCTTGGAGAAGCCAAGTACCATGGCTAGTGCTGCTGAGGCAGAGGCCAGGGTGGAGTCAGTGGACAGTGTTCTTGAGGAAAGGGGTGTTTTTGCACCCAAAGCGAAAGCCCACCTCGGCAAGTGGATGTCTGTGGTCAAAGGTTCTATGACGAATAACGGAGGGGAACAGACCAAGCTGATGTCTGCTCAACTGTCTCAGAGCAAGATCAAGTCGGACACCTCGAGGACTGGCCTAGAGGGTTCAAAATCCGGAAGCCAGAAAAAATCTCCTATAAAAAAAAAGAAAGGCCTAAAAGTTAGCAAAGGGCAAGTTAACCAAAGAGGCACAAAAAGGTGCGGAGCCCTTGAGGGAGGCCCAACAGGGTTCCAAGCCTAAAGTGATGAGAGTTTGTCCCCTGGAAACTTGCGCCATGGAATTCAAAACGGATATACAGAGGCACTTTTCAGGGACTCACTTCCCACCAACTTGGTGGATTGAATTTGGAATCACTACGCCAAAGCCTCTTAGGGTTAAAATGGTGCATGACATGGTTCTGCTGGCTAGAACCGTGTTAGGGCTAGAAGAGAAATCATCTGACTTGGTGATTCTAACAAAATTATTAAAACATTTAAGGGCCATAGAATCGTCTGCCAAGTCAGAGCTTTTAAAAGACCTGGTCCCTAGTAGTGGTTATGAGCTAACCATGAAGGCCATTTCTGGGGATCTAGGTATCGCCCTTCCTCCTGAAGGTATCCAAATGGAACAATTAAATACAGTTTCTTGTTTGTTCCACTGGAAGGTGGTATGCCTTGTTCTGAACCAGGTCAGTCTTAGGGTTCAGAGCACCTTCATGAAGACAAAGGTGTCCACTTGGCAGGTGAAGATGCTGGTGAGCAGGGCTCGTAAGGGTGAGATTGGGGTAGAAGAGTGGTTGACTGCTCAGGTTAGGGCGGCACAGCTGGATTATCCTCATGAAGCTAAGGATGGACTGGTTGCTGCTGCCTGGATAATCTCGGCGGTCGCTGCTGAGGAGGTGGCGCTGACGGAAAGCGGAAGCGCAATACCCCCTGCTCCTAAGGCCTGGTCGGACCTTGTCATGGAAGTTGCATCAAGGGGATCCCCAGGTGCAGCTGCAACAGTGTCGAAACCTGCAATTTCCAAGTCTAAGTCACCTGTGAAGAGGGGCGCAAAAAAACAAGGGGGCCCACCATCAAAACAGAAGCGGCTGACCGATTCGGGACGCTCTTCTGTTGGGGAACCCCAAGGTCCCATAATAAAAAGAAAAATGGACCCGGTGACTTTAAAAATTACTGCAGTGAAACAGGGGGCTCCACAATTGAAGCAGAAGCAGCCGACCGATAAGGGAAGCTCTTCTGTGGTGGATTCCTCGGGTCCCTTCGAATATGAAAGGAAAATGGACCCAGTGACTCTGAAGGTGACAGCCACTGGTAAAGTGAGAGACCCCATAGCTATAGACTCTCACTTTCATCTAACCGAGTTCGGAAAAGTTTCCGCTTGCCAGGATTGACACTGGATCAGGTGCTGGCAAGGACTCGGGATCAGATGAACCCCCAGGTTCCTGTTCAATTAGAAGCTGCTGTCGACGTCTTGTGTGACCCCGAGGAATTCCCGAAGGATCCACAGTCGTTGAGTGGTATTGTAGCAGTAGGGTGCCACCCCTCAAAGTACAATTTGTTAACTGAGGAGGTGAAGCAGCAGCTCAAGGGATTGGTTAATTCCCCCCAAGTTGCCGCCTTTGGGGAAATCGGTGTGGACCGAACCTATGTAAAGGGTCCAGCTGAAATTGAAGAACAGGACCATATTTTCGGGGAACTATTGGAAATGGCGCCAAAAGATAAGCCACTGGTGCTGCATGTTCGTGGGGCTGAGGGATCTCTGATGTCCCATGATGTGTTGAACACGGCGCTTATCCAGATCTTGCAGACGACACATGCAAGTCAGGTTATCCACCTTCATTGTTTCACGGGCCTGGAGGTGGACGTTAAGGCCTGGCTACGTCAGAGGCCCAATACATTTTTTGGTTTAACTGGTCTCTGCAGGAGTTTTCCCCCGGAAATGAAGAGAGCAGTGGCTGCAATCCCCTTAAATCGTCTGTTACTGGAAACAGACGCCCCATATTTTCCCATGGGGGCCAGAAGGCGCTGGTCAACTCCTGCTCTTATAGGGGAGGTTGCCCAGGCGGAGGCTGCAATCAGAGGAGAAAGCCTTCATGAACTGCTGGAGGTCACTGTGGCCAATACCAAGACAGTTTATGGTATTCCATGAATCCGTTAGTGTATGTGACAAAATCTCCAGGTTGATGTAGTAAAAGTGAAAAGATTCTGTGTTTATTTTATATTTCTTTTTGTGACTGGGGTAGAGGCTTGGGTGGTTAGCCCAGAATAAGTCCTTTCCAGAATAAGTTTCAAAATTACCCTGGGGGGAAGAAATAAACTATTTCAGATTGAGGTGGGTGACTTGGGTAGTTGTCAGAAGTGTGCTGACGGATCACGGAGGTGCACGACGCTCCCCAGTATAAGTCACATGGGTGCCTCAAGGAAAGGTTTATTAAGTATTATTTCATCAGTTTCAAAATTACCCTGGGGGGAAGAAATAAACTATTTCAGATTGAGGTGGGTGACTTGGGTAGTTGTCAAGAGTGTGCTGACGGATCACGGAGGTGCACGGCGCTCCCCAGTATAAGTCACATGGGTGCCTCAAGGAAAGGTTTATTAGGTATTATTTCACCTAAGTATTATTTTATAGTAAATTGGGTGGGGTCATGATGTAAATTTTTCCAGTATTTGAGGTAGGGTGTTTGGGCGGTTGTCCAGACTTGAGGAGGCCCAGAATTGCCTCAAGTGAATAATTTAATTATGGATCCACTAAAGTTTAACTGCAGTTATGTCAGTTTGTCCCATATTGAGGTGGGAGGCTTGGGCAGTTGTGAGGTGCTAAGGGATACTGAGGCACTGAAACACTACCCAGGATAAGTCTCACGGGTGCCTCAAGGGAAAGTTGCATGAGTGAGGAGGGGAGCTTGGACAAATACTCGGATCTGAGGAAGCCTGATGGGAAGAGAGATTGTCCAGTAGGAGCCTCCAGGGTGCCTCACTGCATGGTCAAAATTGGTAAGGTGGTTGAGGTTGAGGACTGGGCTGTGTACAGGTAGTCACTCGCCCAAGTAGAGCCTCAAGGATGCCTCAACGGTTAGTAGAATTTGTTCCTAGACTGAGGTGAGGTTTTTGGGTAGTTGGCCAAAGGTGCGTCAAGGCAAAGCCAGGCGCGCTTCACTCACCCAGTTAAAAGCCTCCAAGTCGCCTCAAGGATAATGTCATTCTGCTTTTAAACCAGATATATATTTAGTACACTTAGGTGCAAACCCTCATATTTGGTAAACACACTTGGTATATCTCTTTTGAAAACCTCTGACTTGGTATATCTTATGAAATATGCATACTTTGTATACGCCATGGGTTAACTTGAAAACTACTGTGTGGAGAAAAAGATGTGTCTTGATCTGACGGATCTCGGAGGTGACGGACACAGTCTGGAAAGACACTTTAAGCACGGATTTCA
The DNA here is from genome assembly GCA_031216915.1 of Pictodentalium vernedei. Taxonomy (NCBI): domain Eukaryota; kingdom Metazoa; phylum Mollusca; class Scaphopoda; order Dentaliida; family Dentaliidae; genus Pictodentalium; species Pictodentalium vernedei. Next base: position 27,979,188 of record CM062297.1, read on the forward strand.
ATGGAGATACCATAGAGGGAAGGCGAAGCAGCCACCTAAGAAATTTAAAAGGGGATTTCCATTATAATACCGGGTCAAGTTTCTCTTGAGGAAGACTGATAGGGAAACAAGAAAAAATGGGACCTAGAAAAGGGCTTTTGGAAATGAGCTGTTCGCGAGTGTGACAGCGCAGCCCTTAAAAATAATTTGGGCTGTTCGAATGTTCGACAGTCCATTAACTGATTTTTAAAAGAAAAAAATGAATTTTTAAAAAAAAAAAAGATTTAAAGTAAATTAGTAATTTTTTAGGATTTGGAACTGAATGCTTAAATACAGAAAATGGCCATGTAAATTAACTGAAGAATGAAATTAAATTAAAGATCGGCCAGATTAATATATTTTCTATAAAGTTCCAAAATCCAGTAAACCACTCTTTCCCTGTATTTTTATAAACAAAATGTAAGAGTAATTTAATTAAAACGGGGAAGAGTGTTGTGAAATAGGGTAAATGAAAATGTCCGCGTTGCAGCGCTCCAGATTGGAATGGGTATTCCGGAGCAGGCCGAAGTGGTAACGGAGTTTACCGGAGGAAAACGGAGTCAACTTCGGCGAGAAGCTGCAACAGCCCTTGGCACTTAGCTGACGAATCCCGGAGGCGAAGGACTTCTTTACCCTGCGAAAGGTAACTTTTGACAGAAGTAAAAGAACTCAGAAACCATTACAAGTCATCACTAACTAGAGTGGTGAGTATTAATTACCTCGTCATTATAAGGTCATTGTAGCTTTTTATATTCTAAACCAATGTTACTTTAAACCAAAAGTAACTAAAACTTAGACAAAGTAAGAATGGTAACTGAGTGAAAATACATGTAATGTGGGCAACTCCGTTCAAAATGTGGCAAAAGTGAGTCATCCCAAGGACACTGTTCACCAAATTTCGTTGACAACCATCCATACACTGTTGAGATATGGGTATGGTTGGACAGATGGATGGATGGATTGCAGAACCATGTAATCCAATGAACCCCTAATCTCTTCGAGAGTATGGGTATAAAAACTGGGATCTGAGAAAATATGTTTCAATATGAAGTTATGAGGAGGTTTCCCAGGGAATAGTTAAACTTCTCTCCGGTCTTGCTTTTGAGTCATCTTGAAATGGCAGCGAAGAATTGACTGGTATCACCAATGCTAAGCCTCAATATTTGAATGTAACCATTTGCCAAAATTGGATAAAAAAAATTGTCCAAGCTTTCAGAGGTTAATTTTATTTCTAAAACATTTCATCATTAAAATTTTGCTGCAAAACTGTCCTCAAACTGGATCAGGTTGATGAACATTTTGCTAACTGGATGTTTCATCCTTGGATATTTCAAGCTCCTTAGTTGTTTTGGTTCAATATTTTTATCTTGACTGACGTTCTGCCCAAAGTGAAAGTGATATATACATATTATCGCTACAGTGAAGTGGTCTGGGTCATCGCATCACGTCGAGTTGAGGAGGTCAGATCGCTGGATTAAACGAGCTGCCGCAGGCAGCGAGTTTGATCCGGCGATCTGATCTCCTCAACGGGATGTAATGCGACGACGTAGATTATTATTTATTTATTTATTGGTGTTTAAGGTCACATATTTATCCACTATGGCTAATCATGACCGCGACAGTTTTATGGGTGGAGGAAGCCGGAGTACTCGGAGAGAACCACCGAGCAACGGCGAGCAACTGTCAGCTCCCCAACATACAAACTCCACACAAGCAGGGTTAGCATTGGTTGAAAACAAGTGCACCATCGACGTACAGTACGCCTTAGTACACAACGCCACCGTGCCCCCACGCGGGCAATGGAGATGAAGTGTCTTGCCCAAGGACACAACGCGGTTGCCGCAGGTGGGATTCGAACCGAGGACCTCTCGGCTTGCAGCACGCACGTCTACCTACTGAGCCACGACGACGTAGATCATTTCACTGTAGTGATAAACGGTTAATTATATATGACTTATAGCTCAGCATCGCAACGCTGGCATTAACAATTCCCCCAAACTATTTTGGTAAATTGGATTGAAGTGAAAAAGAACTATTTTTGTTTACACTTATTTTTGTAACAGGTCCATACTTCCGAGGATTCCTCCGATGCGCATGTAGCAAAGTCAACAGTCACTTTGTTAGTGACACCTGTCGGCGGAAGTGTGCACCTGTCTGAGACCGGAACAGCTAATTATGCTAATGCGAACGCACACGTAAATAGTCTGTCATACTATAGTGATACGGAATCGGATTCCACAGTGTGGATTTTCTGGGGACCAGAAAAGATCATCAAGCAGTAGTGATATTTAGCGGTTAAATTACATAGTCACATAATAAAATGATTTATCATATGGCTCGTCCGTTTTGTTCACTTTAAAACATTTGATATTTTGCTTTCATATTAATTAGTGATAAATAAAGCCTTCCGTCAATTTCATTGGTCATATTCAAAACTAGACAATTTGATTGGCTGAACAAAATACAACTGGGCCACATTTTCATAATTTGCATAATTAGAGTTGGGAGCTTCCATTAGTCAATTTCAAAACTGGACAATTTTATTGGCTAAACAAAATACAACTGAGTCATATTTGCATAATTTCAGTAGGGAGAATTTACGTTATCTGTCATACTTAGGACATGTTATATTGTATTAATCTTTTACCTACAAGAAAAACGCCATTCATTTTTTTATATTTTCACTTTTTGCTTCCAATACATAGGTTATGACACCTTATTGGAATGAGCTCGATGAGCTCGTTCCAATGAGAGGTCATAACCTATGTTTCGGAAGCACAAAATGAAAATTTTCAGTTATACAAGGATGGTTTTTCCAAGTGCCGTCTGCAACTCAAGTTAGGTGATGGGTTAAAAAGTCATACTAAGTGGCTAATTTGTGTGTGTGTGTGTGTCATATGATAAATAAAATATGAAATGAGTGTTTTTCTCATATAATATGATTCATACATCATTGAGTAGACTTCATAATCCAGTAGCATTTAAGTTAGTTTTGAATGATAAAAAAATCACTAGGTCTGTAACTTGAATGTAACTATGTCTGACTATGAATGTGGTATGGGTGTGTCAAGTTTTGTCCCAAGTGCTCCATTGTTCTGTTGAGTAGAACCATGAGAACCCTCTACACATGAGAATAAATCTATTATATGGGATCCCATAGCATATACATATCGTTCTACTGAGTAAAACCATGAGAACATCCTAAACACAAACAACTAACACATAATAGGATGTTACTTGATCATGGAATCCTGTTGCTTTACTGAATAAAACCTCGAGAGCACCCTCTACATACAAATAAATATCTAATATAGAATTCAAAAACATATATAACAGAATGTTAGTTTATCACAGGGATAATTCCTTTGTCTGACTGAGTATTTTCTATACACTCAAATAAATATCTGATACAGGTTCAAAAACATATATAACAGAATGTAAGTTTATCATGGATAATTCCTTTGTCTGACTGAGTATTTTCTATACATTCAAATATATATATGATACAGGTTCAAAAACATATATAATAAGATATTAGTTTATCACAATGAGGATCTCTTTGTTTTGTTGTGTAGACCCATTAGAATACTCCACACAAAAACATGTAAAAAATATCTAATACTGCTTTCCAAAGATAAGATGTTAGTTTATCACAATCAGGATCTATTTGTTCTGTTGAGTGGAACTATTAGAATACACCACACAAACACATGTAAAACAAGGGCAACGCCCCCGGTCCCCCGACCAAGATGGCAAATTCAAGGGAGCTGTTAGGATGCAATTTGTTCCAAGAGCATGGTCTTTATGAGAGGTTAAGGGTGTTAATTTCAATCAAATGATCAAAAGTAAAGTTATCATCCGGACAACACAAAAAGTGTATTTTATAAGTCGAAAAAGGGGAATAACTCCTGTAAAAATAGACAGAGCATGGCCATTTTTTAACCTGACCTGTATTTCCAACCAATTAAACCACATACTTAGTTTCGTTTCAATCAAATGATCCAAAGTAAAGTTATCATCCGGACAACACAAAAACCGTATTTTCTAAGTCGAAAAAGGGGAATAAATCCAGAAAAAATCAGTGGAGTGTGCCCATTTTCGAACTTGACCTGCATTTCCACCCAAATAAGCGGCATACTAAATTTCGTTTCAATCAAATAATCCTAACTAAAGTTATCATCCGGACAACACAAAAACTGTATTTTTTAAGTCGAAAAAGGGGAATAAATCCAGTAGAAATCAGTGGAGCGTGCCCATTTTCGAACTTGACCTGCATTTCCACCCAAGTAAGACACATACCAAATTTAGTTTCAGTAAAGTCATCCAAACTAAAGTTATCATCCGGACAAGGGTGTGACGGACGGACGCACACACAGACAGACGGACGGACACTGCTGATTACAATAGTCCCCCGAAGGGCTGGGGGACAAAAAATATCTAATATGGGTTTCCAAAGATAAAATGTTAGTTTATCACAATGAGGATCTCTTTGTTCTGTATAGCAGAACCATTAGAATACTCCACACAAACACATGTAAAAAAAATATCTAATACGGGTTTTCAAAGATAAAATGTTAGTTTACCACATTGGGGATCTCTTTGTTCTGTACCGCAGAACCATTAGAATACTCCACACAAACACATGTAAAAAAATTATCTAATACGGGGTTCCAAAGATAAAATGTTAGTTTACCATATTGGGGATCTCTTTGTTCTGTACAGCAGAACCATTAGAATACTCCACACAAACACATGTAAAAAAATATCTAATACGGGTTTCCAAAGATAAAATGTTAGTTTACCACATTGGGGATCTATTTGTTCTGTACAGCAGAACCATTGGAATACTCCACACAAACACATGTAAAAAAAATATCTAATACGGGTTTCCAAAGATAAAATGTTAGTTTACGACATTGAGGATCTATTTGTTCTGTAGAGTACAACCATTAGAATACTTTACACATATACAAAAATATCTTATATGGATTTCAAAAGCATATATCATAAGATGTTAGTTTATCACAATGAGGATCTCTTTGTTCTGGAGTGGAACCACCAGAATAATCTGCACACACAGAGAGGATATGGATTAAGTGTTGTGGTCACACAATATTTATGAAACGAGTCTAAGAATTTTCCATTTTGCTGAGCATCTCGCAAGACAAAATGGGAAATTTGTAGACAGGTTTCATAAATACTGTGTGACCAAAACACAAATTTCAAATTCTGTTTGTCTTTTGACACCACAGTTACCAAAAAGATTTTTGATTGAAAAAAAAGGGTTAAAGAATGGAATTTCACCTTGAGCATCATGCATTTGACTCTAATGCGTCACAGCTGCACGCACATCATACATCATAAATAACAAAAGTACAGAATCTCTATGTTCTGTTGAGTGGAACCGTTAGAATACTCAACATACACAAATAAATAACTACTACTGTTTCAACAGCACATATAATACAGTATGTCATGGACAGGTCATTTTCCACAGGTGGGCAATATTCCCAGGGGCGTAATAATATAACCAAATTATATGTAAAATCATCAAAAAATTAATTGATGAAGCACCGGGTACAACCCGGTGCTTCATTAATTAAAATTTTGCTGCTGATGATTTTTATTACCTGGTAAATGCATGCGCGGCCATCACTGCCCACATGCAGGTAGGCAATATTCCCAGGGGCACAATGAATCACCTTGAGCATCATGCATTTGACTCTAATGCGTCACAGCTGCACGCACATCATACATCATAAATAACAAAAGTACAGAATCTCTATGTTCTGTTGAGTGGAACCGTTAGAATACTCAACATACACAAATAAATAACTACTACTGTTTCAACAGCACATATAATACAGTATGTCATGGACAGGTCATTTTCCACAGGTGGGCAATATTCCCAGGGGCGTAATAATATAACCAAATTATATGTAAAATCATCAAAAATTTAATTGATGAAGCACCGGGTACAACCCGGTGCTTCATTAATTAAAATTTTGCTGCTGATGATTTTTATTACCTGGTAAATGCATGCGCGGCCATCACTGCCCACATGCAGGTAGGCAATATTCCCAGGGGCACAATAATATAATCTAATTATAGGTACAATCGTCAAAAATTTAATTAATGAAGCACCGGGTACAACCCAGAGCTCCATTAATTAAAATTTTGCTGCTGATGATTTTTATTACCTGGTAAATGCATGTGTGGACATCACTACCCACTCATGGATTACCACCAGTCCACGACGGCTGTACTTTAAGTTGTTAGTATATCACAATGAATATCTCTTTATTCTATTGAGTGGAACCATTAGAATACTTTTTCACGCACAAATAAATATCTACTACAGATGTTAACAGCATATATTATAATACAGTATGGCTGCCGTAGACTGGTCAGTTTCCAAGGGTGGGGAATATTTCCACAGCCGCAATAATATTTAATTCCAAACACTAATTACAGGAATAATCATCAAAAATTTAATTTGTTCTGTTAAGTAGAACCATAAAAACACGCTACATGTATATACAAGAATAAAAAATAATAATAACACTTTGGCCGGCTGCTGATTTGTTGTAGTTCTCAGGTGAGAAGGCTTTGGTTACCCCTGTGTTCCTAACTGCCTCACTATTCCCATGCTTCTTCTCTCCTCCCAACATTCGGTGATGAACTACTTGAGGACATCCTGTGCCCCATTTTTCTGAATCTCTCCAATAAGCATACTAACCCTCTCCTTTGAATCACCAACTAACCACATGTTTTTCATCCTCCCATCCCACTTCACCATTAAACATCCAGTGAATCATCTTCTGTTAGATTGGTATTTTGGGCATTCTAAGAGAAAATTTCCAGGGTCTCCACCATGCCTAAATCACACATCTGGCACTCCTATTCGCTGTTTTCCCTGATTTTCCACTCAGCTCCAGGGACAGCGACCTCTGCTCGAAAAATAGTGACCCCACAAAGGTACCATCAAGGTACTCTTCAAAACCTGGCTTCTCTTTTTCACAAAGGACATCTAAAGACCTCTTTGATTTGACCCCCTCTCGCCAATTAAGGTTACCATACTCCATGACTCTTTCTCTGATGATTTTAACTAACACAGGATTCAACTGGACATGCAATAGGATATGAATTTACCAAATTGATGTATTGGTGCTTAACCCTTTACCCAACGCAGACGATATCAAAATTTATTATTTTAAATATAATTTTTTTTAATTTTTAAAAAAATTTCAACAAAACCATATCATGTGACCCCTCGTTGGAACGAGCTCGTCGAGCTCGTTCCAATGAGGGGTCACATGATGTGGTTTTGTTGAAATTTTTTTATAAATAATATTTTTTCAACTGCTGAATTTGCATATTACGCGGGAGGATGCGGGCGATTCGTTGGGTAAAGGGTTAATGCCACATCATTAGCTAAGGCAAAATCATGGCAAGAAAATGGTAAAAAGTGAAACTTGAAGTGTCCAGTTTAAAAGAATAAACAAGAGCAACATGAAGCATGGCATATGCCCCCCACCGGTGTCATAAGAGAGTAAGTAATTCTCTTGGGGCATGACCAAAATCAAAAGGAAGCTTCCTCTAGACACGAACAAGAGGCCTGCAATGCCATGTGTTACTAATTTCCCTGCACCCCCCCCCCCCACCCCCAATTGAGGAGGGGGAGCATAGGTGGGTTTTTCCCCTGCCTAAAATCACTGTAAAACCAGCCAAATACATTTTGGAGACCAAAAAAATAATAATTTTAGGTCTAACTGACCCAACGGGGTGGGGGGGGGATATTTTAGCCAAACCCATCTTGGGCTAAAATTAAAATGAAAGTGTCAATGACAGCGTTTAGCTCAACTTGTTAAGACATGTACATGTATAGCATGTGACACAGCAATGACAAACATCTAGGTACTGACCTGATAACAAAGGTACATGTAAATTATTGTAATGATCTGTACATAAATACTGACCGTTGCCTATAACAAATGTATAGGTAAAGTATTGTAAAGGTGGGTGACAGTCAGATGCTAAACTAGAAAAGAAATCTTTGAGTCCCAGAGTGGGTCTGACTGAACCCCAAAATATTTGTTCTCATAGCACAGTGATAACAAAGGCACCCCAAAACACACTCATTCCTGTCCCAAGGTGATAACAAAGGTACCCAAGAAGTTTCGTGAAGATCAGTTCATAAATACTAGCTGTATAGAAGTTGTGACAAAAAACTGATTGGACCTGATTTTGGTACAAAATGGTCACTGGCAGCCATCTTGAATTTTGGACCACACCCAGAAACACTCATTCTAGTCCCAAGGTGATAACAAAGGTACCCAAGAAGTTTTGTGAAGATCGGTTCATACATACAGCCTCTACCCTGAGCCGTATTGACATGTGTGCTTACATTGTGTAAGTAGCACTGAATAAATCAAAGTTCATCTAATTTGCATAATTTCGGCACGAAAAAAAAACCCTTACAATATGTGATGTATTCCATGTTACTAAACATTCATACAAAAATTTATTCAAATCAGAACTTTCATACAGAAGTTCTATACAAAAGACTGATTGCACTAATTTTGGTACAAAATGGCTGCTGGTGGCCATCTTGAATTTCGGACCACACCCAAAAACACTCGCTCTCATCCCACGGTGATAACAAAGGTACCCAAGAAGTTTCGTAAAGATTGGTTCATAAATATGGCCTCTAGTCTGAGCTGTATAGAAGATGTGTACAAAAAACTGATTAGACCTAATTTCGGTACAAAATGGCCACTGGCAGCCATCTTGAATTTTAGACCGCACCCAGAAACACTTGTTCTCGTCCCAAGGTGATAACAAAGGTACCCAAGACATTTCGTGAAGATCAGTTCATAAATACAGACTCTAGTCTGAGCCGTATTGACATGTGTACTTACTGTGTGTAAGTCGCACTGAAAAAATCAAATCTAATTTGCATAATTTCTGCACGAGAAAAAAACCTGTATTATATGTGATGCACCCCATGGTACTAAACATTCACACAAAATAATTATTCAAATCAGGGCTTTCATATGGAAGTTCTGTGCAAAAATCTGATTGCACCTAATTTTGTACAAAATGGCTGCCATCGGCCATCTTGAATTTCGGACCGGACCCCAAAACACTCGTTCTCGTCCCACGGTGATACCAAAGGTACCCAAGAAGTTTCGTAAAGATCGGTTCATAAATACGGCCTCTAGCCCGGGCCGTATTGGCATTTGCACTTACAGTGCTGAAAGTAACCCCCAAAAACATCAAAAGTAGTCTAATTTGCACAATTTACGTACGAGAAAAAAACCCGTATTATATGTGATGTATCCCATGGTACTAAACATTCATACAAAAAATTATTCAAATCAGAGCTTTCATATGGAAGTTCTGTACAAAAAACAGATTTCAGCATCGTCGGTACAAAATGGCGGCTGGCAGCCATCTTGAATTTCGGACCGCACCCAAAAACACTCGTTCTCGTCCCACGGTCATAACAAAGGTACCCAAGAAGTTTCGTAAAGATCGGTTCATAAATACGGCCTCTAGCCCGAGCCATAGCAGCTTGGCACTTACAGCTCTGAAAGTAACACTAAATAAATCAAAGTCAGTCTAATTTGCATAATTTACGCACGAGAAAAAAACCCGTATTATATGTGATGTATCCCATGGTACTAAACATTTATACAAAACTTTATTCAAATCAGAACTTTCATACAGAAGTTCTGTACAAAAAACTGATTTTTGCATCATCGGTACAAAATGGCCACTGGCAGCCATCTTCAATTTCGGACCACACCTAAAAACACTCGTTCCCGTCCCAGGGTCATAACAAAGGTACACAAGAAGTTTCGTAAAGATCGGTTCATAAATACGACCTCTAGCCCGAGCCATAGCCAATTGTTGACGTACGGACAGACGGACGACGGGCCATGACAATAGCTCAAATTTGACTTCGTCAAAGTTGAGCTAAAAATGCTTAAATGTTTGGGGGGGGGGGGGAGAGAATCTGGCCAAACCCATCTTGGGCTAAAATATAAAAAAAAACATGCTTCAGAATGCATTTCTTAGCAAAGAAAATAATTGACACAGAGAGTGAAGCATCATAGGAGTAAAAAACTTTTTACGCATGTACGCACTTTAAATCCTACAAATTGAATTTTGGACCAAAGAAAAAAAAATAGGCTTTTTCCACTCATCATACCTTACCCACATATGAAGATTGGTAAAGATCTGGCTGGTAGAACTTTAGTTAACTGATGGAATGCAGCGGATACCTGTTTCAAGTACATTTAATGTTGATGGTCACAGTGACCTTGTCCTTTGGCACAACAACATCAAAATGAATAGGGTTCTACCTCACATCATACCTAACCTCCATACTGAAATATATCAAGATCAGTCTTGCAGAACTTTAGTTATAGAGAGAAACCAAGTTCAAGTGTATTTAACATTGGAGGTCACTCTGACCTTGACCTTAAGCACACCATGCTCAAAATAAATAGGCTTCTTCCAATCATCATACCTAACCCACAAATGAAGTTTGGTAAAGATCTGGTTGGTAGAAATTTAGTTAATTGATGGAATGCAAAAAGTTAACGGACGGACACCAGACATGGTGTTAACATAATGCCCCTCCTCAAAGAAGCCAGGGCACAAAAAGATTTTAAAATGTATTAAAACGGTTTGTTATTTTAAGAATTGATAGAATTCTGTGTGTGCTTGTATGATAAAATAGATCTCTTAGATATCCTACAGTGAAATACTGCCCTCTAACACGATTAAAATCAGCACAATGTAAAAGAGTGTGCTCCACTGTCAATACCTGTTGGCAAGGAACACACTCTGGTTGCATATTACCCTCTAACAAAATGAAATACGGTTAAAACTAGAAGTCCTGTCATGAACTGTGCACTTATCTAAGCTTAATTGTGTATAGTAATTGTGCGCAATTGACATATCGAATGGCATCCAAAGCACACAGGTCCTCCTACAGTTAAAACTAGAAGTCCTGTCATGAAATGCGCACAAATAGCACGTTGATATGTGCGTTAATGTACGCGTTATGGTCCAAGTAAAGTTATCAAATTCTGTACATAAGGCCTGTGCACAAGCAATGTTTCAGCCAATGGACCTCCGGGTAACCCGGAGGTCCATTGGCAGAAACATTGCTTGTGTTTGCTATGAGTAACCAGGAGAACCTGCTGTGCTGTGGATGCCATTCGATATGGCAATTGCGCGCAATTCCAACGCGCAATTAAGCCTAGATAAGCTATTTGTGACAGGACTTCTAGTTTTAACTGTAGTTACTCATAGCAAACACAGGCAATGTTTCTGTCAATGGACCTCCGGGTTACCCGGAGGTCCATTGGCTGAAACATTGCTTATGCACAGGTCATATGTGCAGAATTTGATAGCCTTATTATGGTCATAAAGTGTAGATTAACGCACAGATCAACATGCTGTTTGTGCACATTTTATGACAGGACTTTTAGTTTTAACTGTATGTAAGTCTTCTATGACCAAAACAACATCGTGTCAGATTTACATGATCTTTTCTACTAGGTTACTAAAAGGATATTACAAGGATATTTATCATTGATAGTTGGTCAGAAGCGATGAACATTGTTATTTGTGACTCCATCACAATCTGCCTGCCATACATATAATAGTTATGGATGTGTGGGTTAAAATCACTGAAAGGAATTTTTTTTAAATCAGTGATAGTCATAAAAGGAGGCACACACTCTCTCAACACCATGTAAAAAGATCTTTTTAAAATCCTATACTTCCATGTTTTATCTGATAACCATAGAGTATAACAACCGTTGTATATACTTGAAGTATATACAACGGGTGTTGTATATAATTATAATTTATGCGAATGACCTCTGACCTCTTTCAATTCCATTTTCATTCATTCATTCATGAAACATCGTTACATCACAGGGCAGGTTTTAATTGTACGCTTATTGCACTTTGTCAAAATCCTCTGATGGTGTCATTTCTTATTTATTTTGCTTCAATAAAGGCAACCTAAAATTTTGCTTCAAAACATTGTAGAAATTACTTGAATGTTAATAGTAATTAGTATGCGGCGACTGCGAACTATTTATAGTCACGGCCTCGATCAAAAGTACTTGCGGAACTGCGCTAATTAAAAGTTCGTCTGCTCTACCTGAAAAAAAAACACTTCGTAAAAATTGTAAACAAACGCAAAATTATTTGTTATATTGGGACTACAGCGTAAAACACGGAAGAAAACTGGAACTATGTCAAAAAAAGAATAACTCTACTGAAACACCGTTTTGTTACTGTTAATAAAATAGTTGAAATTTATTTTGTTCCAGCGCAGTTACATGATGCAAGAAGTGCAATCGCACTTTACAATTGCCGTCATCGATTTTGTAATGTAAGGGACACAACTCTATGCATCTTGTACTATTTCTTTTGTCTCGTAGTCTGGTTTTTTTGGAGGCCCGTGGGAAGCATATATAAGTCGGGTAGACGCACAAGACGGGTGTCTGTTTGTTATCAGATAAAAACAATAAACATATAGTGTGTTTTTATATCTGTGTTATACAACTCGTTGAAATATGGTTTATTTTTTCTCGGCGAAGCCTCGAAAAAATAAACCATATTTCAACTCGTTGTATAACACAGATATAAAAACACACTATATGTTTATTGTCTATTTATCATATGCCTTCTCCAGTTCAAAGAAGATTACGATCATATGTTTTTTATGATAAAGGCATTCTGATGAACATAACAAGTCTAACCAGTCTACTGATCTACAGTACTTCTCTGGCTTCTGAAACCACACTGACCATTCACAAGCAGACTGTTCAATTCCAGAAACCAGACAAGCAGATCATTAATCACGCTTTCCACACACGACTTGTTAAGGTGAACCAGTTAAAACTAGAAGTCATGTCACGCTTATCTAGACTTAATTGTTCATAGGAATTGTGCGCAATCGCCACATCAAATGGCATCCAAAGCATGGCAGGTTCTCCTGGTTACTCATAGCAAACACAGGCAATGTTTCTGCCAATGGACCTCCGGGTTACCCGGAGGTCCATTGGCTGAAACACTGCTTGTGCACAGGCCATATGCACAAAATTTGATAGCCTTACTATGGTCATAACAGGTAGATTAACGCACAGATCGACATGCTATTTGTGCACATTTCATGACAGGACTTCTAGTTTTAACTGTAGGTCTGTAATTACTTGGACTGGTGTGATCTTTATTAACCCTTTACCCAAAGTAACTACCAAAACCGACCAGCGCTATTCACACAATTCACCATTCAGTTTTTATTATTTTTTCATTTTTTGTCACAAAAACATAGCTTATGTCGAGCTCGTTCCAAAGAAGGGTCATAAGCTATGTTTTTGAGGCAAAAAATTAGTGCTTCAAGAATTTTATTTGCAAGTGCTGCCTGCTTTTCATGTTAGGTAAAGGGTTAATACTTTAATTCATCGAAAAATGTCTTTATGTTCTGTTTATAGTCCATGGGTTCTTCTTGTTAAGAAGTTTGCGTAAGGCCTAAAAAAATAAAAAATCTGTTTCTCAGGCCCTCCCGCATGGTCCTTTTGGCGGCCGCATGCTCTCTTTTTATAACCAATTTAAACTTAAAAAATTAAATGGTTTATGTCCGATATTTTACCCGAGTTAAAAAAAATTTATGAATTTGCCCCTTGAGTGCGAGAAGGCTTTGCAATGCTTTAGCATTGCAAAGCCTTCTTGCACTCAAGGGATAAAATACACCACCACCCATGCTATTCTGTAGATTATGAGGCCTAAAACTTGAACCAAGAACATGAACTTTTGATGGCAAAGAAGAAATTACTGAAATAAAAAATAAAATAAAAAAACGATCGCCCGCATGCAATTTCACAAATAATGGCCCGAGAAACGGAAGATCTACTTTGTGTGGCCTAATGTTCTGTAGTTTTAATATTAACCAATGTCCGGAATATTTTTCAATACCAGTACCTAAATTTCGGTATTTTGAGATTTCCCAGGTAAAGTAAATCAGTATTGGTTCTATACCGATACTGAATGGTATTTATAGTATACAACACATCTCTAACTGCAATTCTCTACATGTTTTTATTTATTAAGTTGTAAGTACAGTGGAGCCCACTTAATTGGATATCTCTTAATTGTATATCCCTGTTAATTGAATATAATTTTCAAACACAAAACCATTTACCATACATTCAGTACAAATTTGATCTGTTAATTGCATATGGGTTGTAGAGTAAACTCCTGTTAATTGTATATAAATTTTTGTAATATGTCGAAAAAATTACTGTGACGCGCACCAAATTCCCCTTATTCATCAACCTTTTTGGCCTGACTACATCCAATACAGGCATTTATTCTATCATATCTTGTTTGACAGAGCTCTATGAGCTCTGTCAAACAAGATATAATAGAATAAATGCTCAATTTACCTCCAAAACACAGGAAACTGCCCAAATCCCTGTTAATTGTATACGCCTGTTAATTGAATAATTTTCACTGGCAAAATGGATATTTAAGAGGATTCTACTGTATTTTCGTTATGAGATTTTATCTGAGGGATAAAATAACTTCCACCATAAATTATTTTGTCCTGCCACTTCATTTTGTCTGTCTATTCCCCTGAATGGTATAATTTAAAAGTACAGATTCTATTGATTAGAACAATGAGAAACACACTATTAATTAACTAGTAGAGTGCTAAGTTATTTTTGGTCATTAAAATTTGTTCACATGTCTTTGCCTTGTTACAATTTATGGGAGAGTGCCAAGAGGCACTCTCCCATAAATTGTAACAAGGCAAACCAATATAGACTAAAGAATTTTACTTCTAAGATGAAAAGAAGCACATCCACAGAATATGACACCTTTAGGCTGGGGTACCTGCTCTTCCTATCAATGCCCTTATAGTGGCTTCTAGTACTCTACCAGTTAACTAGAAGGGATATTAGTACCCCATGGCTCACCAACGGGTGGCCAATGTAAAGTGTGGCTATCCAAAACCTGCACACAAAAGTAAAAAATTCAAGTAAATAAGCATGGAAATGGTTAAATAAAATATTGCTATCCCTGAAAAGTATGCTAACATTAAATTGGAAAAAAATAAAAACGAAAAAAAATCAAAACCTACACACAAAAGTTCAAAATGTAGAAATGTGGATGCCGACATGAGGGCTTTCCCACAGGCTCACACAACTTTATACAAGGTAAACCTCCACTTGGAAGAATATTGTGTATTTTTAAGCCTTAGTCAGTGTATATTTTCATGTAGTGTGTGATATGACAGCCTACAGTACAGTCGCTGTAGACTGGTCATAATCCACGTCTGGGCAGTGATGTCAACGCAAAATTTTTATTAACTGGTAGAGTGCTGGAAGCCCATATTTGGGCTTCATTCTCAAGTGCAGGTACTGCCATTTAAAGGCTTCAGATACAAGGGATATGCTTCATATTATCTTTGAAGTGATATTATTTAGTCAGTTAGGATTTGCCTTGTTACAATTTATGGGAGAGTGCCCACAGGCGCTCTCCCATAAATTGTAGCAAGGCAAAGACATGTGAACAAATTTTGATTGCCAAAAATAATTCAGCACTCTACCAGTTAATGAAGTATCGGATTGTATCCCGTGCTTCATTAATGAAATGTTTGTCTATAATTAGTGTTTGCAATCAAATATTATTGCATCCGTGGAAATACTTTCCACCCCGTGGGAAGTGACCAGTCCACGGCAGCCGTACTGTATGAACTAATCCTGTGCTATGCCTATGGTTTGTGTATGTTAGCTTATGAAATAACTCAGTGCAATACACAGGGTTAGTCACTCTTTTCTTTCTGGTCATAAATTAAGGGTCCTTCCAAGCTTCAAGATTCAATTTGGGGTAAAGGTGTAGAATAGGGGACTTTTCGTTTTTTAAAAAAAATAATGCCTTTCTCGCTATTTTTTCTCTGTTTTCTTAAAGTAAACTATATTTTGAACAAAATGACACAAATCACATACTTTTATCTTTTTTTTTTCAAGAAATATTAACGATTTTATTGCGACAGCGTTGTCAAACTCACTGCAATCGCTCCGTTCTATTATCGCTATCATATGGGGAGAGTTTAGTAATTGAAATGTCGGCTGACAAACCCTGCCCCCTCACTAAACTGACCCTAGATCAAATTTTAGGGTCAGTCTAGTGAGGGCCAGGGTTAGCTTACCGATGAACTCACCCTGGTCCTAAATGAACTGACCTTAAATCGAGGAACACGCACACAAGCGAAGCGCACCTGCTGACTCGCACACAAGCGAAGCGCACCTGCCATCAAACAGAATGATTTCTCCCCTGTGACGTCACTCGTAACAACGAATGAAAACAACAGACGCTTCGAAATTTTCAGCGTATGAAACAAATGGCAATTGAGAAACTCCCAATTCAACGGGATTTAAAATCTATTCTCTTACATGTTAAAACATGATAGAGATACCTAATTTTGTGTCATTTTGTTCAAAATATAGTTTACTTTAAGAAAACAGAGAAAAAATAGCGAGAAAATCGTTATTTTTTAAAAAAAACGATAAGTCCCCTATTCTACACCTTTACCCAATTTGGATTCAAATCTTTCACTGGATTCGATTTGATTCGAATCCATTATCACGGATTCGACTTTTCAAATCCTCCCAACTAGTTTGAACACACTCATCGAGAGAAAACCATAACATCATTGTTCTAGTGTACTGCACACACAAAGTTGGCAAATCACTATTGTAATGCGTATTAATGTCAGAGTACATGAAATTAGAAAGACACTGGGTTTTCTCTTACTCATATGCACCCATAGGCCTGAGTACCGTCCGATCATATGGAAACAGCCGGTGTCAAGTAAAGAGCCATAAATTCAATAGAGTTACTTCCCATTAACAGACGAAGGAGGGGTGTTTACCAGCACTATTCAGTTGTGCTGATGTCAGATGAAACTGCAACAGACTATGCTACATACCTCTGAGTCGGTGCTACCTTTGAACCTGACGATATGAACTATGTGTCATAGTACTGACTTTCCCCCCTACACCTTGCAATTAAGAATTTTATATATCTGTTTCATCTTGGATTCATCCCCTTTCCTTATGACAAAATGATGAAAATACTTTTTATGGCTCCGATGTCTGTTTGTTTCATTGCTGATCAATGTGGTTTGGATATATAATGCAGAAAACTTCCCATAGAGCTTCTTGACGAGGTTATTTGCCGCAGAAATGGATTCGAGTTGGATTCGAATCTTTTGCAAGATTCGATTTGGTATTCAATTTGAGCCAAAATGAGGATTCGCAGGACCCTATCATCTTTATTATGTGACTAACACTGTGCATTGCACAGTCTCAGTGAGCGGTGATTTTCATGTGGTGTGTGATATGGCAGTTACTAATTTTTTATAACCAGAAAGTGTGACTAACCCTGTGCATTCCACAGGGTTAACCACACTTTCTGGTTATAAAAATTTTTCATTACTGAGTTACTAACTCTCTGCACGGGGGCGCAGTGGCTCAATAGGTACAGGTGCAGGCTGCAAGCCGAGAGGTCCTCGGTTTGAATACCACCTGCAGAAACCGTGCTGTGTCCTTGGGCAAGACACTTAACCCTGTTTGCCCACGTGGGGGCAAGGTGACGTTCTGTACTAAGGCATACTGCACATCGATGGTGTACTTGTCTTCAACCAATGCTAACCCTGCTTGTCTGGAGTTAGTATGTTGGGGAGCTGACAGTTGCTCGCCGTTGCTCGGTGGTTCTCTCTGGGTACTCCGGCTTCCTCCACCCATAAAACTGTCACGGTCATGATTAGCCGTTGTGCATAAATATGTGACCTTAAACATCAATAAATAAATAAATAGATAAATACATAAATAAATAAATAAATAAATAAATAAATAAATAAATAAATAAATATGGCAGTTACTAATTTTTTGTAACCAGAAAGTGTGACTAACCCTGTGCAGTGCATTGCACAGGGTTAGTCACACTTTCTGGTTATAAAAATTTTTCATTATTAACTGAGTTACTCACTCTATGCACGGGGGCGCAGTGGCTCAGTAGGTAGAGGTGCAGGCTGCAAGACAAGCAGTCCTCAGTTTGAATACCACCTGCAGAAACTGTGTTGTGTCCTTCACCCCGTTTGCCCACGTGGGGGCACGGTGACATTGCGTACTAAAGTGTACTGCACGTCGATTGTGCACTTGTCTTCAACCAATGCTAACCCTGCTTGTCTGGAGTTAGTATGTTGGGAGCTGACAGTTGCTCGCTGTTGCTCGGTGGTTCTCTCCAGGTACTCCAGCTTCCTCCACCTGTAAAACTGTTGTGGTCATGATTAGCCATTGTGCAGAAATATGTGACCTTAACTGGTAGAGTGCTGAATTATTTTGGGTCATCCGGATTTGTCCATGTCTCTTTGCCTTGTTACAATTTATGGGAGAGTGCCTAGTGGCACTCTTCCATAAATTGTAACAAGGCAAATCCCCACAGACTAAATAATTTCAATTCAAAAATAATATGAAGCAAATCCACAGATTATGAAGCCATTAACTTGTGGCACCTGCTCTTCAGAATAAAGCCCAAATATGGGCTTCCAGCGCTCTACCAGTTAAACACCAATAAATAAATAAATAAAAAAATAAATAACTCTCTGCACTGTACAGCCTTAGAGTAAATCTCATCTATAGGTACATTTTACCCAACACAATGGTCAATATCAGCCAGCAATATTCTCAAGAAGCGTTTAAACTCAGCTTATGGCCCTTCATAAAAATGGAAAGGCATTTTTTAGTGAATTCCAAAAATAAAAACATATTCTATTTTCAATTAATAACTTGTTGAGAATATTCAAGACATGAATACAAGTATCTAAAACATATTAACTGCATCACAGATATCATCTATTTCCTAAATCACACTGTGTATATGTGAGGATTGTTTTCTTGAATTTAAATGGTACAAGTCTTTTAAAAACGATTATCACACAAATAATCGTCAGGAGGACTATTCCACACATAGAAATAAATGTCACTCTTGGTCCAAAAGCACCATATACTTGACTAACAAAAACAGGTCCCACAGTTCTAGCCAGGCTTCCAGATGCTGTTAACCAGCCCATCCACACACCCTACAAAAGTGAAGAAAAAAAAGATATTAAAATACTATATAAGGCCACACAAAGTAGATCTTCTGTTTCTCAGGCCATTATTTGTGAAATTGCATGCGGGCGAGCGTTTTTTTATTTTATTTTTTATTTCAGTAATTACTTTTCTGCCATCAGAAGTTCACATTCTTGTTCAAGTTTTAGACCTCATAATCTACAGAATAGCATGGGTGGTGATGTATTTCATCCCTTGAGTGCAAGAAGGCTGTGCAATGCTAAAGCATTGCAAAGCCTTCTTGCACTCAAGGGACAAATTCATCAATTTTTTTAACTTGGGTAAAATATCAGACATAAACCATTTAATTTTTATTTTTTTTAAGTTTAAATTGGTTATAAAAAGAGACCATGCGGTAGCCAAAAGGACCATGCGGGAGGGCCTGAGAAACAGATTTTTTATTTTTTTAGGCCTATCTGGGAAATTATTATTCTGATGTTAAGAATTTTTTTTTTAATTTGTGTCCAGTCCATTTTTCCATAATTTTGAGGGAGAGAGGCTGTTTCTTTACATCAGTGCTTTACAGAATGAATTGTCCACATCTGCCTGTGCAATTAACAATTTGAGTCGTTAAAAAATGTTTTTTTTCAAAAACCTTCAACAAAACCATATCATTGTAATAAGCTGGTCCAGCTTCTTCTAATCCCTCACCTTGAATGAATTATTTCACGTAACCAGTCCAGTCAAGCGATTACTCTGTTTATTACTTTTCATTATTAACACTAATTATATTATATTATTTAACCCTTTACCTAATGTAATGGCCAGAGCTATTCTCAAAAAATCGCCAATTAATTTTCATTATTTCTTCATTTTTTGTCTAAAACACAGGTTATGACCCCTCATTGGAACGAGCTCATTCCAATGAGGGTCATAACCTATGTTTTTGAGACAAAAAATGAAAATAATAGTCATTCAAGAATTTTTTTTGCAAGTGTCGTCTGCTTTTCATGTTAGGTAAAGGGTTAAAAAAAACAATGAAGTCCCCATTATACCCACGGCAAAGCATCTTCGTTTGCACGCACGGATACATGACCCAATTGTTGATTGCATAATTCACTTGTGAAGTTATCGTTTATAATCAAACCAGGAAATCCCAGTAAATCACACTTTGGAAAGTAATAAAATTTCTTTTTCGACTGGGAACGCGGTGGCTCAGTGGTTATGGTATTGTTCTTAAACCAAAAGGTGCATGGTTCGATCCTCACCAGGGCTCTTCATCCCGATTGCCCACATGAGAGCATGGTGAAGCTATGTACTAAGATGTACTGCACGTTGATGGTGCACTTGTCTTCAACCAATGCAAATCTTGCTTTCGTGGAGTTAGTACGTTGGGGAGACTGGCAGCTGCTCGCCATTGCTCGGTGGTTCTCTCCTGGTACTCCAGCTTACTGACACGAAGTGACCCTGCCTGGCTGTCAAACATGTCATTAAACCCCAATAAATGAATACATCATCTAATAAGGGATCACATGAAAAAAAAGTTGATATCACATGCATTGGGTAAGGGGTTAACCCTTAAGGGGCCAATTCCTTCCTACTTTGATAACTTGTTAATGCAAAGGAACAGGTGCCCCAACATGCATTGTTTGGGTAAACTCAAAACTTGTTTTCTAAGTACCTTGCCAGTTGTTTCTAGACAAGTATTAGCTGCCTCAGTAGACAGCCAAGACTTGTCTTGAGACAACTGCACTTCCACAGGAGGTAGACTTTCTAAGTATAGTGAAAATGTTAAAAAATCTCTCGACCCCGAGGGTTAATCTATAAAAACAGTATCGGAAACAGTTTGAAATGTCTCAAGAAATTTGATAGTTTACTCTCTTGGAAATCATCAGTTAACTATTCAACTTCAGTTTTTAACATAACCAAGTTTCATCATAAAAGTATGAAAGGAATTTGGTTTATATAGTCGCTTAGATTTTGTCTGGTTAAAATTAAAAAATGAATTTTAAAGACAATGGAGGTGCCCGTGAAACAAGGTCTATTTTTGGTATAGCTCAATGATGATAACAGGTCTAGATTTAAGTGAAATCACATAGCATTTCGCAAGTCAGATTCCTAATTTTGCAATTCAATAAACATCAATCCAAACTTCATTTTCATTAACAGCTAATCACACCCCCCACCCACCTCAATGCTGAACTGCTATTTAAAATTTTCTAATGAATCGGTGCCCTGCATGATAAAATTCATGCCCTTCCAAGATAAGGGAATTATATTATGGGTCAGTTAACTTAATTTGAAAAGTATGTTTTACAACTGCAAGCAAAAGTTTGATCACAAAACTCTAAACAAAGCAAAAGCTCTGTTCATATTGTTGAGAACCGGGGGCACGGTAGCATTGCAGTAACCGGTTCTCATCAGATCACCGAAGTTAAGCAACGTCGAGCCTGGTTTGTAGTTGGATGGGTGACCATTTCAGCAAATGATTCATGTTCCTGTGTTGTGTCCTTGTGCAAGGCAATTAACCCCGACTGCCCTGGGGGCACGATGAAGCTGTGTACTAAGGCGTACTGCACATGTATGGTGCAGATGGCTTCAACCAATCTAACCCTGCCTGTGACGCAGTGCAGAGTTCAGAGTTACGATGTTGGAGAGCTGACAGCTGCTCGTCGTTGCTTGGTGGTTCTCTCTGGGTACTCCAGCTTCCTCCACCTGTAAAACTGTCACTGACATGATATGACCCTGGCTGTTAATGTGTTGTTAAACCCTAATAAATAAATAAATAAATAAATAAATAAATAAATAAATAAATAAATAATTGTTGAGAACCAGAACTGTTATGCATTCACAAATTCACAATAATGGACTAAAATCCCAAAACCTTTTTCATTCAATGGATTCATTATTTTTTTTTATTTTTTCATCCTGTTTAATTGATATAGTAAAAATTGTACATGCCCAGAACATTATCCATAGTTTTGGTTTTTGAAGGCTTAACTTGTTACTATTCATGTTCTTAAGAACGTGAATAGTAACAAGTTAGGCCTTCAAAAACTAAAACTATGGACAATAGGCCTAGCTGTTTCAGCAACGGTGCTACAGAGAATATTTAGTTATTGGTGTTTAAGGTGTTCACTCCATCGCGTAAGGGTCATTACAGTGTTCCGTAACTTCCGTTTGATGCAATATGAAATGTCTTTTAAGATTCGATTCGATGTAGATATCAGAGACACGATTCGATTTGAGATTCGATTCGTAAAAAAATTTGTGATTCGCAGATCCCTATTGGAATCTAATATTATCGCATCTGCGGAAATATTGCCCACCCGTGGAAAGTGACCAGTCCACAATGGCCGTACTGTACATGCCAATTATCGAAAAGTGAAGTTTGCTTAGTTAGAAGTCTTGGAGGAATTCTACAGATTATAATTCGTGGTGTATTGTTCACATTTTGGTGCACCAATTATATTATCTGACCTATTTCACATAAACAAATATTAAGGCCACACAAAGTAGATCTTCTGTTTCTCAGGCCATTATTTGTGAAATTGCATGTGGGCGAGCGTTTTTTTATTTTATTTTTTATTTCAGTAATTACTTTTTTGCCATCAAAAGTTCATGTTCTTGGTTCAAGTTTTAGGCCTCATAATCTACAGAGAAGCATGGGTGGTGGTGTATTTCATCCCTTGAGTGCAAGAAGACTTTGCAATGCTAAAGCATTGCAAAGCCTTTTTGCACTCAAGGGACAAATTCATCAATTTTTTTAACTTGGGTAAAATATCAGACATAAACCATTTAATTTTTATTTTTTTTAAGTTTAAATTGGTTATAAAAAGAGAGCATGCGGCAGCCAAAAGGACCATGCATGAGGGCCTGAGAAACAGATTTTTTATTTTGTTAGGCCTAACCCTTTACAGAAAACACATGATACCAAAATTGTTATTTTAATTTTTTCCCCCCAATTCTTACATTTTTTTTAAGAAAACCATATTATGTCACTCCTCATTGAAACATACTCGATGAGCTCATCCAATGAGGGGTTCACATAATATGGTTTCATTAACCCTTTACCTAACGAATCGCCCGCGTAATGTGCAAATTGAGCAGTTGAAAAAATTAAATTTTTCAAAACATTTCAACAAAACCATATCATGTGACCCCTCATTGGAACGAGATCATTGAGCTCGTTCCAATGATGGGTCACATGATATGGTTTTGTTGAAATTTTTTTTAAAAATTAAAAAAAATTATATTTAAAATAATAAATTTTGATAACGTCTGCGTTGGGTAAAGGGTTAAAAAAAAATTTTTTACTGCACAATTTGTATATTACATGGTGGAGTCAGCCGATTCATAAGGTAAGGGTTAATTGCTCACTAGGTAGAGCTGAGGCATGCTGCAGGTGAGATGGCATGACAGAGCGAAGCTCACCTCAAGATCAAAACTCAAAGTTTGGTTCAGCTATGATAAATAGAACTAATGTTATCCCTCAGAAACCTCACAGACAACGTGATATTTTTAGAAACAGCAACCATGACCTTTTGACAACAAATCTGAAATTCCATACCATCCTTCTCATTTCATAGGTACAGTATGTGTAGAGTGTATTATCACTAAATCACCCTCAGAGTGGAGATTTCACCCAAGCAATAATTGTAAATTTGTTGCAAAGCCTAACAAGCACAAGCAAAGTTCCAGCCAATGAACCTCCGGGTGATTCAATTAATGGTAAGCTTGAATGATGTCAGTACATATACCTGTTGTTACAGGTAAGCAAGATCGCACATTACTTGCTGCTATTTATTGTGGCAGAAATTCAGTTGAGACATAAAATTGTCCAGAGTTTGATCCCCGTCCGGGATGACCCATGTTGTGTCCTTGGGCAAGGCACTTTATCCCAGTTGCCTACATGGGGGCACGATGATGCCATGTACTAAGGCGTACTGCACATCATCTTCAACCGCTGTAACCCTGCTTGTGCGGAGCTTGAACAGAGTTAGAATGTTGAGGAGATGACAGTTGCTTGTTGATCAGTGGTTCTCTCCGGGTACTCCGGCTTCCTCCACCTGTAAAACTGTGATGGTCACGATTAGCCATTGTGCATATAAGTATGTGACCTTAAACCCCCCAAAATAATAATATAGACATAAATTCTAATATGTTGATGCAACGCGCAACCAATGAGTCAAAATAGTCCCAAGAGATTGTCAGGTCTGACAGGCAAACCATACCAAACTAGGAATTTAAGTTCTGTTTATTATTTTGCTTTGTATTATTTTGCAGTAACCTGTAGTTCGTTTGCGTATATCACACAAATGACATAGCCCCCGCGTAACCTTTCCGATTGTTTGCGGCTTATTTCCAGACCCAGTGCTAATACAGTGGAGCCCACTTAATTGGATATCTCTTAATTGTATATAATTGTATATCCCTGTTAACTGAATATAATTTCACAACACAAAACCATTTACCATACCTCCGGTACAAATTTGACCTGTTAATTGAATATAGGTTACAGAGTAAACTCCTGTTAATTGAATAAAAAATCTTGTAACATGTCGAGAAATGGCCCTAACTCTCCCTAGTTTTCCTTTGGTTATAGACCTATGTGGCCTCAGTATATCCAATGCAGGCATTTAATCTATTATATCTTGTTTGATAGAGCTCGTGGAGATATAACAGAAAAAATGCTAAGTTCATCTCTAGGCAATAGCTCCCACTGGCCTGCAGTCAGGTGAGCAAAAAAAATGGAAAAGGGCCAAAACTCCACCAAAATTGGTCAGACCGAACCCAAATTCGAACTTGACCTGCACATTCTTGAGACAAAACTGGGAACAAAATCTGGTGTTGATTCAATAACTGAAAGTGGCGTTAAAATCCTGACACCAAATTTTAAAGGTTGTGAAATTGGGTGGAAAAGCGTTGAAAAAGGGTATAACTCCAACAAAAATTATCGGATCCAGCCGATATTCGTAATTCGCCTAATCATTGGGGATAAGGGACATATACACCAAATCTGGTTTTAATTCGATGACCAAAACTTTAGTTATCACTCTGGATATATGCACAGATGCATGCATGGACGGAGCAATAAAATAGTCCTCCTACAAAATTTTGGGGCACATGATAGAGGTTAGGAAAGACGTTATTTACTAGTATAGAACTGAAGAGTTGGGCATGTATGTTAATGGAACTGAAGATGTTTATCTACAGTAATTTCACTTCCTACCTGTGGTCTTGGTCCAAGAATCTTTGAGAAGAGTGTATATGTAATAACATTACATGTTGGATAACCAATAGCAAACACGACTGTTCCAATAAGAAATTGCGGCAGTGTAATAATGGGAGTATAGAAACACCATTTGTATTTAACTGGACATCCACGAACTTCAACTGTATGGTTTTGTGAACTCAAAGCTGATGTTAGTGAAACTAATGTTGCGGTGATTCCTGTCGTTTCTCTCCCGTTTTCTATTTGTTTGAACGTTGTGATATCAGTTGTGTTGTAGTCTGTAAAACTATTGATAGGAATGTTATCTGTTTTTAAAGTCAATGTTAAAGGATCAAACATTTCTGTTGTATTTTTGGTATTATTGTGCTCTATAACATTTTCAGCTTGTTTCAAATCTACAAAATAAATGAGAAAATTGTGTATATACATTCTAAAATAATGTCTTTAGTTGAAACTAGAAGTCCTGTCACAATTAGCACAGAAAGTGCTCGTTAATTAACACACTCTTTACTGCAGAAGAATGAAGTAGTATGAAATACACAAGAGTGTTTGTACTGTACAATGCGAAATGTAGTGTGCTATTAGCAAGGTCAGTAGTGAAATCATTAACTGAACTGATGAAACAAACAGAAAAATTTGAAACTACAGTATGTGGAGAGGGGATTACTACTAAATCGCTGTGGGTAAGATTTTTCACTTAGTAATTACTTACCATTTCTCAGGACAAAACACGAGAAGCACTTGCAAACTTCCATCACCCAGTGGTCCAGATGATGAAAGTTTGCATGTGTTTCTTGTGCTATTTCAACTGGAGACTATATGGCACTGAAATTAAGTAGTACAGTAGAATCCTCTTAATTGAATATCCATTTTGCTAGTGAAATTTATTCAATTAACAGAAGTATACAATCAACAGGGATTTGGTCAGTTTCCTGTGTTCTGGATGTAAACTGAGCATTTATTCTATTATATCTTGTTTGACAGAGCTCATAGAGCTCTGTCAAACACGATATAATAGAATAAATGCCTGTATTGGATGTAGTGAGGCCAAAAAGGTTGATAAATCAGGGGAATTTAGTGTGTGTCACAGTAATATTTTTGACATATTACAAAAATTTATATACAATTAACAGGAGTTTACTCCACAACCCATATGCAATTAACAGATCAAATTTGTACTGAAAGTATGGTAAATGGTTTTGTGTTTGAAAATTATATTCATTTAACAGGGATATACAATTAAGAGATATCCAATTAAGTGGGCTCCACTGTAAATTGACTCTCTTCATTCTGCTTAAGCAGGGACCGACCTGGGCATGCGCCAGTGCGTATTTGGTTCTGAAACATCAGGACCTGGCTCTTAAATCTCAGAAATAGGCTTCTCAGTTGGCGCGTAACTTCTCAGATCATATTTTGATATTCTTTCGATGGATGATCGAGACAGACACTCTTACATGTATTATATGATTATCATTTATCATTGTTGTAGAGTGCTTAAGTTAATACTTCAAGTCTTAATTACCAAGCATTAATCTTCACTGTGGTTTCTTATCAAGTCTTGGCTGCCTAAATAGGCAGCCAAGACTTGATCAGAAACCACAGTGAAGATTAATGTTTGCTATAGTGTACTAAATGAAAATGATGAGAGCTATTACATAGTTGCGGTGTGTGTTACAAACAGCAGTGTGACTCCGTAAATTGAAATCTGGCGCATGAATTGAAAAAATAGGCTCCGAGGCTAGAGCGTATTTTAAATAGTCCTGATCGGTCCCTGCATAAGTAGTCAAATTTTAATATCTATTTACATCATTACATATACATGTATCCCAGTAGAGGTTAGGAATGATTTTAATGATCTATATTTACTAGTAAAGAAATGTCTTGTCATAATTAGAACAGAAAAAGCTTGTTAGTTAACATGCTCTTTACTGCAGAAGAATGAAGAAGTCTGAAATACACAAGAGCGTTTGCACTGTACAATGCAAAATGTAATGCGCTATTAGCGAGGCCGATAGTGAAATCACGAACTGGACCAACCAAACAGAAAAATATATATTAAAACTCCAGTACAGTAAAACCTGTCTTGAGAGACCACTGTCTTGAGAGACCACCTGTCTTGAGAGACCACATATACCAGACACCGATTGGTTTTACTCTATAATGGACCTGCTATGGGAGACCACCTGTCTTGAGAGACAACCTGTCTTGAGAGACCACTGTAACCTGGTACCAACTTGTATTTTTATGCCATAATGGACATGTCTTGAGAGACCGCCCCTTTGAAGACTGAAACCATGACAATAACTTTTACCTGTTCTGGAATTGGAAAATCCATTGTGGTTATACTAACATAATTAAAAGTATTAAAAGCTCTCGTAATTGGGATTCAATTACTAACTCATTAAAGATTGAGATGTTTTTATAAGACCCCTGTGAAAAGATTAGGATTATTGCTGAATAGACAATTTCATACATACCTGAAATGTGACAGATAGGAATCAAAATAAATTTGTGTTGAAAATCTTTTTGTAACAAACTGAAATGGACTGTTATAAAAATTATAAAAATAAATTAGTGTTGAAGATTTTCAACACTAATTTATTTTTATAACAGTTCATTTCAATTTGTTACAAAAACTTAATAAAAAAGAACGAGTACAAAGTAATTACAAAAATCCATTCTTCTCCATTTCTGAATTTTGTGGTTGGTTATTCTCTGACTTGAGAAAACCTGAAACCTGTTATGAGAGACCACGTGTCTTGAGAGACCACTTTTGTGTGGCCCAAAGGGCGGTCTCTCAAGACAGGTTCTACTGTACATGAAGGAGGGATTACTACTAAATCGCTGTGGGACAGAGATGTTTCACTTATTAATTATTTACAATTTTTGAGGGACTAAACAGAAGAAACACTTGCAAACTTTCATCACATGAACCACCGGGTGGAACCCGGTGGTTCATGTGATGAAAGTTTGCAAGTATTTCTTGTGCTGTTTTGAACAATTATAAATACTTTTCGAGTGGAGAATATATGGCGCTGCAATTAACTGATAGAGTGCTGGAAGCCCATTTTTGGGCTTTATCCTGATGTGCAGGTACCACATCTTAAAGGCTTCATATCCTGTGGATGGGCTTCAGGTAATTCTTGATGGGATATTATTTAGTTTGGGTGGTTTTGCCCTGCTACAATTTATGGGAGAGTGCCTGTAGGCACTCTCCCATAAATTGTAACAAGGCAATAACATGTGAACAAATTTTTGACAACCAAAAAAACTTAGCACTCTACCAGTTAAGTAGTAATCTACCGGGTAGTCTCTTCATTCTGTATATGGAGTTGAATTTTGATATCTGTTTATGTCATAACATGTACATTGAATTAGGGCTGTCGCGACTATCATTTTTTGTAATCGACTAATCGTGACCAGTAATCGACGGTTAGTCGATTAATAGTCACTTCCCATGATTTTTTAGCAAATCATTCTTCTGTTCGTAAAACTCTGAAAATGACAATGGCACCAGTGTGTTCAGACGAAGTGGTGTTGTGGGAACAACAAATCGGTCCCGACTGAAGCTACATGTAGTCCAATCTTGGACCCACAGTCCGTAATATAATTTTTGGGGTTGGTACGTCCTGTAGGACGTACCAACCCCCAAAATAATATTACTGACTGCGGGTCCAAGTTTGAACTAGATTGAAGCCGATGAATTAAAATGAATTTACCAAAGAACGTTCCTGCATATGTTTCCTTTCTGCAATAAGTTTCTCGAAATTTTGAACATTGAGATCTATGCATTCCCTCATCAGTTGTTAAAATTGGATCTTAGTCTGAAGTTCCGAACTTTGAGAAGTGATCTGACGTTCTGACTTTCGTCATAATTTTGTCACTTCCGCGCTTTGGGTTTTCCAATGGGTGCATTCGTGTGTACAAGACTGGAGAAATTCAGAAGAATCTATTCTTCTCAAGTAACTGTGAGTGTTCTTTCTTACACAGTCAGTGACAGTCATACAGTCTTCCAGATATGAATGTTAACTATGGTTAGATATTTAAAGTTATTCACCTTCATTGATCATTCACCTCACAAAACAATGCGATTTAGCCCCGACGTGTAGTAGACGTGTACCACCTCGAAAACGAACAACGATCGACTAAAAATGAAAAACGTTGACTACTTCAATAGTCGACGGTTAGTCGACTAATCGAATAATCGCGACAGCCCTACATTGAATCCCAGTAGAGGTTAGGAATGATGTTATTTACTAATATAGAATTGTAGAGTTGGGCACGCTGTTTTTCTACAGGAATTCAGTAAAGCTAATGGTGCAGTTTGACCGGGGACAAAATTGCACTTACTCGGTGGCTATTACTTCAAAATAGTGCACAATTCAGTCACAGAACTTCTAGTTTCAACTGTGGGCATCCTGCTCTTGAATGAGTTGCCAATTCAATTTCAATGAGCTAAAGCGAGAAATTTAAAGTTTCAATGGTTTTCAGGAGCAAAATCAAGGGTGCATCCCTCCAAGAGCAACATATTTACACTTAAAAGGACAATAAGACTCCACAAAGTAGATCTTGTTTCTCTGGCCATTTTTTTTAAATTACATGTCGGCATACGGTTTTTTATTTTATTTTTTATTTTTGTAATTATTTCTTTGCCATCAAAAGTTCATATTCTTGGTTTGTTTTATGTTTTAAGCTTTATAGTCTACAGAATAGCATTGGTGGTGGTGTATTTCGTCTCTTGAGTGCAAGAAGGATTTTTAATGCTCTGGTTGCACTCAAGGGATAAATTTATCAATTTTTTTAACTTGGGTAATATATCAGACGTACAGTTAAAACTAGAAGTCCTGTCATGAAATGTGCACAAATAGCATGTTGATCTGCACGTTAATCTATGCGTTATGACCATAGTAAGGCTATCAAATTCTGTACATATGGCCTGAACCACCGAGCAACGGCGAGCAACTGTCAGCTCCCTAACATACTAACTCCACACAAGCAGGGTTAGCATTGGTTGAAGACAGGTGCACCATCGACATGCAGTACGCCTTAGTACTCAGCGTCAGCATGCTCCCACATGGGCAATGGGGGTGAAGCGTCTTGCCCAAGGACACAACTTGATTGCCGCAGGTGGGATTTGAACCAAGGACCGCTCGGCTTGCAGCCTGCACCTCTACCTACTGAGCCACCGCGCCCTCCGATTCTGTACATATGGCCTGTGCACAAGCAATGTTTCAGTCAGTGGACCTCCGGGTAACCCGGAGGTCCTCTGGCAGAAACATTGCCTGTGTTTGCTATGAGTAACCAGGAGAACCTACTGTGCCTTGGATGCCATTCGATATGGCAATTACGCGCAATTCCTATGTCCAATTAACTCTAGCTAAGCACATAGTTCATGACAGGACTTTATTTTTTTTAACTTTGCATTGGTTATAAAAAGAGAGCATGAGGCAGCCACAAGGATCGTTTGGGCGGGTCTTAGCATTTTAATTTTTTTAGCCGGGGTTTTGAAAAGAAATAAGCTGACCATCAGTACTGAAATGGTTAACCAGATAATCGGTTTGAAACCAGTTAGCTACCTAACCGATTGGAAAAACCATCAACCGGTTATCCAAAATATCAATAGTAATCATCATTCCACGTTTAAAACATAGTAAATCTGCCACTTCTGCTTTGTGATAGATCACACATCGAAGTTGCATTGTATATATTGAGAAATAATTGACTTTGGCATTCAAGACTTCTTTAATGATCGGCAGTTTTTGTGAGTATTAAGAAATTGCAGAAACTATTCCATACTGTGTATACAAATGAACGTTGTCGAGTACTCAACAACGTTTGTTTGTATACACACTACGGAATAGTTTGAGAATACTGCTTTATAATTTCTATGGTTTTGATCCCATATTCCATGAAATAATGGCCAAGGATAACCGGATATTATCCGGTTATAGCTCTCAATCATTTAAAAAAATGAGCCAACCGTTTCAGCCATACTGACCATTCAATAAAACCATAATGTCTGTTATGCAAAAGTATCCTCATGTTTTAAATATCAAGCATCCAATTTAATTAAATAAATTAAATTTTAGGTGACAATTTATCAGATATTTGAATGAAAGTGTCAATGACATGGTAGATTAACTTGACTGTGTGTAGTGTTTAGGGCTGCACGGTATATCGATAAACTGATATATACCGGTATTCAAACCAATATCGATTGAATACCGGTGTAATTACAAAAATATCGGTTTATCGTCATTATTTATTTACACACAATTTAATTTTCAAGATGTCTTGAGTTTTTTAACTGTAGCCCCGAATGAATAATATATCCCCTTTATCCAAGGAATCGTCTGCTTGTGCCCTCATAATATACAAATTCGGCAGTTGAAAAAATAATTTTCAAAAATTTCAACAAAACTATATCATGTGAATCCTCACATGATATAGTTTTGTTGAAATCTTTGGGAAAAATCTGATAAACTAATTTTGAAAATAATAAATTTTGATATCGTCTGCGTTGGGTAAAGGTTTTTCGAACCGCATCATCAAGGCATGCTAATTCGTTCCGACTGTGATGCCTCAAGTCTCGATTGTGGTACTTGTGTTCATATATCTGAACAGTTTTCGATATACCAGTATACCGCGGTATTTTTTTTAATACCGATACAGGAATTCAGTTCTGAATATCGTGCAGCCCTAGTAGTGTTTGATGAAAATGATAATGTTCAATGTTTATGAAAGGATTATGAAACTAGAACTATCACTGAAGGTGATTAATACCCCAGCTTTGGGTTTTTAGAGGAATGCACTTCTGATCATGTAGGCGAAATCCATAAGGAAATGTATACATAAAGATCATTTTTTGTTGTTGAAATTTGTATTTGCATATGGCCTTCCACAGAACAGCAATGAATACTTAAAGAGCCCACACATATATGGTTTACATTTGGAAAAACACATTTACAATGTGCAACATGTATTCAAAATCGGTTCATTAATGTAGGAGGAGTTGCACACACAAGAATCCCATTTGAAAACCCATAATAAATCAAAGTTAAAGGGAGATAACCTGGTTAAAATTGTCGCAGATCAAAAATTTGGGAATATGCATATGTTCACTTAGTTGTGATAATGTTTGAAAGGTTTCGTCAAAATTGATTGATAAATGTAGGAGGAGTTGCACGCACAAGAATTTCATGTAGAAACCCATAATAAATCTAAGTTAAAGGGAGATAACCTAGTTAAAATTGCCACAGCTCAAAAATTTTGGAATATGCGCATGTTCACTTAGTAGTGATGATGTCTGTAAACTTTCATCCAAATTGATTGATAAATGTAGGAGGAGTTGCGCACACAAGAATTTGTTCGAACGGAAAGACATAATCAATCTAAGTCAAAGGAAGATAACCTGGTTAAAATTGTCGCAGATCAAAAATCTTGGAATATGCGCATGTTCACTTAGTAGTGATGATGTCTGAAAAGTTTTGTCCAAATTGATTGATAAATGTAGGAGGAGTTGCACGCACAAGAATTTCATGTAGAAACCCATAATAAATCTAAGTTAAAGGGAGATAACCTAGTTAAAATTGCCACAGCTCAAAAATTTTGGAATATGCGCATGTTCACTTAGTAGTGATGATGTCTGTAAACTTTCGTCCAAATTGATTGATAAATGTAGGAGGAGTTGCGCACACAAGAATTTCATGCAGAAACCCATATTAAATCAAAGTTCAAGAGAGATAACCTGGTTAAAATTGTCGCAGATCAAAAAGTTTGGAATATGCACATGTTCACTTAGTAGAGATGATGTCTGAAAGGTTTCATCAAAATCGGTTCATTAATGTAGGAGAAGTTGTGCACACAAGAATTTGTTCGAACGGAAAGACATAATAAATCTAAGTCAAAGGGAGAAAACCTGGTTAAAATTGTCGCAGATCAAAAATCTTGGAATATGCGCATGTTCACTTAGTAGTGATGATGTCTGAAAAGTTTTGTCCAAATTGATTGATAAATGTAGGAGGAGTTGCACACACAAGAATTTCGGAAAGACGTACAGACGGACGTACGGACGGACGTACAGGGCGATTCCTATATAGCGTATAATAAGACAAGAATTGAGAATATGTTAATTTCTGTTCTGTAGGTTTTCAATAAGAATAATTTGAGGTGAAGACTGTACCAAAGAATTGAGTCCTGAGGTAATGTGGCCTGTAGGGTGTACTAATGAAATTACTGACAATTTATATGCCAAATCCAAGATGGCTGCTGCTGGCAGCCATGTTTTTCAATGAAATTCAGAAAAATTTGATAGCTCTCATCTAGATGACACCAAAGCTACATATGAAATTTGAAACAGATTGGGCGAGAGATGTGACCTGTAGGGTGCGCCAACTGAATTGTTGACAATTTATGTGCCAAATCCAAGATGGCTCCTGACGGCCATGTTTTTCAACAAAATTCGGAAAAATTCAAAAGCTCTCATCTAGACTTTGCCCGAAAGCCATATATGAAATCTGGAAATGATTGAGTGAGAGCTGTGGCCTATTGGGTGTACTAAAGGAATTGTGGATGGACAAAGAAATGTATGGACAGACAGACGATGGATCGCAACCCATCCCAATAGTTATCAAGTTGAGCTAAAAATCTTCTAATATGTTGAGAAAGTAGCCTGACAATCACCAAATTCCTCTTGTTTGTAGTGCATCCAACACAGGTATTTACTCTATTTTATACAATAGTTACCTATTCTACTATATATCAAAAGCCTGTGAAATAAATTTTACAGGCCTTAAAATTTGCCTCGATTCACGAGAATCAGTTTCGATTCTCGCAAGCTCCTGTTGCGAGAATCAATTTTCATTTCTTAAATATTTTGAATTTGAGAGTACTGTTATGTGAGTGCAACATTTACATATGCCATAGTAAAAGGCAAATGTCATAGTTTTTTTCAGAGAGTTTTCCCTTTATGGGCCCAGTTTCCATTTTGTCGAGTTTCTCACACACGTACACGTAGAACACATGTTCCAACATACAGGCTTTTGGTGGTCTGGCTGATGGAAATTACAGTATCGTGGCAGTGGTGTCTAGTGAAGTCTTGGCTGCCTATATAGGCAGCCAAGACTTCATTATACACCACTGCTAAGTGTAGGTTTTTTACCTTATTATGAGCTGGCAAAGACAGAGCATTCTCTTGGCTTGTTAAAGCCACCTTTAGAATCTACGACAAGAATCAAATAAACATTTTGCGCGAATCTAAGTTGATTCTCATTGTTTACCTTGCGAGAATCATTCGCGCGAATCGGTTCGGATTCACGCATGAATTTTAATCCCTGTTTTAGCTTTATACACCAACTGTGGTGATCACGCCAGCAATGGGATTTCAGTAGTTAAAATTTACACCTACAGTGGAACGACATCCTTGACCTTTGGTGACGTCGACCTGAATGCCAACTTGTCTAAATTTATCGCACGTCACTTCGCGAAGAGCAAAATGAAAGTGGCAATTATTTATTACATTTTTAAATGAGTTTACCCCCATAAAACACAAAAAATTAACAAACATGCATTGTCCCATGTTAATATAGCATCCATAACTCAAAATAGTATGTTATTATGTAATTATAATGAAAAAGGCCGTTTATTTTTCTATTTTGTTTCAGTGATAAAATTAACAGCGAAAGTACCACCCACTGGTGCTCATGTAAACAAAAACAGATTCACACGTATGTACTTCTGCTACTCAATAAAATCGAGAAAAAATAGTAGAGACACTTAATAATCTGATGATCATGGTATAAATAAAATATACCCAAAGTAGCTTGGTGTACCAAATGTTCACTACTCATGGTGAAGTGGTGTTAACTACATGCTGAAGACTTGCGGTTAACACCACTTCACCACTCGTGGTGAACATTTGGTACACCAAGCTACTCTGGATATATTCTATATATATCTTGTGTGACAAAGCTCCATGAGTTGGTGGGTTAAAACATCTGTCTTACTCAGATATCTCATCCGAGACATGCATATCTCAATAGGCAAATGAAAAGAGAAAAAAATATTTGTCAAACAATCATCTTTTTATACTTTGTGGGGTGGAATTTTAACAAGGTGCAATGTTGTTATGAATGAATGAATGAAATGAATGAATGAATGAAATGAATGAATGAATGGATGGATGGATGGATGGATGGATGGATGAATTGGATGGATGGATGGATGGATGGAGATGGATGTGGAGGGATGGAGGATGGATGGATGGACAAATGGATGGACGGACAAATGGATGAACAGATGGAACCCATTTCTATATGCCCCACAAACTTAATTTTGGTGGGGGATAAAAAGAAACTATTCGTTATTTTTTGAAAGACAGTCATTTCCTAGTTAATCATTCATCAATTAAAATAAAAAAGTTTGTGGGGAAGCAGCAGTAAAAAGCATCAATATACAAAAGCCACTGAATCTGACTAATTTATTGTCTATGTATTTGTACCTGATATGTGACTATTTTATTGTCTATGTATTTGTACCCGATATGTGACTATTTTATTGTCTATGTATTTGTACCTGATATGTGACTATTTTATTGTCTGTGTATTTGTACCCGATGTGTGACTATTTTATTGTCTATGTATTTGTACCCGATATGTGACTATTTTATTGTCTATGTATTTGTACCCGATATGTGACTATTTTATTGTCTATGTATTTGTACCCGATGTGTGACTATTTTATAGTCTATGTATTTGTACCGATACGTGACTATTTTATTGTCTATGTATTTGTACCCGATATGTGACTATTTTATTGTCTATGTATTTGTACCCGATACGTGACTATTTTATTGTCTATGTATTTGTACCCAATACGTGACTATTTTATTGTCTATGTATTTGTACCCGATAAGTGACTATTTTATTGTCTATGTATTTGTACCCGATATGTGACTATTTTATTGTCTATGTATTTGTACCTGATATGTGACTATTTTATTGTCTATGTATTTGTACCCAATACGTGACTATTTTATTGTCTATGTATTTGTACCCGATACGTGACTGTTTTATTGTCTATGTATTTGTACCCGATACATGACTATTTTATTGTCTATGTATTTGTACCCGATACGTGACTATTTTATTGTCTATGTATTTGTACCCGATACGTGACTATTTTATTGTCTATGTATTTGTATTTTATTGTCTATGTATTTGTACCCGATATGTGACTATTTTATTGTCTGTGTATTTGTACCTGATACGTGACTATTTTATTGTCTATGTATTTGTACCCAATACATGACTATTTTATTGTCTATGTATTTGTACCCAATACGTGACTATTTTATTGTCTATGTATTGTACCCGATACGTGACTATTTTATTGTCTATGTATTTGTACCCGATACGTGACTATTTTATTGTCTATGTATTTGTACCCGATACGTGACTATTTTATTTACCCGATACGTGACTATTTTATTGTCTATGTATTTGTACCGGATACGTGACTATTTTATTGTCTATGTATTTGTACCTGATACGTGACTATTTTATTGTCTATGTATTTGTACCCGATATGTGACTATTTTATTGTCTATGTATTTGTACACGATATGTGACTATTTTATTGTCTATGTATTTGTACCCGATATGTGACTATTTTATTGTCTATGTATTTGTACCCGATATGTGTCTATTTTATTGTCTATGTATTTGTACCCAATATGTGACTATTTTATTGTCTATGTATTTGTACCCGATATGTGACTATTTTATTGTCAATGTATTTGTACCTGATGTGAGACGATTTTATTATCTATGTATTTGTAATTTATATGACTATTTTATAGTCTACAGTTAAAACTAGAAGTCCTGTCATGAAAAGCGCACCAATAGCTTGTTGATCTGCATGTTAATCAACTCTTTATGACCATAGTAAGGCTATCAAATTCTGCACATATGGCCTGCGCACAAGCAATGTTTCTGCCAATGGACCTCCGGGTAACCCGGAGGTCCATTGGCAGAAACATTGCCTCTGTTTGCTATGAGTAACCAGGAGAACCTGCTGTGCTTTCGATGTCATTCGATATGACAACAGTGCGCAATTCCTACGCGCAATTAATCCTAGATAAGCGAACAATTCGTGACAGGACTTCTAGTTTTAACTGTATCTATCTGTACCTGATATAGTTAAATCTGGATAATGATTACCCCATGGAAGGTAAATAAGGTATCCACAAAAACATAAACAAAATCCTAACAGCAAAATATATCTCTCATTTATCCTAGAAAATAAAAAAAAATCAATTATAACAAAAAAATAATTAAAAATGTTAAAAATTTTTTAGTAATTTCTATATTTTTTATACTTACCAATGACCCAGACATAGCTGGTGCTAACTCTTAAAATATAGGGCCAAACACAAATTTTGCCCCCCAATCCCCAAAATTTGCATCCAAAACCAAAGAAAACATGTCCTGAAAGGCCCTCCACACTTCACCTCTACTGCGCATGCGCAGTGTCAAGGACGTTCCAAAATTGGCGCCATTAATCATTCTAAGTTTGGCCCTTCATCAGTTAACATCTGACTGATCTTTGTGCTTGTAAATCTCAGTTTAAATGATGCCAGACACATAAATATTAGTGAAATGGTGATTCTAAGGAGGATAGAGAAGGAGGAGAGGAAAAATGTGTGACAGAATATTATCAGGGCTGTAACTTAAAATTTTTTAATGAAATTATGTTAAGTTACCTATTTTCGAGGCAGCAGCCATTTTGTCATTCTGATTATTTAGTTACACTGTTTTTTCAGTGTTTTCCTCTCTCCCTGTCCTTTAAGTCCCCCCTTGCTATTCTCCCATGCTTTTGGCATAGTTTTTGTAATTATTATTACTAAATTTTCTTGGGAGTTTTAGTTGAATAACAGAATGAATTCTGTTCTTTTCCCCATGTTTACGTCTTCACCTACGAGTGGTTAGGCGTTGTGTTCTGCATCTACCATCTGATGTTCTGCAGTTTCTTCCCTGGAAGTCTCTGTTTTGCATCAGATAGTGTATTTTTGGTAACTGATTCCGGGCCTGGGTGCCTGGAGTCTTATTTTAGTGTTTTTACATTCATTGTTTACATTTACAACAGCCCTCTGTGTGAGGGGGGGATTTCTGGAAAATAATATCTTGATGTTATTTTAATCATAACTAGATACATTATTATTGTTCGTAAGTGTTGTATAAATTGTTTAAAATATTTTTAAAATTTTTGTCCACACTTAGGCTTGGGATCCATTGGGGCTCAACGTTACTTTTCAGAAACTTGGGCTGTTCTGAAAAAATATTTTTTCAAAATATTTTGATTTCAATTATTTTTTCTATATTAATGGATCATATTATTATTATGTATTTTGATTGCCAGGGGTTAGTGCGAGTACCAGGACTTGTTTTCTTTTCACATTGAAAGGATATTGATCAATTGTAATAAGAGGAAGTCTTCCTCTGACTTTTATAATCATTCTATATGTGGTCAGTGTACTCGCATTAACTCCTGTTCTGTATCGTATGATTATAGATCTAAAAACTTTACTTGGAGATACATCTCAGCATCCTGTGGAACTACAGAAGGTTATAAAAGAAGCCGTCTTGTTTTTTTTAGTATCAACTGCTAAAAATATCTAATACAGTTGTTGTTCTCCGTCCATATTGCGTCATAACAAATATAAAGTACCGTGCAAAAGTATATTGTGCAGTTAAAAGTACCTGTGGAAACTTACCAGAGACCTTAATCAACTGATAGTGATAAATGGAAAACAACAATCCTGTGGCTGTGACATAATTTTCACGTTTCACTGAAAAATGATCACCTCCATTCCAGAGGGGGGGGGGGGGGGGGGGGGGGGGGGAGCTTTGGAAGGTCGAATTACCACAAACAACTGACCAGTACAAAACCAATGAAATATGAATGTCATTGGAACAAGCTCAGATAATGGCACATGGCCATATCCATATTTCTGTTTTGCTCTATATTTCTATGTTTTGGCTTTTGAAAAAACAAATTGTTCAAATAAAACACATTAGGGTGGAGTGTCTTGTGGGGGGGGGAGGTACCATGTAAATTATTGATGTGCTGTCTGCGCGCAAAAATCTCACTGACAAGCAACCGAATCTCACTGAGAGCTCATCAAAATCTCACTGACAGTCATCTCCATAGGTTAACAGGTCTGGACCAAATAGGTCTTCAAACAAGGGGAAATGATTACTTGCTATTGTAATTGCTGGACATATTACAAGATTTTTATGCTTTTTGTTAATTGAATATAACTTTCAAACACAAAC
Organism: Pictodentalium vernedei; assembly: GCA_031216915.1. Taxonomy (NCBI): domain Eukaryota; kingdom Metazoa; phylum Mollusca; class Scaphopoda; order Dentaliida; family Dentaliidae; genus Pictodentalium; species Pictodentalium vernedei. Next base: position 28,018,928 of record CM062297.1, read on the forward strand.
CATTTACTATACCAGTATAAGAAATAGTTTTGTGTTTGGAAGTTATATTCAATTAACACAGTTATTTAATTAAGAGATATCCAATTAAATGAGCTCCATTGTATTTAAGGACTTTCGAGACCCTGGATTTTTTTTTAAATTAAGGGATATCCAAGATTTTCAAGACCTCATGGAAACACACCCAAAACTTGACTAGAAATCACTAAGCCACTGTACGCATAGAGGCAGTGGTATGGTGGTATTTCAGGACACTTGTCCAGGCCCTTAAGGGTTAAGCTGTGACTCCATTGTTTGGGCAAGCTAATGCAAAAAGGCAAAATATTCTAGAAGCAGAATGAAAGTAGTTTTAAAGTCAGACCTTCTCGACCTCTTCCTCCTGTACTGGAGACCTGATGATAGAAGTACAGTTGAAGAGAGGAGGGCACTTGCTAGGATTTTTAGCTCAACTTGACAAAGTCAAGCTGAGCTATTGCATTCATTTCTCTTCCGTCAGCATACGTACATATGTACGTATGTTAGTATGTTAGTATGTACGTCCACAATTTCCTTTGGCACACCTCACAGGTTGCATTTATGATCAGATCGCTTTGAAACTTGGTATGCTTGTTTGGGGTGATCTCTAGATGGGAGCTATCGATTTTCTTTAATTTCCGTTAAAAAATGTTGCCATGGCCAACGTTCTTAGAACTTAGTTTAGTCAGACCACAATATTTCCCTTTGGCATACCCTACAGGGCACATTTCTGATTAGATTGCTTTGAAACCTGGTATGCTTGTTTGGGGTGACATCTAGATGGGAGCTATCGATTTTCTTCCATTTCCGTCAAAAAATGTTGCCACGGCCAACGTTCTTAGAACTTAGTTTAGTCAGAAGACCTCAATATTTCCCTTTGGCACACCCTACAGGGCACATTTATGATCGGATTCCTTTGAAACCTGGCATGCTTGTTTGGGCTGACCTCTAGATGGGAACTATTGATTTTCTTTTATTTCGTTCAAAAAATGTTGCCACGGCCAACATTCTTAGAACTTAGTTTAGTCAGACCTCAATATTTTCCTTTGGCACACCCTACGGGGCACATTTATGATCAGATTGCTTTGAAACCTGGTATGCTTGTTCGGGGAAACCTCTAGATGGGAGCTATCGATTTTCTTCCATTTCCGTCAAAAAATGTTGCTGCGGACAACATTCTTAAAACTTAGTTTAGTCAGACCTCAATATTTCCCCTTGGCACACCCTATAGGGCACATTTATGTTCGGATTGCTTTGAAACCTAGCATGCTTGTTTGGGTGAGCTCTTGATTGGAGCTATCGATTTTCTTCCAATTCCATCCATCAAAAAGTTAAAAAATTTAAAGTAATTTATATATTTTTCATACTTACCAATGACCCAGACTTAGCTGGTGCTAACTCTAATTAATTCAGGGCCAAACACAAATTTGGCCCCCCAGTCCCCCAAATTTGCATCAAAAACCGAAAATTAGATGTCCTAGTGGGTCCTCCATACTTTTACTCCACTGCGCATGCGCAGTGTCAAGGAGGTCTCGAAATTGGCGCCAAAATGTCATTCTTACAACCAGTGCCTGGTAAGTGTTATGTACACAGCGGGGAGGCAAGAGTTCCCAACTCCTGGGAGGGCCATCCCCGTCTGCGTCATTGGTAAGTTTAAAAAATACATGGATTACTATAATTTTTTTAACATTTTTATACTGTACCAATGACCCAGACTTAGCAGAATAGTAAAAAGGCTGGAGGGCCTAGGACATAAAGGAAAATCCAATAAGCTCAATCACATAAAAACAGAATTATCCCCTCAAGGAGAAAAGGAGAGATTTACATGTATCTTTCTTATTCTTATCAAAGAAGAAAGACACAATACCATTCCATAATTGAGCACAATAACATCAATGATCTCTATTAACATCCAGTATAACCCTTTATACTAATTATTTTTAAATAAATAAAGGAAGTCCAGAGAAGTGAGACTCTTTTTACTCATTAAAAGTGTTCGAGGATTGTATATTAACGCTCGTTTGACACGTGACATATACAAATGCTTCACACCGAGCTACACTTTAAAAATATTACATGAAATTAGTGAACATTAGCTTTACATTTTAAAACCATCCCGGTACCGACTCGGAATTACTGACTCTGGAGGAAGTATTCCCTTGCTTTTCACTATAAAGCAGGTGACCTAAGGGAACACCTCACCCCACCCCACCCCACCCCCCCCTACCCCTTGCCCTGGGTCAAATACCCCAGAGCGAAGAGGGCAGCAGGACAGAGTCACTTCCGGAACAGAAAGCCTACATAACTATAGTTGCAACTGTTTAGTGGACGATATTCTGAGCAACTGATAACGGACCTAAACAATGAAGATCTCCAGATATGGGCTCAATATTTCTAAGATAAATATTCGTGAAAGTGGAAGGCTGAGACCAATATGCAGCCTTCATTAAATCTGTAATAGCAATACTATTGGCATAGCATAAGCCCAAGATGTTGAAAGAGCTCTTATTTCATGAGCCGAAATCTTAAGGGCAGACTGCTGAGATGAAGATAACTTTTCATAAGCAGTACATATAGTTAATTGAATCCATCTAGCAATAGAATGGACCATAATGTCCCTTCTATTAGGCATCAAAGACAAAAAGAAACGCTTACATCCCTTTCTAATGAACTCAGACCTACATTTATAAATACGTATTGCTCTAACAGGACAGAGTAAAGGCCTACGCCCGTCGGAAGATGGAAGGGCCTTAACAACAATAGCTTCAGGATACTTATTAGGAGCCTGATTCTTAGCCACAAATCCAACATTAGTAGTAAAGGTAATAGTATTACTGACACTACTATAGTGAGAATCATCCACAGATAATGCATGAAGCTCGCTAACTCTTCTAGGAGAAGAGAAGGCTAAGAGAAAAGCTGTCTTATAAGTTAAGAATTTGAAGTCCACTGTGTCAAGAGGCTCAATAGGTCCTTCTTTTAGCTTAAGAAGAACCCATGCTAAATTCCACTTAGGAATTAATCTAAGGTTTCTAGGTCTATTTATCGAAAAGTTTCTTACTAATTTAGATAAAGAGACATTAGATCCAATCATTAATGTATCATGGTGTGCATAGGTATCAGATAACATAGACCTATAACCCTTGATAGTAACAGGCTGCAGTTTGATCTCATCAAACAAATAGACCAGAAAATTTGCAATGTCAGGAATGCAGGGATCATAAATATCCACAGAGTGATCCCAACATCACTGATGAAAGACCTTCCATTTAGCAGCATACTTTAGCGAAGAGGAGGTCCTCCTGCAGTTAGAAATTGCGTCCACTGCTCGTCTTGTAAAACGTTTGTTGTGCAAGAAGGACCGCACAACGGAAATACGTGAAGGTTGACACTGCGGATTGTGGTGAAGAGTGCGCGATTTCCCCTGCGACAGAAGATCCTCCCATGGAGGAAGCTTCCGCAGCATGTCCCACAACAAACACCTGAGTAGATTTATCCACGGTCTCTGTGGTGACAGAGATGCTACCAACAGAATCTTGCATTGTGATTGCTTTATCTTGAGCAATATCTGCTGGATCAATGGCGCTGGAGGATACGCATATCCTATTATCCCGACCCACGAGACCGATAGAGCGTCTACTGCAAATGCTCAAGGATCCGGACATGGTGACACATACGTCTGCAACTGATTGTTGAGATGTGTCGCAAACAAATCTATCACTGGCTGCTCCCATTGGTAGCAAATCTGATTGAATACCTGTTTGTTGAGAGTCCACTCCGACGACAACAGGCGATCCCTCCGTGAAAGGGAGTCTGCTAACACATTCAGACGACCCGGAATATGATGGACCGATAGGAGAACCTGATGTTCTAGTACAAACAGAAGGATTTTTTCTGTTAGCTTGAACAACGGAATGGAATGAGTGGCTCCCTGATTCCGAATACATGTATACGCTACCACCGTCGTATTGTCGGATAGAATTTGCATGTGTGCATTCTGAATAACGTCCATCCAATGCCATAACGCAAGCCAAATTGACATCATTTCTTTGATGTTTATGTGCTTGCTTAAAAACTGTGGATCTCAAAGACCCTGGCACCTTGAATTCGCAGGGCATAGTGTCGCGCCCCAACATGTTTGACTGGCATCCGTCATAATAGTAAAATTCGGATCCGGCAATTGCAGTGGAACTCCCTGAGTTAACCACTGAATGTCTGCCCAAGTCTGAATCTCTTGTTTCACTTGGCTTGACAAGAGGATGTCCGTATCGAGCGAATGAGTCTTCGCCTTTGCAATTCTGAGTCAGAAAGATTTGGAGAGGACAAGTGCGTAGCCGCCCCATTGGAATGAGATCTGCGGCCGCTCCGCACAGACCTATCAGTCTCATGAATTCTCTCGCTGTAACCTTCTCTGAGCTTAGACAATAGAGAGCATAACAACTGACTAATTTTGCTCTGGTTAACGGCAGACGAATGAGATTGTTGTGCATCTCGAAGCTCATCCCCAGGTGGGTGAATGACTTGGATGGCACCAGATCTGACTTCTTCTTGTTTACTATGAAACCGAGACATCAGAGCAATAGAAGCAGATTCTGCACATCGTTCTGAAGCATTAACTCGTTGCTGTACCTTTGAAGAATATCGTCCAGGCAGGCCGACGTTACCACAGACGAATGAGCTCGGAAGTAAGTCATTACCAAGTTCATTATTTGAGTGAAAGCCCAGGGCGCTAGATTCAGACCGAAGCACATCGCACGGAACTGATACACAACACCTAGGACAGCGAAACGAAGATACTTTCTGAACGTCGGATGTACCATGAAGTGAAAGTACGCATCCTTGAGATTTATGCTTGCGGCATAGTCGTTCACTAGAATGCTCGCTCTGACCGATCGAATGGTCTCCATATAAAATTTTGGAGCCACAATCAGCTTGTTTATCCAGCTTAAATCTATTACTGGACGGAACGAGCCGTCTGGTTTCGGAGCCAGAAAAAGATGGCTGTAGAAACCTGGAGATTCCTGGTTTTCCACGACCTCTATCGCATTCTTCAGCAAGAGAGATTGGACTTCTGAAAGAAGCGAGTCTCTTTTTTGTAGATTTGACGGAAGTTGAGTCCATCTTGGACTTCGAGTTAACGGAGGTTTTCCTTTGAAGGACAGTTTTAGTCCTTCCGTTATAACCCTTTGAACCCAAGGGTCCTCCATAATTAATTCCCAATTTTCTGAGAAACTCGACAACCTTCCACCCACTGGAACGCGACAGAGGTTTACACCATCACCTCCTGGACCTGCAAGGCTTGCGGAAGGAGAAACCACATCCTCCATGGCCCGCACCTCGCCCCCTCGACTTAGGGGCGTCTGACCTGTTATTACAGCCAGCGTTACGGCCCCTACTAGAGTTGCTGCCCTGACAGTCTCTAGAATAAGGCCTAGAGGACGCGTACGAACCTCTATAGGAACTTCCCCTGGATGTACCCGTCCCAGAAGTGCCTGGCCGACTCTTCTCCGCTGGATCCGACTTTTTGGAAGCGGATTTAAATAGCAGAGAGTCTGAAAGCTTTCTTAGTTAATTGATCATAAATTGCTGAAAGCTTGCCGTCGAAGAGAAGCTCTCCGGAGACTGGAGTGACTCTGAGAGAGTTTTTCACCTTACTATCCACGCGCGTGGATGTAGCTAGGGCCCTGTCACGTCTAACTAACTCCAGATTTGCCACTGAAATGGGCGGAGTTATACGTGGAAAAGGCAATAGCCCTTGACAGAACTCTCAAGGAAGTTTGTACGTCCTGAAATTCTTGTCCCTCAAGGCGTAATGACAACGCTCTGGTAAAGTGATCTGCGTACGAAAGTGCGTCTAAATTAGCTCTATTAGACGAAATTGTCGTTTCCAACGTCGAGCTTGGAATAGACATAGACGATGGCATGGATAATTCAAGGTCTTCAGTCTGGTCGTCTAGACGCACAGGAACTCTTTGAACGCCCTGTTCTGCCATTTCAAATCTATTTCTTGAATTGATGAAAGGCAGATTAAGAGCATTTGCCGTAAGTAAGGCTGACTTGCCCGTTTTGGAAGCAAGTTTACTGATAGCGTCATTCAAAAGTTTGAATGTCCGTGGGACATTCCTGGACTGAGACGGAAACTCAGGGACGGAGTCCCTAAACCGATTGAAAAATTTGGTGTCCAGTGGCGCTATAAGCCTCCTATCCAGCTGTGCAGCATCCTGGTCCGCTGGAACAACTTCCAGAAGGAAATGCCGGATTAACTCCACGGCAATTTTGGGTTGTTCCGAAAGGGAAAATTCCAACTCGTCAATATCCCTTTCACCATCCTGACGGACCTCATGAATATCTCGGTCATCCGCCCCAGATCCAGCTGCGGAACGAACCGCGACCCAGCATCATCTGATAATTCTTGCTCCGACAGAGCTTCTGCCAGCTGCTGGGATGCTGCAATGATCTGTGCTATCTGCGATAGCACGTCTGTTAACGAGGCCTGCGGAGCTGCGGTCTTACTGGATTTTGCCGTCGGAAGCTCTGTGGACGTTGACTCCTGCATACTCCTTTCATGCGAACGTCCGGAAGAAGAAGGCCTCATGTTCTTGGCTACCGGATGGTGTGACCTGGCTGTCGTGGAATCTATGGACAGTGATGCTGGCTGGATATCAGTGGTCACGTAGCCAAGGAGCGGTCGTGTGCGCTGTCGTGAGGTTGAAGAACCCAAAGAAGCAGTCTCACCAGACTGTCTATGCACCGGAGTGCCCCGAGGGGTGGATGTAAGCTCTGACTGAGGAACGTTACGTACCACAACATCCGGACCGCGATGTTGTTGTACGAGAGAGGGACCTCTCTCGCTCGCAGCCCATGCAGAGCTGGATGAGCTAGGAACCGAGCTCAAAGGCTTCTTCCATCCTATCCTCTGTTCCGTCATCACTGGGTGTGCCTGTGGAAAGTTTATAGTGCTCGCAACACCCGAAATTCCTTCCTGGACCGCAATGGCCGAACCCGGGTTCTGAGCCATTCGGTGAATAGTCGCGACACCGGGCGAGCTAGCAGACGTTGACGTCAACACCGTCGACCCTACTTGGGGCCTCTTTGGTAATTGACGAATATCCATGAGCACTTTAGCCGCTAGCTCTTCTCTAGACTGTGACGACAGAAGCGCACTTTTAAACGACATCACAGAAACATCACCCTGTTCTTGTTCCTCTGAAAAAGAAAGTGAAAAACTAGAGTGACCCTGTGGCAAGAGGAACGGCATGGTCCTCTCCCTGCTAACAACATACCATGACACACATGTCCAACGTTTGTCATCCCAACTGATACACACTGAACAAGGGTTAGTGTGAGTACATTGACTACAATTAATACAGAAATCATGAGAATCAGAGGAAGATTTCCTTCCATTACAATTTGAACAATAATCTTTCATAGTGAAAAATAAACAGTCATAGTACTCGCAGTAAGCCTTGAAAACAAAGATACATAATATAATAATCCATTATAATAATACTAAAAAATAATTCAAAAAGAAAAAATTTTTTCAGAAGAGCCCAAGTTCCCAAAGGGAACCCTGAGCCCAAATGGATCCCAAAAAGCATAAGTGTGGACAAAAATTTTAAATCATTTTGAAAAATTAATGTAACACTTACGGACAATATTAATGTATCTTACTATGAAGTAAACTAGGTAAAAGACAAGAAATCACTATCAGAAGTAACTGTTGTCAACCTAAACAAAAAGTGTAAACAAACCAGAAACATGACTCCAGGCACTGGTAAACATGGCCCGAAATCAGTAACTAATTTAAACACTATCTGATGCTAAACAGAGCCTTCCCAAGAAGAAACTGTAGAACATCAGGTGGTAGATGCAGACCAAAATGCCTAAACACCCAAGGGTGAGGACGTAAACATGGGGAAACAACAGAAAATAATTCTGTTTCCAAGCCAAAACTCCCAAGAAATTTTAGTAATAAACATTATAAAAAATAAGCCAAAAGCATGGAAGAATAGCTAGGGGGAATAAAGGAAAGGGAGAGAGGAAACACTGATCAAACAATGGAATATTCATAGCAAGAATGACAACAACAGGGCCATGCCTCGAAAATAGGCAACATGAAATAATTTCGTAAAATAATTATAAGTTACAGCCCTGAACATTTGAAACCACTGTTTTTCCTCTCTTCCTCTTATACCCTCTTCATATCCACCATTTCTCTCATAATTATGTGTCTGGCATCATTAAAACTGAGATTTACAGCACAAATATCAGTGAGGTGATACTGATTTCAGGGCCAAACAAAGAATGACATTTTGGCACCAATTTCGAGACCTCCTTGACACTGCGCATGCGCAGTGGAGTAAAAGTATGGAGGACCTACTAGGACATCTAATTTTCAGTTTTTGATGCAAATTTTGGGGATTGGGGGGGGGGGGGGGGGGAAATTTGTGTTTGGCCCTGAATTAATTAGAGTTAGCACCAGCTAAGTCTGGGTCATTGGTACAGTATAAAAATATGTTGTCGCTGGCAACAATCTTTGAACTTAGTTTAGTCAGGCATCAATATATTTCTTTGTCATGCCCTACAGGGCACATTTATGATCAGATCGGTTTGAAACTTTGTACGCTTGTTTGGGGTTACTTCTAGATGGGAGCTATTTATTTTCCTCGATTTCCATCAAAAAATGTTGCCACTGGCAATCTTCGATGAACTTAGTAAAAACTTAGTGCAGTTAAGCATCAATATTTCCATTTGACACTCCCTGCAGGGCACATTTAAGATTGGATCGCTTGCAAACTTGGTGTGCTTGTGTGGGGTGACATCTATATGGGAGCTGTCGATTTTCTTCCATTTCTGTCAAAAAATGTTGCCACTGACCTTTGAACTTAGTTTAGTCAGACCTCAATATTTCCCTTTAACACACCCTTCAGGGCACATTTATGATCGGATCACTTTGGAACTTGGTATGTATCACTTTGAAACTTGGTATGTGTGTTTGGGGTGACCTCTAGATGTGAGCTATTTTTTTATTTCCATAAAAAGTTGTTGTCGTTATCACCAGCCTTTGAACTTGCTGCATTTGTGCATCAAATTATCCCTTTTGCACTCTCTGCAGGGTATATTTATGAATTTCCATAAAAAAACAAAAAAAAAAATGCCGCTCAGGATCACAGATCCAATGTCGAGTTGTGACCTTGACCTTTGACCAGGCGAGTCCAAGGTCAATAGGGTTCTTCCTCGCACCAAGGCCAACACACCTATGAAGTTTCATGACTCTAGGTTGAACCACTATCAAGTTCTCATCCGGAAACCAATTGTTGCGATATACTATGTTCAAGGTCACTGTGACCTTGACCTTTGACCTGGTGAGTCCAACATAAATAGGGTTCTTCCTCGCACCAAGGCCAACACGCCTGTAAAGTTTCATGGCTCTAGGTTGAACCACTATCAAGATATCATCCGGAAACCAATTGTTGCGATATACTATGTTCAAGGTCACTGTGACCTTGACCTTTGACCAGGTGAGTCCAACATCAATAGGGTTCTTCCTCGCACCAAGGCCAACACGTCTGTAAAGTTTCATGACTCTAGGTTGAACCACTATCAAGTTATCATCTGGAAACCAATTGTTGTGATATACTATGTTCAAGGTCACTGTGACCTTGACCTTTGACGTAGCATGTCCAAAATCAATAGGGTTCTTCCTCCCACCAAGACCAACCTATGTATGAAGTTTAATGAATGTGAGTTGAACCACTATCAAGTTATCATCCGGAAACCAATTGTTGCGATATACTATGTTCAAGGTCACTGTGACCTTGACCTTTGACCTGGTGAGTCCAAGATCAATAGGGTTCTTCCTCGCACCAAGGCCAACACACCTATAAAGTTTCATGACTCTAGGTTGAACCACTATCAAGTTATCATCCGGAAACCAATTGTTGCGATATACTATGTTCAAGGTCACTGTGACCTTGACCTTTGACCTGGTGAGTCCAAGATCAATAGGGTTCTTCCTCGCACCAAGGCCAACACACCTATAAAGTTTCATGACTCTAGGTTGAACCACTATCAAGTTATCATCCGGAAACCAATTGTTGCGATATACTATGTTCAAGGTCACTGTGACCTTGACCTTTGACCTGGTGAGTCCAAGATCAATAGGGTTCTTCCTCGCACCAAGGCCAACACACCTATAAAGTTTCATGACTCTAGGTTGAACCACTATCAAGTTATCATCCGGAAACCAATTGTTGCGATATACTATGTTAAAGGTCACTGTGACAATGACCTTTGACGTAGCGAGTCCAAAATCAATAGGGTTCTTCCCCTCACCAAGGCCAATCTACCTATGAAGTTTCATGAATGTGAGTTGAACCATTATCAAGTTATCATCCGGAAACCAATTGTTTAAGATTTACTATGTTCAAGGTCACTGTGACCTTGACCTTCGACATAGCATGTCCAAAATCAATAGGGTTCTTCCTCCCACCAAGACCAACCTATGTATGAAGTTTAATGAATGTGAGTTGAACCACTATCAAGTTATCATCCGGAAACCAATTGTTTACTCCCGCCCGCCCGCCCGCCCGCCCGCCCGCCCGCCCTCCCGCCCGCCCGCCCGCCCGCCCGCCCGCCCGCCCGCCATTCACCAAACTATAAGTCGAGTTTGACTTCGTCACAACTCGACTAAAAAACCCATTGCCACAAAGCAATGACCTTCTACTTAGTGCATTTGTGCATTAACACCTTCCTTTGGCATGCCTCAGAGGGAACATTCATTATCAGGTTGTTTGAAACTTTGTATGCTTATGCAGGGTGACAAAGATAGGAGCTATTGATTTTCTTTTCATTTCCATCAAAAACTGTTGCTGTTAGCAACAATCTTTGAATTTATTGCATTTGTGCATCAACATTCTTTGACATGGCCTACAGGCCACATTTATCATAGGATTGTTTTTGAACTTGGTGTGCTCATTAGGCAAGACCTCTAAATAAGAGCTATTGATTAGCATTCATTTCTGTGAAAAAAGTTACCTCTGAACATACTGCATTTGTGTATCAACATTCTTCCTTTAGCCAGTCTTACAGTTTACATTTAAAAATGTATGGATTACTCTGACATTGTGCACACACAATGCTGTTATGTTGAAATTTCATCAAATAACATTGGTACCAATGATCTTCAATTTTGCCATTTCATTTATAACTTACCAAGTTCAAGTTTGTCAAGTTGAGCTACAGTGTCATTGATACTTTCATTATAACATATCTATGATTTGAAAAATCTCATAAATCACTGTCACTCGAATCAAACCATCAGGATGATTTAAAATCAAACTGAATCTCAAAGCTTCACAGGACTCTTAACGTCACATTAGCCAAAAGTAAATACTTTGCAATTAGGCCCTGCAGAATAGATCTTCTGTTTCTCAGCCCATCTTTTGTAAAATTGCATGTGGGCGGGCATTTTTTTATTTTATTTTTTTATTTTTGTAATTATTTCTTTGCCATCAAAATTTCATATTCTTGGTTTATTTTATGTTTTAGGACTCATAATATACAGAATAGCATGGGTGGTGGTGTATTTTGTCCCTTAAGTGCAACAAGGCTTTGCAGTTCTAAAGCATTGCAAAGCCTTGTTGCACTCAAGCAACACATTTATCAGTTTTATTAACCCTTTACCTAACAAACTGCCTGCATCCGCCCGCGTAATATGCAAATTGAGCAGTTGAAAAAATTAAGTGTTTCAAAATACTTAAACAAAACATATCATGTGACCCCTCATTGGAACGAGCTCACTGAGCTCATTCCAATGAGGGGGTCACATGATATGGTTTTGTTCAAATTTTTGGAAAAATTTTAAAAAATGGTATTTAAAATAATAAATTTTGATATCGTCTGCGTTGGGTAAAGGGTTAACTTGGGTAAAATATCAAGACATAAACCATTTAATTTTTATATTTTTAAGTTTGCATTGATTATAACAAAAGGCCACTCGGCCACATGTACCCCAAAAAGAAAGTGCGCACTTCAAGGTACTGATGTTTGATTGTATAAAAAAAATGAATTTTTCAAAAGGCGAGAAAAGGACCTGGCAAAAAATGTCAGACCAAACCCCGATTTGAACTTGACCTGTATTTTACGTTGATACACCTACATACCAAATTTTATTTGATTTTGTCAACAACAATTAAAGTTATCAAGAAACCCCCCAAAATTAATTTTTGAAGTCGAAATAGTGGCATAACTCTGGCAAAAATTATTGGACCATACCCCAATTCGAACTTGACCCATATTTTATGTTGATACACCTACATACCAAATTTTATTCGATTTGGTCAACACCTAAAGTTATCATCAGGAAACTAAAAAAAATGAATTTTCGAAGGTAGAAAAGAGATATAACTCTGGCAAATGAAAGTGTCAATGACACTGTAGCTTAACTTGTCAAGACAAAGACATGTACATGTATAGTATGTGACACAGCAATGACAAACCTCTAGGTAATGACCTGATAACAAAGGTACATATAAAGTATTGTAATGGTCTGTACATAAATACTGACCATTGCCTGTAACAAATGTATAGGTAAAGTATTGTAAAGGTGGGTGACAGTCAGATGCTAAACTAGAAAAGAAATCTTTTGAGTCCCAGAGTGGGTCTGACTGAACCCCAAAATATTTGTTCTCATAGCACAGTGATAACAAAGGCACCCCAAAACAAACTCATTCCTGTCCCAAGGTGAAAACAAAGGTACCCAAGAAGTTTCGTGAAGATCAGTTCACAAATATGAGCTGTATAGAAGTTGTGACAAAAAACTGATTGGACCTAATTTCGGTACAAAATGGCCACTGGCAGCCATCTTGAATTTTGGACCGCACCCAGAAACACTCATTCTCGTCCCAAGGTGATAACAAGGGTACCCAAGACGTTTCGTGAAGATCGGTTCATAAATACAGACTCTAGCCCGAGCCGTATTGACATGTGTACTTACTGTGTGGAAGTAGCACTGAAAAAAATCAAAGTTCATCTAATTTGCATAATTTCTGCACGAGAAAAAAACCTGTATCATATGTGATGTATCCCATGGTACTAAACATTCACACAAAAAATTATTCAAATCAGCGCTTTCATATGGAAGTTCTGTGCAAAAATCTGATTGCACCAAATTTTGTACAAAATGGCTGCCATCGGCTATCCTGAATTTCGGACCGGACCCAAAAACACTCGTTCTCATCCCACAGTGATAACAAAGGTACCCAAGGACTTTCGTAAAGATTGGTTCATAAATACGGCCTCTAGCCCGAGCCGTATTGACATTTGCACTTACATTGCTGAAAGTAACACCAAAAAACATCAAAGTTAGTCTAATTTGCATAATTTACGCATGAGAAAAAAACCTGTATTATATGTGATGTATCCCATGGTACTAAACATTCACACAAAAAATTATTCAAATCAGAGCTTTCATATGGAAGTTCTGTTCAAAAAACAGATTTCTGCATCGTCGTTACAAAATGGCGGCTGGCAGCCATCTTGAATTTCGGACCACACCCAAAAACACTCGTTCTCATCCCACGGTCATAACAAAGGTACCCAAGAAGTTTCGTAAAGATCGGTTCATAAATACGGCCTCTAGCCCGAGCCGTATCCAATTGTTGACGGACAGACGACCGACAGGCCATGGCATAAGCTCAAATTTGGCTTCGCCAAACGGACAGACGGACAGACAACCGACGGGCCATGGCATAAGCTCAAAAAATGGTTGTGCCACACCTCAATTCACACTTGACCTGTATTTTATGTTCATACAACTACAGACAAAATTTCATTTGATTTGGTCAACTGTAACTAAAGTTGTCATAAGGAAGCCAAAGTGGGATGAACGCATGGACAGACAGACAGATGGATGGACGGACAGCGACTATTTTAATAGTCCCCTCCACCAAATGTTTTTCTTGGAACAAAAAGAGAGCATGTGGCAACCCAAATGACCATTCAGGAGGGCGTGAGAAACAGATTCTTAACTTTCTTGGGTCTTATAGAAGTCATCTTTGAATTTACTGCAGGGACCAGCCGTGAGGGCGACTAGGGCGATTAAGTCGCCCTTCTAAGCCCAAAGTCGCCTAGAAAAATAGTCGGGGCGATTACAAGTCGCCCTCTAAAAATTGGCCAAAATGAGAAAAGGCTGAACTGAGTGATGCGAGGTTTACATGAAAACGAGTATTTTCAAAAATTGAATGTGCTCCAGTGTGATAAATGGGCATTTTAATTCGTCAAATAAACGTCCATTTATTTGAAATCACACGACAAGCAATTGTCCATTGTCGCTTTCGGCGGATTTTTTTTATTTCTATTTTGTTGCGTTCCAGTCGGAGCTTCAAGTGTCGAAACGAAAATAAGTGACTTACGCGACTCAACAAAACAACCCAGTTTGAAAGTATGTTACGTCGCTTAGGATGCTGAAAATGTATACACAACGGACGTATTTTATAACACATTATTTTCATTTCGATTTGCTGACGACTGTTAACTGTTGGGCTGTCTATTCCCAGAAAAACACGAATGGAATTGAAACACATGAAAAAAAGCTTTAGTGATGTCAAGAAAAGCTTTGTACAGGACACAAGAGTGCATGTGGACGATCTTGAAAAAGGGTCCTCCTAAACATCGGAATGACATGAAATGACGCGGAATGACACCGGAATGCCATAAAAATGATGCGGAATGACATTTCTTTTACAAAATACTCGACCCCAGAATGTATTTTGTTTATTAACTAACAAAGTACCTCCCAAACAACCTTCTTACATCTGGTCCTGTTCACACTTTCAGACTTAGGAAATTATTAGCTTAGTAGACTTTGTTGAAAGGCAACCACAGGAGGGTGATGGGGGATTGGCACGAAGAAGAGGTGAGGGGTCATGAAGGAGAAGGTAGCAGTGGGGGATTTTCAGTCAATAATTACATTGTGATTTTTTAACCTGGCACAGATGCATCATAGACAACTGGACCTGGATTATTTGTATGTTAATGGAGGACCATAAATTGAAAATATGAAGGGGCGGCGGAGGTGGTACATGAATATTCTTAATTTTCCCCACTTGCCTATGAAGTCTCCCTACATGACTCTGCAGTCTCCCTATTTTTTCTGGAGGGAGACTTGAAGTCTCCCTAAAATTCCCCCCTAGGCTGGTCCCTGATTTACTGGTGGACAAATTCTTATTTACCAAAAGAATGTAACATTCTCTCAGTTATATATTTATTTATTTATTGGTGTTTAAGGTCATATACTTATGCACAATGGCTGATCATGACCGTGACAGTTTTACAGGTGAAGGAAGCCAGAGAGAACCACCGAGCAACGACGAGCAGCTGCCAGCTCCCCAATATCATAACTCTGCACTGCAGCACAGGCAGGATTAGATTGGCTGAAGACATGTGTACCATCGAATTGCAGTACGCCTTAGTACACAGCATCATTGTGCCCCCAATTCTCCTAGTTAAACCTTTACCTAAGAAATTGGCCACATCTGCCCACATAAATTACAAACTGAGCAGTCAATAAAAAATCATTTTTCAAAACATTTCAAAGGAACCATATCATGTGACACCTCATTGGAACGAGCTCATCCAGCTCATTCCAATGAGGGGTGGCATGATATGTTTTTATTGAAATTGTTTTGGAAATCTGAAAAACATATAATTAACCCTTTACCCAATGTAACGGCCAAAACCGGCCAGTGCTATTCTCAAAAGTCGCCAATTAATTTTCATTATTTTTTCATTTTTTGTCTCGAAAACATAGGTTATGACCCCTCTTTGGAACGAGCTCGTCGAGCTCATTCCAATGAGGGGTCATAACCTATGTTTTTGAGACAAAAAATGAAAAAAATAAGTCATTCAAGAATTATTTTTACAAGTGTTGTCTGCTTTTCATGTTAGGTAAAGGGTTAAAAAAACAAATTTTGATATTGTGTGCACTGGATAAAGTGTTAGCAGAAAGTAGGGTGAAGAACATGTTGATGACTAATTTTTGTAAAGGAGAAAATGTGACAGAGGACATGATATGAATTAATGATGAATGATAAATATCTGCAAAGATTAGTAGTTTATTAATACAACAAGAGGCCCCAGGGGGCCTGAGGGCACTCACCTGACATGGTAGCCTAAATATCAACCCAGAGAATTGATTTCAACAAGTTGCATCTGCTCCTCCTAAGAATAGCTTATACCAAATATCCAAAGATTCTGACCAGTGGATCTAAAAAAAAAGAAGATTTTTAAAGAATATTCCTCATATTGAATCCCACAGGGAGCCCATATATAAACCCAGGGACTTGGCTTCAACAAACTTGAATATCACCCCCCCACCCCCCCCCCCCCCCACCCCCCTAAGGATGCTGCACACCAAATATCAAAACATTCTGACTGCTGGATCTGAAGAAGACGATTTTTAAAGAAAATTCCTCATTTTGAACTAAGTTACAATTCGAGCACCCACAGTGAGTCCAAATATGGACCTAGGGGCATGGCATGAACAAACGTGAATCTCACCCTCCTAAGGATGCTGCATACCAAATATCAAAACATTCCGACTGCTGGATCTGAAGAAGATTTTTAAAGAAAATTCCTCATTTTGAATTAAGTTATCATTCGGGCTGCCTCAATGAGCCCAAATATGGACCTAGGGACATGGCTTGAACAAACTTGTATCTCACCCCCATAAGGATGCTGCATACCAAATATCAAAACATTCCGACTGCTGGATCTGAAGAAGATTTTTAAAGAAAATTCCTCATTTTGAACTAAGTTATAATTCGGGCTACCACAGTGAGCCCAAATATGAACCCAGGGACTTGGCTTGAACAAATTTGTATTTCAGCCCCCTAAGCATGGTGCATACCCAATATCAAAAGATTCTGCTTGCTGGATCTTGAGAAGAAGATTTTCAAAGAAAGCCTGAAATACACTAAGTTCGAATTCAAGCTTTTATAGTGAGCCCAAATATGAATCCAGGGAGCCGATTTGAACAAACTTGAATCAGATCCACCCCACAATGTTGCATACCAAATATCAAAAGATTCTGCCTGCTGGATCTGGAGAAGAAGATTTTTGAAGAAATTTGCCTGAAATGCACTAAGTTCGAATTTGAGCTTCTATAGTGAACCCTAATATGAATCTAGGGAGCCGATTTGAACACACTTGAATCAGATCCATCCCACAATGTTGCATACCAAATATCAAAAGATTCTGCCTGCTGGATCTGGAGAAGCAGACTTTTTAAGAAATTTGCCTGAAATGCACTAAGTTCGAAATCGGGCTCCTATATTGAGCTCAAATATGAACTCAGGGGGCCGATTTGAACAAACTTGAATCAGATCCACCCTACAATTTTGCATACCAAATATCAAAAGATTCTGCTTGCTGGATCTGGAGAAGAAAATTTTTGAAGAAATTTGCCTGAAATGCACTAAGTTCAAATTCGAGCTCCTATATTGAGCTTAAATATGAACTCAGGGGGCCAATTTGAACAAACTTGAATCAGATCCACCCTACAATGTTGCATACCAAATATCAAAAGATTCTGCCTGCTGAATCTAGAGAAAAAGATTTTTTAATGTTTTTCCTATTGCTTAAAGTGTTAAAAAGTGCTGACTCAGCACTTTTTCAAAAGTCCTGAAAAAAGTACCTTGTGATCAAACCGATAGAGATTTTTTTAACCATTCTATTCTACTGGATAAAAGTAAGCTTTATACAAAATAAGAATTCTCTGTGCCGTGTAGTTTTGGAGGTATGGCAGTTTTAAGGTTTTTTCTATTTTTAGCTCCCGAGGTTCCCACGGGGCAATGAGAAAAAAAAAATTTGCATCAATCAACTACTTATGACCCATTATCATCTCATATCAAATTTGGTTCAAATCAACCTCACGGTTCTGAAAGTTAAAAAATTTATAGTAATTTATATATTTTTTATACTTACCAATGACCCAGACTTAGCTGGTGCTAACTCCAACAAAACCAGGGCCAAACACAAATTTTGCCCCCCAATCCCCAAAATTTGCATCCAAAACAAAAAGAAATCATGTCCTAAAGGACCTCCATAGTACGCCTCTACTGCGCATGCGCAGTGACGCAGTCGTCCCGAAATTGGCACCAATTATCATTCTTACTGGCAGTGCCTGGTCAGCGCTATGTACTCAGCGGGGAGGCAAGAGTTCCCAACTCAGGGAGGGCCATCCCCGTCTGGGTCATTGGTAAGTATAAAAAATATATAAATTACTATAAATTTTTTAACATTTTTATACTGTACCAATGACCCAGACTTAGCTGAATAGTAAACAGGCTGGAGGGTCTAGGACATAGAGGAAAATCCAATAAGCTCAATTATAAATAAAGAGGTAACCCCTTAAGGAGAAAAGGAGTATTAGGCTTTACATGTATCTTTCTTATTTAATATTAAATTAGAAAGATACACTACCCTTAATAATTGAGCACAATAACATTCATGTTCTCTATTAACATCCAGTATAACCCTTATACTAATTATTTTTAAAGCAAGCCAATAAATAAAGTAGTCCAGAGAATTGAGACTCTTTATAATCATTTAAAAGTGTCCGAGTATTGTATATTAAAGCCCGTTTGACACTTGACATATACAAATGCTTCACACCGAGCTACATATTAAAAAAAATACGACATGAATGAAATTAAACATTAATATTACACTTGAAAAACAACCCGGAAGCGACTCAGAAATACTGTCTTGGAGGAGGCATTCCCTTGCTTTTCACTATAAAGCAGGTGACCTAAGGGAACACCCCCCCCCCCCTTCCCCTTGCCCTGGGTCAAATAGCCCAGAGCGAAGAGGGCAGCCGGACGGAGTCACTGCCGGAACAGAAAGCCTGCATAACTATAGTTGCAACTGTTTAGTGGACGACATTCTGAGCAACAGATAACGGACCTAAACAATGCAGGTCTCCAGAAATGGACTCAATATTTCTGAGATAAAAATTAGTAAATGTGGATGGCTGAGACCAATAAGCAGCCTTCATTAAATCTGTAATAGCAACACTATTAGCATAAGCCCAGGAAGTAGAAAGAGCTCTTACTTCATGAGCAGAAATCTTAAGCACAGACTGCTGAGAAGAAGATAAATCTTCATAAGCAGTACGGATAGTTAACTGAATCCATCTAGCAATAGAATGGACTGAAATGTCCTTTCTATTAGGCATCAAAGACAGAAAGAAACGTTTCCGTCCCTTTCTGATGAACTGAGATCTCTGTTTATAGATACGTAGTGCTCTAACAGGACAGAGTAAAGGCCTACGCCCGTCTGAAGACGGAAGAGCCTTAATAACAATAGGTTCCGGATATTTATTAGGAGCCTGATTCTTAGCTAAAAAACCCACATTAGTAGTGAAGGTGATAGTGTTCCCAACACTACGATAATGAGAATCATCCACCGATAGTGCATGAAGCTCACTGACTCTTCTGGCAGAAGAGAAAGCTAAGAGAAAAGCTGTCTTATAAGATAAGAATTTGAAATCTACTGTCCCAAGAGGTTCAAATGGCTTTTCCTTCAATTTAAGGAGAATCCAAGCTAAATTCCACTTAGGAATTAATCTAAGAGTTCTAGGTCTATTTATCGAAAAGTTTCGAACCAATTTCGATAAAGAGACATTAGATCCAATTTGTAAACTATCATGATGTGCATAGGTATCAGATAACATAGATCTATAACCCTTTATAGTAACAGGCTGCAGTTTGATTTCGTCAAACAAGTATACTAGAAAGTTTGCAATGTCTGGTATAGAGGGATCAAATATATCTACAGAATGATCCCTACACCAACGACGGAAAACCTTCCACTTAGCCGCATAGTTTAGCGAAGAGGAGGTCCTCCTACAGTTAGAAATCGCGTCCACTGCTCGTCCTGTAAAGTGCTTGCCATGCAAGAAGGACCGCACAACGGAAAAACGTGAAGGTTGAGACCTTGCGGGTTGTGATGGAGTTGGCGCGATTTCCCCTGCGAAAGAAGATCCTCTCGTGGAGGAAGCTTCCGCGGTAGGTCCCACAACAGACACCTGAGTAGATTTATCCACGGTCTCTGTGGCGACAGAGATGCTACCAACAGAATCTTGCATTGAGATTGTTTTATCTTTAGCAATACTTGTTGAATTAACGGCGCTGGAGGATACGCATATCCTATCATTCCGTCCCAAGGGATCGACAGAGCGTCTACTGCGAATGCTCTTGGATCCGGACACGGGGACACATACGTCTGCAACTGATTGTTGAGATGTGTCGCAAATAAGTCTATCATTGGCCGTTCCCATTGGTAGCAAATCTGATTGAATACTTGTTTGTTGAGAGTCCACTCCGACGGCAACAAGCGACCCTTTCGTGAAAGGGAGTCTGCTAGCACATTCAGACGACCCGGTATGTGACGGACCGAAAGAAGAACGTGATGTTCCAACGCAAACAGAAGGATTCTTTCCGTTAGATTGAACAACGGAACTGAATGAGTGCCTCCCTGATTCCGTATATACGCCACTACTGTCGTATTGTCGGATAGGATTTGGACATGAGCATCGTGAATAATGTCCATCCAGTGACGTAACGCAAGCCAAATTGACATCATTTCCTTGATGTTTATGTGCTTGCACAGGAATTGCGGATCCCAAAGACCCTGGCATCTCGAATCCGTTGGGATTAATGATGCACCCCAACCTGTTTGACTGGCATCCGTCATAATGGTAAAACTCGGATCCGGCAACTGCAGCGGAACTCCTTGAGTTAACCACTGAATGTTTGCCCAAGTCTGAATCTCTTGTTTCACTTGATCTGACAAGAGAACGTCTACATCGAGCGAATGAATTTTCACACTCCAATTCTGAGTCAGGAAAATTTGAAGAGGACGTGTGCGTAGCTGCCCCATCGGAATGAGATCCGCGGCGGCTCCGCACAGACCTATCAGTCTCATAAATTCTCTCGCCGTGACTTTGTCTGCATGCAGACAATAGCGAGCGTAACAACTGACTAATTTCGCTCTGGTTAACGGCAGACGAATGAGATTGTTGTGCGTCTCGAAGCTCATTCCCAGATGAGTGAATGACTTGGACGGCACCAGATCCGACTTCTCCTCGTTTACTATGAAACCGAGACGTCGGAGCAATAGAAGAAGATTCTGAACATCGTTCTGAAGCGTTAACTCGTTGCCGTACCTCTGAAGAATGTCGTCCAGGTAGGCCGACGTTACCGCAGACGAATGAGCTCGGAAGTAGATCATTACCGAGTTCATTACCCGAGTGAAAGCCCAGGGTGCTAGATTCAATCCGAAGCACATGGCCCGGAACTGATACACCACTCCTAGGACTGCGAAGCGTAGATACTTTCGGAATGTCGGATGTACCATGACGTGAAAGTACGCATCTTTGAGATCTATGCTCGTTGCATAATCGTTCACCCGAATACTCGCTCTGACCGATCGAATCGTCTCCATATAAAACTTCGGAGCGACGATCAGCTTGTTTATCCAGCTCAAATCTATGACTGGACGGAACGAGCCGTCTGGTTTCGGAACCAGAAACAGATGGCTGTAGAATCCCAGCGATTCCTGGTTTTCTACGACCTCTACCGCGTTCTTCATTAAAAGAGACTGCACCTCTGATAACAGAGCGTCTCTTTTCTGTGGATTTGACGGAAGATGAGTCCACTTTGGACTTCGAGTTAATGGAGGCTTTCGTTTGAAGGATATCTTTAGACCTTCCGAAGTCACTCCTCTCACCCACGGGTCGTCCGTAATCGACGCCCACTCTTGTGAAAAACTCGACAACCTTCCGCCAACCGGAACGCGATAGAGGTTTAAGCCATCACCTCCTGGACCTGCGAGGCCTGCGGTAGGAGAAACCACGTCTTCCACGACCCGCACCTCGCCTCGTCGACCTCGGGGCGTCCGACCGATTGTCCCGGCCTGAAGGACGTCCCGAACGAGAGTCGCTATCCTGACGGTCTCTCGAATAAGACCAAGAGGACGCACCGGAACCTCTATAGGAACCTCTCTTGGGCGCATTAGACCCAGAAGTGCCCGCCTTATTCGTGTCTGCTGTATCCGACCTTTTAGGAGCGGATCTGAACAACAGAGAATCATTAGCTTTCTTTTTAATATTATCATAAATAGCGGAAAGCTTGCCGTCAAAGAGAAGTTCTCCTGAGACCGAAGCGACTCTAAGAGAGTTCTTCACCTTAGAATCCACTAGTGTGGATGTAGCCAGGGCTGCGTCACGTCTAACCAACTCCAGATTTGCCACTGAAAGGGCGGAGTTACACGTGGAATAAGCTACTGCCCTTGAAAGAAGTCTTAAAGAGGATTGTATATCCTGAAACTCTTCCCCTTGAAGGCGCAGTGATAACGCCTTAGTAAGGTGATCTGCGTAAGATAAGGCATCTAAATTGGCTCTGTTAGACGCAATATCTGTTTCCAACACCGCGGTTGGAATAGAAGCTGACGACGGTAATGATAGCTCTAAGTCTTCCGCCTCGTCGTCCATACGCAGAGGAACTCTCGGTATACCCTGTCCTGCCGTGTCGAATTTATTCCTTGCATTAATGAAAGGCAGGTTGAGAGTATTTGCGGACAAGAAACCTGCTTTCCCCGTCCTGGAAGCAAGTTTAAATATAGCGTCGTTCAATAATTCAAATGTTCTTGCAACATTATTGGACTGCAACGGAAACTCGGGAGCGATGTCCCTGAACCGCTCAAAAAATTCAGAGTCCAATGACGCTATAATTCTCTTGTCCGGAAGCGCAGCAGTCTGGCCCGACGGAACAACTTGAGGGAGAAAGTGCCGGATGAAGTCCACGGCAGCTTTATGTTGTTCCGAAAGGGATAGCTCCAATTCATCCGTATCCCTTTCACCATCCGGTCGGACCTCCCGATGTTCCCGGTCGTCCGCCCCCGATGCTTCGGCGGAGCGTACCGACCCAGCGCCGTCGGATAATTCTCGATCCGACACCGTTTCTGTCGGCTGCTGGGATGCTGCGATAAGCTGTGCTATCTGCACTAGAATGTCCGACGTCGAGACCTGCGGAGGCGCGGTCTTTCGCTGCTTTGCCGAGGGCAGCTCCGCATCAGATGGCTCCCGCATACTTTTCCTATGCGAACGTCCGGAGTCCATCGGTCTCGAATCCCTGGCTGCCGGATGGTGTGACCTGGTCACCGAAGAATCCTTCACCGGCGAAGCTGGCAAAATATCGGAGGTCACGCAGCCAAGGTGCGGTCGTGTGCGCCGACGAGAAGAGGAAGCCTTAACAGTCTCTGCGGACTGCTTATACAACGGAGCGTCCCGAGCGACGGACGTATGCTCCGCTAAAGACACATTTTGTACCACAACATCTGGTCCCAGATGTTGTTGTACGAGAGAGGGGCCTCTCTCGCTCGCGGCCCGGCTGGACCTGGACGAGCTAGGAACCGGACTAAAAGGCTTCCTCCGTTCTCGTTTACTATCCGCCGTCACTGGGTGTGCATCTATTATGTTTATAGTGCTCGCATCACCCAAAATTTCCTCTTGGACCGCATCGGACGAACCCGGCTGCCGAACCATTCGGTGAATGGACGCTACACCGGGCGAGCTAGCGGACGACATTTGTCTAATCTCCATGAGCACTTTTGCCGCTAGCTCTGAATTTATTTGTGACGACGGACGCACACTTGAAGAAGATAACATGGAAACATCACCCTGTTCTGGTTCCTCTGAAATAGAAACTGAGAGAGTAGAGTGACCTTGTGGAGAAAGAGCCGGCATCGCTCTTTCTCCAGAAACAACATATCGTGACACACGTTTCCAATGTTTCTCATCCCAATGTTCACATATAGGACAGGGATTAATGCGAGAACACTGACTACAATTAATACAATGATCATGAAAGTCAGAGGAAGATTTCTTCCTATTACAATTTGAACAATGTCCCTTCATTGTGAAAGAACAACAATAAGTCCTAGTTACTCGCAAAAACCCCTGACACAAAGATACATAATAACATGATCCATTAATAAATGAAAAAACAATTGCAAAACAAAATAATTTTGAAAAAATATTTTTTCAGAGAAGCCCAAGTTGCTGAAAAGTAACGTTGAGCCCCGATGGATCCGATGGCAAAGTGTGGTCAAAAATTTTAAATTTATATAAAATAATTAATGAGACACTTTCGGATAATATAAATGTATCTTATAATGAGATAAACTACTACAAAGGCAAACAGCCCCCCTCAAAAAAGGCTGTTGCCAATGAAAACAACAGTGTAAACACACTAGAAAACATGACTCCAGGCACTGAAAAAACTGGCCCGGAATCAGTCATCAATTACACTCTATCTGATGCAAAACAGAGACTCCCAGGGGAGAATCTGTAGAACATCAGATGGAAGATGCAGAACACAAACGTTATACACCCATGGGTGAAAACGTAACTATGGGGAAAATAACAGAAAACATTCTGTAACCAAGCAACTCTCCCAGGAAATTTTAGAAATGAAACTTCTCAAAAATATGCCAAAAGCATGGGAGAATTGCAAGGGGGGACTTTAGAAGGCTAGGGGAGAGGAAACACTGAATAAGCAGTGCAACAATTAGCAAGAATGACAACAAGAGGCCCATGCCTCGAAAATAGGCAACTTAACATAATTTCAACAAAAAATTTTAAGTACAGCCCTGATTATTTTTTGGCACTTCTTTTTTCCTCTCCTCCTTCTATCCTCCTTAGAATCACATTTTCTCCAAAAATTACGTGTCTGGCATCCTTTAAACTGAGATTTACAAGCACAAAGATCAGTGAGATGTTGACTGATGAAGGGCCAAACAGAGAATGATAATTGGCGCCAATTTCGGGACGACTGCGTCACTGCGCATGCGCAGTAGAGGCGTACTATGGAGGTCCTTTAGGACATGATTTCTTTTTGTTTTGGATGCAAATTTTGGGGATTGGGGGGCAAAATTTGTGTTTGGCCCTGGTTTTGTTGGAGTTAGCACCAGCTAAGTCTGGGTCATTGGTACAGTATAAAAATATAGAAATTTTAGGCGTGGCCAAAATTTTTCCCCATCCCATAACGAAGGCAAATAATGCCCGACAAACTTCTCTTGAACAAACTTGATTCTAAACCTCAAAAGAACTCTGTATACCACATATCAAGTCTCTGCTACTGGTGGCTCATTAGAAGAAGATTTTCAAAAAATTTGGCCATTTTTTCCCCACCCCTCTGCTCAATATGAGCCGAAACCTAATTTGCATAAAAATCAAAATGCCCCTATATAACCACTACTTACATGAAATTTAATTAAAATGTGGCCAGTGGTTTAGGAGAAAGAGGCTCAAACACCACCTTCACGCAGGACGGCGGACGAAGGTCGACGGACGAAGAGTAATAAGAAAAGCTCACCCTGACTTTCAGTCAGGTGAGCTAAAAATACAAGAGAGAAGAAGTTCTAACAGAAAGTAATTTTTGACAGCTCGGTAAAATGAAACTGAATATTTTGAAATCCCAACCCCGTGTTCTGACCAAATTTTTATTCTGCACTTGAGTATTCACATTTTCAACAACCCAGAAATATCTAATTACCATAAAAAAAAATGAATCATCTATATTCTGATAAAAAGGTAAAAATT
The DNA here is from genome assembly GCA_031216915.1 of Pictodentalium vernedei. Classification (NCBI taxonomy): domain Eukaryota; kingdom Metazoa; phylum Mollusca; class Scaphopoda; order Dentaliida; family Dentaliidae; genus Pictodentalium; species Pictodentalium vernedei. Next base: position 28,044,606 of record CM062297.1, read on the forward strand.
TAATCACTTACATTTGGTTATCCAATTATTTAGCTATCATTCATTTGTTCAGATCTGAGAATTTTCGTTTTTTTTAACCCAAACTATTTTATCACAAATATTATAGAAAAAACTTGCAAATTTGACTAGACAGATCCCCAAACGATCATTCCAAAACAAGATAAAGTGACAGGAACTCCAAAACTGTTCACCCAACAAGTAAATCTACTCACCTTTTTGAAAGGAATTTAACTCCAACAAACACACCAATGCTGAGTATTCCAAGTAATCCAAGAAATATTCCAATATATAGAGTTGCTGTCGATTTCTTCCAACCATACATATGCATTGTTAATGGTGTAGCTATTCTGTTAATGAAAGAGTGATTTAATAAAAGGTTCAGATGAATTACCTTGATGTTCGTAAGATAATTTATTTATTTATATTTATTTATTGGTGTTTAAGGTCACATACTTATGCATAATGGCTAATCGTGACCATGACAGTTTTACGGGTGGAGGAAGCCGGAGTACCCGGAGAGAACCACCGAGCAACGATGAGCAGCTGTCAGCTCCCCAACATCGTAACTCTGAACTCTGCACCGCAGCAGAGGCAGGGTCAGATTGGTTGAAGACATGCGCACCATCGACGTGCAGTACGCCTCAGTACACAGCGTCATCATGCCCCCATGTAGGCAATCGGGGTGAAGTGTCTTGCCCAAGGACACAACGCGGTTGCCGCAGGTGGGATTCGAACCGAGGACCACTCGGCTTGCAGCCTGCACTTCTACCAACTGAGCCACCGCGCCCCCTACCCATAAGATAATAAAGCAAGTCAAGTTACACCTTGCATGCTGATGACAGATATTCCTGCCCAGGACAGAAAATCGCATGCCACTAAATTAAGTATAATTTGGGCACTTCTAACCAAATTTTCCAGTGTAAATTGTATCAACATTTTGTCCAGTGATTTTTTTAGTTAAATTCTCTTAACTTTTCCATCAAATCTAGTCATGGCTGCTTTCATAGCAGCCATGACTAGATTTGATAGGAAATATTTTTAAAATACTCGGCAGGTTAAGAGTTATTCCTTTATCTTACACATCAACTGCCATTCAGTTTACAACAAGATAGTCTTATGATTTCCATATGCCCCACCAACTTTTTCGACTATAACATGCATAAAATGAGCATTTGATAACTGACACCGTGATTCTGTATAACGTTTTGGTTGTAGGATTAATGGGTAAAGGATTAATCCAATGTCACATATAAAATCGCCCACTGATGTTATTTCTGATAAAAAATTATCTCTTTGTGCCAAATTTTGGCCCGATATCTAAAATGTAGGAGTTAGGCAAGTTATTTATTTATTTATTGGTGTTTAAGGCCACATATTTATGTACAATGGCTAATCATGACTGTGACAGTTTTACGGACAGAGGAAGCCGGAGTACTCGGAGAGAACCACCTAGCATCGACGAGTAACTATCAGCTCCTCAACATTCTAACTCTGTTCAAGCTCCGCTCAAGCAGAGTTACAGTGGTTGAAGACATGTGCACCGTTGACGTGCAGTATACGCCTTAGTACATGGCGTCAACGTGCCCCCATGTAGGCAACCGGGATAAAGTGCCTTGCCCAAGGATACAGCACAGGTCGTCCCAGAAGGGATCAAACTCGGGACATCTAGCATAGAAGTCCAACAGTCTACCACTGGGAGGAGTGGGGGGGCGGTTGATTTGTGGTAACCAGTTCTCATCAGATCCCTGAAGTTAAACAATGTCGAGCCCGGTTAATCACTGGATGGGTGACCGTCTGAGCGATCAATTCGGACTCCCACATTGTGTCCTTGGGTAAGGCACTTAACCCTGATTGTCCACATGTGGGACAATGACTCCATGTACTAAGGTATACTGCACATCGATGGTACGCATGTCTTCAACAAATCTAACCCTGCCTGTGCTGCAGTCTGGAGTTACAATGTTGGGGAGCTGGCAGTTGCTTGTCATTGCTCGGTGGTTCTCTCCGGGTACTCGACATTGCTCCACCTATAAAACTGTCACGGTCATGATTAGCCATTGTGCATATGTACATGTATATGACCTTAAACACCAATAAATAAATAATTCTGCCACTGAGCCACAAGTAAACAAGGGCTGTAACTGTGCAAAATGTGTTGAATCCAAAATTCCTGCCCACAAGCACATCTACACTTCATACTGAAACTTTACACCAAGTTTCGTCTAAATTCTATGAAAACTGTACCAGGAGTAAGTGGACAAGCATTTTTGCTGGAAATTTACCTATCACCAAGAGCCATAACAGCGCAAAATAATTGTAATCCAGGAGGTCCAAAATTCCAACTGTATGTGTCCCCAGCAGGTTGAATCCAATCACATTTGGTTCTATCCTCAGTAATAAATGGGTTCCATATCAGCATCAAAGATGAATGGGGTTCTATTTAATGCAGACGGGAAGTGGTGGGGAGGTAGTTTTTATCCCATAAATGGACGTTTATTCAAACAATAAAAGTCTTGGATAAATTTTTGCTTTATTCCAGGGACCAGCCATGAGGTTGACTAGAGTGATATGCAAATTCAGCAGTTGAAAAAATATTATTTTTCAAAAAATTTCTCCAAAATCATTGCTCGTTGAGCTCGTTCCAACGAGGGGTCACATGATATGGTTTTGTTGAATTTTTTTGAAAAAATGATATTTAAAATAATAAATTTTGCTATCGTCTGCATTGGGTAAAGGGTTAAAAACACTTAAATATAATTTTTGTTATCATACATCCACCCTCGATAATATTAGATGGGATGTCTGCGTAAATATTTCCCCACAATTCGCGATGTCTGTAGCCTTCATTTTAGCAATTCAACCGTTTCGCGGGGAAAACATTCAAGAAAAGTCTCACCTTTACCATCAATTTTCCACCACTTACCCATAATATATACCCATAGCCCTGTGTTCACCTATATAATTATACATGCCATAGCATACTATATATGCAGTACGTACACCATTTACTGGATCTAGATGTATGGTGCCGACATTTTGCACCGGCTAAAATCCGGTTCCTATGGGAATTTAACACTAGCTGCACCGGCAAAAATCTGGGTAATCAGGATCGATCAGGTACAGTCACCTAGAATAATAGTCAGAGCGATTACAAGGCACCCTCCAAAAATTAGTCAAAATGAGAAAAGGCTGAACTGAGTGATCCGAGGTTTACATAAAAACGATTATTTTCAAGAATCGAATGTGCTTCAGTGTGACAAATGGGCATTTTCATTCGTTAAATAATCGACCGTTTATTTGAAATCACACGACAATCAATTGTCGCATTTTGCAGATTTTTTTATTTATTTCTATTTTGTTCCGTTTCAGTCGGAGCTTCAAGTGTCTAAACGAAAATAGGTGACTTATGCGACTCAACAAAATAACCCAGTTTGAAAGTAGGTTACGTCGTTTAGGATGCCAAAAATTCTCTGCTGAAGATGTATACACAACAGACATATTTTCTAACACTGTATTTTTATTTTGTTTTGCTGACGACTGTTAACTGTTGGGCCGTCTATTCCCAGAAAAACATGAATGGAATTGAAACACATGAAAAAAAAAAAGCTTTAGTGATGACATGAAAAGCTTTGTACAGGGCACAAGTGTGCATATGAAGGATCTTGAAAAAAGGGAGTCCTCCTAAACACCGGAATGACGCGGAATGAAACCGGAATGCCATGAAAATGATGCAGAATGACATTTATTTTACAAAATATTCTACCCCAGAATGTATTTTCATTATTAACTAACAATGTACCTTCCAAGCAAACTTCTTACATCTGGTCCTGTTCACACTTTCAGACTTAGGAAATTATTAGCTTAGTTGACTTTGGTGAAAGACAACCACAGGAGGGTGTTGGGGGGATTGGCATGAAGAAGAGGGGAGGGGTCATGAAGAAGAGGGTAGCAGTGGGGGATTTTCAGTCAATAATTACTTTGTGATTTTTCAACTCGGCATAGATGCACCATAGACAACTGGACCTGGATTATTCGGAGGTTAATGGAGAACCAGCGAGCTGAAAATATGAAGGGCTGGCAGGGGGTGGTATATAAATATTCCTAATTTTCCCCACTTGCCTATGAAGTCTCCCTACTTGACACTGCAGTCTCCCTACAGGGCTCGTTTTTCGACGGGAATCCGGGAATCCGATTCTCGCAATATTCCCGTAAACACAACCAGCGGGAATCCAAATGGATTCCCGTGTATCCCAATGTATAAATCTTATATTTTTGAGTTTTATTTTTACCTTTTTGACCTAAGTTGCATTCGCAAACTGAAAACTCGATCTCAATGACAATACCAGTTAGTTAGTAAGTTCGAATGTATTGTGTACAGAATTGTGACATATTTGGTTGAACCCAACTGAACTGGAAGTGGAGTAGAACTGGTAGACTTTTAAAAATGCACCATTCCTGCGCAATAGAATTTCGGCCATGTTTCCCAAGTCATTTCGTCCCCTGTTTATAGTAACAAAAAACACACCACATGGCGAAATGACCAAGTGCCAGAGCAACTTGGTTTTGAAATTACCATAAAAGTCTGAAATGACCAAAGAAGTACCGAATGCCTCGGCGATAAAGTAACCAGGTGTTGATGTGATCAGATGATGAAGTAACATTGAAATTGAAAGTGTAAACTTAATTTCAACAAGGGCGAGTTGGTGGGGCCACTTTTTTCTCCGCTGTCTGTAAAAACTCTGGTTCACTGTTGTTATGACTACCAGTACGGTATTGTTATTGTTATTGTTTAGCACCGGCATTTCACTTCACACTCAAAATTACATCAAGTGAGGATAATGAGAAAAAGGGAAAGCCAATTTCAGCTGCTTCTTTTGAATTGTGGCCAAACGAAGTCAAAGAAAGTTTCATTTTCACCAAAAATGAATCTGGGTTGAAAATTATAAAGGCCATCTGCCAATTATGCTCGAAGCATTGTAAGACCATCGTGACAACATGTCATAATTTTGTAGCAAAACCTACAATAATTAAAAGCATAACGACTCAGAACTTTAAAGTGGTTAAGATGAACAAGACTTTCTTTTATATTAATTTCGTTCAGACTTTAAAGTTAAAGTTTTACTTTACGTTGCAATTTTCAGATTCAAGGTTAAGCAATGACTTTTATCCTGCGTTTCCTTTTAAGTCCTGTGACACGGGGAATGCCATAAGTTAAGGTATCAAATGAGCAGAAAAAAATCACTTGAAAAATCTTCCATTAAAACTGTGAAGAAGTCATACCTAATATTAAATCACTCCAGAGTTATTTTGTTATAATTAGAAAGTCTTAAGTGTAGACTAGTCCAAGAATTTACTTTTTCAGTTGAGCAATGGTGTCCGCAAACAAGTGAGCAGGCGACTGGACACAGACTGACATGTCATTGGTGCACATGGAGAATAATAGGGGGGCTAGGACTGTTCCACGTGGAACTCCTGGTGTCACGCTGTATCTTGGTAATGTTGCTCCAATGGAGCAACATTACCAAGATGCTGCGTGATGTCTGGAGCAGTCCTAGGCCCCCTACTATTCCCTGTGTACATCAACGACATGCCGGCCTGTGTCCAGTCTTCCTGTGAATGTCCTCAGACCTGTGTTCGATCTGCCAGGAAATACCTGATTCAGTCAATGATGATGCTTTTTACATGTCTACTGTAAGGACCTCACCACCATAACTGTCAATTTGAGCATAAATTATGGAATAAAATGAACATAAAAAATCACTGAATTCAAATTGATTTTCAGTAATTCATTGAGTATTTTATTGTCTTAAAATAAACTGTTACGCCAGCAATGATTGAAAGACATCATTAAAACTATCTTCTGCTAACACTGACATTATTGGTCTTCACAGTTTTTTCATGATTTTTAAAGTTTATTTCAGAAAAAAAGGAATGGATCCACCATCCTGCATACTAACATATCTCCTTGCTCTGTAATGTTTGAGCACAGTCAGTAAGGTGACAACCCCCCCCCCCCCCCCCCCCACACCCTTCCCGTGGAGCAGTGCGGTGGGCAGCTTGGGGCATTAATCATATCATAAATATTGTCACCAAGTACTGACTGAGCTCAAAGATTACTGAGCAAGGATTGCATGTTTAGAATCTGCCAACCGGGCGCATGCCCCCCCCCCCCCCCCCCCCAAACACCCCAATCAAAGAGTCATTTGGACTTTAATTGACGAATTGTCCACAAGTACTCGCAGCGAGTCGTCTGTGTGGGTAAATCGTCTTGTAACCCTTGGAAGACAAGTGTAGGCCACACAAGGATCCAGAGTGTTCTTTTGAATTCTTGGGAGTGGAAAATTGGGAGAAATTAAAAATAAAAACAACAAACAGACAGTAGTCAGGTACGTTTGGACTTTTTTATTGTTTAACTGGGAATGCTGTGAAATTTATTGCTCGATAATAAAATATACTCTCACACTGCACCATTTTGAGCACTTTCCCATTTTCGATGCAAGCTGTGCACCCTGAACATTTTTCAGCCTGTACGTATATGGCATTGGGTAATTTGTTTCTTTTTTTGATATTTCGAATGTCTAAAAAATTTTTGGTGTTCGAAAATTTAGATGAAATACGCCCGTTGAGGTGCTCACTCAGATACAAGGAAATGCATTTTTTTGGACCCTGGAAGGGTCGGCCCGTCGTACCGGTGACCCTTGGTTGCCACACTGGATTCTGGTGGATTCCTGTCAAGATAATTTACGGGAATCCAATTGGATTCCCGGAAAATCGGACGAAAAACGAGCCCTGCCCTATTTTTTCTGGAGGGAGACATTAAGTCTCCCTAAAATTCCCCCCTAGGCTGGTTCCTGTTTTATTCCCCTAGTAGCATCTGCTAGTAGGGTGATAAATTTTCCCTGAAGGTTTAACACTGAAAGACACATAAACAGAAAAAAATAAACAAAAATTGTGTCCTAATAGGCTATTTGTTCGTACTTTTCAGAAATTAGTTGCCATTATCTCAGAGATAAAAAGTTAAAACTTGAGTGTTATAAAATGACTCCCCATTTAAAGAAAAAGTTTAATTTCACAATTTTCCAATTGACATTTGATTTATCGGCTGTCACTGCAGCTCCTGAATTGAGCTAGGTCAGAATGCTGTGTTTTGACTGGCCAATTACAAACTATAAGCAGAGTTTAGTTCTTTTCAATGGATCCTTGACGTCAGGTAGAAAAACAGGCAGTCAAAGGAAATCCATATGGAACACATGTTCCACACAGATTTGTAAATATGGAACTTGAGGAATGGTTACAGGCATGTAATAAACTCTGATATGAATTTAAATCAGTCTAAATATTAAAATACTTACGTTTCAAAAACAGAAAATATAAACAAAACAACAAAAAAGATAACAATTACGATAACAACGGCTAAATAATCTGGCGTCAAATTTTTATCGGCATGACCATTGATTCCTGAAAAAAATATTAATATGGAATATTAGTAAGGTTTAAAAAAGTTAAAAATTTGTTTCTCAGGCTCTCCCACATGGTCCTTTTGGCTGCGGCACAACCAACGCAAACTCAAAAGCATAAAAATTAAATGGTTTATGTCTCATATTTTACCCAAGTAAATAAAATTGAAAAAATTTGCCCCTTGAGTGCAACAAGGATTTGCAATGCTTTGGCATTGCAAAGCCTTGTTGCAATCAAGACATGAAATACATCACTACCAATACTATTCAGTAAACATAAAACAAACAAAGAACATTAACTTTTGATTGCAAAGAAATAATTACAAAAATAAAAAATAAAATAAAAAAGTGCCTACCCACACGCAAGTTAACAAAAAAAGTAGCCTGAGAAACAGAAATCTACTTTGTGGGGGCCTAATGTGTATGGGGAATAAACACAATATACATACCAATATGTGAAACAAAATTTCCCAACAGACTCTATTCTGGTGATTTGATTAGCTGAAAGGCATAATGTAAATAATGTCTTTGTACTCTTGGAATTTCTACACCTTTGTTTAGCCCAGTTTTCCACGATATCTACCTCTTCCTAGTTATTTTCCCCATGAGATTAAATAAAACAAGGTTATCTGCCCCCTTTCCCAGAGGAAAGATAAAGAAAAACACAGACTTTTTAACTCTTTGCATGCTGCTGGCAGGTATTCCTGCCCAGCACAGAGTTTCTCTTGTCTCTGCAATTAGTATAATTTGTGCATATTTAATCATATCGTCTCCTTGTAAACGGAATGGATTTTTCACTAATGATTTCTTGTGTTATATTTAGATTTATTTTTCATCAAACCTAGGCATGGCTGCTTTAAAGCAATGGCATCGAAAGCACAGCAGGTTCTTCTGGTTACTCATAGCAAACAGAGGCAATGTTTCTGCCAAAGGACCTCCGGCTTGTGCGCAGGCCATATGTGCAGAATTTGATATCCTTACTATGGTCATAATGCGTTGATTAACATGCAGATCAACGTGCTATTTGTGCGCTTTTCATGACAGGACTTCTAGTTTTAACTGTAGCTTAACTTGCATGTGAGTTGTGTTTGATGAAAAGGATAATGTTCAATGTTTTTGAAAGGATTATGAAATAAGACAAGAATTGTGATAATTGGGAATATGTTAATTTCTGTTCCCTGCATGCTATGTTTTTAATAAAAGTAATATGAGGTGTATCAGTTCTAAAGAGCTGAGGGGTGGGTTAATATGGCCCTCACAATTAACATATGTCAATGAAAGTTACCAAGTTACAGCGAAATTATTCCAAAATGAGTCATCCTATCAAGTTACATTAAAATCTCTTCATAAATATGGCCTGTTGACTGTGCTGAAGGTTTTCAGGCTTCAGGCCTGTGTAGCCATGATGGTAGACCGATTGCAACTAAAAGGGAACACCCTCATCTCGACATTATACTGAGTCATTCTACTAAGTTACAATGAAATCCCTTCACAAATACAACCTGTAGTCTGTACTAAAGTTTTTCGGGTTTTGGGCTCGGGAAGCCATCATGATTGAATGATCGCAACCAAAAGTGGGCGTTGTCATCTGGGCATAATCTGGAGTGATCCTACAAAGTTACAATGAAACCCCTTCATATATATGACCTGTAGACTGTGTTCAAGGTTTTCAGGCGCCTGAAGTCATCACAGTTGACCAAACATGACCAAATGGGGATGTCATCATCTAGGTATTAAATGGAGTCAAGCCTAACAAGTTACAATGAAATCCTTACATAAATACGATCTATAGACTATGCTAAAGGTTTTTTGGTTTTGGGCCCGGGCAGCCATCAAGGCTGAATGATCGCGACCAAAAGGGGACGTTCTCATCTAGACATTATTTGGAGACATCCTACCATGTTACAATGAAATCCCTTCATAAATATGACCTCTAGACTGTGCTTAAGGTTTTTGGGCTTTGGCCCCCTGTAGCCATCACAGTTGCCCAATTGCATCCAAAAGAAGATGTTTTCATCTAGACATTATATGAAGATAACCTACCAAGTTACAATGAAATCCCTTCATAAATATGACCCGTAGACTGTGCTATAGGTTTTCGGGCTTTGGGCTCAGGCAGCCATCATGGTTGAATGAGCACAACTGGACATTCTCATCTGGACATCATCTGGAGTGGTCCTACGAAGTTACAATGAAATCCTTTCATAAATATGACCTGTAAACTGTGCTCAAGGTTTTTGGGCTTCGGGCCCCTGTAGCGGTCACTGTTGACCAATCATGACCAAAAGGGCATGTCTTCATCTAGGCATTACATGAGTCAACCTAACAAGTTACAATGGAATTCTTCCATAAATATGACCTTTTGACTATGCTAAAGGTTTTTGGGCTCCGGCAGCCACCAAGGCTGAATGATCGCGATCAAAATGGGACGTTCTCATCTAGACATTATTTGGAGTCATCCTATCAAGTTACAATGAAATCCCTTCATAAATATGACCTGTAGACTGTGCTAAAGGTTTTTGGGCTTCGGGCCCCTGTAGCCGTCAGAGTTGCCCAATCACGTCCAAAAGGGGACTTTCTCATCTAGACATTATATGAAGACAACCTACCAAGTTACAATGCAATCCCTCCATAAATATGACCTGTAGACTGTGCTAAAGGTTTTGGGGTTTTGGGTTCACAGATCACGCCCAAATGGGGAAATTCTCATCTAGACATCATACGGAGTCATCCTACCAAGTTACAATGAAATCCCTTAATAAATACGACCTGTGGACTGTGCTAATGGTTTTCGCAGCCATACCGGTTGACCGATCATGACCAAAAGGGGACGTTCTCATCTAGACATGACCCCCAAACCTGCATACGAAATTTTGTGATGATCAGACAAGAACTACGGGGTGTGGCCTGTGCTAAAGAAAAATGTGAACAGACTCACAGGCTCACAGACTAACAGACTTCCGCACGCGTGATGGCAATAGTTTATCTCGACTTTGTCAAGTTAAGCTAAAAATAGGGGAGACTGCAGAGTCAAGTAGGCAGACTTCAAAGGCAAGTGGGGAAAATTAGAAATATTTATGTACCACCCCCTGCCGCCTCTTCATATTTTCAGCTTGTGGTCCTCCATTAGTGCCTTGATTAATCCAGAATCAGTTGTCTATGATGCATCTATGCCAGGTTAAAAAATCACAAAGTAATTATTGAGTGAAAGTATAAATTTTATAGTAAATTTCCTTTTTTATTATACCTACCGAAATTGTTTACAACAGGCTTGCACTACAGTGGAAGAACCTAACTCGGATAAAATACTCTCTATTTTAATCTTTCCCAAGATTTGGGAAAGAAAAGTGGTGTAAAAAACACCACGAAAAAATAAGCCAAAACTGGGCCGAGCGCCATCGGTGCACACCTAGTATGGGACGCTCTTCCATAGTACAAATCCATGACTTCCGTCACAGCGCGCAATGCATTAATTCGTCATTCTTTTGATTCCGAACAACACAGGAGTTATGTGATCAGCGGGGAGGAAGGATTCTTACCCGAATAAGAAGACGGGAGGGCCTCCATGTAAACAATTTCGGTAGGTATAATAAGAAAGGAAATTTACTATAAAATTTATACTTCTTATCAACCTACCTCAATTGTTTACAACAGGCTGAATAGACAAAAGGCTGGAGGGAATCACATAACCAACCCACACATAACTCAATAGCACTGGGACCATGGACAGAGGAAGAGATCCCTAGGCCTATCAAACCATAGCATCACAAACATTAGAAAAGCCAATGAAAGATGAGGCGTATGGTGAAGTGCGATGCACAGATAGAAAGGGCAGTAACAGCACAAAGCTGGAACCGACCTTGAAAAAAGCTGAAAGCTTGGATAGACAACATCCTGAGCCGAAAAAAGAGGGCCCCAAGGGTCTCTGTCGGCTCCTGCAACTGTCGCAGAGAAAAGGAGAATGTAGCATATCTCCAGAAGGCTGCCAGTATAACATCAGTCATCCGACAACATGACCGAGTTATTAAAAGAGGAAGACAATGCACGCACCTCCTGGCAGAAAAAACAATAGGTAATACAATCACCAGTAGCTAGACGAGCGGAAGCTGCACGAATAGCAAGACAAGGCCATCAAGAAATGGATGCAGGAGAGATCTGGCATGTGGGAAAACGCATATTCATCCAGGATAAAGGCGTGAACGCCCCCCACCCCCAAGCAGAGCAGCGCCCAAGAAAGCGACCATCTTGGAGTAAACTGCAAAGTCCTAGGCCTTTTCAAGGAAAAGAGCTGAACAAGCTTGGAGAGGCAAGGATGAGTGTCGAAACAATGCGGTATCACATAGGAAAAAAATGTCTCTGAAGCATGGACAAGTACACATAGCTGGAGACCCCCAGAAACAAACATATACCAGAAAACTCCGCAAGCAGTGTGATCGAAGGAGTGACAGAATCAACAGAGTGATCACACACCATCGACAGAAGAACCTTCCACTTAGCCACAGAGGCTAAACCAGTGGAGTGAGTGCCTCCTTGAAGAAAAGCAACTCCACTGCGTGTCTCGAAAAACCACTACGGAGGAGACAGGACCCGATAAAAGACATGTGCGAAGGCACAATGAAGTCGGGTCAACTTGAAAACCTCCCGGGCGACTTTGGCAAAGAAAGTCGCGAGGTAGAGGGAGACATGCCGGAACCGCCGCTAACAGAGAGCGGAGCAGAATGATCCACACCCACTGAAGCGACGGGTGTGATCGAAAGGATTCGACGACTGCAGGTTCATATCTGGGTGAGAACCTGAGGCAGAATCGGAACCGGTAGGAAGGTGTAGCCGACAAGACCATCCCAAAGGAGGGCCAGAGCGTCCACGGCGAAAGCCAGAGCATCTGGACACGGGGACACGAAAGTGTCCACCTGATGGTTCCAACTAGTCACAAGAGATCGATGGAACCCGCCATGTGGAGCATCCACCTGGTGGAAATGACCCTGCCCCGACAGGACAGGGAGTCGGCTAGGACGTTCAGGCGACCGGGAATGTGACGAACAGCCACCCCGGCGTGGACATCCTGAGCGAGCAGTATAAGATCCCAAGCCAATTCGTACATTGGAACAGAGTGCGTGCCGCCCTGGTTCCGAATGTAAGCAACCACCGTCGAATGGTCGGACAACAGAAGGACCTGGCGATTCGACAGGTGAGGGATCCACTGCCTGAAACGCAGAAGAAGAGCAAGAAGCTCCTTCTGGTTGATGTGTAGAGCTGCAAGATCCTGGTCCACCATCCCGTGAATGGAAAGACCTAGAGGATCCAACGTCGCACCCCATCCGAGATCGCTGGCATCTGCCGTCAGAACGCGATCGGACGTGGGTAAGTCCAACGGAACACCCTGCGAAAGCCACTGGACATCCGCCCAGAGGAGAAGGTGAGGATAAAGATAGTCTGGGAACTGAAGCACCAGATCCAGAAAATCTACATTCGGCCTCCAACGACTGAGCAGAAAGTGTTGGAGAGGTCTGACACGCAGCCGACCTAGAGGAATGAGATCCGTCACCGAACAGCAGAGACCGATTAGCTGGAGAAAACTCTGAGCTGTCGTGGATGTGGACTGGGACAGAGTCGGAGCAAAAGCTGAGAGAATCACATCCTTGGCCTGGGGAACCGCCACCAAATTGAATTGTGTGCGGAAAGCCATCCCCAGATGATAAAACGACTGAGAAGGGACCAGGTCCGACTTCTTCTCGTTGACTCTGAAACATAGCAACGTGAGCAAGCTCAACAGAGTGGCGACATCCGACTCTAGGAAGGCAGCATTGGAATGCCCCTGGAGGATATCGTCCAGATATGCCGAAGTAGTCACCCTGGACTGCGTGCGATGGAAAGCTATCACATGCGACATCAGTCTGGTGAAGGACCAAGGAACCAGGTTGAGGCCGAAAGGCATGGTCTTGAACTGGTAAACTCGCCCCAGAAAAATGAACCTGAGATACTTCCGTAACGCCCAATGAATCGGAACGTGAAAGTAAGCGTCTCGCAGGTCGAAGCTGGAAGCGAAAACTCCCTGGTGAATTGAACGGAGGACCGACCTGAAAGTCTCCAGGCTGAACTTGGGAGCAATGATAGACTGGTGCAGGAAACTCAGACCGAGAACCGGTCGGAGTCGGCCGTCCTTCTTCGGCACCAAGAACAGGCGGGAATAGAAACCCACTGACCTAATGTTCTTGATGACCTCAATCGCCCCCTTTGTCAGGAGATTGTCTATCTCCGTGGACAAAAGTTCCCGACGTAAAATGTCTGAAGGAACTGTGGTTGGAAAAGGCACCCCGGACAGAGTGGAGTGCCGTCGGAAGGATATTCGCAGCCCGGACCAAACAACATCTAACATCCAAGGATCGGATGTGATGGTGGCCCACAGTCTGCGAACTCGGCTATCCTTCCTCCAACCAGGGACGAGTCGAGGTGAGGACCTTCAATGCGAACCCCGACGAGGCTCGCGAGAGGAGAAAACACCTCTACTGAATGAAGAATCCTGGGAGTTCCCTCAAGACTGCCGATGCTTCCCCTTACCCCTTGAGTAAGAAGCAGAAGCGGTGGCAGAAGGATCAGACCCTTTTTGCTTCGCAGAGGAAGCAGAGGGTACTTGTTAGGCTTGGAACGGCCCGTGCCTACCCTAGAAGGCTGATCAAGCTGAAGAAACAGCAGCTGATCGTTGGAATGACGTAGGACGTCATCCCGGACCGTCAACACAGAATCATGGAAAAGTTGCGGACCTGTCAAAAAAGCAGATCGAAGAGCAGCGTACTGCTCCTCAGGAAGGGATCGGTTTGTGTCCCACACAGAGTCCCTTCGAGCTAATTCCAGATCAGCCGTATTACAGGCATGCGTGTGAGTAAGATGCATGAGCGCCTTGGACAGCTCACGCAAAGAAGCCTGTACCTCGTCAATCTTATCTGAAGGCAGATAAGCAGCAAAAGCTGAGACGACGTGATCGGAGAGAGAAAGCATACCATGCATCTCTCTCGATAAGCCCAATGTGGACTCCAGAGTCGTCATCGGAATGACGGCAGACTTGGACTTGGAAAGCCCGAGGGAATTGGAGTCCTGATCCAAAACCATCAAAGTCCGGTAGACCGATGGATCGGCGGAATCGTAGGAACGATAACTCGCCGGAGGCAAAAAGGTGTCAACCCTGGTGAAGAACAGAGCCTTCATAGCCTTGGAACTTAGCTTGGAGACCAAGGCTGAAAATGCTTCAACCAACTGTACCGAAGGGCACAGTCGAAGACGCCCAGAAGCAGGTTGCTCCATAGACTGTTGGCGCGCGACCGATGATCGCGGCCTGGCTGACACTATCGACTGGTTAGATGGTTTGAGATCCGGAAAGAACCCAAACACGAAATCAAGAGCTGCCCCCAAGTCTGAAGACTGCTGGCTCTCGACATCAAGCATGTCTGACTCTTCCCCTGAGTCGGAAGACACATAGCCCATCGTGGGCAAACCAGCCGACGCCTCCCATGGTGTCGGAACACCAGGGGATCAGAAAGCTGCCTGTTTCCAATCCCGGGAGGCGGCGCCATAGGAGGCGCCTGGAAAACACTTGCTGCCTCGCTGGAAGCAACAGGAAGGCTCGTTGACAGAACCTGAGTGAGTAAGGAGAGGGCCTCCCTAAGCTCACTGCCCGTACTGGCCGGTTCGACAGGGGAACGAACCGGCAAAGTGGCTTCACCACTGACCCTCTGAACCAGCGAAGGGTCACGATCCTCCAAATGACCCAACATGGGACGACGGGCGGCAGCCGAAAACGTCTGAAGCCAGACGTGTATAGGGGTGTGACACACCCCGAGGATCAATATAGCAGGAACTCATGAGAGTCACCGCTGACCTCTGCAGGGCAGAAGGTCCAGGCTGCACAAAAGACGTTGGACCCCCAAAACTGGTCGTGTGGCCAGAATGAGGGACGGAAATGCCATGGAGTTCATAGTGTCACACTAAGAACAACCGAGTCCAAAGACAACTGTGGTGCTCGACGACGCAGAGACCACAGGAGAGGGTCTGGCCGGCAGCCACTTCCAACTTCGCCGAGTTGAAGTCAGGGAAGGCTGAGGCCGATACCCCCACGTCTACACAACAGACACCGCAGCAGACCACTGCAGGTATAAAACTACTGTGCTCAGAGGACACAGTATGGGGTTCAGTCGGCAGCCCCAATTGACTTCGTGGAAGTCTTGGAAGGCTGAGGCCAAAACCCCACAACCATACTACAGACATCCCTGCAGACCCTGGCAGGGAGAAGCCGAGGCCGGCTAAAAACGGTGCCCAATGACGATGTAGACGGAACAGCAGTAGCAGCAGATACGACGGGAGCTGTTGGAACTGGCGGAAAAGGGGAGAGAGCCACCAAGCTCGGCCTCCAAAGGAGGAGTCACAACCTTAGCCTCAGATGTCGACTGGAGAGGGCGCATAGTCCCGGAACCAGGCATCTCTACACCAGAAAACCAACAGCTCCCGCAGTATCCACCACGGTAAAAAAAACTGCACATTCCCCACGGAAGGGGAATAACTCTCACCAGACATGGTCGAATCGGGAAGCCCCGAATCGAAAGCGGTCCCCACCCCCCGCTGGTGCGGGAGGAGCTGCACATCCCCCATGGAGGAGGAGCAATTCTCATCAGACGTGGTCGAATCGGCCGACCCGAAACGAAAGCGTTCACCACCCCCCGTGGGAGCGGGAGGAGCTGCACATCCCCCACGGAGGGGGTCAAACTCACACCAGACATGGTCGAGTCGGGGGGCCCCGAAACGACAGTGCCCCCCGGGTGCGGGAGGAGCTGCACATCCCCCACGGAGGGAGTAAACTCACATCAGACGTGGTCGAGTCGGGAGGCTCCCGAAACGACTGCATTCCACACCATCCGCGTGTGCGGACGAAACAGACACGAGACCGCACCAATGGCGAGGGCAAAAGGAATTGCCCTAAAGGAACCGAACTGGAAAGAACAGAGGTGAGAGCAGTAGAAGAAAAAGGTGAACTCAACAGAAACAGAAAGTAGAAGAACACCCTCAACTACGAGAGAAGGTGGCAGAACCCAGAAGGCCGACACCGACTCCAATAAATTTTTTTATCAACCGAAAAAATTCATTGTCGAATCGCGATGACACGATGTCGCAAAACATTCGCGAAAACGGAATAGTAATTAATAAACAATGAGAATGTGGTTGAAAATATAAACGAGAATATATAAAACACAGTCCTGTTATTATACGATCTTCAGATCCATAATTCCAGTCACAGGAAAACGAGTTGAATTATCACTGTTTCATAATGCATATGGCGGAAACACATCCTGCTCGTGCCTCGGATAGAAAAAGAATGACGAATTAATGCATTGCGCGCTGTGACGGAAGTCATGGATTTGTACTATGGAAGAGCGTCCCATACTAGGTGTGCGCCGATGGCGCTCGGCCCAGTTTTGGCTTATTTTTTCGTGGTGTTTTTTACACCACTTTTCTTTCCCAAATCTTGGGAAAGATTAAAATAGAGAGTATTTTATCCGAGTTAGGTTCTTCCACTGTAGTGCAAGCCTGTTGTAAACAATTGAGGTAGGTTGATAAGAAATCCCCAACTGCTACCCTCTCCTTCAAGACCCCTCCCCTCTTCTTTGTGCCAATCCCCCCAGCACACTCCTGTGGTTGCCTTTCACAATGTCTACTGAGCTAATAATTTAATGAGTCTGAAAGTGTGAACAGGACCAGATGTAAGAAGGTTGCTTGGAAGGTACTTTTTCAAGATCCTTCATATGCACACTTGGGCCCTGTATAAAGCTTTTCTTGTCATCAATAAAGCTTCTTTTTCACATGTTTCAATTCCATTTGTGTCAGAGTTATTCTTTATAGTAATACAGTGTAGCCCACTTAATTGGATATCTCTTAACTGAATAACCCTGTTAATTGAATATAATTTCCCAACACAAAACCATTTGCCATACCTCCGGTACAAATTTGACCTGTTAATTGAATATAGGTTATAGAGTAAACTCCTGTTGATTGAATAAAAAATCTTGTACCTGTTGAGAAATTACCCTGACTCTCCCCAGTTTTCCATTGTTTATAGACCTATTTGGCCTCAGTACATACAGTATAGGCACTTAATCTATTATATCTAGTTTGACAGAGCTCATAGAGCTCTGTCAAACAAGATATAATAGAATAAATGCTAAGTTTATCTCTACACACATGAAAGTGACACAATCCCTGTTAACTGAATACTCCTGTTAATTAAATAATTTCATTGGCAAAGTGACTATTTAATTAACAGTGTTCCACTGTACATATCCAATTGGGTGAGACTCATTGTATCAGCACCTTTGAATTCATTTTTAATTCTAGTTGAGGATAATATTTCATGTCTTATAAAAATTCATCAAGAATATACAGTGGAACTCTGTTAACTGAATATCCGTGATGCCAGTGAAACTTATTCAATTAAAAGGAATATTCAATTAACAGGAATTTGTTCACTTTACAGTATTATTGAGAAAAACTAAGCATTTATACATTACAGTCACCATGGACTTGTAATAATCCATGCGTGGGCCGTGATATCCATTGCATGCGTTTACCGGATAATAAAAATCATTAGCAAAATTTTAATTAATAAAGCACCAGGTTGTACCCAGTGTTTCATTAATTAAATTTTTGATGATTACAGTAGAACTTGTCTTGAGAGACCGTCCTTTGGGCCACACAAAAGTGGTCTCTTAAGACAGGTGGTCTCTCATAACAGGTTTCAGGTTTTCTCAAGTCAGTGAATAACCAACCACAAAATTCAGAAATGGAGAAGAATGGATTTTTGTAATTACTTTGTAGTTGTTCTTTTTTATGAAGTTTTTGTAACAAATTGAAATGGACTATTATAAAAATTATAAAATAAATTAGTGTTGAACATCTTCATTGAAGATTTTCAACATTAATTTATTTTTATAATTTTTATAACAGTCCATTTCAATTTATTACAAAAAGATTTTCAACACAAATTTATTTTATTCCTATCTGTCACATTTCAGGTATGTATGAAATTGTTTATTCGGCAATAATCCTAATCTTTTCACAGGGGTCTTATAAAAACATCTCAATATTTAATGAGTTCGCAATTGAAACCCAATTAAGAGCTTTTAATACTTTTAATTATGTTAGTATAACCACAATGGATTTTCCAATTCCAGAACAGGTAAAAAGTTTTTGTCATGGTTTCAGTCTTCAAAGGGGCAGTCTCTCAAGACAGGTCCATTATGGCATAAAAATACAAGTTGGTACCAGGTCACAGTGGTCTCTCATAAATATTACAATTCCACCGTGGCGTCTTGTGGGTGTCAAACGCTCTCTCGCACCTTGGACACCGAGGTGCTAACAACTGAACAATGGAACTCCCACTTGTTATTCAAGACACACTTGTCAGAGTGAAGGCTACCCTTGCCACCACCTGGAGTATCCAGGTGCTCAAGGGTAAAATTCACCTGACAGTGGATTTTGATAGAGAATCGGAACCGCCGTCCGTGGAGAGGTGTAGTACCTTTCGTGAGGGGATTTCCCCTCACACTGGTCACCCTCCTAGTGATACAGATAAGCTGGATGAAGGATGCCGGAGCAACACAGCCACCAAGAAGAAGAGGACGAGCTAGAAGGGACCCTCCGCCAGACGACGAGATGCCCGCCGAATGACGGAGTTTCTGGAGAATAAGAAGGAGAAGGAAGAGAAGGAGGCAAGTGAGGGCGTCAAAGGGTCAACACCAGTCACCCCTGACCAACCCTTGTCTAGCTCGGCACCCCCCTCCCAGGAGGTGGGTCCGGAGGACTATGGGTCGTCAGGTGACAGATCGATCTCCAACCCATCTGACTCTTCATCTGAAGAGAAGATGGAGGAAGACGATCTGTCTATGGTACAGGAAGTTGTCCCAGACGACGCACCTTCCACCCCTCCAGCTCTTGCTTCTCCGGCTTCCTCGGACCAGGAGTCTGATCAGGAGGAGAGCATCCCGGATTCCATGGAGGCATTCTTCGGGGAGGAGATCCCGTGCGAGTACTTCTGTGCAACACTCCAGGAGACATACAACAACCAACAAGAAGCAGGTATCTCATCTGAAATAACCAGGTCAATACTGAATATGATCATCGGAAATTACAACAGCCCTCAAAAAAGCTCTCAAGAAACAGCAGCAGGGATCAGGCCGTACACCGCCAAAGAAGAGCCTACTCTTCCCCCTGATCCGAAAACACCACCTACAACTATCTCACCGACGCATCCTCCTCCTCCCAAGAAAAACTGCAGGAGACACAGACGCCGCTGATTACCTGAGCTCCTTTTCCACTTCCAGACAAGCCAAATCTTATACAGTTAAAGAGTGTCGAAAGGGGCTTGTCCCTCATATCGTCCCTGCGCGCCAAACCATTTCTTTCTTTCGGCATGGTCTCTCAAGACAGGTGGTCTCTCAAGACAGGTGGTCTCCCATAGTGGGTCCATTATAGAGTAAAACCAATCAGTGCCTTGTAGATGTGGTCTCTCAAGGCAGGTGGTCTCTCAAGACAGTGGTCTCTCAAGACAGGTTTTACTGTATTCCTACAATTAGTGTTTGGAACCTAATATTATTGTGTCCGGAAATGCTGCCCACCCCATGGAAAGTGACCAGTCCAATGTGGCCATACTGTACTATTATATCTTGTTTTACAGAGCTCATGCAGCTCTGTCACAGAAGATATAATAGATTAAAATGTCGCACTGGATGTAAAAAAGGCTAGATAGGTTTATGAACAAGGAGAAATTGATGATTATTATGGTAATTTCTTGACATATTACAAGAGTTTTTATTTAATTAACCCTTTACCCAACGTAACAGCCAAAACCGGCCAGCGCTATTCTCAAAAATCTCCAATTAATTTTCATTATTTTTTCATTTTTTGTCTCAAAAACATAGGTTATGACCCCCGTTGGAACGAGCTCGTTCCAACGAGGGGTCATAACCTATGTTTTTGAGACAAAAAATGAAAAAAATTAGTTATTCAATAATTTTTTTTGCAAGTGTCGTCTGCTTTTCATGTTAGGTAAAGGGTTAACAAGAGTTTACTCTGTTACCTGTAGGCAATAAATGGGTCAAATTTGTACCAAAAAGATGGAAAACACTTTACCAAACATGAAAAGCAGACGACATTTGCAAACAAAATTCTTGAATAACTAATTTTTTTGCCTTTTTTGTCCCAAAAACATAGGTTATGACCCCTTATTGGAACAAGCTCGATGAGCTTGTTCCAAAGATGGGCCATAACCTATGTTTTTGAGACAAAAAATGAAAATATAATGAAAATTAATTGGCAATTTTTTAGAATAGCGCTGGTCGGTTTTTGCTGTTACACTGGGTAAAGGGTTAACAGGGTATTCAATTAAGAGATATCCAACTAGAGGTGTGACTGCCTCACATGGACCTGTCAATACCCACCACCGGCGTCATTGCTATAATTAATCTATGATGTAGAGGGGTACAACTCTGGTAAAAAAAAGTCTGATCAAAACTATAATCGCAGGCGCACAGGTTCCCATGGCAGTGAACATCCATACCAAGTTTCAAAGGAATCAGCCCATAAACATGAGAAAATCTCCAGACAAAATTCATGCATTCTAAGATGAAAAGGGGGATAACTCTGGCAAAAAATACAAGTTTCAAAGGAATCAACCCATCGGCAACTGAGAAAATCTCAGGACAAAATTACTTATTCTAAGACGAAAAGGGGTATAATTCTGGCAATAAAGTCCGATCAAAACTATAATCACTGGTGCACAGGTTCCCATGGTAGAGAACATCCATAGCAAGTTTCAACGGAAACGAACAATAAACATCTGAGAAAATCTCCGGACAAAATTCAGGCATTCTAAGATGAAAAGGGTCATAACTCTGGCAAAAAAAGTCTGATCAAAACTATAATCGATGGTGCATAGCTTCCCTTGGTAGTGAACATCCATATCAAGTTTCAACGGAATAGAACAATATACATCCAAGAAAATTTCCAGACAAAATTAATTATTCTAAGATGAAAAGGGGCATAAATGTGGTAAAAAGAATAAACCGATCACAACTATAATCACTGATGCACAGGTTCCCATGGTAGTGAATACCCGTACCACGTTTCATAGAAATCGACCAATAAACATCTGAGAAAATCTCCAGACAAAATTCTAGCATTCTAAGACGTGAAAAGGGGCCTGACTGTGGCAAAAATAGTCTGACCCGAACTATAATCACAGATTCCTATGGTGATAAATATTCATACCAAATTTTCGATGACAGTGGTCCATAAAAGTCTTAGAAAATCTCCGGACAAAATTATGTTTATAGATGGACAGATAGACAGATGGACAGACAAGGTAATTCCAGTATACACACACACAAATCGTTGCAGGGGGTATAATTATTACCTGTAGACAGAACGTGCTTCATGGTAAAGTTATCATCATGAACTGTATGTTCACTGAAAACACAAATCAACAGTACAACATTTATCACACCCACAATGGCACTGAGAAATCCAGGAGCTGTATAATAATCAAAATGTAATGCTTTTGTGTGAACAGGACCTGGAAAACCAATTGGCACCAAAGCTGCTTGAATACCTGGAAAACAAAGAAAACCTACAGTTGAAACTGTAAGTTCTGTCACGAAATGTGTGCTTATCTAGGCTTAATTGTGCATAGGAATTGCACGCTATTGCCATATCGAAGGGCATCCAAAGCACGGCAGGTTCTCCTGGTTACTCATAGCAAACACAGACAATATTTCTGCCAATGGACCTCAGGGATACCCGGAGGCCCACTGACTGAAACATTGCTTGTGCACAGGCCATATGTACAGAATCGGGGGGCGCGGTGGCTCAGTAGGTAGAGGTGCAGGCTGCAAGTCAAGAGGTCCTTGGTTCGAATCCCACCTGCGGCAATCGCATTGTGTCCTTGGGCAAGACACTTCACCCCCATTGCCCACATGGGAGCATGGTGACGTGTACTGCACATCGATGGTGCACCTGTCTTCAACCAATGCTAACCCTGCTTGTGTGGAGTTAGTATGTTGGGGAGCTGACAGTTGCTTGCCATTGCTCAGTGGTTCTCTCCGGGTACACCAGCTTCCTCCACCCGTAAAACTGTCGTGGTCATGATTAGCCAATATGTACAGAATTTGATAGCCTTACTATGGACATAATGCATAGATTAAAACAAAAATCAAAGTGCTATTTGTGCGCACTTCATGACAGGACTTCTAGTTTTAACTGTAGGTAAATGAAAAACCAAATGTTACACAAAAATTCCTATTAACAAGTATACGTCTATACAGACCTTCAAATTCTCCCAAAATGACAATGCCAGTGCCCAGTTTACAGAAACATGCACCAATAATTTGGCTTGTTTTTATTTCATGTTTCCTAATCCACTTTCAAAGAAAAAAATAACTGAACAGCTATTTTTTTAGGCATTAGTCAAGACTTGAGAAGCAAGAAAGCAAAATAATTTAAGGTTACATTTTTTAAATTTTGTTTCACTTGAATGTATCATGGTTGTTCCAATGAGTCTGTGATGGGCCCAAAATAGTAATATACTTATCTGAACATCTGTTCCTGCATCAATGATATGGTTATTAATCTTTTTTATTACTTTCCAAAGTGTGATTTACTGGGATTTCTCGGTTTGATTATAAACGATAACTTCACAAGTGAATTATGCCATCAACAATTGTGTCATGTATCCGTGCACGCAAAAGAAGACGCTGTGCCGTGGGTGTAATGGGGACTTCATTGTTTTGTTTTTTTTTGCTTTTTTTTTTACCCTTTACCTAACATGAAAAGCAGACGACACTTGCAAAAAAAACTCTTGATTAACTATTATTTTCATTTTTTTCTCAAAAACATAGGTTATGACCCCTCATTGTAATGAGCTCATCAAGCTCGTTCCAATGAGGGGTCACAACCTATGTTGTAGAGACAAAAAATGAAAAAACTATGAAAATTAATTGGCGAGTTTTCAGAATAGCACTGGCAGTTTTTAGCCGTTACATTAGGTAAAGGGTTAAATAATATAATTATTGTTAATAATGAAAAGTAACAGACAGAGTAATCGCTTGACTGGACTGGTTACGTGAAATAATTCATTCGAGGCGAGGGACTATATTGTAAAACACCTGTGCGCATTCACGCACTCGTGTTTGCACAACGTCCCTCAACTCTCATGAATTATTTCATGTAACCAGTCCAGTCAGGCGATTACTCTCTATATTACACACCCAACTAAAATTAACATTTGTTCAGAGCATTCCAGAATGTGTGATAAAAAAATTGTATCGCACAGGTGTGTAATACATTTTTTTTGCACTTGTTCAATACCAGAATGGGAGTAGTCATACTTCTGGATCCATTCCAATACAATAGAACATTTATGCAACTTGCATGCTATAGGTCTCTGTTTTTGTTACTTTTGTATAAACTCAGGTATCACAGAACTACAGTTAAAAGTAGAAGTCCTGTCACGAATTGTGCACTTATCTAGGCTTAATTGTGCATAGGAATTGCGCGCAATTGCTATATCGAATGGCATCCAAAGCATGGCAAGTTCTCCTGGTTACCCATAGCAAACACGGGCAATGTTTCTGCCAATGGACCTCCGGGTTACCCGGAGGTCCATTGGCTGAAACATTGCTTGTGCACAGGCCAAATGGACAGAATTTGATAACCTTACTGTGGTAATAATGCGTGGATAAACGCGGAGATCGACGTGCTATTTGTGTGCATTTTATGACAGGACTTCTAGTTTTAACTGTATCAAGCATCAAAATAAACATTCTAACAATTTTATTGTGATGGAAATAGAGAGTAATCGATTGACTGGACTGGTTACGTGAAATAATGCATGAGAGGTTGTACAAATACGAGTGCGCAAATGTGCACGAGCGTTTTACAATCTAGTCCCTCACCTCGAGTGAATTATTTCACGTAACCAGTCCAGTCAAGCGAATACTCTGTTTATTACTGTTCAATATTAACAATAATTATATTATTTAATCCTTTACCTTACATAACGGCCAGTGCTACTCTCAAAAATCGGCAATTAATTTTCATTACTTTTTCATTTTTTGTCTCTAAAACATAGGTTATGACCCCTCATTGGAACAATGAGGGGTCATAACCTATGTTTTTGAGACAAAAAATTAAAATAATAGCCATTCAAGAATTATTTTGCAAGTGTCGTCTGCTTTTCATATCAGGTAAAGGGTTAAAAAAACAATGAAGTCCCCATCACATCCACGACAAAGAGTCTTCATTTGTGCACACGGATACATGACACAATTGTTGATTGCATAACTCACTTGTGAAGTTATCGTTTATAATCAAACCCGGAAATCCCAGTAAATCACACTTTTGAAAGTAATATTTATGTATTGGTGTTTAAGGTGACATACTTCTGCACAATGGCTAATAATGACCACAAAATGGAGATGAGGTCAAGGTCAGTCAATCGTTTATACCCCACGTTGCCTATTTTAGAGGACTTGCACCCCAATCATTAGTGACAGGGTCCTATTTTACCAGTGAAACAGAGCTTGTTTACCACAGTAAACAAGCACTGCTTCCATTCCCAGGGTTCCCATGGGGGTTACTGTGATGGAAAACATTCTGAATATTGGCTGAATAACTGTTGTAGGTTGAAATATGACATGGCACTGTCAGACATGCAGTTCAAACTATGAACAGTGTAGACAAAATCTGAAAACATCTTTTGAGTGATGTAACTTTGACGAATGACATTACGCAAGTAAGTTTTTACATTGGCAAAATTGAAACAAAGTGGGTGTCGAATGACTGCATGATATTCATTGAAATGCATTCAATTTCTGCATCTATGTTAACCCTTTACCCAACACTGGTCTAAATTAGTCGGCGATATTCACAAAAATCACCATTCAATTTTCATTATTTTTTTCAATTTTTGTTTCAAAAACATAGCTTATGACTGAGCTCATTCCAATGAGGGTCATAAGCCATGTCTTTGATGCTAAAAATTAAAAAAGTTAAAAAATTTATAGTAATTTATATATTTTTTATACTTACCAATGACCCAGACTTAGCTGGTGCTAACTCTAACAAAACCAGGGCCAAACACAAATTTTGCCCCCAAATCCCCAAAATTTGCATCCAAAACAAAAAGAAATCATGTCCTAAAGGACCTCCATACTACGCCTCTACTGCGCATGCGCAGTGACGCAGACGTCCCAAAATTGGCGGCAATTATCATTCTTACTGGCAGTGCCTGGTCAGCGCTATGTACTCAGCGGGGAGGCAAGAGTTCTCAACTCCAGGGAGGGCCATCCCTGTCTGGGTCATTGGTAAGTATAAAAAATATATAAATTACTATAAATTTTTTAACATTTTTATACTGTACCAATGACCCAGACTTAGCTGAATAGTAAACAGGCTGGAGGGCCGAGGACATAGAGGAAAATCCAATAAGCTCAACTATATAGTAAAGAGGTAACCCCTTAAGAAGAAAAGGAGTATTAGGCTTTACATGTATCTTTCTTATTTAATATTAAATTAGAAAGATACACTACCCTTAATAATTGAGCACAATAACATTCATGTTCTCTATTAACATCCAGTATAACCCTTATACTAATTATTTTTAAAGCAAGCCAATAAATAAAGTAGTCCAGAGAATTGAGACTCTTTATAGTCATTTAAAAGTGTCCGAGTATTGTATATTAAAGCCCGTTTGACACTTGACATATACAAATGCTTCACACCGAGCTACACTTTAAAAATAAGACATGAATGAATTTTAACATTAATATTACACTTTAAAACCATCCCGGAAGCGACTCAGAAATACTGACTTGGAGGAGGCATTCCCTTGCTTTTCACTATAAAGCAGGTGACCTAAGGGAACACCCGCCCCCCCCCCCCCCTTCCCCTTGGTCAAATAGCCCAGAGCGAAGAGGGCAGCCGGACGGAGTCACTGCCGGAACAGAAAGCCTGCATAACTATAGTTGCAACTGTTTAGTGGACGACATTCTGAGCAACAGATAACGGACCTAAACAATGCAGGTCTCCAGAAATGGACTCAATATTTCTGAGATAAAAATTCGTAAATGTGGATGGCTGAGACCAATAAGCAGCCTTCATTAAATCTGTAATAGCAACACTATTAGCATAAGCCCAGGAAGTAGAAAGAGCTCTTACTTCATGAGCAGAAATCTTAAGCACAGACTGCTGAGAAGAAGATAAATCTTCATAAGCAGTACGGATAGTTAATTGAATCCATCTAGCAATAGAATGGACTGAAATGTCCTTTCTATTAGGCATCAAAGACAGAAAGAAACGTTTCCGTCCCTTTCTGATAAACTGAGATCTCTGTTTATAGGTACGTAATGCTCTAACAGGACAGAGTAAAGGCCTACGCCTGTCTGAAGACGGAAGAGCCTTAATAACAATAGGTTCCGGATATTTATTAGGATCCTGATTCTTAGCTAAAAAACCCACATTAGTAGTGAAGGTGATAGTGTTCCCAACACTACGATAATGAGAATCATCCACCGATAGTGCATGAAGCTCACTGACTCTTCTAGCAGAAGAGAAAGCTAAGAGAAAAGCTGTCTTATAAGATAAGAATTTGAAATCTACTGTCCCAAGAGGTTCAAATGGCTTTTCCTTCAATTTAAGAAGAACCCCCTGGGTCTATTTATCGAAAAGTTTCTAACCAACTTAGATAAAGAGACATTAGATCCAATTTGTAAACTATCATGATGTGCATAGGTATCAGATAACGTAGATCTATAACCCTTTATAGTAACAGGCTGCAGTTTGATTTCGTCAAACAAGTATACTAGAAAGTTTGCAATGTCTGGTATAGAGGGATCGAATATATCTACAGAATGATCCCTACACCAACGACGAAAAACCTTCCACTTAGCCGCATAGTTTAGCGAAGAGGAGGTCCTCCTACAGTTAGAAATCGCGTCCACTGCTCGTCCTGTAAAGTGCTTGCCATGCAAGAAGGACCGCACAACGGAAAAACGTGAAGGTTGAGACCTTGCGGGTTGTGATGGAGTTGGCGCGATTTCCCCTGCGAAAGAAGATCCTCCCGTGGAGGAAGCTTCCGCGGTAGGTCCCACAACAGACACCTGAGTAGATTTATCCACAGTCTCTGTAGCGACAGAGATGCTACCAACAGAATCTTGCATTGAGATTGTTTTATCTTTAGCAATACTTGTTGAATTAACGGCGCTGGAGGATACGCATATCCTATCATTCCGTCCCAAGGGATCGACAGAGCGTCTACTGCAAATGCTCTTGGATCCGGACACGGAGACACATACGTCTGCAACTGATTGTTGAGATGTGTCGCAAATAAGTCTATCATTGGCCGTTCCCATTGGTAGCAAATCTGATTGAATACTTGTTTGTTGAGAGTCCACTCCGACGGCAACAAGCGACCCTTTCGTGAAAGGGAGTCTGCTAGCACATTCAGACGACCCGGTATGTGACGGACCGAAAGAAGAACGTGATGTTCTAGCGCAAACAGAAGGATTCTTTCCGTTAGATTGAACAACGGAACTGAATGAGTGCCTCCCTGATTCCGTATATACGCCACTACTGTCGTATTGTCGGATAGGATTTGGACATGAGCATCGTGAATAATGTCCATCCAGTGACGTAACGCAAGCCAAATTGACATCATTTCCTTGATGTTTATGTGCTTGCACAGGAATTGCGGATCCCAAAGACCCTGGCATCTCGAATCCGTTGGGATTAATGATGCACCCCAACCTGTTTGACTGGCATCCGTCATAACGGTAAAACTCGGATCCGGCAACTGCAGCGGAACTCCCTGAGTTAACCACTGAATGTTTGCCCAAGTCTGAATCTCTTGTTTCACTTGATCTGACAAGAGAACGTCTACATCGAGCGAATGAATTTTCACACTCCAATTCTGAGTCAAGAAAATTTGAAGAGGACGTGTGCGTAACCGCCCCATCGGAATGAGATCCGCGGCGGCTCCGCACAGACCTATCAGTCTCATAAATTCTCTCGCCGTGACTTTGTCTGCGTGCAGACAATAGCGAGCGTAACAACTGACTAATTTCGCTCTGGTTAACGGCAGACGAACGAGATTGTTGTGCGTCTCGAAGCTCATTCCCAGATGAGTGAATGACTTGGACGGCACCAGATCCGACTTCTCCTCGTTTACTATAAAACCGAGACGTCGGAGCAATAGAAGAAGATTCTGAACATCGTTCTGAAGCGTTAACTCGTTGCCGTACCTCTGAAGAATGTCGTCCAGGTAGGCCGACGTTAACGCAGACGAATGAGCTCGGAAGTAGATCATTACCGAGTTCATTACCCGAGTGAAAGCCCAGGGTGCTAGATTCAATCCGAAGCACATCGCCCGGAATTGATACACCACTCCTAGGACTGCGAAGCGTAGATACTTTCGGAATGTCGGATGTACCATGACGTGAAAGTACGCATCTTTGAGATCTATGCTCGTTGCATAATCGTTCACCCGAATACTCGCTCTGACCGATCGAATCGTCTCCATATAAAACTTCGGAGCGACGATCAGCTTGTTTATCCAGCTCAAATCTATGACTGGACGGAACGAGCCATCTGGTTTCGGAACCAGAAACAGATGGCTGTAGAATCCCGGAGATTCCTGGTTTTCTACGACCTCTACCGCGTTCTTCATTAAAAGAGACTGCACCTCTGATAACAGAGCGTCTCTTTTCTGCGGATTTGACGGAAGATGAGTCCACTTTGGACTTCGAGTTAATGGAGGCTTTCGTTTGAAGGATATCTTTAGATCTTCCGAAGTCACTCCTCTCACCCAAGGGTCGTCCGTCTTCCACGGCCCGCACCTCGCCCCGTCGACCTCGGGGCATCCGACCGATTGTCCCGGCCTGAAGGACGTCCCGAACGAGAGTCGCTATCCTGACGGTCTCTCGAATAAGACCAAGAGGACGCACCGGAACCTCTATAGGAACCTCTCTTGGGCGCATTAGACCCAGAAGTGCCTGTCTTATTTGTGTCTGCTGTATCCGACTTCTTAGGAGCAGATTTGAACAACAGAGAATCCTTAGCTTTCTTTGTAATTTTATCATAAATAGCGGAAAGCTTGCCGTCAAAGAGAAGTTCTCCTGAGACCGAAGCGACTCTAAGAGAGTTCTTCACCTTAGAATCCACAAGTGTGGATGTAGCTAGGGCTGCGTCACGTCTAACCAACTCCAGATTTGCCACTGAAAGGGCGGAGTTACACGTGGAATAAGCTACTGCCCTTGAAAGAAGTCTTGTAAGGATTGTATATCCTGAAACTCTTTCCCCTGAAGGCGCAGTGATAACGCCTTAGTAAGGTGATCTGCGTAAGATAAGGCATCTAAATTGGCTCTGTTAGACGCAATAGCTGTTTCCAACACCGCGGTTGGAATAGAAGCTGACGACGGTAATGATAGCTCTAAGTCTTCCGCCTCGTCGTCCATACGCAGAGGAACTCTCGGTATACCCTGTCCTGCCGTATCGAATTTATCCCTTGCATTAATGAAAGGCAGGTTGAGAGTATTAGCGGACAAGAAACCTGCTTTCCCCGTCCTGGAAGCAAGTTTAAATATAGCGTCGTTCAATAATTCAAATGTTCTTGCAACATTATTGGACTGCGACGGAAACTCGGGAGCGATGTCCCTGAACCGCTCAAAAAATTCAGAGTCCAATGACGCTATAATTCTCTTGTCTGGAAGCGCAGCAGTCTGGCCCGACGGAACAACTTGAGGGAGAAAGTGCCGAATGAAGTCCACGGCAGCTTTATGTTGTTCCGAAAGGGATAGCTCCAAGTCATCCGTATCCCTTTCGGACCTCATGATGTTCCCGGTCGTCCGCCCCCGATGCTTCGGCGGAGCGTACCGACCCAGCGCCGTCGGATAATTCTCGATCCGACACCGTTTCTGTCGGCTGCTGGGATGCTGCGATAAGCTGTGCTATCTGCACAAGAATGTCCGGCGTCGAGACCTGCGGAGGCGCAGTCTTTCGCAGCTTCGCCGAGGGCAGCTCCGCATACTTTTCCTATGCGAACGTCCGGAGTCCATCGGTCCATCGGTCTCGAATCCCTGGCTGCCGGATGGTGTGACCTGGTCGCCGAAGAATCCTTGATCGGCGAAGCTGGTAATATATCGGCGGTCACGCAGCCAAGGTGCGGTCGTGTGCGCTGACGAGAAGAGGAAGCCTTAACAGTCTCTGCGGACTGCTTATACAACGGAGCGTCCCGAGCGACGGACGTATGCTCTGCTAAAGACACATTTTGTACCACAACATCTGGTCCCAGATGTTGTTGTACGAGAGAGGGGCCTCTCTCACTCGTGGCCCGGCTGGACCTGGACGAGCTAGGAACCGGACTAAAAGGCTTCCTCCGTTCTCGCTTACTATCCGCCGTCACTGGGTGTGCATCTATTATGTTTATAGTGCTCACATCACCCAAAACTTCCTCTTGGACCGCATCGGACGAACCCGGCTGCCGAACCATTCGGTGAATGGACGCTACACCGGGCGAGCTAGCGGACGACATTTGTCTAATCTCCATGAGCACTTTTGCCGCTAGCTCTGAATTCATTTGTGACGACGGACACACACTTGTAGAAGATAACATGGAAACATCACCCTGTTCTGGTTCCTCTGAAATAGAAATTGAGAGAGTAGAGTGACCTTGCGGAGAAAGAGCTGGCATCGCCCTTTCTCCAGAAATCTAAATTTTATAGTAAATTTCCTTTCTTATTATACCTACCACAATTGTTTACTACAGGCTTGCACTACAGTGGAAGTCCCTAACTCGGATAAAATACTCTCTATTTTTGTCTTTCCCAAGCAAGTTGGGAAAGAAAAGTGGTGCAAAAGCACCAATAAAAATAAGCCAAAACTGGGTCGAGTGCAACCGGCGCAGACCCAGTACGGGACGCTCTCTCCCAAGTACAACTCCACGACTTCCGTTGCCAGTGCGCATATACCGTCTCTAAAGACTCATTCTTTTTGAATCTGTAAACGTTAGAGTTATGTGATCAGCGGGGAGGAAAGATTCTTTACCCGTAAAGAAGACGGGAGGGCCTCCATGTAAACAATTGTGGTAGGTATAATAAGAAAGGAAATTTACTATAAAATTTAGATTTCTTATCAACCTACTCACAATTGTTTACTACAGGCTGAATAGACAAAAGGCTGGAGGGAATCGCATAACCAACCCCCACATAACCCTAGTGCACTGGAACCGTGAAGCAGAAGGAAGAGGTCCCGAGGCTTATCAACCATAATGTCGCAATCATTGGTAAAGGACAATGAAAAGAGACATATGAGCCTGTGTGACACACAGACAGAAAAAAGGGCAGTAACAGCACAAGGCTGAAACTGACCTTCAAGAAGCCTAATGGCTATGGCAGACAACAGCCTGAGCAGAAGAAAGAGGACCCAAGGCAAAAAGGTCCTCCGACTGCTCCTGCAACTGGCGTAAATAAAAGGTGGAGAAAGTAGAAGCATTTCTCCAGTAGGCTGCCTGCATAACATCCGACAACTTGACGGAGTTAGAATAAGCCCAAGAGGTAGACAGTGCCCGCACCTCGTGGGCAGAAATACGATTGGTAATACAATCGCCAGCTGCTAAATGACTATAAGCCGTACGAATAGCAAGACAAATCCATCGAGAAATGGATTGAGGAGAGATCTTCTGTCGACCCGGAATGAGAGACAGAAAAAAACCGTTTTCTGCCCTTCCGTATGAAGCGTGTCCGATCAAGATAAATGCGAATAGCACGGACCGGACAGAGCAAAGGGCAAGTACCCTCAACAGAGGGAAGAGCCCTGATACAGATAGGAGGAGGAGTAGTATCTGGTAACTGATTCTTAGCCAAAAAGGAGCAATCAGTGGTAAAAGTAACACTGTTGGGAGAACTCCTAAAAAAGGCCGGGTCAACCGAGAGGGCGTGAAGCTCACTAACCCGTCTGGCCGAAGCAAATGCCATCAGAAAAGCCGTCTTGTATGTGAGAAATTGCATATCCACCTGGGATAAAGGTTCGAACGGCGCCCCCCCCCCTCCCCCCCCCCCCCCCCCCCCCAAGCAAAGCAGCACCCACGAAAGATTCCATCGTGGCGTAAGCTGCAAAGTCCGAGGCCTTTTCAAAGAAAAGTGCCGAACAAGCTTGGAGAGGTAAGGATTAGTGCCGATACGACGCTTCCCCACATAAGAAAAAGTCTCTGAAAGCATAGACCTGTAACCCTTGATGGTAACAGGCTGGAGACCCCGAGAATCAAACAGATATACCAGAAACTCCGCAATCTGTGAAATCGAAGGATTGGCATAATCAACAGAGTGATCAGCACACCATCGACAGAAGACCTTCCATTTAGCTGCATAAGCTAAACCAGTGGAGTGCCTCCTTGAAGAAGAAATGCACTCCACTGCTCGTCTCGAAAAACCTCTACGGAGGAGACAGGACCTGACAAAAGATATGCGTGAAGGCACAATGAAGTCGGGTCGACGTGAAACCTCCTCGGGCGACCTTGACAAAGAAGGTCGCGACGTAGCGGGAGACGTGCCAGAACCGCCGCCATCAGCGAGCGGAGCTGATTGATCCACACCCGCTGAGGCGACAGGGGAGCGATCAGAATGATTCGACAACTGCAGGTTCGAATTTTGGTGAGAACCTGAGGAAGAATCGGAACCGGCGGGAAGGCGTAGCCGACTAGACCGTTCCAATCGAGTGACAGAGCGTCCACGGCAAAAGCCAGAGGATCTGGACACGGGGACACGAAAGTGTCCACCTGATGGTTCCAACGAGTCGCAAAGAGATCGATGTGGGGACGTCCCCAGAGATCGCAAAGCAACTGGAACACTGCCCTGTGAAGCATCCACTCGGTGGAAATAACCCTGCCCTGTCGGGACAGGGAGTCGGCTAGGACGTTCAGACGACTGGGAATGTGACGAACAACCACCCCGGCGTGAACCTCCTGAGCGAGCAGTAAAAGATCCCAAGCTAACTCGTACATCGGAAGCGAGTGCGTGCCGCCCTGGTTCCGAATGTAAGCAACCACTGTCGAATTGTCGGATAGTAGAAGGACCTGGCGATTCGACAAGTGAGGGATCCACTGCCTGAAACTCAGAAGAAGAGCAAGAAGCTCCTTCTGGTTGATGTGTAGAGCTGCTTGATCCTGGTCCCACATCCCGTGTAGGGAAAGACCGAGAGGATCCAATGTCGCACCCCATCCGAGATCGCTGGCATCTGCCGTCAGAACGCGATCGGACGTGGGTAAGTCCAGCGGAACACCCTGCGTAATCCACTGAACATCTGTCCAGAGAAGAAGGTGAGGATACAGAGAGTCCGGAAACGGAAGCACCTGATCCAGAGAATCTACATTCGGTCTCCAACGACTGAGCAGAAAGTGTTGGAGAGGTCTGACACGCAGCCGACCTAGAGGAATGAGATCCGTCACCGAACCGCAGAGACCGATCAGGCGGAGAAAACTCCGAGCGGTCGCGGACCTGGACTGGGACAGAGTCAGAGCAAAAGCTGAGAGAATCACAGCCTTGGCCTGGGGAACAGCCACCAAATTGAATTTGGTTTGGAAAGACATCCCCAGATGACAAAACGACTGAGAAGGGACCAGGTCCGACTTCTCCTCGTTGACTCTGAATCCTAGCGACGTGAGCAAGCTCAACAGAGTGGCGACATCCGATTCCAGTAAGGCAGCATTGGAATGCCTCTGGAGGATATCGTCCAGATATGCCGAAGTAGTCACCCTGGACTGTGTGCGATGGAACGCTATCACATGCGACATCAGTCTGGTGAACGCCCAAGGAGCCAGGTTGAGGCCGAAAGGCATGGCCTTGAACTGGTAAACTCGCCCCAGAAAAGCGAACCTGAGATACTTCCGTGACGCCCGATGCATCGGAACGTGGAAGTAAGCGTCTCGCAGGTCGATGCTGGCTGCGAAATCTCCCTGGTGAATTGATTGGCGGACCGACCTGAAAGTCTCCATGCTGAACTTGGGAGCAATGATAGACTGGTTCAGGATGCTCAGATCGATAACCGGTCGGAGTCGGCCGTCCTTCTTCGGCACCAAGAACAGGCGGGAATAGAAACCCACTGACTGAACGTTCTTGACGACCTCGATCGCCCCCTTTGCCAGGAGATTGGCAATCTCCGTGGACAAAAGTTCCCGACGTAAAACGTCTGAAGGAACTGTGGTTGGAAGAGGCACCCTTGACAGAGTGGGGTGCCGTCGGAAGGATATGCGCAGCCCGGACCGAACAACATCTAACACCCATGGATCGGATGTGATGGTGGTCCAATGGTCTGCAAACTCTGCTATCCTTCCTCCAACCTGGGACGAGTCGAGGTGAGGACCTTCATTTCGAGCCCCGACGAGGCCCGCGAGAGGAGAAACCACCTCCTCTGCTAAATGAAGAATCCTGAGACTTCCCTCGATTCTGCCGACCCCTACCTTTACCCCGTGAGTAAGAAGCAGAGGCGGCGGCAGAAGGACCAGCCTTTTGCTTCACAGAGGAAGCAGAAGGGTACTTGTTAGGCTTGGAACGGCCCTTGCCTCCCCGAGAAGGCTGATCAAGCTGACGAAACAGCAGCTGATCTTTGGAATGACGTAGGACGTCATCCCGGACCGTCGACACGGAACCATGGAAAAGTTGCGGACCTGCCAAAGAAGCAGATCGAAGAGTAGCACGCTGCTCCTCGGGAAGGGATCGTCCTGTGTCCAGCACAGCGTCCCTTCGAACTAATTCCAAATTGGCCGTGTTACAGGCATGCGTGTGAGTAAGGTGCATAAGCGCCTTGGACAGCACACGCAAAGGAGCCTGTACCTCGTCAAACTTATCTGGAGGCAGATAAGCAGCCAAAGCTGAGACGACGTGATCTGAGAGAGAAAGGATGCCAAGCATCTCTCTAGATAAGCCCAACGTGGACTCCAGAGTCGTCATTGGAATGACGGCAGACTTGGGCTTGGAAAGCCCGAGGGAAGTGGAGTCCTGATCCAGAACCGTCAAAGTCTGGCAGACTGACGGATTGGCGGAATCGTAGGAACGATAACGCACAGGAGGCAAAAAGGTGTCAACCCTGGTGAAGAACGAAGTCTTCAAAGCCTTGGAATTCAGCTTGGCATCCAATGCTGAAAAAGCTTCAACCACCTGTACCGACTGGCACGGTCGAAGGCGCCCAGAAGCAGGTTGCTCCATAGGCTGTTGGCGCGCGACCGATGATCGCGGCCAGGCTGACACTGTCGGCTGGTTAGCAGGTTTGAGCTCAGGCAGAAACCCAAACACAAAGTCAAGAGCCGCCCCCAAGTCCGAAGATTGCTGGCCCTCAACCTCAAGCATGTCGGACTCCTCCCCAGAGTCGGAAGACACATAGCCCATCGTGGGCAAACCAGCCGACGCCTCCCATGGTGTCGGGACACCAGAGGAATCGGAAACCGGCCTGTTTCCAATCCCGGGAGGCGGCGCCATAGGAGGCGCCTGGAAACCACCCATAGCCTCGCTGGAAGCAACAGGAAGGCTCTTTGAGAGAACCTGAGTGAGTAAGGAGAGGGCCTCCCTAAGCTCACTGCCTGTACCGACCGGTTCGACAGGGGAGCGAACCGGCAAAGTGGCTTCACCTCTGACCCTCTTAACCAGCGAAGGGTCACGATCCTCCAAAACACCCGACGCGGGACGACGGGCGGCAGCCGAAACATCTGAAGGCAGACGTGTATAGGGGTACGATGCACCCCGAGGATCAATATTGCGAGAACTCATGAGAGTCACCGCGGACCTCTGCGGGGCAGAAGGTCCAGGCTGCACAAAAGGCGTTGGTCCCCCAAAACTGGTCGTGTGACCAGAGTGAGTGGACGGAAACGCCACGGAGTTCATAGTGTTTCCACTACGAACATCCGAATCCAAAGACACAACTGTGGTACTCGACGGCGACGAGACCACAGCGATGGGCTCGGCCGGCAGCCCCTTCCGACTTCGCCGAGTTGAAGTCAGGGAAGGCTGGGGCCGATATCCCATGTCTACAGTATCGGACAGTTCTGCAGTCCCCTGCAGCGAAAAGCCGAGGCCGGCTGAAACAGACAACGAAGCAGACGGACCAGCAGCAGTAGTAGATACGTCGAGAGTCGTTGAGGCTGGTGAAATAATGGAGAGAGCACACCGGCTCGGCTCCGAAGGAGGAGTCACAACCCTAGTGACAGCCTCAGATGTCGACTGGAGGGGGACTGTAGTCCCGGAACCAGGCATCTCTACACCAGAACACTCAACGGCTCCCGCAGTATCCACCACAGGAAAAGACTGCACATCCCCCACGGAGGAGGAATAACTCTCACCAGACAAAGTCGGCTCGGGAGGCCCCGAACGACCACGTTCTCCTTTCCCGCGGGAGCGGGAGGCACGGCCACGAGAACGAACGACACGATTTACAGACGCCCAAAAGGTGGAAGACCATGTTCCACAGACACCACACGGCCGCTCGGCCGAACACCCATTACAGGAGGAACACGACGAATGTACATCGTCCACATGCTTAGGCAGCAGACACTGCCCACAAGGAATTGTCCTAGGCATGAAAGAGGTGAGAGGAGCAGAGAAGGTGAGATCAGAAAACAGAACACCCCCAAAGAGAGAAAGGTGACAGAAACAAAGACCCCAGACGGTCGACCGGGAACCACCCAACAGGAAGACTACTCTCAACAGAAAGAAGAAACACTGCAGGAGTGGTACCCCGCTGACACCTAACTCTAACACAATTAGAAAAATTTGCAAAAAAAGCATGAACAATAATTGTGAAAATCTAAGTCCGAACCGCGTGGCCCGCGAAAATCGCGCGCGACCCGAGAGAGAGAAAATAAATATACATTATGGACATATAATAGAAAAAAGAGAATATAAAACACTGTTCCTGAGAATACAAAGGATACACTGTGGTATAATGAATCAGGAAGCATCAAACATCGAGCTGGTGGAACACTGATAAGCGTGCAAAAACATCTCGACACGAAGCGGATTTCAAAAAGAATGAGTCTTTAGAGACGGTATATGCACACTGGCAACGGAAGTCGTGGAGTTGTACTTGGGAGAGAGCGTCCCGTACTGGGTCTGCGCCGGTTGCACTCGACCCAGTTTTGGCTTATTTTTATTGGTGCTTTTGCACCACTTTTCTTTCCCAACTTGCTTGGGAAAGACAAAAATAGAGAGTATTTTATCCGAGTTAGGGACTTCCACTGTAGTGCAAGCCTGTAGTAAACAATTGTGAGTAGGTTGATAAGAAACAACATATCGTGACACACGTTTCCAATGTTTCTCATCCCAATATTCACATATAGGACAGGGATTAATGCGAGAACACTGACTACAATTAATACAATGATCATGAAAGTCAGAGGAAGATTTCTTCCTATTACAATTTGAACAACGTCCCTTCATTGTGAAAGAACAACAATAAGTCCTAGTTACTCGCAAAAACCCCTGACACAAAGATACATAATAACATGATCCATTAATAAATGAAAAAACAATTGCAAATCAAAATAATTTTGAAAAAATGCCGCTCAGGATCACAGATCCAATGTCGAGTTGTGACCTTGACCTTTGACCAGGCGAGTCCAAGGTCAATAGGGTTCTTCCTCGCACCAAGGCCAACACACCTATGAAGTTTCATGACTCTAGGTTGAACCACTATCAAGTTCTCATCCGGAAACCAATTGTTGCGATATACTATGTTCAAGGTCACTGTGACCTTGACCTTTGACCTGGTGAGTCCAACATCAATAGGGTTCTTCCTCGCATCAAGGCCAACACGCCTGTAAAGTTTCATGGCTCTAGGTTGAACCACTATCAAGTTATCATCCGGAAACCAATTGTTGCGATATACTATGTTCAAGGTCACTGTGACCTTGACCTTTGACCTGGTGAGTCCAAGACCAATAGGGTTCTTCCTCGCACCAAGGCCAACATACCTATGAAGTTTCATGACTCTAGGTTGAACCACTATCAAGTTATCATCCGGAAACCAATTGTTGCGATATACTATGTTCAAGGTCACTGTGACCTTGACCTTTGACCTGGTGAGTCCAAGATCAATAGGGTTCTTCCTCGCACCAAGGCCAACACACCTATAAAGTTTCATGACTCTAGGTTGAACCACTATCAAGTTATCATCCGGAAACCAATTGTTGCGATATACTATGTTCAAGGTCACTGTGACCTTGACCTTTGACCTGGTGAGTCCAAGATCAATAGGGTTCTTCCTCGCACCAAGGCCAACACACCTATGAAGTTTCATGACTCTAGGTTGAACCACTATCAAGTTATCATCCGGAAACCAATTGTTGCGATATACTATGTTAAAGGTCACTGTGACCTTGACCTTTGACGTAGCGATTCCAAAATCAATAGGGTTCTTCCCCTCACCAAGGCCAATCTACCTATGAAGTTTCATGAATGTGAGTTGAACCATTATCAAGTTATCATCCGGAAACCAATTGTTTAAGATTTACTATGTTCAAGGTCACTGTGACCTTGACCTTCGACGTAGCATGTCCAAAATCAATAGGGTTCTTCCTCCCACCAAGACCAACCTATGTATGAAGTTTAATGAATGTGAGTTGAACCACTATCAAGTTATCATCCGGAAACCAATTGTTTACGCCCGCCCGCCCGCCATTCACCAAACTATAAGTCGAGTTTGACTTCGTCACAACTCGACTAAAAATATTTTTTCAGCAAAGCCCAAGTTGCTGAAAAGTAACGTTGAGCCACGATGGATCCGATGGCAAAGTGTGGTCAAAAATTTTAAATTTATATTAAATAATTAATGAGACACTTACGGATAATATAAATGTATCTTATAGTGAGATAAACTACAGCAAAGGCAAACAGCCCCCCTCAAAAAAGGCTGTTGCCAATGTAAACAAACAGTGTAAAAACACCAGAAAACATGACTCCAGGCACTGAAAAAACTGGCCCGGAATCAGTCATCAAATTACACTCTATCTGATGCAAAACAGAGACTCCCAGGGGAGAATCTGCAGAACATCAGATGGAAGATGCAGAACACAAACGTTATACACCCATGGGTGAAAACGTAACTATGGGGAAAATAACAGAAAACATTCTGTAACCAAGCAACTCTCCCAGGAAATTTTAGAAATGAAATTTCTCAAAAATATGCCAAAAGCATGGGAGAATTGCAAGGGGGGACTTTAGAAGGCTAGGGGAGAGGAAACACTGAATAAGCAGTGCAACATTTAGCAAGAATGACAACAAGAGGCCCATGCCTCGAAAATAGGCAACTTAACATAATTTCATCAAAAAATTTTAAGTACAGCCCTGATTATTTTTTGTCACTTCTTTTTCCTCTCCTCCTTCTATCCTCCTTAGAATCACATTTTCTCCAAAAATTACGTGTCTGGCATCCTTTAAACTGAGATTTACAAGCACAAAGATCAGTGAGATGTTGACTGATGAAGGGCCAAACAGAGAATGATAATTGGCGCCAATTTCGGGACGTCTGCGTCACTGCGCATGCGCAGTAGAGGCGTAGTATGGAGGTCCTTTAGGACATGATTTCTTTTTGTTTTGGATGCAAATTTTGGGGATTGGGGGCAAAATTTGTGTTTAGCCCTGGTTTTGTTAGAGTTAGCACCAGCTAAGTCTGGGTCATTGGTACAGTATAAAAATATAGTTATTCAAGAAGTTTGTTTGCAAATGTCATTAGTCTTTTGTGTTAGGTAAAGGGTTAAACAATACAACATGAAACATGCGAGTATTATATTATGAAGAACTTTGAGCCAACAGACCTCCAGGTTTAACCATGAAGTTGGCTAAAACTTTACTAGTCCTTCTTATTATATGGTGTCATTGCAATTGATACTTAACGTTCAGGAGGAAATGCCAGTCTGTGATTTTTTAGAGGTAATCCACTCACATTTTGTGATGTGTTGTCCATGGAGAGTAGTCTAATTACTATGACACCCATAGAGTGGATTTCCCATCAGGTAATTACTTTAGTTTTCCAACAAAGCATGGTAAGCACAATTAAAGCTTCAGCTAAAGGACCATCAGTTTAAAAATGACTTTTAACCCAACAAACAACAAAATTAAAGGCCTTGCTATAAATACTTCTAATTTAAAAAGTATTCAAGTATTCAAAAATGTATTCATGAATACACTGTAATGTATTTGTATTCGTATTCAAATACATTTGAAAATTTGTGTATTTGTATTCGTATTCGTATTCATGAAATTTCAAAAGTATTCGTATTCGTATTCGAATACATTTACAAAGTATTCGCCCCAAGCCTGATGACTAAGGCTGTAAAAATGCTTTGGTTAAATTAGTTACATGTTGTTACATAGGGTTCTGGATTCAAGGAACTGTTGGAAATACTTATACTGCATTGTGGAATTTTTTTAAAGTGAATTAAAAAAATGAAAACATATTCTATTTTCAATTAATAGTGTGTTAACCCTTTACCTAACGTAACGACCAAAACTGACCAGTGCTATTCTAAAAAATCACCAATTAATTTTTATTATTTTTTTTATTTTTTGTTTCTAAAACATAGGTTATGACCCCTCATCGAGCTCGTTCCAATGAGTATGTACCAAACCAAAAACTTATATTACGGACTTTCAGGCCATGTTTGGACTAGAAACCCGCCTGCTGAATCAGATTGCAAGATGCTATCTGTCCCGAGTATTAATCAAATCCCTTCTGCATTTCAATGATTCAATGCATCAATTCAAGGTTGAAACGAGTGGAATTTTTAGATTCTTATAAAAAGCGTATAATAAAAAGAAAATCTAGTGTTTTTGAGTGGATACCGAAAATTATCTCACTTGTGACTGAGACAAATGGTCATTTTTGATCGCGCAAGCGCTCCCGAAAAATGAACATTTGTTTCCGTCACTCGTGAGATATTTATTATTTATTTATTGGTGTTTAAGGTCACATAAATCTGCGCAATGGCTAATCATGACCATGAGGGTTTTACGGGTGGAGGAAGCCGGAGTACCCAGAGAGAACCACCTAGCAACGGTGAGCAACTGTCAGCACCCCAACATACTAACTCCACACAAACAGGGTTAGCATTGGTTGAAGACAGGTGCACCATCGACGTGCAGTACGCCTTAGTACACAGCGTCACCGTGCCCCCACAAGGGCAATGGGGGTGAAGCATCTTGCCCAAGGACACAACGCGGTTGCTGCAGGTGGGTATCAAACTGAGGACCTCTCGGCTTGCAGCCTGCACCTCTACCAACTGAGCCACGCTTCCCCTCCCCCCTGCCCCCCACCCCACTCATGCTCAAAAACACTAGATATCCTCTATAGATCTAATTATAACATGTATTCTTTTTCCTTATATTATCAGTATTACATGTTTGTGTGTATGAGTTCTGATACATGCTACCTGTTAATGTCATAATAATGCCATCCAATATCCTTGTGATTCAATAACTTAAAGGCTAATATTTCATCCAGACAGAAATTAATTTACCTATATTATATAATTCTAAAAAGCCTTAGTTTAGGCTGCAGCAAGATTTTCTTCATAAATAGTTTATTTTTTTGTTATAATCTGGGGCACTCATGATGGCAAATGGACGAAATTATATAAAATATTTGATGAAGTGTATGTTTATGCTGACTAAAAGAATTCCAAGGAAAGATATCGTACCAAGTAATGTTGGTACGGCACTTAACGTAACAGAATAAGAATTAGTCAAAAATAAAAGCCGCTTAGAAGGAAGTAATCTTCCGAGCATGACGGCAAATTGACGAAATTATATAATTCTAAATATATTTATTATTACATTTCAGGATACCCACCAACTTAACCCTTTACCCAACGAATCGCCTGCATCCGTCCGCGTAATATGCAAATTCAACAGCTGAAAAAATATTATTTTTCGAAAAATTTCAACAAAACCATATCATGTGACCCCTCTTTGGAACGAGCTCGTCGAGCTCGTTCCAAAGAGGGGTCACATGATATGGTTTTTGGTTTTGTTGAAATTTTTTGAAAAAAGGTTAAAAAAAAAATGATATTTAAAATAATAAATTTTGAAATCGTCTGTGTTGGGTAAAGGGTTAATGGGAAACAAAAATTTACATAAACTTATCATACTTCATCATTCATCACATCAACTCAAGCATCATCATTCATCAACCAAAAAGGTAGTACAGTGGAGCCCACTTAATTGGATATCTTTTAACTGAATAACCGTGTTAAATGAATATAATTTCCCAACACAAAACCATTTACCATTCCTCCAATACAAATTTGATCTGTTAATCGAATATAGGTTATAGAGTAAACTCCTGTTAATTGAATAATAAATATTGCAACCTGTTCAGAAATTACCCTGACTCTCCACAGTCTTCCTTTGTTTATAGACCTATTTGGCCTCAGTACATACAATACAGACATTTATTCTATTATATTTGGTTTAACAGAGCTCTATAGAATAAATGGAAAGTTTATCCCAAGAATACAGGAAAGTATCACAATCCCTGTTAATTGAATACCATTGTTAATTGAATAATTTTCATTGGCAAAGTGGCTATTCAATTACCAGGGTTCCACTGTATCATCCTTAATTTTGAATTAATCAAGTTTGTAAGTTACATCTTCCTTTTAAACCTAAATAATTTATCACAGCTCAGTATACCTCTGTCCACTTTGATGTTAAAACTACCACTGCTATTAAACAGCAGTTATGTACTCTAACTGGTTGAATGCTGGAAGCCACAAAAGCCACTTTAGTGGCTTTGCATTGCAGGCATTAGTTTGATGTTTGCCTAGCAGTATAAAAATGAATTTTGGTATGAATTGTCTTGTTATAATTTTTGGGAGAGTGCCTGTTACTCTCCCCCAGACTATAACAAACAAATAAACTATTTATCAAGAAAATCTTGCTACAGCCTAAACTAAGGCTTTCCTTGTTGGTAGCAACTGAATCTGTTTATTGGTAGGGCTGAAACGGTTGACTCATCTTCACAACCGACTAACCGAGACCTATAACCGGATAATATCCGGTTAACTGTAGCCATTATTTCACCGAATCTGGGATCAAAACTATAGGAACTGGAAAACAGTATTCTCAGAAACTATTCCGTAGTGTGTATACAAATGAAAGTTGTCGAGTACTTGACAACGTTCATTTGTATACATACTACGGAATAGTTTCTGCGGTTACTCAATACTCACGGAAATTGCCGATCATTAACAAAGTCTTGAATGCCAAAGTCGATTATTTCTCAATATATACAGTGCTGCTTCGAGGTGTAATCTATCACAAAGAAGAAGCGTCAGATTTACTACGTTGTAACCGTGGAATGACGATCACTATCGATATTTCGGATAACTGGTTGACATTTTTTTTTAAACGGTTAGGTAGGTAACCAGTTTCAAACCGGTTATCCGGTTAACCATTTCAGTACTATTTATTGGC
The DNA here is from genome assembly GCA_031216915.1 of Pictodentalium vernedei. NCBI lineage: Eukaryota > Metazoa > Mollusca > Scaphopoda > Dentaliida > Dentaliidae > Pictodentalium > Pictodentalium vernedei. Next base: position 28,088,605 of record CM062297.1, read on the forward strand.
TTAGGATTTCAAGCATTAGATTGATGATTGCTCAGCTATAACAAATAAATAAATTATTTAAGCCTAAATTAAAGCTTTCCTGGTTTGTAGCAATAGAATCTCTGAAAAAAATTCAAATGTTATAAATCGTCTTTGCAAAATAGTTCAGCACTCTACAAGTTATAATTTGTTTTTAAATTGTAATTAGTAATCATCAACTTTTAATTAACAAATGCAGTTACAGAGCTATTTTTATTTTTATTTTTTTTTTTTTTTGGGGGGGGGGGGGGGGGGGGGGGGGTCATTAATCTTCAATCACCCCATTACCTCATAATATCTCATGATCTCAAAACCTTCATCTCATTATCTTCACTGTATAATTATTTTATATGTATCTGCATTTTTGTTGCTTACTTTATTGTATTATTTTACAAAATATGACTTTTTTGTTCATGTGCAAATAAAAACAATTCAAATACAATTCAATTCAATTCAATTCAATTCAAAGTCGTGAGGCGTGTGGCATGTCACGTATGCTTGGCAATGGCGTTGCTTGCCTATACCTGCATGAAGTTGCATCCCGTGAGTTTATTGCCAGTTTTTCAACAGTAAATTGTAGAAAAACGTGTTAGTTGTAATTAATAATACCTACAAGAAGAGAATTGCATTTTGTAGAAACTACTGGGCATGGAGATTAGCAATGCAAATAGAAAACAACATTCAAAAACTTTTGAAAAATTCCCGGTTCTCAAAATCCGGTTCTCAGGACCAAGTCAGTATGAATCAGGAACTGTATTAAACCCTACAAAAAATGAATATTTTGATGGGGTACACATTTTTTGAGGCATTGAATATTTTCAACATATTTTAGTTTTTAATGACAAAGAACAAGTGACGAGATTGATAAGTTGATCCTGTGTTACTTGTTTTCTTTCTAGGTAAACACTATGACATTTAATGAAGTCAAACCTGTTATGCTGTGTCTACTTTCAAGTCATCAAACATTATCAGGGCTTACATTTCATCTAAATTAGGGAGAATCCATTTGGATTCTCATGAAAATGGTTGCAAGAATCCATTCCGGTCATGAGTGTTCCCAGCAAGCCTGAATATAAGCAACCTGTCATTTGCAAAATGGGATCCCCAGAGGGTGAATTTGCTGATGCTATCCCATATAGTGGGCCAATTTATCCTCTAGGTACATCTTTCTGTTTTGGCTTGAGACCTTGATTCAGACTGAGATTTACAGAGGGTAAATTTTGTGATGCTACCCCGCTGTGCAGGATAGGATTGCCAAATTCAACCCCTGGGGACCTCATTTTGCAGATGACAGTCTGCTTGTTTTCAGGCTTGGTCCCCAACCTAGGTTGCATCATTTGTTGGTGTTGTATAGAGACCAGTGGTTGAGTACAAACATTCTCTTCTATATGCCAGCCTGTGAATTATCGCAAATTATCTAAAAGATATTTCTCGATATCTATCGACTCGATAGACATCGAGAAATATTCCTCAGAAGCCTCCTAAATGACGTCAAGCTAGGCTGCATTACATCCCATTGAAGAAACGCTCAGCTGATCTTTGTTATTGGTTTGAAATGTACACATTTTTCGTCAAATTGGGCTGAATATTATGCAATAAAATGTCTTGTAGCATATAATAACAAAGAAAATCTACTCTATCTTAGTCTGTATCTGGAATTATGTCAAGATACCTTTTCATCATCACTGGTTAACTGGTACGCAAGTCCGGCATTGACAAGAATAACTTTATGACCCAGTAAGTATTTTGTCTTATCATATGACTCGTCCGTTTTTTTCACTTTAAAACATTTGATATTTTGCTTTCATATTAATCAGTGATAAATAATGCCTTCCGTCAGTTTCATTGGTCAATTTCAAAACTAGACAATTTGATTGGCTGAACAAAATACAACTGGGCCACATTTTCATAATTTTCATAATTAGATTTGAGAGCTTTCCTTGGTCAATTTCAAAACTGGACAATTTAATTGACTAAACAAAATACAACTGGTCGCATTTGCATAATTTCAGCAGGGAGAATTTACGTTATCTGTCCTATTTAGGGTGGGTTATATTGTATTAATCTTTTACCTACAAGAAAAACGGCATTCATTTTTTTTTATATTTTCACTTTTTGCTTCCAAAACATAGGTCATGACCCCTCGTTGGAACGAGCTCGATGAGCTCGTTCCAATGAGGGGTCATAACCTATGTTTTGGAAGCAAATGAAAGTGTCAATGACACTGTAGCTCAACTTGTCAAGACAAAGACATGTACATGTATAGTATGTGACACAGCAATGACAAACATCTAGGTAATGACCTGATAACAAAGGTACATATAAAGTATTGTAACGGTCTGTACATAAATACTGACCGTTGCCTGTAACAAATGTATAGGTAAAGTATTGTAAAGGTGGGTGACAGTCAGATGCTAAACTAGAAAAAAATCTTTTGAGTCCCAGAGTGGGTCTGACTGAACCCCAAAATATTTGTTCTCATAGCGCAGTGATAACAAAGGCACCCCAAAACACACTCATTCCTGTCCCAAGGTGAAAACAAAGGTACCCAAGAAGTTTCGTGAAGATCAGTTCACAAATATGAGCTGTGTAGAAGTTGTGACAAAAAACTGATTGGACCTCATTTCGGTACAAAATGGCCACTGGCAGCCATCTTGAATTTTGGACCGCACCCAGAAACACTCGTTCTCGACCCAAGGTGATAACAAAGGTACCCAAGAAGTTTTGTGAAGATCGGTTCATAAATACAGCCTCTAGCCCGAGCCATATTGACATGTCCACTTACAGTGTATAAGTAGCACTGAATAAATCAAAGTTCATCTAATTTGGTTAATTTCTGCACGAGAAAAAAACCCGTACTATATGTGATGTATTCCATGTTACTAAACATTCATACAAAAATTTATTCAAATCAGAACTTTCATACAGAAGTTCTGTACAAAAGACTGATTGCACTAATTTTGGTACAAAATGGCTGCTGGTGGCCATCTTGAATTTGGGACCACACCCAAAAACACTCGTTCTCTTCCCACGGTGATAACAAAGGTACCCAAGAAGTTTCGTAAAGATCCGTTCATAAATACGGCCTCTAGCCTGAGCCGTATAGAAGTTGTGTACAAAAAACTGATTAGACCTAATTTCAGTACAAAATGTCCACTGGTAGCCATCTTGAATTTTGGACCGCACCCAGAAACACTCGTTCTCGTCCCAAGGTGATAACAAAGGTACCCAAGACGTTTCGTGAAGATCGGTTCATAAATACAGACTCTAGCCCGAGCCATATTGACATGTGTACTTGCTGTGTGTAAGTAGCACTGAAAAAATCAAAGTTCATCTAATTTGCATAATTTCTGCACGAAAAAAAACCCCGTATTATATGTGATGTAGCCCATGGTACTAAACATTCATACAAAAAATTATTCAAATCAGAGCTTTCATATGGAAGTTCTGTACAAAAAACAGATTTCTGCATCGTCGGTACAAAATGGCGGCTGGCAGCCATCTTGAATTTCGGACTGCACCCAAAAACACTCGTTCTCGTCCCACGGTCATAACAAAGGTACCCAAGAAGTTTCGTGAAGATCGGTTCATAAATACGGCCTCTAGCCCGAGCCGTATCCAATTGTTGATGGACAGACGGATGATGGGCCATGGCATAAGCTCAAATTTGGCTTCGCCAAAGTTGAGCTAAAAATTAAAATTTTAAGTTATACGAGGATGTTTTTTCCAAGTGCCGTCTGCAACTCAAGCTAGGTGATGGGTTAAAAAGTCATACTAAGTGGCGAATTTGTGCATGTGTGTGTCATATGATAAATAGAATATGAAATGAGTGTTTTTCTCATATAATATTTATGAAACTCTTCCGAATTGTCCGGTTGGGCTTGCCAAAACCGAAAATTCTTAGTCTCGTTTCATAAATATTATATGAGAAAAACACTCATTCCATATCCTCTATTTATGTTATGAGTGTGGATCTGAAAGTTCTATTTTTCACTTGCGCTTGCATGAGTGAAAAATAATATTTTCAAGTCCACACGATAAATTTTTTCAGTAGCTTCCTAAATGATTTTATGTTTCTGCGCATGACGTTGCCTTTAAAGTCTCATTGAGGGAACTATCAGCAGATTTTTGTTATTGTCTTGAAACTGTTTGCAGTCAAATTGGGATGAATATTGCACATTAAAATACCATGTAGCATATAAAAGAAAAAAAATATACACCGTTTTAGTGAATATCAGGAATTATCTCATTCGTATGGACCTGAAAGTATTATTTTTCTCTTGTGCAAGCGCTCATGAAAAACAAAACTTTCCAATCCATAGTCATGAGATAATTCCTGATATTCACCCAAACAGCGTAGATATCCTCTATATATCAGCAGGAAGATACCTGGTGGCTGACAGAATGGAATACACCAATATCAATACTAGATGAACATTTTTTGCATTAATTAGCACATACCAGGTCCAACAATGAATCCCATGGCCTGGAAAATACTTGAATTAGCCATGGCACCTGTTCTCTCTTTGATTGTGGTTGCTCCTGATACATATGATCGCACAACAGCAACATTACCTGGAAACAAAAGATAAACAAAATTATGACAATAAGGCCCCACAAAATAGATCTTCTGTTTCTCAGGCCATTTTTTTTTTTAAATTGCATGCGCATGAGCGTTTTTTTGTTTTATTTTTGTAATTATTTCTTTGCCATCAAAAGTCTATATTCTTGGTTTGTTTTATGTTTTATGCCTCATAATCTACAGAATACATGGGTGGGGGTGTATTCTGACCCTTGAGAGCAATAAAGCATTGCAAAGCCGTGTTGCACTCAGGGGACAAATTTATCAACTTTATTAACTTGCATAAAACATCAGACACAAAAACATTTAAATTTTTATTTTTCAAGTTTGCACTGGTTAAAAAGAGAGCATGTTGGAGCCAAAATGACCATGAAGGAGGGCCTGAGAAACAGATTCTTATCTTTGTTAGGCCTTATGATAATATTTTATGTTAAAACTTGACTGGAAAATGGTACATGTGAAGGGTAATATTATTAGAAAATTATTTAAACATCTTGTTCAAGTTAAAAGTATTATGTATTGTAATTCATCAGTTATTTCAGTTATTTATTTATTTATTTATTTATTTATTTATTTCTTTATTTATTTATTTATTTATTGGTGTTTAACGTCAGATACTTAAGCACAATGGCTAATCGTGACTGTGACAGTTTTATGGGTGGAGGAAGGCAGAGTACCCAGAGAGAACACCGAGCATCGACGAGCAACTGTCAGCTCCTCAACACTCTAACTACGTTTAAGCTCCATTCAAACTCAAGCAGGGTTACAGCGGTTGAAAACATGTGCACCATCGACATGCATTATGCCTTAGTACACAGCGTTATCGTGCCCCCACGTAGACAACCAGGATAAAGGGCCTTGCCCAAGGACACACAGCAGGTCGTCCGGGATGGAGATCGAACTAATTCAGTTAAATTCGACTGGCTGAGAGCTAGTGAGCTCCGTGCTCAAACCTCTGGTAAATTCACTCTTGCAGTGCTCTAATTGCTGGAAGCAGGTCAATTGGAACATTTATGTATCCATGCTATGTGCGTGCAATGGCATTACACCACTCTTATAGTTAAAACTAGAAGTCCTGTCATGAAATGCGCACAAATAGCACGTCGATCTGCACATTAATATATGCATTATGACCATAGTAAGGCTATCAAATTCTGTACATATGCCCTGTGCACAAGCAATGTTTCAACCAATGGACCTCTGGGTAAACCGGAGGTCCATTGGCAGAAATATTGCCTGTGTTTGCTATGAGTAACCAGGAGAAACTGCCGTGTTTTGGATGCCATTTGATATGGCAATAGCGTGCAATTCCTACACGCAATTAAGCCTATATAAGCGCATAGTTCATGACAGGACTTCTAGTTTTAACTGTATCACAGGTCAAACACACCATGAAGTTGTTTTCTATGTCAATGGTTGTTGGTGTCCGTGGCTCAAAGTTCACCTTGTAAAGTCGATCATGGCAAATAGACCGAGATTGAAATTTATATTTTTTGGATTGTTTTTTTTTTCAAATGAATGGTTTAGAGAATTTTTTCACTTCTAACAATGAGAGGAATTACAATGGAGATAAACGTCTCTTGTTTCGTTAGACATTTGGGAATTTGACTGCGGAAAAACATTTAACTTGCCCTCTCGGGGCTCATTAACATATGGTTTCCATTGTCAAATTCCTGAATGTCTAACTCAACAAGAGACATTTTTAAAAAATTAGTTAAACAAGAATTTTGTTTGCAAGTGTCTTCTGCTTTTCGTGTTAGGTGAAGGGTTAACCCTTGCCTAATTTATTATTTTATTATTGTTTTTATTCCCATTTTCTAAATATAATTTCTAATGAAAGTGTCAATGACACTGTAGCTCAACTTGACAAACTTGAACTTGGTAAGTTATAAATGAAATGGCAAAATTGAAGATCATTGGTACCAGTGTCATTTTTTTTTTGCCAGTGGCAACATTTTTTGACAGAAACCGAAGAAAATCGACAGCTCCCATCTAGAGGTCTCCCCAAACAAGCATACCAGGTTTCAAAGCAATCAAATCATAAATGTGCCCTGTAGGGTGTGCCAAAGGGAAATATTGTGGTCTGACTAAACTGAGTTCTAAAAACGTTGGCCGTGGCAACATTTTTTGACAGAAATTGAAGAAAATCGATAGCTCCCATCTGGAGGTCACCCCAAACAAGCATGCCAGGTTTCAAAGCAATCCGATCATAAATGTACCCTGTAGGGTGTGCCAATGGGAAATATTGAGTCTTCTGACTAAACTAAGTTCTAAGAATGTTGGCTGCGGCAACATTTTTTGACGGAAATTGAAGAAAATCGATAGCTCCCATCTAGAGGTATCCTCAAACAAGCATACCAGGTTTCAAAGCAATCTGATCATAAATGGGCCCTGTAGGGTGTGCCAAAGGGAAATATTGAGGTCTGACTAAACTAAGTTCTACGAACGTTGGCCGTGGCAACATTTATTGCCGGAAATTGAAGGAAATCGATAGCTCCCATCTAGAGGTCACCCTAAATAAGCATACCACATTTCAAAGCAATCAAATCATAAATGTGCCCTGTAGGGTGTGCCAAAGGGAAATATTGTGGTTTGACTAAGCTAAGTTCTAAGAACGTTGGCCGCGGCAACATTTTTTGACGGAAATTGAAGAAAATCGATAGCTCCCATCTAGAGGTCACCCCAAACAAGCATGCCAGGTTTCAAAGCAATCCGATCATAAATGTACCCTGTAGGGTGTGCCAAAGGGAAATATTGAGTCTTTTGACTAAACTAAGTTCTAAGAACGTTGGCCGCGGCAACATTTTTTGACAGAAATTGAAGAAAATCGATAGCTCCCATCTAGAGGTCTACCCAAACAAGCATACAAGGTTTCAAAGCAATCTGATCATAAATGTGCCCTGTAGGGTGTGCCAAAGGGAAATATTGAGGTCTGACTAAACTAAGTTCTACGAACGTTGGCCGTGGCAACATTTTTTGCCGGAAATTGAAGAAAATCGATAGCTCCCATCTAGAGGTCACCCTAAATAAGCACACCAGGTTTCAAAGTAATCAAATCATAAATGTGCCCTGTAGGGTGTGCCAAAGGGAAATATTGTGGTTTGACTAAACTAAGTTCTAAGAACGTTGGCCGCGGCAACATTTTTTGACGGAAATTGAAGAAAATCGATAGCTCCCATCTAGAGGTCACCCCAAACAAGCATACTAAGTTTCAAAGTAATCTGATCATAAATGTGACCTGTGAGGTGTGCCAAAGGAAATTGTGGACGTACGTACTAACGTACTAACGTACGTACGTACGTACATACGTACATACGTACGTACGTACGTACGCCGACGGACGAGAAGTGATGGCAATAGCTCAGCTTGACTTTGTCAAGTTGAGCTAAAAATCATATTATGTGACTACTCATTGAAATTTCTTGAACATTTCTTTTTTTTTGTTGATTTCTCAATTTGTAAATTACATGAGAAGATGCGGTCGATTTGTTAGGTTATGGGTTAAGAACCTGCCAAAATTTCACTCGGTAATGATTTCTATCAAGTGCTATCAGCCTACAGTTAAAACTAGAAGTCCTGTCATGAAATGCGCACAAATAGCACATTGATCTGCGCGTTAATGTACGCGGTATGGCCATGGTAAAGCTATCAAATTCTGTACATATGGCCTGTGCACAAGCAAGGTTTCAGCCAATGGACCTCCGGGTAACCCGGAGGTCCATTGGCAGAAACATTGCATGTGTTTGCCGTGAGTAACCAGGAGAACCTGCCGTGATTTGGATGCCATTCGATATGGCAATTGCGCACTATTCCAACGCGCAATTAAGCCTAGATAAGCACACTATTCATGACAGGACTTCTAGTTTTAACTGTATCTGATCAGAAGCCACTGCCGGGTTAGTTTAGTTAAAAACCCAGAGCTGGAAATAATGCCTGATCGTTTAGGTTATTTGGTGCTGTGCCAATTGTAAAATACACACGAACGAACTACAGGTTATGTTGTAATAAAATACAACATAACTTTATTAAACTACAGTGTAGCCCACTGAATTGGATATCTTTTAATTGAATATCCCTGTTAACTGAATATAATTTCCAAACACAAACCCATTTACCATACGTGCAGTACAAATTTGCCCTGTTAATAGCATATGGGTTATAGCGTAAACTCCTGTTATTTGAATAAAAAAATCTTGCAATATATCGAAAAATTACCTTGATAATCGCTGAATTACCCTTGTATATTGCCAAATTTGGCCTCACTTTATCCAATGCAGGAATTTAAACTATTATATCTTGTTTGCTAGAGCTCCTTGAGCTCTTTCAAACAATATACGATAGAATAAATGCTCTCTTTATGTCTAGAATACAGGAAACTGCTCAAATCCCTGTTAAATGAATACTCCTGTTTATTGAATAATTCTCACTTGAAAAGTCGCTATTCAATTAACAGGACTCTACTGTACTAATCTTGCATGTTTTGTCAGAAAAATTTGACAATCTTTCGGAACTCTCTTGACTCAAAGGTTGAGCATTGCATCTACATATGGATAGAGTGATCTGGGTTTGCATTTTATCAGGACTAATCAGCCCAGACAGTACTTCTGTCGGGGCTGTTTTTCCAGCCAGACAAAAATTTAAAACAAAATTAAATTATTAAGGCATGTTTAAAAATCAGTCCCAAGTAGGCCCGGACCCTCAAATCTCATGGACTTATTTCAGGCCTCGACTATTTTTCAAAATGCAAACCCTGAGCGATGACATGCTGTTTCCATCTCAAAAGAATTTCTGCCAAAATAAACAGCAACAACAAACATGATCTCACTTTTGCAAGATCATGATTTAATTGTTGCAAGATCATGATTTAATGGCTACAAGATCATGATTTAACTGGTAGAGTGCTAAGTTTTTTGAGGTGTTAAAATTTTGTTCACATTTTATTGCCTTGCTACAATTTATGGGAGAGTGCCTACAGGCACTCTCCCATAAATTGTAGCAGGGCAATTCCATCCAGACTAAATAATATCACATCAAGAATTAATTGAAGCACATCCACAGAATATCAAGCCTTTAAGCTGTGGTACCTGCACTTCAGGATAAAGCCCAAAAATGGGCTTCCAGCACTCTACCAGTTAATTGTTGCAAGATCATGATTTAATGGCTACAAGATCATGATTTAATGGTTACAAGATCATGATTTAATGGTTACAAGATCATGATTTAATGGTTACAAAGATCATGATTTAACTGTTGCTATTTATCACACACCTATTAATGTAAAACACAGGATTTCCACTGTTCTATCTGTACAATAAAAATAAAGTTGTATCGCACATGTGGTGATACAAAACACGTTCGATTTTGTTTCCAACGTAAACAGAGAAGGAACCCGTCTAAATAAATCTAGTCACCATTGATCGAATCCATTGGAGTCAAGATCGATTGGAAATACCAAGTTCCTCATTTAGATTTGTTTATAAAAGATATTTAAACAATCAAATTCGAGTCAAAATCTACAAAATAAAAATAACATTCTGACCGCTTGTTCCTTGATAAATACTTCCCACGACTGGTGATATAGTTATGGAGTGTGCTAAACTTTCGTGTAGACTGGTTGTTACATGGTAGGTGTGTGATAAATACAGAATTGCAAATATGTTTGAATGGGTTAAGAATTATCGCACTTGACTGCTTTGGCACTAAAATATCCAGAATACCGGTAGCTAAAAATGTGGCACCAGACACTTTCTGTCCAGCATGAACCGTGAACATTGGATCGCACTGACTTTTGAAGTTGATGAAGACTGAATGACACACGCGTGTGAGTGGATTAATTGATATGGCATGAGTTTCAGCATGGAAAGATAAATGAATGTCCACAGGCCTCGAATTTTGTCCTTCCACGATGGCACAAATGCCATATCCATTAACCCATTCACATGTACGTGTCATTCTGTGTTTATTACATACCTTCCCGCCTATAAAAACAGCACTCAGGAATTCATTTGACAACTATCAACAAAAAGAAAACATTTTATCGCCAACCACATTTGCAAGGGAACCTGTGTTACTATTTCGTCTCCTGAGGTCCAATGTGTTCTATGTGCCTACTGGCATGATGGAGTTCTGATGCAGTGCCTACTGGCATATAGAACACATTGGAACTCAGGGGACAATTTTCAGCTATCGCTAGCAATTCAAACTGTAATTGCATGATTTGTAGACAATTCCAGTGAAATTTCGCTTCTACTGAAAATAGTCCATCGATGATTTTCTGTTCCAAGTTACTCTGTTTAGCTATTGCTCGTGATTCAAACTCAACTATAATTGCAGTTCATATTTTGTAGAAAATTACAGAGAAATTTTGCTTGTATTTAACCCTCTGCACACTGATGTCAAAATATCCAGATTTGAAGTTGCAAATATTTTCCATTATGCAACAGGGAATTTAACCAATTCAATCTTGTTTGACAGAGCTCATTGAGCTCTGTCAAACAAGATTGAATTGGTTAAATTTCTAGTTGCATTATGGGAAATATTTGCACCCTGATCTGAACTTTAGATATTTCGACATCAGTGCGCAGGGGGTTAAAAATAGTCAGTCAACGATTTCACATATGTGTTTCAAAAATTAACATAATGCCCCTCTTTGCATAAGTTGATCAAGCTTGTCCCATTGAGGTGTCATAAGCTATGTTTTTGAGAAAAAAAATGAAAATTTTTAGTTTCCCAAGAAAAAACCTTTGCATGTGTTGTCGTTTAACTGTGTTATATAAGTAGTTAATTCCTTGCATACTGCTGGTGGATATTTCTGTTTGGACAGCTGTCGCTTGCCACTGAACTGGGCTTAAAATCCATGCGTGAATCGGAATCGATTCGCGCAAATGATTCTCGCAAGAATAACAATGAGAATCAATTTTGATTCGTGCAAAATTTTCATTTGATTCTTGCTGTAGATTCTAAAAGCGGTTTTAAAAGCCAAGAGAAAGCTGTCTTTGCCACCTCATAATAAGGTAACAAAACTTCACTTGGCAGTGGTGTCAAGTGAAGTCTTGGCTGCCTATATAGACAGCTAAGACTTCACTAGACACACTGCCATGATAATGTAATTTCCATCAGCCATACCACCAAAAGCCTGTATGTTGGAACATGTGTTCTACATGCACATGTGTGAGAAACTCGACAAAATGGATCAATAAAGGGTAAACTCTCTTAAAAAACCTATGACGTTTTGTCTTTTACTATGGCATATGTACATGTTGCACTCTCAGAGGTACAGTAGTACCCTCAAATTCAAAATATTTAAAATCTGAAAACTGATTCTCCCAAAAGGGATTTGCGAGAATCAAAACTGATTCTCGTGAATTGAGACAAATTTTAAGGCCTGCTGAATTGAGTATAATCTGAGCCTATTTTAATCAAATTTTCACCCTGTAAATTGAATGGATTTTTTCACCAATGATGCCTTGAGTTAAATTTAGATGAATTTTTCATTAAATCTAGTCATGGCTGCTTCAAAGCAGCCAGGACTAGATTTGATGAAAAAATATCTTGAAAATACTCAGTGGGTTAAGAGTTAATACACCAGATGAGAGAGAAGAGACTTGCTGAGGGAATATATATGTGATTGTTCCTCTCAACTTTTTACAGTTCTGTGATTTCAAAAGTGGACAGAGAATGTCGTCTGCTTTCACCCTCAAACAGACTGTAGAAATTCACTTGTCAAAAAAGAAATACAAGATTAATGAAAATGAGATGTTATTTATTATTATTATTATTATTTATTGGTGTTTAAGGTCACATACTTATGCACAATGGCTAATCGTGACCGTGACAGTTTTACGGGTGGAGGAAGCCAGAGTACCCGGAGAGAACCACCGAGCAACGACGAGCAGCTGTCAGCTCTCCAACATCGTAACTCTGAACTCTGTACCGCAGCACAGGCAGGGTTAGATTGGTTGAAGACATGCGCACCATCGACGTGCAGTACGCCTCAGTACACAGCGTCATCGTGCCCCCATATAGGCAATCGGGGTTAAGTGTCTTGCCCAAGGGCACAACGCGGTTGCCGCAGGTGGGATTCGAACCGAGGACCTCTCGGCTTGCAGCCTGCACCTCTACCAACTGAGCCACCACGCCCCCTGAGATGTTATTTAAGGACTTAACTTTTAATCTGCTGAGTATTTTAAAAACATTTTTCATCAAATCTAGTCATGGCTGCTGTAAAGCAGCCATGACTAGATTTGATGAAAAATTCACCTAAAGTTAACATGAGAAATCACTAGTGAAAAATCCATTCATTTTCCAGAAGGAAAATTTGATTAAATGAGCCCAAATTATCTTTATTTTGGCAGCAAGAGAAATTTTGTTTGGGACCGGAATTTCTGCCAGCAGCATGCAAGGAGTTAAAACTCAAGCGTGAATTGTAATAGATTCTTAAAAATATTTTTTACTAGGAAAACAATTAGAATTTACTGTGATCCTTGCAAAACGTTTATTTGAATCTTGTCGTAGATTCTGAAATTGTCACAAAAGGTTTGAAAAATTCTACTTACATTTGGCTCCCTTTTTATGAGATAACAACACCTTGACATAGCAATGCCTCTTGCAAGCATGCTTGGAAATAAGAAATCTACTATTTGTAAATGAGGTACCCAGATGGTGAATTTGATGATGCTGTCCCATACAGTGGTCCAATTTATCCTCTTGATACCTCTTTCTATTTAGGCCTAAGACCTCGATTCAGAATCAGGTTCACAGAGGGTAAACTTAGTGTTGTGCAGGGTAGCATCACCAAATTCACCCTCTGGGGTCCTCATTCTGCAGATGACAGTCTGCTTATTTCCAGGCTTGCTCACAAGCAAAACAATGAGAATCAACTTTGATTCTTGCAAAGTGTTCATTTGATTCTTGTTATAGATTCATAAAAAGACCTGGCTGGAGAATTCCATTTATTTTTTGTTCTCACATGCAGATTTCACAGAAATGATTGTTCCGTTTCTGTGCAGATTGCATTGGGACAAAATCATAGAAATGAAAAACAGATTCCCACAAATTGTTTACAGTTAAAACTAGAAGTCCTGTCATGAAATGCGCACAAATAGCTCATTGATATGCACGTTAATGTACGCGTTATGGCCCAAGTAAAGCTATCAAATTCTGCCATTCGATATGGCAATTGCGCGCAATTCCAACGCACAATTAAGCCAAGATAAGCGCACTATTCGTGACAGGACTTCTAGTTTTAACTGTAGCATTTTGTAATTTTGCAGGGCTGTACAATATTCAAAACTGAATACCGGTATCAGTATTCAAAAAAATACCGCGGTATATCGGTATATCGAAAACTATTCAGATATATGAACACAAGTACTACAATCGGGACTCGAGGCATCACAGTCGGAACCAATTAGCATGCCTTGATGGTGCAGTTCGAAAAATCTTTACCCAACCCAGACGATATCAAAATTTATTATTTTCAAAATTAGTTTTTCAGATTTTCCCCAGATTTCAACAAAACCATATCATGTGACCCCTCATTGGAACGAGCTTGACAAGCTTGTTCCAATGAGGGGTCACATGATATAGTTTTGTTGAAAGTTCTGAAAATTATTTTTTCACCTGCTGAATTTGTATATTACGGGGGCACAAGCAGATGATTTCTTGGATAAAGGGATAATATTATTCATTCGGGGCTACAATTAAAAAACTTGAAAATCAAAATTGTGGATAGATAAATAATGACGATATACCTATATTTTTGTAATTACACCAGTATTCAATCGATATTGGTTTGAATACCGGTATATATCGGTTTATCGGTATACCATGCAGCCCTACATTTTGTCAAAGAGCACTTAAAACACACTACAAGTTTTCTTCCAAGACTAAATAAAATTGTAACGTTTATCATCAATGAAACAGTCATTCGTTTCATAACAGTAACAACAGCGCACTTTTTTACTCATAATTACTCAAATTGAATGCAACCAATTTTGGAGTGTTTGACACACAAACCCACGTGAAGCAAAACAAATGAAACTGAAAACAACAACAAAATCACTGAAGATGATGGTGAAGGGAAACGTTTTTTGCAAAAATGTGAGATATGTTTTTTTAATTTCACAGCGCTCCATGCAGAATCAAGGAGAAGAGTTGTGTTCAAGCATTTTTATATCATCTGTTTTCAGGATCCGTAAATTACGAAATCTGCATGCCTGTAATAAACCACACCCTGATTCGAACTTGACCTGTATTTTATGTTGATACACCTACATACCAAATTTTGTTTGATTTGGTCAACTATACCTGAAGTTATCATTGGGAAACCAAAGTGGGAAGGACGAACACAAAGACACTGGCTATTTTAATACTGGCACATAGAACACATTGGAACTCAGGGGATGAGTTGTCAAATGAATTGCTGACTTTTTAATAAGTGCTTTCATAGACATGCAGGCATGTAATAAACACAGAACAACACACGTATGTGAATGGGTTAATCGATATGACACAAGTGCAAGCATGGAAGGATAAAACGAGATGCCTAAACGGGGTAAAATTTACTGATTCTTCAACAACGAAAAATACTAATCAATTTTGGCATGACCGATGACAATCGATTACTCGTGATAGCCCTATTAATAATGAAACTTTTCACCAGATAGTGTGACCAACCCTGTCCTTGAAAATAAACACTCACTATGGCTAATAACATAGGATTAGTCTCATATTAGAGACAATCTTACACATATTTATAACATGAAAGAAAAGAGTGACCAACCCTGTGTATTCCACAGAGTTAGTTGGTAAGCTAACATACACTAATTAACCACTGCCACTGCAGAGGAGTAGTTGATAGGCTGTCATATCACATGCTACATAAAAATATAGATGAAGTAAGGCTGTAAAAGTTAAAAAATTTATAGTAATTTATATATTTTTTATACTTACCAATGACCCAGACATAGCTGGTGCTAACTCTTAAAAATCTAGGGCCAAACACAAAGTTTGCCCCCCAATCCCAAAAATTTGCATCTAAAACCAAAAGAAATCATGTCCTAAAGGACCTCCATACTTTGCCCCTACTGCGCATGTGCAGTGTCAAGGACGTTCTGAAATTGGTGCCAATCATCATTCTTACTGGCAGTGCCTGGTCAGCGCTATGTACTCAGCGGGCAGGTATGAGTTCCCAACTCCTGGGAGGGCCATCCCCGTCTGGGTCATTGGTAAGTATAAAAAATATATAAATTACTATAAATTTTTTAACATTTTTATACTGTACCAATGACCAAGACATAGCTGAATAGTAAAAAGGCTGGAGGGCCTAGGACATAGAGGAAAATCCAATAAGATCAACTATATAATATAGAGGCAACCCCTCAAGGAGAAAAGGAGTATTAGGCTTTACATGTATCTTTCTTATTTTATGATAAATTAGAAAGATACAATACCCTTCATAACTGAGCACAATAACATTCATGTTCTCTATTAACATCCAGTATAACCCATTATACTAATTATTTTTAAAGTAAGCCAATAAATAAAGTTAGTCCAGAGAATTGAGACTCTTTATATTCTTTAAAAGAGTCTCGAGGATTGTATATTAACGCCCGTTTGACACTTGACATATACAAATGCTTCACACCGAGCTACACTTTAAAAATATGACATGAATGAATTTTTAACATTAATATTACACTTTAAAACCATCCCGGAAACGACTCAGAATTACTGACTCCGGAGGAGGAATTCCCTTGCTTTTCACTATAAAGCAGGTGACCTAATGGAACACCCTCCCCCCCCTCCCCTTCCCCTTGCCCTGGGTCAAATAGCCCAGAGTGAAGAGGGCAGCAGGACGGAGTCACTGCCGGAACAGAAAGCCTGCATAACTATAGTTGCAACTGTTTAGTGGACGACATTCTGAGCAACAGATAACGGACCAAAACAATGCAGGTCTCCAGAAATGGACTCAATATTTCTGAGATAAAAATTCGTGAATGTGGAAGGCTGAGACCAATAAGCAGCCTTCATTAAATCTGTAATAGCCACACTATTTGAGTAAGCTCAAGATGTAGAAAGAGCTCTTACTTCATGAGCCGAAATCTTAAGCACAGACTGCTGGGAAGAAGATAAATTTTCATAAGCAGTACGGATAGTTAATTGAATCCATCTAGCAATAGAATGGACCGAAATGTCCTTTCTGTTAGGCATCAGAGACAGAAAGAAACGTTTTCGTCCCTTTCTGATAAACTGAGATCTCTGTTTATAAATGCGTAAAGCTCTAACAGGACAGAGTAAAGGCCTACGCCCGTCTGAAGACGGAAGAGCCTTAATAACAATAGGTTCCGGATATTTATTAGGAGCCTGATTCTTAGCTAAAAATCCAACATTAGTAGTGAAGGTGATAGTGTTCCCGACACTACGATAGTGAGAATCGTCCACCGATAGTGCATGAAGCTCACTGACTCTTCTAGCAGAAGAGAAAGCTAAGAGAAAAGCTGTCTTATAAGACAAGAATTTGAAATCTACTGTCCCAAGAGGCTCAAATGGCTTTTCCTTTAGTTTAAGAAGAACCCAAGCTAAATTCCACTTAGGAATTAATCTAAGAGTTCTGGGTCTATTTATCGAGAAGTTTCTAACTAACTTAGATAAAGAGACATTAGATCCAATTTGTAAACTATCGTGGTGTGCATAGGTATCAGATAACATAGACCTATAACCCTTAATAGTAACAGGCTGCAGTTTGATTTCGTCAAACAAGTATACTAGAAAGTTTGCAATGTCTGGTATGGAGGGATCAAAAATATCAACAGAATGATCCCTACACCAACGACGAAAAACCTTCCACTTAGCCACATAATTTAGCGAAGAGGAGGTCCTCCTACAGTTAGAAATCGCGTCCACTGCTCGTCCTGTAAAGTGCTTGCCATGCAAGAAGGACCGCACAACAGAAAAACGTGAAGGTTGAGACATTGCGGGTTGTGATGAAGTCGACGCGGTTTCCCCTGCGAAAGAAGATCCTCCCGTGGAGGAAGCTTTCGCGGTAGGTCCCACAACAGACACCTGAGTAGATTTATCCATGGTCTCTGTGGAGACAGAGATGCTACCAACAGAATCTTGCAATGAGATTGTTTTATCTTTAGCAATACTTGCTGAATCAACGGCGCTGGAGGATACGCATATCCTATCATTCCATCTCATGAGATCGATAGAGCGTCTACTGCAAATGCTCTTGGATCCGGGCACGGTGACACATACGTCTGCAACTGATTGTTGAGATGTGTCGCAAATAAGTCTATCATTGGCCGTTCCCACTGGTAGCAAATCTGATTGAATACTTGTTTGTTGAGAGTCCACTCCGACGGCAACAAGCGACCCTTCCGTGAAAGGGAGTCTGCTAGTACATTCAGACGACCCGGTATATGACGGACTGAAAGTAGAACTTGATGTTCTAGAGCAAACAGAAGGATTCTCTCCGTTAGCTTGAATAACAGAACGGAATGAGTGCCTCCCTGGTTCCATATATACGCCACTACTGTCGTATTGTCGGACAGAATTTGGACATGAGCTTTGTGAATAATGTCCATCCAATGACGTAACGCAAGCCAAATTGACATCATTTCCTTGATGTTTATGTGCTTGCTTAGGAACTGTGGATCCCAAAGACCCTGGCATCTCGAATCCGTTGGGATCAATGTTGCACCCCAACCTGTTTGACTGGCATCCGTCATAATGGTAAAACTCGGATCCGGCAACTGCAGCGGAACTCCCTGAGTTAACCACTGAATGTTTGCCCAAGTCTGAATCTCTTGTTTCACTTGATCTGACAAGAGAACGTCTATGTCGAGCGAATGAATCTTCACACTCCAACTCTGAGTTAAGAAAATTTGGAGAGGACGAGTGCGTAACCGCCCCATCGGAATGAGATCCGCGGCGGCTCCGCACAGACCTATCAGTCTCATAAACTCCCTCGCTGTGACTTTGTCTGCATGAAGACAATAGCGAGCGTAACAACTGACTCATTTCGCTCTGGTTAACGGCAGACGAACGAGATTGTTGTGCGTCTCGAAGCTCATTCCCAGATGAGTGAATGACTTGGATGGCACCAGATCCGACTTCTCCTCGTTTATAACAAAACCGAGACATCGGAGCAATAGAAGCAAATTCTGCACATCGTTCTGAAGTGTTAACTCGTTGCCGTACCTCTGAAGAATGTCGTCCAGGTAGGCTGACGTTACCACAGATGAATGAGCTCGGAAATACATCATTACTGAGTTCATTACCCGAGTGAAAGCCCAGGGTGCTAGGGTCAATCCGAAGCACATCGGCCGGAATTGATACACAACTCATAGGACTGCGAAGCGTAGATACTTTCTGAATGTCGGATGTACCATGACATGAAAGTACGCATCCTTGAGATCTATGCTTGTAGCATAATCGTTCACCCGAATACTCGCTCTGACCGACCGAATCGTCTCCATATAAAATTTCGGAGCTACGATCAGCTTGTTTATCCAGCTCAAATCTATGACTGGACGGAACGAGCCGTCCGGTTTCGGAACCAGAAACAGATGGCTGTAGAATCCCGGTGTTTCCTGGTCTTCTACGACCTCTACCGTGTTCTTCATTAAAAGAGACTGCACCTCTGATAACAGAGCGTCTCTTTTCTGCGTATTTGACGGAAGTTGAGTCCATTTTGGACTTCGAGTTAAAGGAGGCTTTCGTTTGAAGGATATTCTTAGACCTTCCAAAATCACCCCTCTCACCCAAGGGTCATCCATAATCGACGCCCACTCTTCTGAAAAACTCGACAACCTTCCGCCAACCGGAACACGATAGAGGTTGAAGCCATCACCTCCTGGACCTGCGAGGCCTGCAGGAGGAGAAACCACGTCCTCCACGACCCGCACCTCGTCCCGTCAACCTCGGGGTGTCCGACCGATTGTCCCGGCCCGAAGGACATCCCGCACGTGCGTCGATGCCTTGACGGTCTGTTGAATAAGACCAAGAGGACGCACCGGAACCTCTATAGGAACCTTTCTTGGGCGCATTAGACCCAGAAGTGCCTGTCTTATTCTTCTCTGCCGTATCCGACTTTTTGGAAGCGGATTTAAACAGCAGAGAGTCCGAAGCTTTCTTAGTAATTTTATCATAGATTGCAGAAAGCTTGCCATCGAATAGAAGTTCTCCGGAGACTGAAGCGACTCTGAGAGAGTTCTTCACCTTACTATCCATGTGTGTGGATGTAGCTAGGGCTGCGTCACGTCTAACCAACTCCAGGTTTGCCACTGAGAGGGCGGAGTTATACGTGGAATAAGCCACTGCCCTTGAAAGAAGTCTTAAAGAGGATTGTATATCCTGGAATTCTTTCCCTTGAAGACGCAGTGATAATGCCTTTGTAAGGTGGTCTGTGTAAGATAAAGCGTCTAAACTGGCCCTGTTAGACGTGATTGTCGTATCCAACACCGCGGTTGGAACGGACATAGACGACGGTAATGACAATTCTAAGTCTTCCGCCTCGTCGTCAAGACGCAGAGGAACTCTCGGAATACCCTGTCCTGCCGTATCGAATTTATTCCTTGCATTAATGAAAGGCAGGTTAAGAGCATTGGAGGACAAGAAACCAGCTTTGCCTGTTTTGGAAGCAAGCTTGAATATAGCGTCGTTCAATAATTCAAATGTTCTTGTGACATTATTGGACTGAGACGGAAACTCAGGGACGATGTCTCTGAACCGCTCGAAGAATTCAGTGTCCAATGACGCTATCAGTCTCTTGTCCGGTACCGCAGCAGTCTGGCCCAACGGAACAACGTGAGGAAGGAAGTGCCGGATGAAATCCACGGCAGCTTTATGTTGTTCCGAAAGGGATAGCTCCAAGTCATCCGTATCCCTTTCACCATCCGGTCGGACCTCATGATGCTCCCGGTTGTCTGCACCCAATGCTTCGGCGGAGCGTACCGACCCAGCGCCGTCGGATAATTCCTGATCCGACACCGATTCTGTCGGTTGCTGGGATGCTGCGATAATTTGTGCTATCTGAGCAAGCACGTCCGTCATCGAGGCCTGCGGAGTAGCGGTCTTTCGCTGCTTAGCCGCGGGAAGCTCCGCATCAACTGACTCCCGCATACTCTTCCTATGCGAACGTCCGGAGTCTACCGGCCTCGTGTCCCTGGCTACCGGATGGCGTGACCTGGTCGCCGAAGAATCCCTTATCGGCGGAGCTGGTAGAATATCCGCGGTCACGTAGCCAAGGTGCGGTCGTGTGCGCTGGTGAGAGGATGAAGAAGCCTGAGCAGTCTCCGCGGACTGCCTAAACAACGGAGCGTCCCGAGCGACGGACGTGTGCTCCGCTTGCGACACATTTTGTACCACAACATCAGGTCCCTGATGTTGTTGTACGAGAGAGGGGCCTCTCTCGCCCGCAGCCCGGCTGGACCTGGACGAGCTAGGAACCGGACTAGAAGGCTTCCTCCGATCTCTCCTAACATCCGCCGTCACTGGGTGTGCACCTTGTATGTTTATAGTGCTCGCATCATCCAACATTTCCTCCTGGACTGCAACGGATGAACCCGGCTGCCGAACCATTCGGTGAATGGATGCTACACCGGGCGAGCTAGCGGACGACAGCGCCGTCGATCCTACTCGGGACCTCTTAGGCAACTGTCGTATCTCCATGAGCACTTTTGCCGCTAGCTCTTCATTCAATTGTGACGACGGAAGCGCACTCTTGGAAGATAACATGGAAACATCACCCTGTTCTTGTTCCTCTGAAATAGAAACTGATAGACTAGAGTGACCCTGTGGAGAAAGGACCGGCATAGCCCTTTCTCCACTAACAACATACCGTGACACACGTTTCCAATGTTTGTCATCCCAATATTGACATATTGAACAGGAGTTGGTGCGAGTACACTGACTACAATTAATACAATGATCATGAAAGTCAGAGGAAGATTTCTTCCTATTACAATTTGAACAATGTCCTTTCATTGTGAAAAGACAACAACAAGTCCTAGTACTCACACAAACCCCTAAACACAAAGATACATAATAACATGATCCATTAACATTGAAAAAAGCAAATGAAATTCAAAATAATTTTTGAAAAATATTTTTTCAGCGAAGCCCAAGTTTCTGAAAAGTAACGTTGAGCCCCAATGGATCCCAAGGGTAAGTGTGGTCAAAAATTTTAAAATTATTTTAAATAATTATTGCAACACTTACGGATAATAATAATGTATCTAGTAATGAGTAAACTACTCCAAAGGCAAAAAGCCCCCCTCAAAAGAGACTGTTGCCAATGTAAACAAGAAGTGTATAAACACCAGAAAACATGACTCCAGGCACTGACAATACTGGCCCGAAATCAGTTATCAATATTACACACTATCTGATGCAAAACAGAGACTTCCAAAGAAGAATCTGCAGAACATCAGATGGTAGATGCAGAACACAACGTCTAAACACCCATGGGTGAAAACGTAAACATGGGGAAAATAACAGAATTCATTCTGTAACCAAGCTAATTCTCCCAAGAAATTTTAGTAGTAATCTTACTCAAAAATATGCCAAAAGCATGGGAGAATAGCAAGGGGGGACTTACAGGATAAGGAGAGAGGAAACACTGAATAAGCAGTGCAACTTCATAGCAAGAATGACAACAACAGGCCCATGCCTCGAAAATAGGCAACTTAACATAATTTCATTACAAAATTTTAAGTTACAGCCCTGAATATTTTCTGTCACTCCTTTTTCCTCTCCTCCTTCTCTATCCTCCTTAGAATCACCATTTCTCCAATATTATGTGTCTGGCATCATTTAAACTGAGATTTACAAGCACAAAGATCAGTGAGATGTTAACTGATGAAGGGCCAAACAAAGAATGATGATTGGCGCCAATTTTGGAATGTCCTTGACACTGCGCAGTAGGGGCAAAGTATGGAGGTCCTTTAGGACATGATTTCTTTTGGTTTTAGATGCAAATTTTGGGGATTGGGGGGAAAAATTTGTGTTTGACCCTAGATTTTTAAGAGTTAGCACCAGCTAAGTCTGGGTCATTGGTAAGTATAAAAAATATGCACAGGGTTAGTTGGTTACATGTTACATATGGTGCAGGCCTCAAGAAACTAATGGAAATGCATATATTGGGTTGTGGACAGTTTTTTAAAGTGAATTCCAAAAATGAAAACATATTCTATTTTCAGTTAATAGCTTGTTTATTACAGTTCTTACAGTACAGCCACTGTGGACTGATCACTTTCGATGGGTGGGCAAAAATTCCATGGATGCAATAATATTACATTCTAAACACTAATTATAAGAATAACCAGCAAAACTTTAGTGCTGAAACTGTTGGCCCATTGAGCACAGGACCGATCCCAGGGCTTCATTAATTAAAATTTTACTGATGATGATTTTTATTACCTGGTAAACACCAGCGTGGACATCACTACCCAACTTGGATTCCAATCAGCCCACGGCAACTGTACTGCATTAAAGTGTGAAGCCCAAAAGCATACTTACCTGCTCCAAATCCTATCAGTAGCCTGGCCGTCATCAAAATATATTTCCTTCCAGTTGGTATACTCTCTACATATGCATATAGAATATTAGCGAAAATATTAATAGTTAGAGAGACAAGCAATGGTTCTCCACTTTTCTTTCGGATGTTAGCCCAGGCTCCAAATACAGGAGATGCTACTAGCTGACCAAGACTGTATGCTGCAACAACCCAACCAAGGAAGTTTGTTGAGGCATTTTTGTCATTCTAAAAAAAGAAAAGAAACCATTTATAAATAGTCCTTTAACTGGATGACTGCTAGAACCTGCTACAATTGTTCTCAATGATGTCTCTACTCTTCTTCTGAACAAAAGAGCAATTCTGACTTTGGATAATCCTACGATCCAGATTGAATATATCGCCTTAACTTTGTATTGTGTAATTTGTTTCAAGGAACCAGCTTACATAAGCCTCAAGCTTGATGCTGAATCCCTTTCCATGATTTTGTTAATTACTTAATATTTATTTATTTATCGGTGTTTAAGGTCACATATTTCTGCACAATGGCTTATCATGACCTCGACAGTTTTACGGGTGGAGGAAGCCCGAGTACCTGGAGAGAACCACTGAGCAACGGCGAGCAACTGTCAGCTCCCCAACATGCTAACTCCACACAAGCAGGGTTAGCAATGGATGAAGACAGGTGCACCATCGACGTGCAGTACATCTTAGTGCACAATGTCACCGTGCCCCCACATGGGCAATGGGGGTGAAGTGTCTTGCCCAAGGACACAACGCGGTTGCCACAGGTGAGATTCGAACCAAGGACCTCTCGGCTTGCAGCCTGCACCTCTACCATCTGAGCCACCTCTCCCCCATGTGCTCGATTGGTGAAAGGTCTGGACCTAGTGCTGGCCAAGACAGTGTAGTGATGTTCTGCTCCTGGAGGAACTCTGTAGCGACACGGGCCTTGTGTCAATGCGTGCTCTGGCATTGTCATCTTGGAAAATGAATTGATGGCCGTGATGTCATGCAAACGGCACCACATGAGCTGCTAACATGTTGTCTCGGTAGTACTGGCTTGTGACACGCCCTTGGATGACATGTAATGTTGTTCTGCTTGTCATGGTTTATTGAGAATTTGAGTCACTGCAGTCTGTCTGTTGCCAATTTCCAACATGCCAATGGCATGTAAACGTTCGTCAAGTGTCAGTCTTCGCATACCTCAAAAGTTACATTTCGACCAGAAACTATTGATGAACGAGTTTATACCAAGAAAAGAATGATGAGACCTCCGAAAAAGCCCATCCAGTACAAATGAAAAGAGAATGCATGTAATCCAGTGATCTACATGTAACCTTGTCAACGAGCCAAATGATCTGCTCATTAAATCTCATTATGGAAATTCACCTTTCACATGAGAAATAAATATAAAATTGGTGAAGAACAATATTAGAAATTCACGTTTGATAGTGTTTATTTACACAAATGAAGTGTACCTAGAAATGCTTGGTAACCTGGGTGGACTCGATTGAGGTTCTCCAGTGCCTCTATATTCTGAGACTAAGCCACTCAGTGTGATCCGGTGATCAGGATTCGAAGGGTGAAAAACACAGCATATCATCGATAAGTATATAATACAGTGTAGCCCACTAAATTGGATATTGTTTATTTGAATATCCCTGTTAATTGAATATAATTTCCAAACACAAAACCATTTACCATACCTGCAGAACAAATTTGCCATGTTAATTGCATATGGGATATACAGTAAACTCCTGTAAATTGAATAAAAAATCTTGTAACCTGTTGAGAAATTACCCTCTCTCCCCAGTTTTCTGTTCTTTATAGACCAACTCAGTACATCCAATACAGGCATTTAGTCTATTATATCCTGTTTGACAGGGCTCCTTGAGCTCTGTCAAACAAGATATATTAGAATAAAGGCTCTGTTTATCTCTAGAATACATAAATGTGATCAAATCCCTGTTAATTGAATACTTCTGTTAATTGAATACTCCTGTTAATTGAATAATTCCCATTGGCTAAGTGGCTATTCAATTAACAGGACTCTACTGTAATATATATTTATCTACTATTCACAGATAAACATAACTGGAAACGGCAATATCAGTAGTGATAATAAAACGGCAGCGAAAGATCCTGTAGTGGTATCACTATCGTAATAATAATAAAAGTCACATGACATCACAAGAAACAAACGTATGCACACCTTATAGACTATTTCAGTGGTACTAGTCATCACAAGCCATTCCCTTTAAAAACATATAATGTGGCAATGAATGATGTACAATGTATCTAGTTTGCCTCAACATATATTCCATGTTTCACTGAATTGCACGAGCCAGAACATACACAGAATGACACCCGTGTGAATGGCTTAATCAATATGGCACGAATGCCAGCACAAAAGTATAGAATGAGAGGCCACAGGCCTCAAGTTTTATCTTTCTGAGATGGCAGAAGTGCCATATCGATTAACCCATTTACACAAGCATGTTGTTCTGTGTTTATTACATGCCTTCACATGTATAACAAGAAGGATGCCAACGCCCTATAGCTCACCAACATTCCTCTTTGATAGTAACTTTGGCAAACACAAGAACTGTATCAAACAGGCTCATAACATGCGACAAAGCTTACCTAAACACAAGCTCTTAAAAGTAAAACACAGAAACTGACATAAACACTAAGTTAAACATGAAATTCTGAGCTAAACAAAAAACTAAACGCAAATAAACATGTCGAGAAAAATGTTTAAAATACAGAGTATGAGGGGTTAATCATGGAACAATGACACTGAGGAACATGTATGATGAATATAAGTGTCATGGGAAGAGAAGGAACACAGCAGCTGACCTAAACACTTAGTTAAACATGAAATTCTGAGCTAAATAGAAAACTAAACGCAACTAAAAATGTATAATGAATATAAGTGCCATGGGAAGAGATGGAGCACAGCAGCTGACCTAAACACTAAGATAAACATGAAATTCCAAGCTAAACAGAAAACTAAATGCAACTAAAAATGTCAAGAAAAATGTTTAAAATGCAGGGTATGAGGGGTTAATCATGGAACAATGATACTGAGGAACATGCATGATGAATATAAGTGCCATGGGAAGAGAAGAAGCACAGCAGCTGACCTAAACACTTAGGTAAACATGAAATTCTGAGCTAAACGGAAAACTAAACGCAACTAAAAATGTCAAGAAAAATGTTTAAAATGCAAGGTATGAGGGGTTAATCATGGAACAATGATACTGAGGAACATGCATGATGAATATAAGTGCCATGGGAAGAGAAGGAGCACAGCAGCTGACTTAAACACTAAGTTAAACATGAAATTCTTAGCTAAACAGAAAACTAAATGCAACTAAAAATGAAAACACGAAAGTGGCAACAGTGGCACCCGAAAAATCTGAAACCTTCGTGCACATCTACAGACCCTGCTGCAACATCTGAGCATCGTTTTAGCATTTCAAATTAGATACTCTAGGAGCTTTCTGCCAGAAATGGTCTAAGAAAACACGATAGCAAAATGGTGGCACCACCACATGGCTCCTGAAAAATCTGAAACCTTTGTTCGCATCTACAGACCCTACTGCAACATTTGAGAATGCGTTTAGTATTTTGAATTACATACCCTAGGAGCCTTTCGCTGGAAACGGGCTAAGAAAACACAAAAGTGGCAACGGTTGCACAGCCACGTGGCACCCGAAAAATCCAAAACCTTCAGGCGCATCTACAGACCCTACTGCAACATCTGAGCATGGTTTTAGCATTTCGATTTACATACTCTAGGAGCTTTTCGCCGGAAAGGGTCTTAGAAAACACGAATGTGGCAACGGTGGCACAGCCACATGGCACCCCAAATCCGAAACCTTCCTGTGCATTTACAGACCCTAGTGCAACATCTCAGCATTGTTTAGTGTTTCGAATTACATACTCCAGGAGCCTTTTGTCAGAAACAGTCTAAGAAAACACAAAAGTGGCAATGGTGGCACAGCCCCATGGCACCTGAAAAATCTGAAATCTTCATGCACATCTACAGACCCTACTGCAACATTTGAGCATGGTTTTACCATTTCAAAATACATACTGTAGGAGCCTTTAGTCAGAAATGGTCTAAGAAAACATGATAGAGGCAACTGTGGCACAGCCACGTGGTACCTGAAAAATCTGAAACCTTTGTGCGCATCTACAGACCCTACTGCAACATTTGAGCATGGTTTTAGCTTTTCGAATTGCATACCCTAGGAGCCTTTTGCCGGAAAGGGTCTAAGAAAACATGAAAGTTAAAAAACTTATAGTAATTTATATATTTTTTATACTTACCAATGACCCAGACTTAGCTGGTGCTAACTTCTTAAAATCAAGGGCCAAACACAAATTTTGCCCCCCAATCCCCCAAATTTGCATCAACAACCGAAATTTAAATGTCCTATGTAGTCCTCCATACCTTTTATCCACTGTGCATGCGCAGTGTCAAGGAGGTCTTGAAATTGGCGCCAAATGTCATTCTTACAACCAGCGCCTGGTAAGCGTTATGTAATCAGCGGGGAGGTATGAGTTCCCAACTCATGGGAGGGCCATCCCATCTGGGTCATTGGTTAGTATAAAAAATATATAAATTACTATAAATTTTTTAACATTTTTAAACTGTACCAATGACCCAGACTTAGCTGAATAGAAAAAAGGCTGGAGGGCCTAGGACATACAGAAAAATCCAATAGGCTCAATTATATGTAAACAGAATTATCCCCTCAAGGAGAAGAGAACAGGTCTTACATGTATCTTTCTTATTTGTATCAAACAAGAAAGACACAATACCCTTCCGTAATTGAGCACAACAACATCAATGATCTCTATTAACATCCAGTATACCCCGTTATACTAATGTTTTTAAAAGGAAAGCCAATAAATAAAGGAAGTCCAGAGAAATGAGACTCTTTATATTCATTAAAAGTGTCCGAGGATTGTATATTAACGCCTGTATGACATGTGACATATACAATTGCTTCACACCGAGCTACACTTTAAAAATATTACACGAACGAGTTAAACATTAGCTTTACACTTTAAAACCATCCCAATACCGACTCGGAATTAATGACTCCAGAGGAGGTATTCCCTAGCTTTTCACTATAAAGCAGGTGACCTAAGGGAACACCATCCCCCACCCCACACCCCTTCCCCTTGCCCTGGGTCAAATACCCCAGAGCAAAGAGGGCAGCAGGAAAGAGTCGCTGCCGGAACAGAAAGCCTACATAACTATAGTTGCAACTATTTAGTGGACGACATTCTGAGCAATAGACAACAGACCTAAACAATGCAGGTCACCAGAGATGGACTCAATATTTCTAAGATAAAAACTTGTGAATGTCGAAGGCTGAGACCAATATGCTGCCTTCATCAAATCGGTAATTGCAACACTATTAGCACAAGCCCAGGATGTAGACAGCAATCTTACTTCGTGCGCCAAAATCTTAAGCACAGACTGCTGAGTTGAAGATAATTTTTCAAAAGCAGTATGGATAGTTAATTGAATCCACCTTGCAATAGAATGGACCGTAATGTCCCTTCTATTAGGCAGCAGAGACAGAAAGAAACGTTACGTCCCTTTCTGATAAACTCAGATCTACGCTTGTAAATACGCAAAGCTTTAACAGGACAGAGTAAAGGCCTATGCCCATCTGAAGACAGAAGAGCCTTAATAACAATAGGTTCCGGGGATACTTATTAGGAGCTTGATTCTTAGCCAAAAATCCAACATTAGTAGTCAAGGTAATAGTATTACCTACACTACGATAGTGAGAATCATCAACAGATAGTGCATGAAGCTCACTAACTCTTCTAGCCGAAGAGAAGGCTAAAAGAAAAGCTGTCTTATAAGATAAGAATTTGAAGTCCACCATGTCAAGAGGCTCAAATGGCGCTTCTTTTAGCTTAAGAAGAACCCAAGCTAAATTCCACTTAGGAATTAATCTAAGGGTTCTAGGTCTATTTATCGAAAAATTTTTCACTACCTTGGATAAAGAGACATTAGATCCAGTCTGTAAGCTATCATGATGTGCATAGGTATCAGATAGCATAGACCTATAACCCCTTAATGGTAACAGGCTGCAGTTTGATCTCATTAAACAGGTAGACTAGAAAATTAGCAATGTCTGGAATGGAGGGATCATAAATATCAATAGAATGGTCTCTACACCACCGACAGAAAACTTTCCACTTAGCCGCATAATTTAGCGAAGAGGAGGTCCTCCTACAGTTAGAAACCGCGACCACTGCTCGTCCTGTAAATTGCTTGCCATGCAAGAAGGAAATACGTGAAGGTTGAGACCTTGCGGGTTGTGATGCAGTGTGCATGATTTCCCCTGCGAAAGAAGATCCTCTCGTGGAGGAAGCTTCCATGGCATGTCCCACAGCAGACACCTGAGTAGATTTATCCATGGTCTCTGGGGTGACAGAGATGCTACCAAAAGAATCTTGCAGTGAGATTGCTTTATCTTGAGCAATATCTGCTGAATCAATGGCGCTGGAGGATACGCATATCCTATCATTCCGTCTCAAGAGATCGAGAGGGCGTCTACTGCAAATGCTCGAGGATCTGGACACGGCAACACATATGTCTGCAACTGATTGTTCAGATGCGTCGCAAATAAGTCTATCATTGGACGCTCCCATTGGTAGCAAATCTGATTGAATACTTGTTTGTTCAGAGTCCATTCTGACGGCAACATGCGACCTCTCTGAGAAAGGGAGTCTGCCAAAATGTTCAGACGACCTGGAATATGACGGACCAATAGAAGAACTTGATGCTCTAGGACAAACAGAAGGATTGCCTCCCTGGTTCTGAATATACGCTACTACCGTCAAATTGTCAGACAGAATTTGCACATGTGCATTCCGAATTATGTTCATCCAATGACGCAGCGCAAGCCAAATTGACATCATTTCTTTGATATTTATGTGCTTGTTTAGGAACTGTGGATCCCAAAGACCCTGGCATTTCGAATCCGTTGGGTTCAAGGTCGCACCCCAACCTGTTTGACTGACATGCGTCATAATAGTAAAACTCGGATCCGGCGATTGCAGTGGAACTCCCTGAGTTAACCACTGAATATCTGCCCAAGTCTGAATCTCTTGTTTGACTTCATTCGACAAGACGATGTTCGTATCGAGCGAATGAATCTTGACACTCCAATTCCGAGTCAGAAAGATTTGAAGTGGCCGAGTACATAGCCGCCCCATCGGAATAAGATCCGTGGCAGCTCTGTACAAACCTATCAGTCACATGAATTCTCTCACTGTGCCTTTGTCGGAGTGAAGACAAAAGCGAGCGTAAGAACTGATTCATTTCGCTCTGGTTAACGGCAGACGGACGAGATTGTTGTGTGTCTCGAAGCTCATTCCCAGGTGGGTGAATGGCTTGGATGGCACCAGATCTGACTTCTTCTCGTTTATTATAAAACTGAGACGTCGGAGCAGTTGAAGCAGATTCTGAACATCGTTCTGAAGCGTTTACTCATTGCCGAACCGCTGAAGAATGTCATCCAGGTAGGCCGACGTTACCGCAGATGAGGGAACTCGGAAATGAGACATTACTGAGTTCATTATTCGAGTGAAAGCCCGGGGTGCCAGATTCAGACCGAAGCACATTGCTCAGAACTGATAAACGACTCCTAGGACAGTGAAACGGAGATACTTTCTGAACGTCGGATGCACCATGACGTGAAAGTACGAATCCTTGAGATCTACAGTTAAAACTAGAAGTCCTGTCGTGAAATGTGCACAAATAGCACGTCGATCTGCGCGTTAATCTACACGTTATGATGAGAGTAAGGCTATCAAATTCTGTACATATGGCCCGTGCACAAGCAATGTTTCAGCCAATGACTTTCCGAGTAACTAGAGGTCCATTGGCAGAACCATTGCCTGTGTTTGCTATGAGTAACAAGGACAACCTGCCATGCTTTGGGTGACATTCGATATGGCAATGGCACGCAATTCCTACGCGCAATTAAGCCTAGATAAGTGCACATTTCGTGACAGGACTTCCAGTTTTAACTGTATGCTCGCAACATAATCGTTCACTCGAATGCTCGCTCTGACTGATCGAATGGTCTCCATATAAAATTTTGGAGCCATGATCAGCTTGTTTATCCAGCTTAGATCTATGACTGGATGAAACAAGCCGTCTGGTTTCGGAACCAGAAACAGATGGCTGTAGAAACCTGGAGATTCCTGGTTTTCTACGACCTCTATCGCGTTCTTCTCTGGAAGAGATTGGACTTCTAATGGAAGCAAACTTCTCTTCTGAGGATTTGACGGAAGCTGAGTCCATCTTGGACTTCGAGTTAACGGAGGCTTTCTTTTGAAGGACAGTTTTAGCCCTTCTGAAATCACTCCTACAACCCAGGGGTCATCCGTAATGGACAACCAATTGGTTAACAACTCGATAACCTTCCGCCCACTGGAACACCATAGAGGTTTGCATCATCACTTTCTGGACCTGCAATGCTTACGGGAGGAGGAACCACGTCCTCCACGACCCGCATCTCTCCCAGTCGACCTAAGGGTGTCTGACTGGCTTTCACGGCCAGTATTACAGCCCCTACCTGAGTCTCTACCTTGACGGTCTCTGGAGTAAGACTTAGAGGACTTACATGTATAAGACCCTCTATAGGAACTTCCCTTGGACATACTCATCCCAGAAGTGCCTGTCTTACTCTTCTCCGTTGAATCCGACTTTTTAGAAGCAGACTTGAACAGCAGAGAGTCTGAAGCTTTCTTAGTGATTTGATCATAGATCAAGGAAAGCTAGCCATCGAAGAGAAGCTCTCCGGAGACCGGAGCAACTCAAAGAGAGTTTTTCACCTTACTATCCACGCGAGTGGATGTAGCCAGGGCAGCATCACGTTTAACTAACTCCAGATTTGCCACTGAAAGGACGGAGTTATATGCAGAGTATGCTATGGCTCTCGAAAGAACTCTTAAGGAAGTTTGAACATCCTGGAATTCTTTTCCTTCAAGACATAATGATAACGCTCTGGTAAGGTGATCTGCATACGATAATGCATCTAAACTAACCCTGTTTGATGAGATTGTCGTATCCAACATCATGGCTGGAATAGATATAGACAATGGGAGACAATTCTAGGTCTTTAGCCTGGTCGTCCAGATGCAGAGGAACTCTCGGAATGCTGAGTCCTGCCGTTTCAAATTTATTCCTTGAATTGATGAAAGGCAGCTGTACAGCATTGGCCGATAAGAAACCGGACTTTCCCGTCTTGGAAGCAAATTTGAATATAGTGCCTTTCAAAAGATCAAATGTCCGTGAGACATTTCTGGACTGGGTCGGAAACTCAGGGACGGTGTCCCTAATCCGGCCGAAAAAGGTTGTGTCCAGCAACGCTATCAGTCTCTTATCCAGTACTGCAGCATTTTGGTCCTGAGGAACAACGTCAGGAAGGTATTGCCGGATGAAATCTACGACTATCTTATGTTGCTCCGAAAGGGAAAATTCCAACTCCTCTGAATCCCTTTCTCCATCCGGCTGGACCAATTGATAATCTCGGTTGTCCCTTGCTGACTCTGCAGCAGAACAAACCGACCCAGCTTCCTCAGACAATTCCTGATCGGAAAAGGTTTCTGATGGCTGCTGGGATGCTGCAATAAGATGAGCTATCTGTGATAGCAAGTCCATTACGGAGGCCTGTGGAGCCGTGGTGGACACTTATGGACAATATTAATGTATCTGGCTATGAGCAGAACTAAACAGAAGACAAGTAATCACTATCAGAAGTAACCGTTGTCAACATAAACAAAAGTGTACAAAAAAACGGAAACATGACTCCAGGCACTGTAAACATGGCCCAAAATCAGTCACCAATTTAAACACTATCCGATGTAAAACAGAGACTTCCAGAGAAGAAACTGCAGTACATCGGATGGTAGATGCAGATCACAATGCCTAAACACCCAAGGGTGAGGACGTAAAAATGGGGAAAAACAGAAAATTCATTCAGTTACCAAGCCAAAACTCCTAAGAATTTTTAGTAAAAAGTTTACAAAAATTATGCCAAAAGCATGGGAGAATAGCAAAGGGGGAATACAGGAAAGGAAGAGAGGAAACAATGAACAAATTCATAGCAAGAATGACAACATCAGGAACATGCCTCGAAAATAGGCAACAAGAAATAATTTCGTAAAAAAATTATAAGTTACAGCCCTGATCACATTCTGCCACTGTTTTATCCTCTCATCCTTCTATTTCCTCCTTAGATCCACCATTTCATCCATAATTATGTGTCTGGCATCATTTAAACTGAGATTTACAGCACAAATATCAGTGAGGTGATACTGATTTTAGGGCCAAACAAAGAATGACTTTTTGCGCCAATTTCGAGACCTCCTTGACACTGCGCTTGCGCAGTAGAAAAAAGATATGGAGGACCACATAGGACATTTAAATTTTGGTTTTTGATGCAAATTTTGGGGATTGGGGGGCAAAATTTGTGTTTGGCCCTTGATTTTAAGGAGTTAGCACCAGCTAAGTCTGGGTCATTGGTACAGTATAAAAATGTGGCAATGGTGGCACAGCCACTTGGCACATCAAAAATCCGAAACCTTTGTGCGCATCTACAGACCCTACTGCAACATTTGAGCATGGTTTTAGGATTTCGAATTACATACCTTAGGAGCCTTTCGTCGGAAGCAGTCTAAGAAAACACGAAAGTTGCAACAGTGGCACAGCCACTTGGCACCTGAAAAATCTGAAACCTTCGTGCGTATCTACATACCCCACTGAAACATTTGAGCATCGTTTTAGCTTTTAGAATTACATACCCTAGGAGCCTTTTGCCGGAAAGGGTCTAAGAAAACACAAAAGTTAAAAAATTTATAGTAATTTATATATTTTTTATACTTACCAATGACCCAGACTTACATACTCCAGGAGCCTTTCGCTGGAAACGGTCTAAGAAAACCCAAAAGTGGCAACAGTGGCACAGCCACGTGGCACCTGAAAATCTGAAACCATCGTGCACATCTACAGATGATTTAGCAACACCTTAGTGCAGTTATAGAACTCTGAATTACATAGGTTGGGATTAGTTGAAAGAAAAGTGAAAAATTAGCGCATTTTTCAAGTGGCTTTATAGAAGCCACCAGGTTAAAAGTGGTATTTTTGGATTGCACAGACCCTATTGAACAACTGTAGAAAGTTACAGCATTTTGAATTACAGAACCGGACATATGGACGTGCGGAAGTATGGCCGGAGATCAGGACAATATCCCCGCATTTTTTAAAATTTGTTTTGAGACCCTGATTCAGATTGAGGTTCACAGAGGGTGAATTTAGTGAAACTACCCTGTACACTATGCATCTAACACTTATACAATGGAGCCCACTTAACTGGATATCTCCTAACAGAATAACCCTTTTAACTGAATATCATTTCCAAACACACAACCATTTACCATACCTCCAGTACAAATTTGAACTGTTAATTGAATATAGGTTATAGAGTAAACTCCTGTTAATTGAATAAACAAGAGGCCCCACGGGGCCTGAAGTGCTCATCTTGAACAGAACACAATTTAAACAGAGACCAAGAATGAGTCTACATTAAGCAAGCCAAATTTTTAATTCTTCAGCAAAATGGCCAATTCCGGCTCCCATAGAGAGCCCAAATATTAACCCAGGCTTTTGATCTGAACACAGTTAAATCTGAAATTCCCTAGAGATGTTGTGTACCAAATATGAAAGCATTCTGACTGTTGGATCTGAAGAAGAGAAAATGTAAAGAAATTTCTTCGAATTACACTAAGTTCAAATTTGAGCTACCATAGCGAGCCCAAATATTAACCTATGGATCCGATTTGAACAAACTTGAATCTGACCCCCCCCCCCCCCCCCCCCCCCCTAGAGATGTTGTATACCAAATGTGAAAGCATTCTGACAAGTGAAGATTTTTTGAAGAAATTTCCTCATATTGTACTAAGTTAAATTTCATGTTCCCATATGGAGCCCAAATATTAACCTAGGCACTCGAATTGAACAACCTGGAATCTGACACCCCCCCTCCCTAGAGATGGTGTATACCAAATATAAAAGCATTCCGACTGGTGGATCTGAAGAAGTAGCCCAAATTTTTACTTAGTGCAATGAGGAAATTTCTTTTCTGTCACGAATTGTGCGCTTATATAGACTTAATTGCGCGCCATTGCCATATCAAATGGCATCCAAAACACCGCAGTTTCTCCTGGTTACTCATAGCAAACACAGGCAATGTTCTGCAATTGGACCTCCGGGTTACCCGGAGGTCCATTGGCTGAAACATTGCTTTTGCACAGGTAATATGTTCAGAATTTGATAGCCTTACTATGGTCATAACGCGTAGAGTAACGAGCAGATTGATGTGCTATTTGTGCGCATTTCATGACAGGACTTCTAGTTTTAACTGTACAATTAAAGTGAAACAGCACGTAATTATGTTTGACTTTATAAACTCTGGCATCAAAGTTAATGGGTGAAGAATGCTTGGAAGGAAGTGCATGAGAGCTGATTTAAAAGAAAAGATAATCAGAGCCACGTTGACATAAAGCCAATGTCTCTACAGTTAAAACTAGAAGTCCTGTCACGAACTGTGCGCTTATCTAGGTTTAATTGCGCATTGGAATTGCGCGCAGTTGCCATATCGAATGGCATCCAAAGCACGCCAAGCTCTCTTGGTTACTCATAGCAAACACAGGCAATGTTTCTGCCAATGGACCTCCGGTTTACCCGGAGGTCCATTGGCTGAAACATTGTTTTTGCACAGGTAATATGTTCAGAATTTGATAGCCTTACTATGGTCATAACGCGTAGAGTAACAAGCAGACTGATGTGCTATTTGTGCGCATTTCATGACAGGACTTCTAGTTTTAACTGTACAATTAAAGTGAAACAGCACGTAATTATGTTTGACTTTATAAACTCTGGCATCAAAGTTAATGGGTGAAGAATGCTTGGAAGGAAGTGCATGAGAGCTGATGTAAAAGTAAAGATAATGAGAGCCACGCTGACATAAAACCAATGTCTCTATTTATGCCTCTATTAAGTTTACCTAACACGAAAGGCAGACAACACTTGCAAAGTAAATTCTTGAATAACCAATTTTTGAAATTTTTTGCGACAAAAACATAGCTTATGGACCCCTCATTGGAACAAGCTTGTTGAGCTTGTTCCAATGAGGGGTCATACAGTTAAAACTAGAAGTCCTGTCATGAAATGCGCACAAATAGCACGTCGATTTGCGCGTTAATCCATGCATTATGACCATAATAAGGCTATCAAATTCTGTACATATGGCCTGTGCACAAGCAATGTTTCAGCCAATGGACCTCCGGGTAACCCGGAAGTCCATTGGCAGAAACATTGCTTGTGTCTGCTATGAGTAACCAGGAGAACCAGTCGGGCTTTGGATGCCATTCGATATGGCAACTGCGCGCAATTCCAACGCGCTATTAAGCCTACATGTAGATAAGCGCACATTCCATGACAGGACTTCTAGTTTTAACTGTAAGCTATGTTTTTGAGACAAAAAGTGAAAAAGATAATGAAAATTGGATGGTGATTTTTGTGAATAGCCTTGGCCATTTTTGGCCATTACTTTGGGTAAATGGTGAAGGCTGTTACGTGGCCATACATGTATGTATTTCTGCTGAACAGTCATTCTCCTACATGTATGAGTATCCGTCAAATTTTGCTTGATAATCTGAACTCAAATATCATCCACATGTATGAATATCATCAAGCTTTCGACCTTATCGGTCTTCTTCCGGTTGACGGAATGGTGAACCATATATATATGTATATACAGTAAAACCTGTCTTGAGAGACCACTGTCTTGAGAGACCACCTGTCCTGAGAGACCACATCTGCCAGGCACCGATTGGTTTTACTCTATAATGGACCTGCTATGGGAGACCACCTGTCTTGAGAGACCACCTGTCTTGAGAGACCACTGTAACCTGGTACCAACTTGTATTTTTATGCCATAATTGACCTGTCTTGAGAGACCGCCCCTTTGAAGACTGAAACCATGACAAAAACTTCTTACCTTTTCTGGAACTGGAAAATCCATTGTGTTAAAAGTATTAAAACCTCTTAATTGGGTTTCAATTGCTAACTCATTAAAGATTGAGATGGTTTTTTTTTATAAGACCCCTGTGAAAAGATTAGGATTATTGCGGAATAAACAATTTCATACATACCTGAAATGTGACAGATAGGAATAAAAATAAATTTGTGTTGAAAATCTTTTTGTAACAAATTGAAATGGACTGTTATAAAAATTATAAAAATAAATTAGTGTTGAAAATCTTCAATGAAGATTTTCAACACTAATTTATTTTTATAATTTTTATAACAGCCCATTTCAATTTGTTACAAAAACTTCATAAAAAAGAACAATTACAAAGTAATTACAAAAATCCATTCTTCTCTATTTCTGAATTTTGTGGTTGGTTATTCACTGACTTGAGAAAACCTGAAACCTGTTATGAGAGACCACCTGTCTTGAGAGACCACTTTTGTATGGCCCAAAGGGCGGTCTCTCAAGGCAGGTTTTACTGTAT
Organism: Pictodentalium vernedei; assembly: GCA_031216915.1. Classification (NCBI taxonomy): domain Eukaryota; kingdom Metazoa; phylum Mollusca; class Scaphopoda; order Dentaliida; family Dentaliidae; genus Pictodentalium; species Pictodentalium vernedei. Next base: position 28,126,356 of record CM062297.1, read on the forward strand.
ATATCTTAAATCAAAGTTCAAAACAAATACAATGAAATTATGTACATGTATTCCTGCTCAAGCTTTCACCGCTCTTTGTGCAGATTTTCAGGCATTTTTACTTTTTTGAAAATATATATATATACTGTCCTTATATAGCTGTTGCAGGTAAACTTCATGAAGATATATATATTTATACTTACCACCTCAAGATACTGCCAAATGGAAGACATACATATTGAAAATGACACGCTGCTGAGGAACATCGTAAGATACATAACTCGTATGGATCTCCATCTGCTCTTGTATACATTAGGTGGCTCTATTATAGTACTCGGTACACCAACAGAAGCACTAAAAATAAAAATGATAATACTACATGGATATGAATGACAAATGATGTTGTTTGTAGGGCCGCACGATATTCAAAACTGAATACCGGTATTAAAAAAAATACTGCGGTATACCGGTTTATCGAAAACAGTTCAGATATCTGAACATAGGGGCGCGGTAGCTCAGTTGGTAGAGGTGCAGGCTGCAAGCCGAGAGGTCCTCGGTTCGAATCCCACCTGCGGCAACCGCGTTGTGTCCTTGGGCAAGACACTTCACCCCGATTGCCTACATGGGGGCACGATGTCGCTGTGTACTGGGGCGTACTGCACGTCGATGGTGCGCATGTCTTCAACCAATCTAACCCTGCCTGTGCTGCGGTGCAGAGTTCAGAGTTACGCTGTTGGGGAGCTGACAGTTGCTCGTCGTTGCTCGGTGGTTCTCTCCGGGTACTCTGGCTTCCTCCACCCGTAAAACTGTCACGGTCACGATTAGCCATTGTGCATAAGTATGTGACCTTAAACACCAATAAATAAATAAATAAATAAATAAATATATCTGAACATAAGTACCACAATCGAGACTTCAGGCATCACAGTCGCAACGAATCAGCATGCTTTGCTGATGCAGTTCGAAACACATTTACCCAACGCAGACGATATCAAAATTTATTATTTTAAATGATATTTTATCAGATTTTTCCCAAAATTTCTACAAAACAAAACAGTGAGCTCGTTCCAATAAGGGGTCACATGATACAGTTTTGTTGAAATTTTTTAAAATTATTTTTTCAACTGCTGAATTTGTATATTACACAGGCACATGCGGACGATTCTTTGGGTAAAGGGATAGTATTATTCATTCAGGGTTACAGTTAAAACTCAAGACATCCCGAGACATCTTGAAAATTAAATTGTGGGTAAATAAATAATGACGGTAAACCGATATTTTTGTAATTACATCGGTATTCAAACGATATTGGTTTGAATACCGGTATACATTGGTTTATCGATATACATGCAGCCCTAGTTGTTTGTGCAACAGACAATGGTATACCCTTGCATTTAGCATTTTGCTTCTGTCTAAAAGCATGAAATTCATTTCTAACTTTGTCTTTCATGAACTTTATTTAACCCTTTACCTAACATGAAAAGCAAACGACACTTGCAAACAAAGTTCTTGAATAACTCATTTTTTGTCTCAAAAACATAGGTTATGACCCCTCACTGGAACGAGCTCAACAAGCTAGTTCCAAAGAGGAGTCATAACCTGTGTTTTTGAGACAAAAAATGAAAATTAATTGGCAATTTTTTAGAAAAGCACTGACCCGTTTTGGCCATTACGTTGGGTAAAGGGTTAACTTTTAACCTTACAGGACTTAAAATTTACTTCCAAGAATCAGTCAATCTCGCAAATGATCCTTGCAAGGAAAGTAGAGAGAATGAGGCCTGGCATTCTCAAGGAGGGCTGGAGGGCTGCCCTCGAAGATTCTCCACCAATTTACTTTTGGAGGTCTATTTTTAGCCCCCCTGCATCGAGCCAATAAAACACATCACAAATTGTTTTTCAGTACTACCTCTATTTTATGTGCACAATTTCTATGGCTCACTTCATCCATGTGACAAAAAGGAATATATAATTTGCTCGAAATTACAACTCAGCTGCACCACCGGGCTTCATATTCAAACATTCTGTCACATTCATGGTACTGGTGGTATGTGACTCTCCAGTACTGCTGCCAGTTAGATGTAGAATAATATGTGAACATTGTTGGGGAAAGTACAGTTCTACCTTAAGATGCTGTTCACATCTCCCTAGAAAGACTGCTACGGTTAAAACTAGAAGTCCTGTCATGAAATGCGCACAAATAGCACGTCGATTTGTGCGTTAATCCATGCGTTATGACCATAATAAGGCTATCAAATTCTGTACATATGGCCTGTACACAAGCAATGTTTCAGCCAATGGACCTCCGGGTAACCTGGAGGTCCTTTGGCAGAAACATTGCTTGTGTTTGCTATGAGTAACCAGGAGAACCAGTCGGGCTTTGGATGCCATTCGATATGGCAACTGCACGCAATTCCAACGTGCTATTAAGCCTAGATAAGCACACATTTCGTGACAGGACTTCTAGTTTTAAGTACAGTTTTACCTTAAGATGCTGTTCATATCTCCCTAGAAAGACTGCTAGGGATAGATGTAGTCAATCTTGTTATTCGTATACATGTACTTACTGTAGGAAGCAAGAAGTAGGGCTGCATGATATTCAAAACTGAATACCGGTATCGGTATTCAAAAAAATACCGTGGTATACCGGTATATCGAAAACTGTTCAGATATATGAACATTAGTACCACAATCGAGACTTGAGGCATCACAGTCAGAATGAATTAGCATGCCTTGATGATGCGGTTCGAAAAACTTTTACCCAACGCAGACGATACAAAATTTATTCTTTTAAAAATTAGTTTATCACATTTTCCAAAATATTTTCTACAAAACAATATCATGTGACCCCCTCATTGGAACGAGCTCCACAAGTCGTTCCAATGAGGGGTCACATGATATAGTTTTGTTGAACTTTTTGAAAATTACTTTTTTCAACTGCTGAAATTGTATATAACGTGAGCACATGCAGACCATTCCTTGGGTAAAGAGATAATATTATTCATTCGGGGCTACAGTTGAAAAACTCAAGACATCTTGAAAATTAAATTGTGGGTAAATAAACAATGACGAGAAACCGATATTTTTGTAATTACACCGGTATTCAGTCGATATTGGTCTGAATACCGGTATATATCGGTTTATCGATATACCGTGCAGCCCTAGCAAGAAGACTTCCTTAAACATGTTGTCATCCGAGTTCCCATCTGTTTTGTCTCCCTAATGGGAGACAGAACAGAATGGAACTCATGTAACGATGCGTGTCCCAGCAAGAGCATTTACCCTCCTTGGTGGATTTTAGAGGGCAATTTTTAGCCCTCCTGTATTTTTCATAATGCCAGGCCTGAAAAATCAAGTTTGATTCTCACAAACTGTTCACTTAAATCTTGTGATATATTCTGAAAGTTTCTTTAACCCTTTGATACTTCTGTACGTCTTATGACGTACAAAATCAAACAGAACATCGATACTTTTTGGTCATTTGTTTTGTAATTATTTTTCGGTTTTTTAAAGTTTTAACCTCAATTCCTATTTTCTCCCGAATAGTGCTCAGTGATAACTGTTGAGCCAAATGTTATCGCAGCTTAAAATACTAATATAATTCTGTTGTCAAGTCTTCTTAACTGGTTGAGTGCTAGAAGCCACTATCAGGGCTTTCAAAAAATGAGGATATTGGATCAAAAGCCAACACTTTCCTTGCTTATATTTCATATTCAGTCAAACACAAATAATATTTTGTTTATATAAATTTGTTTTATTACAAATTATTGGAGAGTGCCTGTGGGCACTCTCCAATAATTTGTAATAAACATGTTTTGAATAAAAATTCAGACCAGCAAAAAGAATCTCGCCCTCAACCAGTTAATCACTAATGTGAAAAATATCTTGTTATTTGTACTTTCCGAAGTTTGACATTGAATTTTTAAAAACGTTGAAGAAACTGAATTCCCAGTGACGTTTTAACATCAGGATAATTGAAGTCTCAAAAGGTTAACTCTTTACCTAACGAATTGGTCACATCCATCTACGTAATTTACAAAGTGAGCAGCTGAAAAAAACAATATTTGTCAAAATTTCAACAAAACCATATCAAGTGACCCTCAATGGAACAAGCTCAAAGAGGTTGTGCAAATGAGGGTTAATGTGAAATGGTTTTATTGAAATTTTTTTACAAATTTTAAAAAACAATAAAATAAAACATTTTTATACCACAGCCTGAAATATCTCAGAAATTTCTCAATAAAACCTTAAAAATATGCATGTGCGTCAAGCTGGTTCAAATGATATCCATATTTGTATGATTTTATTGAAAAATTGTGAAATTTGTTTTCGAAAAATGTGAAATTTAATTTATGTTCTAACAATATTGTGTTAGGTAAAGGGTTAAAGACATGAAAAATTCTAAATATTTTTTGCTTCCTCATGATGAGATACATATACATGTAGCAGCGGTGTCCAGTGAGTCTTGGCTGCCAGTGTAGGCAGTCAAAACTTCAATGGATGCATTTATTTATTTATTTATTTATTTATTTATTTATTTATTTATTTATTTATTTATTTATTTATTTATTTATTTAATTATTCATTTATTTATTTATTTAATCAGAACTTTAATAAAGCAATGCCATTGGTTGACGTGCATAGAAAAACCAAAGTTAATTCTAAGTAAACCTAATTTTCCGCAAGTGATTCTGAATGACTGACAGCTACCAAGTTGTCAGACACCTGCTCTTAAACTGGTGCTGTCTGTCAAACCAAGTTATCAGCTGTAGCCACTCCTACTATGTGTCCCACAAAAAGAAATATCCAATGTCTGCCCCCTCCCCCCCCCCCCCACCCCCATCTCATTGATCGACAGCTATTTAGCATAGAATCTATTCACATACAAAATGACCAGACCACCAAAATGTATGTGCCTGGAAATAATTATTTTGTAAGAAAAAAAGTTTCTATTTATATAATAGAAATATTAAATTAACGTTCAATACGTAAACAAACAACATTTATCGTCAGCAAATCAATTTAGTCGGTCTCAGAATTGCACACATTAGGGAAATGGTGTTCACTTTATGTTGACAATGATTTCTATTACACAAATATATGAGGAATAAAGACCACTTTATGATCATTGACAACAAAAAAACTGGTAGAAATTGAGCTTTTTCTTGAAATTTTTCAACAATTTTCTCTCATTTACTGCCTCTAAACCACTTTTAACCCCTACACACTGATGTCAAAATATCTAAATTTCAGGCCGAAAAAATTTCCCATAACGCAACTAGAAATTTAACCAATTCAATCTCGTTTGACAGAGCTCATTGAGCTCTGTCACACGAGATTGAATTGGTTAAATTTCTAGATGCATTATGGGAAAAAACAGCTTCCTGAAATTTTGGTATTTTGACATCAGAGTGAAGGGTGTTAATGAAGTTTTTTACATATGTTTGTAGCGAGTGCTCATGAGTGGTCTCAGTACTAAAATGTAACACAAGTTTATGTGAATTGAAAGCCTTTTCATTCTTGTTTGTGGCAAAAAAGCAGTTGAGATTGAGATTTTTCTTCAAATTTCATGCTCCTGTGGGGAGCCCCGAGATAGATAACTGGTCTTACAGGTTCCAAATATCATTTGAACTATTTATTCCACTTAATAGCAGTGGCTTACATCATATTCTGTTGAAAAATGTCATTCAAATATGCAGATAAGGACCTAATGGGAGATGGTATTTTTCAAAAGTAATATGCGCAGCATTCAAGCCCCACCCCATAATCCTAGGGGCTAGTGCTGCACGGTATATCGATGAACTGATATATACCAATATTCAAACCAATATCGATTGAATACCTGTGTAATTACAAAAATATTGGTTTATCGTCATTATTTATTTACCCGCAGTTTAATTTTCAAGATGTCTTTAGTTTTTTTAACTGTAGCCCCGAATGAATAATATTATCCTTTATCCAAGGAATCGTCTGTTTGTGCCCTTGTAATATACAAATTCAGCAGTTGTAAAAATAATTTCATTCCAATGAGGGGTCACATGATATAGTTTTGTTGAAATCTTTGGGGAAAATCTGATGAATTAATTTTGAAAATAATAAATTTTGATATCGTCTGCTTTGGAAAAAGGTTTTTCGAACTGCATCATCAATGTTCTCTAATTAGTTCCAACTGTGATGCCTCGAGTCTCAATTGTGGTACTTGTGTTCATATATACTCTCCCAAAAAAGAAAGTATGCATGCTAAAAAATAACACAAAAAAAAGATATATATCATTTTCATTCATGGAAATTTTATTCAATCACAGATGAATCAAGACAGGTGGTCTCTCAAGACAGTGGTCTCTCAAGACAGGTTTTACTGTACACAGAACGCGCATGTGAATGGGTTAATCGATATGGCATGAGTACCAGTGAGGAAGGATAGAACAAGAGGTTGCAGGCCACGAGTTTTATCTTTTTGCGATGGTACAAGTGCCAAATCAATTAACCCATTCACACATGTGTGTCATTCTGTGTTTATTACATGCCATCATGTCTATAAAAGCAATTATTAAAAAGACATTCAGCAATTCATTTGACGACAATGAACAAAAAGAACACATTTTACTGTCAACCAAATTTGCGAGGGGAACCCGTGTAACTATTTCGTCCCCTGAGTTCCAATGTGTTCTATGTGCCTGCTGGCACATAGAACACATTGGAAGTCAGGTGACGATTTTCCGCTATCGCTAGTGATTCAAGTTTTAATCGCGTTGCATGATTTGTAGAGAATTCCAGTGAAATTTCATTTCTATTTAAAAAATAGTCTGTCAACGATATCCATTCCATACATATGTGCGGAACAGATTTTCATTTTCCGCAGTTTCCGGTTTAGCGTTACTGTAGATGGGCATTACATAGAACAGGCATGTAATAAATTCCATGGAGGGTCAAAAACTTCTATAAATGTGGGCACTTCTGTAGATGTTGGAGTAATTCTTAGTACATGTACAGTCGCCATGAACTGGTCATAATGCAGGGTTTCCACTAGACCGGCTGCTGGTCCATCGACCAGACCCATTCCCACCGCCGATCATACTATGATCAGTCAGAAAAGCTGGTGGTTAAAATGTCGAGTTCAATGCTGTATCGTAACGACACTCGGAATCCTTTGTTTCCATGTAAAATAGGCATAATTATGTTGTATACTATGCCTACTATTACTGGCGACAACCTGATACTTTATAACCCCCAGACAAGGGGGGAAACAAAGTTCAAATTCTAAACGTTGCCTATAAAATTTCGGACTCAAATTGTCGTGTTTGGTCCGAAATCACTGGCTTTTATTTCGAGCGATAAATGATGTAATTTCACGTCACACATCCGCATCATGGTTCTTTTCGAATATTTCGTTCTCTCTGCATTTCCAATTATTTACGTTGCCACGTATCGGGTTATATAAAAAAATTTAGGTCAAGCGTCGCAGTCACAGTCAGGATTCGTGGATTTTGTGTTGTTTTGGGTTTGTATTTTTATGAAACCTCCAACCAGATGTCGTACTGTTTGTCCCGTGGGAATTTAGAAAATTGTAGGTGGAAAAAATCCATATTTTCCACTTCAATTATTCAGCATTTTAGTGACCAGAATGCCCCCAGAGACCACCTAAAAATCCAAATTTTCCCCAAGACCAGGCTCTATATGCACGTGCGTGCCTTAGGCACATGCAGCAGATGCCGTTTCACTTTCTTTAAACTACCAGACCCACAAATTTTCCCCGAGCGGAAACCCTGCATAATGAACAGTGCTTCCTTATGCCTAAGTAAGCAATGGTAGTCCACATAGAGGGCCTTTCAATGGCATTTTTTAATCATTTATGACAGTCCATGCAAATAGATCCATTTTTTATTACACGCCTGTTCTACAAGTTCCTCATCTACAGCAACACCAAACCATGCAGAAAGTTAAAAAATTTATAGTAATTTATATATTTTTTATACTTACCAATGACCCAGACATAGCTGCTGGTGCTAACTCTTAAAATATAGGGCCAAACACAAATTTTGCCCCCCAATCCCCAAAATTTGCATCTAAAACTAAAGAAAACATGTCCAGAGAGGCCCTCCACACCTCGCCCCCACTGCGCATGCGCAGTGTCAAGGACGTTCCGAAATTGGCGCCATTTATCATTCTAATAACCAGTGCCTGGTAAGCGCTATGTACTCAGCGGGGAGGCAAGAGTTCCCAACTCCTGGGAGGGCCATCCCCGTCTGGGTCATTGGTAAGTATAAAAAATATATAAATTACTATAAATTTTTTAACATTTTTATACTGTACCAATGACCCAGACATAGCTGAATAGTAAAAAGGCTGGAGGGCCAAGGACATAGAGCAAAATGGAATACGCTCAATAAAATAAAATAGAGTCATCCCCTGTAGGGAAAAGAAGTAATAGGCCTTACATGTATCTTTCTTATTTATGATAAATTAGAAAGATACAACACCTTCCAAAAATTGAGCTTCATACATCCATGTACTCTATTAATATCCAATAATCCTTATACTAATAATTTTTAAAGTAAGCCAATAATAAAGTAAGTCTAGAGAATAGAGACTCTTATACTCCTAAAAGTGTGTGAGAATTGCATAATCATGTCCGTTGACATATGCAATATTCAAAAGCTATACTTTAAAAACTAAGACTTGAATGAATTTTATAAACTTAAACTTCTCACTAAACAACCATCCTAAAAACAGCTCAGAATTACTAACTCCGGAGGAGGTATCCCCTTGTTTTCATAGTAAAAACAGGTGACCCAAGGGAACACCCTCCCCCCCCCTTTTTCTTGCCCTGGGTCAAATAGCCCAGAGCGAAGAGGGCAGCCGAACGGAGACACTGCCGAAACAGACAGCCTACCTAGCTATAGTAGCAACTGTTAAGTGAATGACATTCTGAGCAGTAGATAATAGACCTAACAATAGAGGCCTCCAGAAATGGACTCGATATTTCTGAGATAAAATTCATGAATGGATGGCTGAGCGCAATGAGCAGCCTTCAAAAATCTATAATAGAACACTATTAATGTAAGCCCAAGAAGTAGAAGAACTCTTACTTCATGAGCCGAAATCTTAAGCACAACTGCTAAGCCAATGATATACCATAAGCAGTACGCTAGTTAATAGAATCCATTAACAATAAAATGGAGCGTAACGTCCTTCTACTAGACATCAAAGACAGAAGAAGCTTACGCCCTTGTAATAAACAGATATCTGTTTATAAATACATAAACTGTACCCGGAAAGAGTAAAGGCCTATGCCCATACGAAGACGGAAGGACCTTAAAATAATAGGTTCCGGATAATAGGAGCCTAACTCTTATGCAACAATCCAACCTAAATAGTAACGGAAGTATTGATTCCGAAACTATGAAAGTGAAAATCATCCATCGATAGTGCATGAAACTCACTGACTCTACAGTAAAAGAGAAACCAACAGAATTACTGTCTAAAAGGTCAGAATTTGACAACTACTGTTTCCAGAGGCTCAAATGATTACTTAGCTAAATAAGAACCTGAAGTTAAAATCCGTATAGGAATTTAATCTAAAGATTCTAAGTCTATTTATCAAAAAGTTACTAACTGACTTAGATAAAGAGACAAAAGACTCAATTGTAAACTATCGTAGAGTGCATAGGTATGAGGTAACATAAACCTATAACCTAAATAACAACAGGCTGCAGTAGATCTTGTGAAACAAGTATACTAAAAAATAGCAATGAGTAGTATGGAGGGATCAACCATATGAACATAATGATCCCTACACCACGACGGAAGAGCCTCCACTTTAGTCGCATAGAATAGCGAAGAAGAGGATCTCCTATAGTAAGAAATCGCGTCCAAAGCTCGTCCAGTACAGTGCTTACAATGCAATATGGACCACACAACGGAAAACATGAAGGTTGCGACCTTGCTGGTTGTGATAAAAATGACACGATTTACCCAGTGAAAAAAGATCCTCACATAGAGGAAGATTTCACGTTAAGATCCACAGTAGACAAGAGAGTAAATTACTCATGATCTCTGTGAAGATAGAGATGCTATCAACAGAAATATATTGTGGTTGTTTATCTTAGCAATACCTGCTAAAAACAACAGCGCCGGAGGATACGCGTATCCTATCATTCTGTCCTATAGATCAATAGAGCGTTAACAGTATTAGCTCAGAGATCTGGACAAGCCAACACATACGTCTGCAATTGATTAGCCAACTGTGTCATAAATAAAACATCATTGGGCGCTCCCATAGATAGCAAATCTGATTGAATACTTGTTTGTTGAGAGTCCATTCTGACAGCAACAAGCGACCCGTAAGAGAACGGGAGTGCGATAAAACAATCAGACGACCCAGAATATGACGGACCAAAACTGAACTTGGTGTACTATAACCAACAGACGGATTCTTTCCATTAAATTAAATAACGGAAACGAAAGAGTGCCTCCCTGGTTCCGGAGATACGCCACTACTGTCGAATTAAAGGACAGGAATTTGGGCATGCGTTTCTGAATAATGTTCATGCAATGACATAAAGCAAGCCTAAAAAACATTATTCCGCGGAAGTTAACTGATAGCTAAAAGACTGCGGAACCCAAAGACCCTGGCACTTCGAATCCGTAGGGATCAGTATATATCCCAATCTGTTTGACTGGCAACCGTCATAACAGCCACACTCGGGTCCGGCAACTGCGGCGGCACTCTCTGAGTCAACCACCGAATGTTTGCCCCAGTCTGAATCTCTTGTAACACTAGATAGACAAGAGAATGTATAAATCAAGCAATTCATGGATTGCCGGAAAGTTGCCGTCGAAGAGAAGCTCCTCCGAGAACGAAGCGACTCTGAGAGAGTTCTTAACCTACTATCCACGCGTGGATGTAGCTAGGGCTGCCTCACGTCTAACCAACTCCAATCAGCCACTGAAGGGCGGAGTTATACGTGAACAAACTACTGCCCTCAAAAGAAATTACATTGAGAATAATATCCCGTAAATCTTTTCTTGAAGACGTAATGATAACGCCTCAGTAAGGCGGATTACGTATAATAAAGCGTCTAAGTTAAGTCTAATATACATAATGTCGTTCCCAACATTGAAATTGGAAAAGACATAAACGGTGAAAAAGAATATATGCAGTCTTTAATCACACCGTCTAGACGCATATGAACTCTCGGTATGCCCTGTTCTGCCAAAATAAACTATATGTAAAAAAGATAAAATGGCAGAAATGAGCCACGCGGACAAGAAACTAAACTATCATGCTTAGTAGCCGTCTTGTATATATATAAATATATAGCGTCGAAAAATAAAACACATGTTGTAATGACAATATTGGACTGCGTCGGTAAGTCAGGGACAAAGTCCCTGTACCGATCGAAAAATCCGAGTCCAATGACGCTATAAGTCTCTTATCCAAGATCGCAGCAATGAAGTCCGAAAAATAATCACTGGAAGAAATGCCAGAAGATATGAAAGGCATCTTCCGATACTACTAAAGGGAAAACTCGAAATCTTTCGAATCCCTTTCGCCATCCTGTCGGACCCTATAAAGCGTTCGGTCGTCCGTAGCTTGATGCAACCGCGGACCGCACCGACCCAGCGCCGTCGGATAAATCCTGATTCGACCGAGAAACCGTCAATTGCTGGGATGCTGCGAAACAACTGTGCTAACTCGGATAGCACGTCCGTCACTGAGGCCTGAGGAGCAGCGGTCTTACGATGCATTGCCGCAGGAAGCTCCGAGATCGTTACCCCGTGCATACTTCCAATATGCGAGCGAACGGAGTGTATAGGCCTCGTGTCCCTTGGCTACCGGATGGCGCGACCTATTCGCTGTGGAATCACTGAATGCCGAAACTGATCGGATACTCGAGGTCACGTAGCCAATGTGCGGTCGTGTGCCCTGCTGTGAGGATGAGGAAGCATTAAAGACAGTCTCTCGGACTGTCAATATAACGGAGCGTCCCGAGCAACGGACATATGCTCCGAATGTAAAATATCTGAACCACAACATGCGGTCCCCTATGTTGTTGGCTTCCTCCGATCTGTCCTCAATCTGCCGTCACTGGGTGAGTACTAAAGTAATTAAAGTGCTCGCATCACCCAAATCTCCTTCCTAGACCGCAACGGACGAACCCGGCAGCCGAACCATTCGATGAATGTACGCTACACCGGGTGAGCTAGCGAATGTCACTCCGTAAGCGATAGACATATTCCATGAGCACTTATTGCCGCTAACTCTTCATTAACTATGACGACAGAGGCACACTTTTGAAAGACATCTCCATAACTCTTCGAACAAGAAACCAGAAATGCTTGGATAGCAAGCATAAAATAATAATATATATAGCGTCGTTCAATAATTCGAAAGTTTGTGTGACATTATTGGACTATGTCGGAACTGAGGGACGATGTCCCTGAACCGAACCAAAAATTTCTAAGTCCACCGACGCTATCAGTTTCTTATCCGGCATCGCAGCATATGTTGTTCCGAAAGGGAAAGCTTGAAATCCACCGAATCCCTTTCGGTATCCCGTCGGACCGGATGAAACTTTCGGACGTCCGTACCCGCTTCCGCGGAGCGTCCCGACCCAGCATCGTCGGATAAAATATATGCGACAGATTCAGTTGATGCTGGGATGCTGCGATAAACTGTGCTATTAAGGAAAGCACGTTCGTTCCCGAGGCCTGTGCAGTAGCGGACTTACGATGCATTGCCGCTGGAAGCTCCGTGTACGTTGACTCCCGCATACTTCCTATGCGAACGTCCGGAGTCTGCAGACCTCGAGTCCCCGGCTACCGACCCAGCGCTGTCGGATAATTCTCGATCCGACACCGTTTCTGTCGGCTGCTGGGATGCTGCGATAAGCTGTGCTATGTGCACAAGAATGTCCGGCGTCGAGACCTGCGGAGGCGCAGTCTATCGCTGCTTCGCCGAGGGCAGCTCCGCATCAGATGGCTCCCGCATACTTTTCCTATGCGAACGTCCGGAGTCCATCGGTCTCGAATCCCTGGCTGCCGGATGGTGTGACCTGGTCGCCGAAGAATCCTTGATCGGCGAAGCTGGTAATATATCGGCGGTCACGCAGCCAAGGTGCGGTCGTGTGCGCTGACGAGAAGAGGAAGCCTTAGCAGTCTCAGAGGACTGCCTATACAACGGAGCGTCCCGAGCGACGGACGTATGCTCCGCTAACGACACATTTGTACCACAACATCTGGGGCCAGATGTTGTTGAACGAGAGAGGGGCCTCTCTCGCTTGCCGTCCGGATGGACCGGAACGAGCTATGAACCGGACTAAAAGGCTTCCTCCGTTCTCCCTCCGATCCGCCGTCACTGGGTGTGCATTAAGTTAATTTTATAGTGCTCGCATCACCCCAAAATTCCTTCTAGACCGCAACGGACGAACCCGGCTGCCGAACCATTCGGTGAATGGACGCTACACCGGGCGAGCTAGCGAACGTCAAAGGCCGTCGAACCTACTAGGGTCCTCTTAGGCAATTGGCGTATTACATGAGCACTTTTCCGCTAGCCCTTCATTAATTGTGACGACGGAGGCACACTGTTGGAAGACATCACAGATACATCACCCTAATCTTGATCGTCTGAAATAGAAATTGATAAAGTAGAGTGACCCTGCGGGGAAAGGACCGGAGTGTCCAAATCCCCAACAACATACCGTGACATACGCTTCCCATATTGTCATCGAAATCATACGATACAGAACCGGAGTTAATGCGAGTACACTGACCACATATAGAATGATAATAAGGTCAGAGGAAGACTTCCTCTTAAAACAATAGATCAATATCCTTTCAATGTGAAAAGAAAACAAGTCCTGGTACTCGCACTAACCCCTGGCAATCAAAATACATAATAATAATATGATCCATTAATATAGAAAAAATAATTGAAATCAAAATATTTTGAAAAAATATTTTTTCAGAACAGCCCAAGTTTCTGAAAAGTAACGTTGAGCCCCAATGGATCCCAAGCCTAAGTGTGGACAAAAATTTTAAAAATATTTTAAACAATTTATTCAACACTTACGAACAATAATAATGTATCTAGTTATGATTGAAATAACATAAAGATATTATTATTTAGAAATCCCCCCCTCACACAGAGGGCTGTTGTAAATGTAAACAATGAGTGTAAAAACACTAAAATAAGACTCCAGGCACCCAGGCCCGAAATCAGTTACCAAAAATACACCATCTGATGCAAAACAGAGACTTCCAGGGAAGAAACTGCAGAACATCAGATGGTAGATGCAGAACACAACGCCTAACCACCCGTAGGTGAAGACGTAAACATGGGGAAAGAACAGAATTCATTCTGTTATTCAGCTAAACTCCCAAGAAATTTTAGTAATAATAATTACAGAAATTATGCCAAAAGCATGGGAGAATAGCAAGGGGGAACTTAAAGGACAGGGAGAGAGGAAAAACACTTGTAAAAACAGTGTAACTAAATAATCAGAATGACAACAAAATGGCTGCTGCCTTGAAAATAGGTAACTTAACATAATTTCATTAAAAAATTTTAAGTTACAGCCCTGATAATATTCTGTCACACATTCTTTTCCTCTCCTCCTTTTCTATCCTCCTTAGAATCACCATTTCACTAATATTTATTTGTCTGGCATCATTTAAACTGAGATTTAAAAGCACAAAGATCAGTCAGATGTTAACTGATGAAGGGCCAAACTTAGAATGATAAATGGCGCCAATTTCGGAACGTCCTTGACACTGCGCATGCGCAGTGGGGGCGAGGTGTGGAGGGCCTCTCTGGACATGTTTTCTTTAGTTTTAGATGCAAATTTTGGGGATTGGGGGGCAAAATTTGTGTTTGGCCCTATATTTTAAGAGTTAGCACCAGCAGCTATGTCTGGGTCATTGGTACAGTATAAAAATATGAACATGTGTGCTGAACGGAAATCATTGACAGACTATTTTTATAAAGAAGCGAAATTTCACTGAAATTTTCTACAAATCGTGCACTGCAATTACAATTTGAATCACTAGCGATAGCTAAAAATCTTCCCCAGAGTTCCAATGTGTTCTATGTGCCACTAGGCACATAGAACACATTGGAACTCAGAGGACGAAATAGTTACACAGGTTCCCCTTGCAAATTTGGTTGACAATAACAGGGATTGTGTCACTTTTCTGTATTCTAGAGATAAACTTAGCATTTATCCTATTATATCTTGTTTGACAGAGATCTATGAGCTCTGTCAAACAAGATATAATGGATTAAATGCCTGTATTGCCAATACAGTATTGGATGTACTGAGGCCAAATAGGTGTATAATCAAGAGGCCCCATGGGGACTGAGGGTGCTTACCTGACAAAGTAGCCTCAATATCAACCCAGGGAATTGATTTGAACAAACTTGAATCTCACCCCTCCCCCCCCCCCCCCCCAAGGATGCAGTATACCAAATATCAAAATATTCCGACTGCTGGATCTGAAGAAAAAGATTTTTAAAGTAAATTCCTCATTTTGAACTAAGTTCTAATTCGTGCTCCCACAGTGAGCCTAAATATGAACCCAGGGACTTGACTTGAACAAACTTGAATCTCACCCCCCTAAGGATGCTGCATACCAAATATCAAAAGATTCTGATTGTTGGATCTGAAGAAAAAGATTTCAAAAGAATATTCCTCATACTGCACTAATTTAAACATTTGGGCTCCCATAGAGAGCCCAAATATGGACCCAGGGTTTTTATTTCAATCAGCATGTGAAACAATCTTCCAAAGAAGCTATATGTGAAATTTGAAAGCTTTTGGAGCAGTGGTTTGGGAGAAGAGTAGTCTTAAATGTTTTCCCATTACCCACAGTGTTAAAAAATGCTGACTCAGCACTTTTTCAAAGTCCCGAAAAAGTACTCTATGAAAAAACTGCCAGCTAAGTTTTTGGACCGTTCCATTCTGTTGGTCCTAAGGAAGCTTCCCACGAAATACGAATTCTCAGTGCCATGAAGTATTGGAGATATGGCCGTTTTATTTTTTTTTCTATTTTTAGCTCCTGCGATTCCCATGGGGGCAAAGGAAAAAAGGTTTTGGGCATAAATTAAGTACTTATGACTCAATAAGCCCTCATATAAAATTTTGAAAATAGAAATTTTGGGCGGGGTGCAAATTCTTGCCCCTCCCATAACAAATGCAAATATAGCTCCTCAAACTTCTCTTCACCAAACCTGAGTCGACACCTCTACAGGAAGTACCACACCAAATATCAAGTCTCTGCTACTTCTGGTTCATGATAAGAAGATTTTTTAAGATTTAAGCACACTTTTTGAGCATGACACTACTGAGGGGTGAGGCAATTTGACATGAACAATATCAAAATATGCTGTCATAACAAACTACTATCTCAAATTTCAATTAAATTGGAGGAGACAGGGGAGAGTCAGGGTAATCTCTAGACAGGTTACAAGATTTTTTATTCAATTAACAGGAGTTTACTCTTTTACCTATATTCAATTAGCAAATTTGTACTGGAGGTATGGTAAATGATTTTTTGTTGGGAAATTATATTCAATTAACAGGGTTATTCAGTTTAGAGATATCCAATTAAGTGGGCTCCACTGCAACTAATAATTCAATGGTAGATCGTTGACTTTGAAATCGTTGTCAATTAGGGGGGCAGGCCTGGCCGTTTGAGGGGAGCTATTGCTCCGGCTCTCCTTGGCTCTCCTAAAGGCAAATTGAGGAGAGCCATAATTGCTCTCCTTAAACTGTAATGGCTCTCCTCAATTTTCATATTAATAGCCTTGAATAATTGATATTAGTGCAGAATAGCTCCCCTGAAACAGATTTAAGAGGGCCATAGTGGCTCCCCTGGATTTTTCAAAAGGCCAGGCCTGGGGGGGGGGGGGGGGGGGGGGTCCAGTGATTAGTCAAGTAAATCATGACAGGCCTAATGTTACCATTTGACATCACCATTGTATCAGCCATAGAATTAATCTGATTTGTTGAGTATTTGTCCAATGACAATGTGGGGTACACGAGAGGTTTATTTACTGAACAGTTCTTGTTAGCTTTAAAAGTTGCCATGGTCATTTCATGATGTGGGTTTGGGGCTATGCCTATGGGTAGGGTCCTATTGTAACATATACCGGTACATAAACTCCAAGCCTCAAACCTCTAATCATGTTACCAGGCAAGCCTGAAAATAAGCAGACTGTCATCTGCAAAATGAGGTCCCCAGAGGGTGAATTTGGTGATGCTACCCTGCACAGCAGGGTAGCATCACAAAATTTACCCTCTGTGAAACTCAGTCTGAATCAAGGTCTCAAGCCAAAACAGAAAGATGTACCTAGAGGATAAATTGACCCACTGTATGGGATAGCATCAGCAAATTCACCCTCTGGGAACTTCATTTTGCAAATGACAGGTTGTTTACATTCAGGCTTGTTACCAGGTAGTATCAATTAATCACAATACCTTATAAATCATTTTTATTCAGTTTACAGGGATTTACTGTGTAACATATTTATAATTCACAGGTTGACTTTATACTATTAAAATATACATACATGTATACAGTGAAGGGTTTTGTGTTTATAAGCTACAAGTGTGAAGCTGAAGTATAAAAGACTCTGGAATTTATGTTAACAAATACCAGGTCTCCTCACCTACTTTTCATTTCTCATTACTCTCTATCAGGGGGCGCGGTGGCTCAGTTGGTAGAGGTGCAGGCTGCAAGCCGAGAGGTCCTCGGTTCGAATACCACCTGCGGCAACCGCGTTGTGTCCTTGGGCAAGACACTTCACCCCCATTGCCCACGTGGGAGCACGGTGACACTGTGTACTAAGGCGTACTGCACGTCGATGGTGCACCTGTCTTCAACCAATGCTAACCCTGCTTGTGTGGAGTTGGTATGTTGAGGAACTGACAGTCGCTCGCCATTGCTCGGTGGTTCTCTCCGGGTACTCCGGCTTCCTCCACCCGTAAAACTGTCACGGTCATGGTTAGCCATTGTGCCGAAATATGTGACCTTAAACACCAATAAATAAATAAATGCTCTCTATCAGATTTTCAATAAATTTAGTGAAAAACATTGGGATGATATCCTTTTGTGTCACTTTTACACACCACATTCAGGTGCTAGGTGCCAATAATACACACTTTCCTCGGGACTGTCTTGTGTTCTGTTTGTATTTTTGAGTGTCACCTGCTACTAGAAATGAAAGTGCCAATGACAATGCAGCTCAACTTATCCAAGAAGAGACTGAATTAAATGTAAGCTCCAGTAATCCCAAGTCATTCAATCAAGTTTCTACAGAAAAGACATCACACCAAAGCTACACATGAAATTTGAGAAAGATCAGGTGAGAGATGTGGCCTGTAGGGTGTGCTAATGGAATTGTTGACAATTTACATGTATATGACAAATCTTGGACACTGGTGGCATGTTTTTCAATGAAATTCAGAAAAATTTGATAGCTCCCAACCATCTAGATATGACACCAAAGCTATATATGACATTTGACAAAGGTCAGCAAGGTTTTGCAAATTTGTTTTTTGCAGGACCCATTTTTGGGTCCTGCAAATATTTTCTGCAGGACCCATTTCCAACATGTGTCTTAATCACACAAATTGTGCTTACTTATCTTCAAATATGTAGATTGTTCAACCACCACATATCAAAGTCTATTGCAGTAATCATGTTTATAGAAATGCATCTAATTTTATTAAATTTTTGAATCGGTGTCGCTGACAAACAGTTTTCCTCTTCACCATTTTGATTGAAAGAAATGTGAAACAAAACACTGAAAAATTGCTCCTGATTCAAATATTATTTGTACAATACTGTACCCGAACCAGCTTGTTGATTTCACAACTCACAAGCAGCAGTTGCTACGGTGTTAACAATGTCAATTTCCATCATTCCTGAAGCCAGAATGAGATAGTTGATTTCACGCATAGCAAAATTGACATGTCTTTCATTTACCGTTTTGCTTATCATGCAATGCAGTGGGGACGAACTTTGCAAAGATTTGCAGGGACAGAAATATGCTGCCGCACTCTATATGAGCGATGGTATTTGTGGCGTCATTGCCGAATGCAGTCATAAATTCTGAAGGCTGAAGAGATCTTATTCACGAAAAAAATGCTTATATTTTTGGCTGGAACAGAAAATGGGTCTCCTTAACAAGCATTTGCGAGAACGTTGCGGGAAAGAAACGACCGTTCTCGCAATTTGCGAAACACTGTCAGGTGAGAAATTTGGCTTGCAGGGTGTGCCAATGAAATTGCCGACAAATCCAAGATGGCTGCTGGCAGCCAAGTTTTTCAACAAAATTTATAAAAATTTGAAAGTTCCTATCTACACATCACACCAAAACTAAATATGAAATTTGAAAAAGATCGAGTGAGAGATGCAGCCTGTAGGGTGTGGCCTGTAGGGTGTGTCAATTTATTGGCCAAATCTAAGATGGCCACTGCCAGCCATGTTTTTCAACAAAATTTCGGAAAAATTTCATAGCTCCCATTTTGACATTGCTCCAAAGCCACGAATGAAATTTGGAAATGTTCAGGTGAAGTCTGTGGCTGTAGGGTGTGCTAAAGGAATTGTGGACGGATATAGAAACGTACGGATGGGCGGATTGCAACCCATTCCAATAGCTCATACTTGACGTTGTGAAGTTGAGCTAAAACAGTTAAAAACAGTTAAAACTTGGGATGACATCAAAATTCTTCAAAATGCAGTGACAGAGCTGGGTGGGGGAAAATTCCCAAACTCTCGGCTTTGTTTTCATTATCTATTTGTTTATATTTTTGGTCAAGGTCACCAGGTCAAAAATGCATACATGTCGATATGCAATGCTGTCTAAAATCAAATAATGAGAAAGATCGCCTTAATAGTACACACTAGTATTATATGGAGACTACTCAACTGCCATATTACTTGCAAGGAATCATGACACCTGTTTGAATTACGCGATTGTTTTTTGATGAAGATTCATTGTATCATGTAATATGAACATGTGAGCCAGCCATGGAACTCATCTTCAATAAAAAAAAATGCAGACAGTGTTGTCCTTTCCCCAAATGCAGTCCTGTCAGTGTTTTGAATGCCTAGCTTTGTTCTTGGATATCTGAAGCACATATTTGGCCACAAGTTGTTCTCCAGGTATATTATTATATTATCATTAGTCTGGCATGAATACGGTAGCTGCCTTTCTGGAACCATTGATACCTGCAGTCAACTCTTTGAGTTGAATGCATATATTTGAAATGTCCTATACATTACAACCTTCATTTTGAAGTATAATTTGTATATATTTAATTTGAATTTATGGAATTTCAAGGGGTGGGGATTTCAAAGTAAACAAATTTTCCTTACTTACATTGCACCTTTATTTATTTTTTTCTACAACATTCGATGTGGATCATATTTTAATAACATCTGAATAATAAAAATTTGGAACACCAGCATTCAACCACCAGAGAGACAGCCCTCGCAATTGGCTTTGGCAATCGGCATTGCTGAAGCGATTTGCTGCAGCAAACGGCGCTGACTACGACACACAGTTGCCGTAGTAGAAATAATCCGCAGTGGTGTTTGACTTGTCCAAACTTGGACCCAAAGTCCGTAATATACTTTTTTGGTTTGGTACATCCTGTTCCACAGGATGTATGAAACCAAAAAATTATATAACGGACTTTGAGTCCAGGTTTGGACGAATGTGTGACATGCAGTAGTTCACTGTGCACAACGAGAGACACACACCGGTAGCTGAAATCGGAAACTCGCAGCCAACGTTACACTTACTTAAACTTTTTGTCATCGGTTTGTTTATTGTGATACCCCTCTCAAAAACAATTGAATTTGCGCTGTACACATGCGCATCTTCTCCATATATAAATATGTGTGGGGGTTTCCCAGACTGAGTTCTACATTTACAGAAAATGGGTCAACATTCATTTTTTGATTCCAGGGAATGTACATAAATACAGGTAAACGAATGGCATGTTTTTTTCTGAGAAATAAGTTTGAAATGTATTTTACTCAATATTCAGCTCAGATGAAATTCATTCGTTTTGCAGTCCCACAAATTTCGATCGCAAACTGACAAATCGACCGTGCATATGACATTGCAGGGGTGGATTCAAGTAAAAAAAAAACTAATTTTGTCATCTAAAATATGAAGTGGATTTCCACCCCAAAAGCCACGAGAACGCTTCTTTTGATAGCAGATTTCAAAATTTTCCTAGGGCGGCACCCCCCCCCAGACCCCCGCTAAAAAAATTGTGCATTCGTCACTCCCTGCAGATGCCTTTGGCATCTGCATGTATTGCCTTCCCAGAAATGCCGTAGTAACTGCCGAAGCACATAAAATTTGCTACGGCAAACGACTGCCAAAGCCCAAAAATTTGAATTGCAAGGGCTGGATAGATTGAGGTGGTAATAGGACAGACTGACACTGACTGACTGACAGACAGACACACAGGTGGAAGAACAGAGTGAAATACACACATGCAGTCCCCCAGTAATAAACAGACAGAGTTCTCTATACTACATCTCAGTGGGGGGGCCGACAAATTCCACGGTAATTAATGTTCTCTCATTTTTTTATCAAATCAGAAAAAAAATATTAAATGATGCTTTCCTGCCAATGTTATTTTGTCACTGCTTGTGGTAATTCTATGGAATATGTAGCAACAATTGAAGAGGTTTGCCCTCAAGAAGTTGGTTATTGTTTGTCAGGTGAGGGAAAATATGATAACCTTAAAGAAGGTGTAAATTGTGGTGGCAATAGTCGCGATCGTTCGTCGTTGTCATCTCCAATGCTTTCCATTTCGGAGTTTCTCCTCCATACAAGACAGATCTGATGATTCTCAGCCTCACGTGATGTGCCTACTGAATGAACTTCCTCCTTGTGAAGAGTTGCATTGACCTGTTACTGAGGCTGGAAACAAGCAGACTGCTATCTGCAGAATGAGGTCTCCAGAGGGTGAATTTGGTGGGTACATCCTGCAAAGCAGGATAGCATTACTAAATTTACATTCTGTAAACCTCAGTCAGAATCAAGGTCTCAGGCCGAAGAGAAAGAGGGACCCAAAGGATAAATTGGGGGACTCCAGCCCACTGCATGGAACAGCATCAGAAAATTTCCTCTCTGGGGACCTCATTCTGCAAATGACTGATTCTTATTTCCAGGCTTGACTATAGAGAACTCGTGATATAGATCTTTATGCCACTAAACCTTATCCCTTAAAAAAGATCAATATTGAGAAGAATGAACACCAGCTCAGTCATAGCAGGTGAAAACTCAAAGGCTGATTAATTGTAATCGTGACAAATTTATGTACGTTTGAGTCAATCATGTTAATGCTAGCAGTAAAAAATTCTGAACTTTTGTATTAATAATAATACATTCATCCAGTGCAACAGGTAACGGAATTTAATTTTCTGCCGTTGTTAAATTGTTTTCAAGTTGGTAAGTGCATTTTAATATTAACTGATGGTGAAAAGTATTTTAAAATCATTAAAAACATTAAATAAAATCATCGTCCTTTCTCGCTCATAACCGGGTTGTTTCTCCCCAATAAAGGAGGCGAAACGACCCGGGGAGTAATGACTCGGGGCGAACGGGAATTGGGGCGAAAAGACCCGACACCCGTGAAACAAGGTTGTCGGTTGTCACTAAAAAGTGTACTCCGACCCCGACCCCGACTCCGAAATTACCGACTCCAAAACTATTTCTTTTTCTAACTCTGTTATTAATGGATCAATTACACTGAAATTCAACATAAATGTACAGAATTATGTGTAGTATACATAAAATCATATAAATGTTACAAAAAAATTAAGATTTTCATTAAATTGACATTTATTGAGTTTTGACTCACTAAAAAGTGTACTCGTCGATTTCAACGAAATTTCATTCTCTCATTCATATAATACATTCTTCCAGCTAATTTGTTGCAGTATTAAGAATATATTCGTATTTTACGATGTCTTATGCAAGATTTATAATTAATTTGGAAATTAATCGTGCTTAAAATGGAAATTTACTCGAAGATGAGAATCGCCGACTCCGGCTTCATTTGCGGTTGTATGTAAAATTCTAACTTGCAATTGGCGGATCAATAGTCAGAGGTTTTCCCGGATTGTGGTAAGTGACAAAAATCCCTCAATGAGATCTAATTTACTACGACTCTTATCCTGTAGAGTTTAGACTGGGCACAGAATATGTGTGCTGAAAACCATTCACATTTCATCATTCGCGTGATTACTTATCACAGTATTCACAAACAAACAAAACAATATCAATGGTTGAAGTGGATAATACATGGACAATCTATTAATAAACAAAAAACTTATGTTTATTGAATAAAATTATCAAAGACGAACAGAATATTGAGCATTAAAATGTTGTTGCTAAAGGCTTGCACACACAAGACATAAATTTCACAGAGAAAAAGAAGGGTCCAACAAACTGCCTATGAAAAAATCACTTTCAACGCCTTCTCGTGCATGTTAACTGCGTCAGTTACCACAATCCGGGAAAACCTCTGACTATTGATCCGCCAATTTCAAGTTTGAATTTTACATACAACCTCAAATGAAGCCGGAGTCGGCGATTCTCATCTTCGAGTAAATTTCCATTTTAAACACGATTAATTTCCAAATTAATTATAAATTTTGCATAAGACATCGTAAAATACGAATATATTCCTAATACTGCAACAAATTAGCTGGAAGAACGTATTATATGAATGAGAGAATGAAATTTCGTTGAAATCGCCGAGTACACTTTTTAGTGAGTCAAAACTCAATAAAAGTCAATTTAATGAAAATCATAATTTTTTTGTAACATTTATATGATTTTATGCATACAACACATAATTCTGTACATTTATGTTGAATTTCAGTGTAATTGATCCATTAATAACAGAGTTATTAAAAGAAATAGTTTTGGAGTCGGTAATTTCGGAGTCGGGGTCGGGGTCGGAGTACACTTTTTAGTGACAACCGTGAAACAAGCACTCAAATTACGGGAATTGCGATGAATTTCAGTAAACTGATCTCTTGTACACCATCATCGATAGTTCTCGTAAATTTATTATCAGCAAGATGTTGTTTTTAGATGCCGCGAAAAGGCCAGCAGCTAAAGAAGTACTGACGTTCTTTTGTTCATTATCAAACGTTCACGGCGGTCGTCGATGTCCGTATCAGCGATTTATCCTGTTCTGATGTTTATACTTGAGGAGTGAGGACCAATGCAGCAGCCATTTTCTGAGCTTTTCATTGAATGAAACTGAACGTTAGTTACGCAGCGGACGCAAATCTTACTAAATGTACCGTCATTCTATATTTCCACAAAGTAGAATAGCTAAGCTTTATATCACAGGAAGGGAAGAAATATTCTGCTGCAAACGGCGAATAAATTTATAACTGGAGTAACATTTTCTGTTTATTTCGAAGAATCTTCCCAAATTAATTAAAAGTAATTATAACCTAAGCACAAGACAAAACCCATCCGGACAAAACTCCTCAAGGCAAAAACCCTCAACACAAAATACCCCAAGAAAATTGATAAAGGTGAACAAAATCCCCACCCCCAAACACTCCCACCCTCAAAGAAAATTGCATAAAATCCCCCATGACAA
This sequence comes from Pictodentalium vernedei, assembly GCA_031216915.1. Lineage (NCBI taxonomy): Eukaryota > Metazoa > Mollusca > Scaphopoda > Dentaliida > Dentaliidae > Pictodentalium > Pictodentalium vernedei. Next base: position 28,150,991 of record CM062297.1, read on the forward strand.
AATCCCTCTACACAAAATCCTCCAATAATTCTAGTATTTGAAATGCACAGTAAAACCTTCAGTTCTATGCAGAAATGTATTCTTATTATTTTAATAAAAATATGCTAAACGAAAGGCCCTAGGGCTCACATGACAAAGTTGTTTAAAGAAGGATTTAATTAGCATCTATGGCTCTATGTTGGCAGTACAGGGGAATGAAGTCATGTAATTATTTATAACTCAGCCTTGCTTGTCAGATGATTTTTTCAAACACTGAGATACTATAATAACATTTTGTCCGGCGCTGATTTGTCGTGGTCTCGGATGAGAAGTCCTTAATTAACCCTGTAGTCCCAAGTGCGTCCCTATCCCACCTCCTTTCTCCCCCAGAACCTGGAAACGAACGATCGCAGAAATAATGCCCATATTCCCACCAGTAATACCAACTGGGAGGGGGGGGGGGGGGAACTTAGCGACTTAATTTGAATTTGACTCCAGAAGGATGCTGTATACCAAATATCAATTGATTCTGAACGATGGATATGAAGAAGGAGATTTTAAAGATTATTCATTATACAACACTAAGTTAAAATTTAGGCTCATATACGGAGCCCAAAAATGAATACAGGGACTTGATTTAAACAAACTTGAATTTAAGCCTGGCTAGGGAGATGTATACCGAATATCGAAAGATTCGGAATAGTGGCTCTGGAGAAGTAAAATAACGACACTTTAACAGCTAAGGTCATATCGTATCGTCGACAGTTTTACGGATGGAGCAAGCCGGAGTGAACCACCGAGCAACGACGAGCAGCTGCCAGCTCCTCAACATCGTAACTCCGCACTGCAGCACAGGCTGGGTTAGATTGGTTGAAGACATGCGCACCATCGACGTGCAGTACGCCTTAGTATACGACGTTATCGTTCCCCCATGTGGTCAATCGGGGTTAAGTGTCTTGTCCAAGGACATAACACAGGAGTCCGAATCGATCACTCAGACGACCACCCATCCAAGAAACGACCAGGCTCGACGTTGCTTAACTTCTGTGATCTGACGAGAGCCGGTTACCGCAACGCGATGGATGGATGGATGGATGGATGGATAGTTTAATGACCATAACGTACACATGAGACATAAATATAACCATTCAATTCAGTATCTATTACTCTGTACATATATATAATCAACACGTATTTTAGGTGAATCATTTCTTTTTCGAAGAAATGATCTAACCATGTTGCAGATGGCGTTGCATGTATCTATTCTCTTGTTACTCATTATACATATGAATTTTTGTTTGTCGCTCATGTTTGTAAAGTTTTGATTTAGTTCCCAATTTACGCGAAATATTTTTTTCTTAGTTCAGTATATATTGGACAACTCATTATGAAATGTTCTTCTGTTTCGATTTCTGAATTACACGTTTTGCAAATCCTTTCGTTAAGATGTACTTAAGGTTGTTTGTGTCGCCCTTTCTCAATTTCCAGTAATTGGCTACTAATTCATAATTCACAGAAAAGTTTTCTCAAGTCCATATCTTTAACATTCTTCAAATGAGTCTAAATCATGACCAGATTTAAATTCTCTATATGTTCTTGGTTTGTTTGATTTGAACACATTGAATCCGAGTATAAAAAGATTCTGAGAAGTTAATCTGAATATTTATAAATTTATAGATTTATAAAAAAAATTTCTCACACTGGAAAATGTTGAAATACGGACTCCACAGGGAGCCCAGATATTAACTCAAGATCTTGATTTTAATAAATTTGAATCTGACCCGGCGAAGGATGATGTATATCAAAGCGCTCAAATATTTACTCATGGACAAGGTTTTAACAAATTTGAGGTTGTTGTGTCCCAAAAAGCAAAAGATGCTGACAGGTTTTTCCGGTGAAAAAGTTTTTCAAAGACTATTTACCATATGGCATACGTTAAATCAGGCCCCATAGGAACCCCAAATAGCAACCCATTCTGCAGGCCCAAGGTCTCGATTTAGCTTACTGACTGTAAGTAACCATGTAAAGGGTGGGCGATGGTTGTGGAGAATAGCCAGAGCTGTTTAGTTTCTGAACAACTCGCATGGTCTGATATTCGGCGTACAGTTAAAACTAGAAGTCCTGTCATGAACTGAGCGCTTATCTAGGCTTAATTGCGCACAATTGCATTATCGAATGGCATCCAAAGCACAACAGGTTTTCCGGGTTACTCATAACAAACACAGGCAATGTTTCTGTCAATGGACCTCGGTTACCCGGAGGTCCATTGGCTGAAACCTTGTTTGTGCACAGGCCATGTGTACAGAATTTGACAGCCTTACTATGGTCATAACGTGTAGATTAAGGCGCAGATCGACGTGCTATTTGTGCGCATTTCCCGACAGGACTTCACGGAAACGGCCTAGTATAAGCTACATAGCTTGCTGCTGAATCCGTTTCCACCACCCAAACTCATCTGTATCAATTGTATCTATGTTTTCATTACTTGCTGTTGGAAATAAATACTGTTTAAACTAAATATCAACCCAGGGACTTGATTTGAACAAACTTATATTTGACACCCCCGCCCCAAAGGTTGCTGTATACCGAAATTCCAAACATTAAAAGATTTTGACTGGTGGTTCTAAAGAAGAAGATTGTTATTCATACACTGCACTCAGTTACAATTCAGGCTAACTTAGAGAGCACAATTATCAACTGATGAACTTTATTTGAACAAATTTAATCCAACCGCGGCCCTGTAAAGATTATAATAGGGAGTACAAACTTTAACCGAGGGATTTAATTTGAACATACTTCAACTCATCCCCGTTAGGATGCGGTACACCGCAAATCAAACGATTTTTACTGGTGATTCTGGGTAAGAATATTTTGAACAGCTATCCCCATAATGCAGTAGGTTAAAATTTGGGATCCGAAATATCAACACAGGGGCTCGATATGACAAAACTTAGATCTCTTCTTCCCTATAATGCTGTATACCTAATACTGAAAGATTCCGAGTACACACACTAAAAACTAAAGTGTTAAAACTGACACTTTGAAGGTGTTAAACCCATTCAAACTCTTAGGGTTTGATTTTAACACTCAAAGTGCAATGCTTTAAGCTCTTAGACATTACAATCGTCAGACATCTGAAACTTGAATGGATGGTACTTCCCATGTGTCTAGCATTGGTGGTTCTTCCAAAATCGTCCATAATTTGATTTGCGCTTGGTGGGTACATAATTAAAAGGACACAACGCAGATGACGCGGATCAGGCTCGAGAGTTCGAGCCTGATCCGCGTCATCTGCGTTGTTTCCTTTTAAGTGTCGCGACATTACACTTGTCAAGTGGTATTATTGTCAACACCTGTCAAGTTCTGGGATATCTACACTTGAACAAAGTGCTAGTTCAGCACTTAGTAAATGTTAAATACAGCACTTCAAGTGTAGTTTTTAACACTTTAGTTTTTGGCGTGCACTGCAAAAATATAGGTTCTCTTTAGAACAAAAACTGGTTCTAATCTTGTCCCTGAGATGGAACCAGTTCTGTTTAAATAGTATTTATTTCAAACCGAATAAATTTATAAAGATTAATATTAAATATTAACAGAATTAAACATAAATTGAGGGGATTTCAGTCGTAAGTTTAGAGCTTATACGAGATTGTCTCAAATCATTAAAAAAATGGGCGTTGAAAGTTTTCCATTTTTAGCTCCCGAGGTTTGCACGGGGATGTGGGAAAATCTTTTTTGCGTGAATCAAGTATTTATGACTTAATACTACATACCAAATTTGTTTCAAATCGGCTCATCGGTTCAGAAAATAGAAATTTTGGACGGGGGAAAAAATATTGCCACTCCCATAACAAAAGCAAATATTGCCCTTCGGACTTTATTTGAACAAACTTTTTTATACACTTCAAAAGGAAAGTCAGTATCAAATATCAGGTCATTGTATCAATCGGTTCATCAGAAGTTGTTTTTTTAAATTTGTGAGCATTTCCCTCGCCTCTCCCACTGGGGGGTGGGGAGCAAGTTTGTTTGAACAAAATCAAACTGTGATGTCAGAACAAACAGTCATCTCAACAGCCATTGAAATCGGATCAGCGGTTTTGACAACGTACGGAGAGTGATCGCTACCGCTCGCTTTGACTTTCAGTCAGGTATGCTAAAAAGCAAACATGACAGAACTGAAAAGCATGCCCAGGCCTACCCACCCAGGTAGTAAGTTAAAATTCAATAGCATATAATTCCTGGAATAGCCAATGAAATGAAGTTATAAACCTCGTTGTTTCCACTGGCGGACTGTTGTGTGGCTAAGTTTCATCGCAATATCATGGAGAGAGAAAAATTATTGGGAGGGGAGAGGTATGCCACAGGCCAACCTGCCTTTTCTTTCTTCAAATTGATGTCGCCATACCAGGTGAATGTAGCAAGTGCTTCACCCTTCGGAATAAAGTACACTCTTATCTTGTGGAATCTCCTTCTCAAGGTTTAATAATTACGTTAAAAAAGAAAGAGATGCGCAATTAATGACCCGGGGTCGGCCACTGACCTTCCTTATGAGAGTTATATCAACACCTGGACATGTACATTCTGCGTTCCTAGAGGTCTCAGCGAACTGATGTCTAGAATCTTTAATGTTTGATCCTGGAATTCACTGATCAGTTAATCAAGGGTATTCTGCAGGCCCAAGGTCTCGATTCAGTTCACTTTCTGTAAGTTCCCATGTGAAGGGTGAGCGTCAGGACTGTTTAGTTTCTGAACAACTCGCATGGTCTGTTGTTCGGCGTACAGTTAAAGCTAGAAGTCCTGTCACGAACTGTGCGCTTATCTAGGCTTAATTGCGCGTGGAAATTGCGTGCAATTGCCATATCGAATGGCATCCAAAGCACGGCAGGTTCTCCTGGTTACTCATAGCAAACACAGGCAATGTTTCTGCCAATGGACCTCCGGGTTACCCGGAGGTCCATTGGCTGAAACATTGCTTGTGCACAGGCCATATGTACAGAATTTTATAGGCTTACTATTGTCATAACGCGTAGATTAAAGCGCAGATCGACGTGCTATTTGTGCGCATTTCCTGACAGGACTTCCAATTTTAACTGTAGGCAATTGAGATGAGAAACAAGAACAGAACACAGATGCTTAATCATTTGGAGGTTGCTTAGACCGTGTAAAGGGCAGTGCGAAATCCGTTAAAAATCAGAAAATGTGATTTTATGACTTAAAAGAATTGAAAAATTGACCAGAACTTGTTCAGTCTTCGTCTGGTGGCACTGATCAGTTTTTTGAAGACTGTCGCACATGTCTTCTGACACGCAGGACACAAGATATCCACGGAGTGTACAATTGAAGTTTTCCTGCAGTTAGCATAATTATTAACACTTTCAAAGTCAAAACCAAAATATTTCTCAACACGTCAGCTGAACACGTCCCAATTCACGATGTACCGACCGAAACTAACTCCCCAATCGGACCGAGTATAACCCAGTACAAATCAGCACTGCGCTGACAGTACGAACTGACCATAGACTGAGTATCGGACCGGTCCAGGGTGGTCCTCACCGCTTCCCAAAAGAAGATCGAAAATGAGTTATCTTCTATGAGAATTAATTTCACTTCCCGTGATTTGGAAGCAGTCGCCCCATTCTCCTGAAAACGGTTTTTAAGGGTTAACGATTGCGTCAGAGATCACATACCTGCTGTTAACAATGTCTTTCCCCGTCGAAAAACCTTGAATTTTCTTCTCCATGAGCATTTAATTAGGCAGATATCCTTCACAAACCACCGATGAAACGACTGTCGTTACTCCTTGCCGACTTATCAATGAGCCGTATTTACTCAAAAGATTATTCTTTAACTTATAATCTTAAAGTTAACAAAGAGCGGCATGATTACATATAACTTCTGTAACAGGGACAGAAGTGCACTATGCAGACATAACACAGATAAACTAAAATTCCAAGAGAAAGGTATCATGAAGGTGCGTCGCTAAGCGAGGAGGGAGGATGGGGTATGGGTATGTAGGGTGACACCAGTCAATTTTACAGTCAGGACATATTCGTCAGAATTGGGAGTTCAAAATTTGAATTCTTTTTTGATATTGAACCTTTGAACTCTAGTGGTACCTTCCATGCCAGTTCAATGGTAGCAATGGAGGATTCCATATTCATTATTTGGAATAGCCGCGGGGCTGCACGTTGGAAATATTGACTGGTCTACCCCACACATTTACTGAACAGCCATCCTATTTAATGACGTTATGACGTATCATGAGCCTGGACGGAAAAGCTGTCGCTTGGGTTCAAAGAGTTAATCGCGTATTTTCCTAAAAGACTAGATTTCATGTTTTGACTTGCGTCACACGCACGCACGCACGCACGCACGCGCGCGCGCACGCACGCACGCACGCACACACACCCCCTCACACACTCACACACACACTCACACCCTCATACACACACTCATCTGCGACATGCAGTGTATAATGCTTAGTTTTTAAAAAAATTATGTCACCACAGTGATTTACATATTCTCTTGGATAATGAAAACATTTTTTGATGAATTTCATTGTTTTCGCTCAGTGTCCATTTTTTAAAGTGTCAATGACACTTTAGCTTGACAAACTTGAACTTGGTAAGTTATAAGTGAAATGGCAAAATTGAAGATCATTGGGACCAATGTTGATGAAATTTAAAAATAACAGCATTGTGTGTGAACAACGTTAGAGTAATCCATGCATTTTTAAATGTAAACTGTAAGACTGGCTAAAGGAAGAAAGTTGATACACAAATGCAGTAAGTTCAGAGGTTATTGTAAACGGCAACTTTTTTCACAGAACCAATGGCGGATACAGAGGGGGGGGGGGCGGTGGGGCGGTCGCCCCCCCCCCCCCCCCCCCCCCTTTAGCTCGTGTTTGTCTCCCATGTAGGGCGTAGCCAGGATTTTCATTTGGGGACAATACATGAATTGAAGTAAAAACATACAGCGACATTTATTTCCTCCATCACCATTCGCTATGGAAAACAAATATACCGTTGAAATTACGCAAAATATATCTACTGGTCGCCTCCATTTATAGCGTCACCGACACAGCATGATTTTGTGGTGTTACATGCCCCTAGCCTCAGGTACCCCATGGCTATGCCAATTATGGGTCATGATCTTAATTGGCATAGCCATGGCGTACCATGACTGCTGAAAACTTTCAAACGCTGGCAGATCGCAATGTTCTCCTGAGGTTAAGTCGGTTATGACTGTAAACAACGTGTCCAAAATACAATATTATGGTAAACGGATCTGAAGAGCATATTTCAAATTTTCTAATTCTGTCTTGAACGTATGACAGAATTTGAAATTCTGAAACATGCTGTTTAAAAAGTGTTAACTAGCCGTTCAAAAATTCAAGAGGATTTCCACCCCAGAAACCACCAGAATGCCCCATTTGGTCGCTCATTTCCAAAAAATTTCTGGGGGGGAGAAGACCCCCAGACCCCCCCCCCCCTACAAAAGCTCGTGCCTTTGGCACTCGCAGCAGATGCATTCGGCGATCCGCCCCCCCCCCCCCCCACCCCTTTGAGAATTCCTGTATCCGCCACTGCACAGAACTGAATGCTAATCAATAGCTCTTATCTAAAGGTCTTGCCTAATGAGCACACCAAGTTCAAAAACAATCCTATGATAAATGTGGCCTGTAGGCCATGTCAAAGAATGTTGATGCCCAAATGCAATAAATTCAAAGATTGTTGCCAACAGCAACAGTTTTTGATGGAAATTAAAAAGAAAATCAATAGCTCTTATCTTTGTCACTCTGCATTTTTTATATTTTATTTATACTTAATTCAGCTACTTTCTTTAACAATGGCAAGAAAAGGGCAGAGGCATCAGAGGCAGAGAGTTGCCCAGTCCGGAACTGGCCAGGAACTATCGTTCCAGGCTTATTCTAGGCTGGTCAAGGCTTTGTTTCAGGTGCTTCAATGCTTGCACCACATTGGGCTATTAGAGCACCATTTGGCAAATCGGGATTTCCCGAAACAGCTGGAGAAGAAAGTAGATGAGTTAGGTGGCTTTCTAAAGCCAGCTCTTCCCACCCCACACATTTTTTCTGTTTTTCGACAGATTAGTGTGGGATGGGCCAATCAAACGTTAAATGCTTTAGTTGAGCATTATAAAATAAATTTAAACCAGTTGAAGTCTAAGATAACTTTGGCTATGCGACCACCTCCTGGACTCGAAAAAATAGACTTCAACAGCGCTTCGGCGCGTGCCTTGATCTGGGCTAAAAAGAACTTTAAAAATAAGTTGACAGATAAGACGATTTCGGCCTATGAGTCTTACATTTCGGAACTTCGCCCAGCGTCTGGAGTAAGGAACAATACGGGAGGGAGCAAGCAAACTCCGGCCCGTGTTGTCCCTCTACCCCAACGCGAAAAGCAAAATAAGAAAAGATCAAGGCAAAGCACTTCTCCCTCTTCTTTTCCTTCTACTTCTTCTTTCTCTCGGAGTAAGCGCCTCAATTTGCAAACATCTCCGGTCCATATTGTGACTGAAGATGCTCGCAAATTGAGTAACGCTGTCTCGCCTCGTCTTGCTCCTCTACCTCCTACTCCTCCTCAGCCTTTCTTTTCTGGTTCTCCTAGTGCTCTCACTAGAACTCCTCCTCCTCCTTCTGTTTCTTCTCCTGCTTCTGTTTCCTCTCCTGCTTCTGTTTCTTCTGCCCCTTCTCCTGCCTCTAGTGTGGTTCAACCAGGTATATCGTACTCAGAGAAAGTCAAATCACCGAGCCGCAACTCGGGCCGCTCATTTGATTCTAAATTCTCCCAGTTTCGGCATAAAAGCGGAGTTAATTTTGACAAAAGGAATTGGCGCCTCCCCGATGTTTGTAAAAACATCCTTATGATTGGAAGTTCAAATTTAGGACGCATTGATCGAAATCCCCATCCGGACATCCAGGTGGAGTGTTACCCCGGCGCCAAATTCAATCATCTGCGCTCTATGTTTAAAGGGCACAGGGGCCAATCCAGTCCCCCAAAAATATTATTAAATATTGGCGTGAATTCTCGAAACGATAATTCTGATCTCGTAGTTAAGCAGTTGCGGAATATGCTTAGCGATATCAGGGTCAAGTTTAGATCAGCAAAAATTTATTTCGCTGAACTAAACTTTTCGCAAAAACTCCCTCAGACTGAGAGGAGAACCCTGAGCATCATCAACGAAACCATTCGGAAAGTGAAGGACGTTAACGTTATACCAAAAATTGATGACGCGAAGTTTGATGTTGCTCAGGATTTAATCCATTGGACCACGAGAACCGCCAATATTATGTACGATCACTGGTTGAACCACCTAAATTTAAACTAAGTAAAGGCAAAGGTAACAGCCACCTAACAGATGTGGGATTAGGAACTAATGTGGTTAACCTGTCTGGCACCAATGACCTAACAACCCAAGAGAAATCTCTTTTAGATCGCGGTTTAACTTTTGTACCAGCACCAAAGCCTAAAACTGATAACCAAACAAATTTACCATCATACAACTGTAATTTTCTTAGGCAAATGAAATTAGCCGACCGCTTTAGAAACTCCAGCGGTCGGAAACTTCCTTTTACAGAATCATCTGGTTGGTCACCTCCAGATAGTGAAGTAGATCCCGAAATTATTGAGGCTAGCAAACGAATCATTCAAAAGGTGTTCAGCATAAACATACTCTCCGATAAAGACAATTTAACAGCTGGTGAACGGAGAGCCCTCACGAAACTTCGAAAAAATAAGAAATTAGTAATTAAACCAGCCGACAAAGGTGGGTCGGTAGTTGTTCTATCTCGGGATAATTATATAAAGGAAGCCATGAGACAACTCAGCAATACTAAACATTATAAGAAAATAGATTCACTTATTTGGCCTAGTAATATCGAAAAATTCAATAAGATCTTAAAATTTCTCCTCGACGAAGGTCACATTACCAAAAAACAATTGAAATATTTAACAGCTAAGCTCAGTGCTCAAACAAGACAATTTTATATCCTACCAAAGATCCACAAGGACCGTTCTTCATGGACGGATGACTTAACTCCACCCGGGAGGCCAATTGTATCAGATTGTAATTCGGAATCTTATGCGATCTCGGAATTAATTGATTATCATCTGAAACCTATAGCAAATAGACATCCGAGCTATCTAAAAAATACACAGGATTTCCTGTCAAAAATTTCGAAATTGAAAATATCGAAAAATGCAATTCTGGCTACTTTGGATATCGACAGTATGTATACGAACATTGATATTGATAAAGGTGTTAAATCAGTTAAAAATGCATTTGAAAAATATCCGGATGCGAAACGCCCGGATGAACAAATTTTGGATCTTTCAGAGCTGAGCTTAAAAGGTAATGACTTTCAATTCAATGGAGAATATTTTCTACAAATAATGGGTTGTCCTATGGGTAAAAGATTCAGTCCCAATTTTGCAAGCATTTATGTAGCGGAATGGGAGGAAAATGCCTTAAGCAAATGTGCAAAGCATCCTCTCGTATATCTCAGATATTTAGATGACATTTTTATTATTTGGGAACATTCAAAAGAAGATTTTGATGATTTTTTAGAAATTTTGAACAATCACGATCCAAATATTAAATTGAAAGCTACTATCAGTGAAAATTCTGTTGATTTTCTCGATGTGACCGTGTATAAAGGCAAGCAATTCCAGGCGTCCGGTCATTTAGATTATAAAGTATATTTTAAACCAACTGATTCACATCAATTGTTGCACACTAAATCATTTCATCCTCAACATACATTTAAAGGTACCATCAAATCACAGCTCATTCGTTTCCACCGCAATTCAAGTGATAAGGTAAATTTCAATGAGGCTTGTTCTACTCTATTTGGCGCCCTCAGATCGAGAGGGTACTCGCTGCGCCTTTTGCGTAGCCTGAAATCCCAAACCCTGAAAAAGCTCGAAAGTCCAGCTGAAACTACCGATTTCGAACCACTGAAGATTGAACACAACAGACCGTTGCAAAATAGTAGTGGCGCGGTATTTAATTGCAAAAAGCCTCGTTGTAGACTGCATACATTTATGCCTGATCAGAAAGAGGAATTTTCCTCCGAACAAACGAAAAATCATTATCAGATCCGTAACCCCCTCCACTGTGATTCACCAAACATTATTTACCTTATCACTTGTAAGCGATGTCGGAAACAGTATGTTGGTCAAAGTCAAAATCCTTTCCGAGAACGTGCTACTAGACACAAACAGGATATAAAACATAATGCTGATGCCCCAGTAGCACAACATTTTAACCTTCCTGGCCATTCTTTGGATGATTTCGAAATCCACCCAATTGAACAACCACCAATTAAAGACACATTAGAAGAAACGGATGAATTTAGAAAAAAACGTGAAGCTTTTTGAATCAATACGCTTCAAACCCTTTGGCCATTTGGTATGAACATATCAGAGGGCGAATGCGAAAGGAGGTCCATCATTCCTTTCACTTTAACGTACAACAGAATGTATATCGAAATAGCAAAAATGTTAAAAGATGAATTCAATTTTACCAATGCTAAATTAAATGAACATTTGAATCTTCGACCTGTCATCGCCTATAAGAAAAACAAAAGCTTGCGTAACATCCTTGTAAGGACTAAATTAGAGCCCATCAATGAATAACATCAATTATTGCCAGTCAGTTTAACCAGTTCCTAAGCTCATCACTTAGTTTAAATCAATTTTGTGTACTTTTTTGTCATATTTGAAACCCATCAGGGTTCAGTAAATGAAAACAATTTTTCGGCGGCGTATTAAAAGAAAAAAACGTTTCAGTAGGAAATGTCTGTGCCAGTGCGATTTTTTAACCTCAACACACACACACACACACACACACACACACACACACACACACACCACACACACACACACACACACACACACACACACACACACTGTTTACATGCGTTGTGATTGTCATTTGAAAAAACACACACAAGCCCATGCCAGTCTTCGTCTGAGGCCATCCACAGCACTTTTGTCGTACTGTAGACAGCGCGTTCCACACTTTCATGCTGCTGCCGAAAGGAAGATGAACCAAGTAATCATGAGGACTTCATCTAAAAAGCTAGATTCCAGCCATCGTTTTTTGACGGTGTGCAATGGTCTAGTGGTTTAGACGCCGGACTCCTGATTGCCAGGCGGTGTTGCCGAGGGTTCGAATCCCGGCGGGGGATCAGAAACCAACATTCAAAATTCCTCTAAAACATGATTGTGTCATTTGAAAAAACACACACAAGCCCGTGCCAGTCTTCGTCTGAGGCCATCCACAGCACTTTCGTCGTACTGTAGCCAGCGCGTTCCACACTTTCATGCTGCTGCCGAAAGGAAGATGAACCAAGTAACCGTGAGGACTTCATCTAAAAAGCTAGATTCCAGTCATCGTTTTTTGACGGTGTGCAATGGTCTAGTGGTTTAGACGCTGGGCTCCTGATTGCCAGGCGGTGTTGCCGAGGGTTCGAATTCCGGCGGGGGATCAGAAACCAACATTCAAAATTCCTCTAAAACATGATTGTGTCATTTGAAAAAACACACAAGCCCGTGTCAGTCTTCGTCTGAGGCCATCCACAGCACTTTCGCCGTACTGTAGCCAGCGTTCCACACTTTCATGCTGCTGCCGAAAGGAAGATGAACCAAGTAATCGTGAGGACTTCATCTAAAAAGCTAGATTCCAGTCATCGTTTTTTGACGGTGTGCAATGGTCTAGTGGTTTAGACGCTGGACTCCTGATTGCCAGGCGGTGTTGCCGAGGGTTCGAATCCCGGCGGGGAATCAGAAACCAACATTCAAAATTCCTCTAAAACATGATTGTGTCATTTGAAAAAACACACACAAGCCCGTGCCAGTCTTCGTCTGAGGCCATCCACAGCACTTTCGTCGTACTGTTGCCAGCGCGTTCCACACTTTCATGCTGCTGCCGAAAGGAAGATGAACCAAGTAATCATGAGGACTTCATCTAAAAAGCTAGATTCCAGCCATCGTTTTTTGACGGTGTGCAATGGTCTAGTGGTTTAGACGCTGGACTCCTGATTGCCAGGCGGTGTTGCCGAGGGTTCGAATCCCGGCGGGGGATCAGAAACCAACATTCGAAATTCCTCTAAAACATGATTGTGTCATTTGAAAAAACACACACACACCTTCCTGGCCATTCTTTGGAAGATTTCGAAATCCATCCTATTGAACAACCATGAACACACACACACACACACACACACACGCGGGCGTCCCTCCTATTTTTTGGTAGTGAATGTCCATCTTTTATCGCCAATAATACCGCGCCCATGCATACTGCTATAGACCTATGCGAGTATCGTTTGAGCCGATATAAATTGTTTGTAAAATGCATCGAAATTCTAGTAAAAGGGGGCCAAATTTTCTGACAGAGGTGGCCATAGACGGCCACCCCGTCCCCCAACAGTTTCGGGCCTGACATCCACACCCCAATCGGTCATCGCGACGCTCCTGGAATCATACATTATAAAGGGGACTTTTGTTGGGGTCAGAATTGTTTTAATGCGCTGTTTTATGCAAGTAGTTTGTCTTGCACGTTTCATCCCTAGTTTAGGGGACCCCGGTAGAGGACCCCGGAAGTGACGTCATGTCACGTGACTCAGTGGCGCCATGTTGTGTTGTCATGGTAACCCGCCATGTTGTGATGTCATCCCCATAGTGATGCGTGGTGTTAGTGTGCATGCGCAGCACGTGTTGTTAGGGTGATACGTGTTTCCGTCGTTCATTTTGTATACTGGAGGCCGCCATCTTGGTATCTATGGTAGCACGTTGTTGCTATGTTACCCAAAGGCTTCTTATAGGATAGGGGTATGTTCAAAGGGTGTATTCGATTGAATAGGAGTAATTTCCCGATTGGTAGAATTACCACAAACAACCCTACAAGTTTTACTATTTCGAATTCTTCCAGAATTCTTTGCTTCTATCTATCTGTGCAATAGTTTTCGTCTACCTGACCATGTTCCTTTGTCCTGGAGTATACTCCAGTAGACTAGTAGAGTCTATCAGATGGAACAGCTTTGCTTATTATTAGGGCCATGAAAAAATCCCTCAATGAGGCCTAATTTACTATCCCTCTTAGCCTCATCTTGGTATCTAACAGCCATATCCCGTGGCACCCCAATTTCAGCACCCCTTTTTGGAAAAAGGTTGGCCTTCAGCACCCCTTTTTAGTCGTATGAGGCCATGAGGGCTATGTGAAAAGGGGTCCCCCAAACTAGGGGTGAAACGTGTGAGACATACTACTTATGCATGAAAAAATGCATTTCCACATTAAAACTGTTATAGGCAAATTAATTTGGCACTTAATTAAAACAAACCCAAATATCTATTTTGGATACACAATGTTCGTATTGTTTTGTTTTCCAGTAAGTGGTTACACTGCAATATGGAGATGTAAGCAAAGCTAACGTTACCTCACATACATGAAGACTTGGTACACGGTCAGTCGGTCGGTCGTACACACTCGTAACTATCTTCAAGTATTGGGAGGGGCGGTGACCACATGTGTCCGACGGACCATGACATGGCATGCCCGGCCGTACTTATGTTGCACCTGTTTCATAGTACATTTAACAATTGCACATTATAAATTTTGAAGAACAATAAGGGGAATAAAGTACAAAATATAAATGAATACAGCAATGGCGTGACGCCTGTACAACGAGGTTGGAGCGTCTCCTAAGGACCCGAAAACTGCACGTTTTAGGGGCCCCATCAATTCCAACATTTTGGAAAAAATCATAAGGGTTTCAAAATAGTGTTGTAGTTGAAGCATTGAGGTTGGATGCTTCAATACCAGCTTGCATAAAGAATCGGAGTGATATTCTCTGAAACCAATTAAGGGGTTGTGTACGTGGTACATGACAACATCAGACATACAGTTAAAACTAGAAGTCCTGTCGTGAAATGCGCACAAATAGCACGTTGATATGTGCGTTAATGAACGCGTTATGGCCCAAGTAAAGCTATCAAATTTTGTACATATGACCTGTGCACAAGCAATGTTTCAGCCAATGGACCTCCGGGTTACCCGGAGGTCCATTGGCAGAAACATTGCTTGTGTTCGCTATGAGTAACCAGGAGAACCTACCGTGCTGTGGATGCCATTCGATATGGCAATTGCGCGCAATTCCAACGCGCAATTAAGCCTAGATAAGCGCACTATTTGTGACAGAACTTCTAGTTTTAACTGTACATTCAAACGACGAAACAATTTCAGTTTTAATTCATTTACAAATGCGTATGCATTCTGTACAAGTTGTTACACCAAACCGTAGAAGCAGTATCGGAAACCAACCAAAGTCAACACATGACTCCTTCTCGGTTAAGGTGCTGACCAACTACCGAAGGAACAAACACAGAAATAAACGAAAGGACGAACACAAATCACCATCAGGAAAATTTTAATTAATGAAGCACCGGGTTCACGACGGTCATACTGTAACCACTAACCATGACCAGAACTTATTAAGCAGTCAAGGCCAGATAGATATTATATTGAATGGAATGTTTGAACATGTATCCATGCAGTCAGTGTGCCAGAATATAACATTATACTGTACTGAATAATTACATGATATGACCTAAGCTTCCCCAATATTACTGTTACGCCACTGACTATATATATTACTGTGAGGATGCCTTTGTGATCGTGCCCCTCCCCCTCCAAAAGTTCAAAATGCGCCTTACGTCCCTGGACACAACACATTGACATATACTGGAATTACTG
The DNA here is from genome assembly GCA_031216915.1 of Pictodentalium vernedei. Classification (NCBI taxonomy): domain Eukaryota; kingdom Metazoa; phylum Mollusca; class Scaphopoda; order Dentaliida; family Dentaliidae; genus Pictodentalium; species Pictodentalium vernedei. The sequence continues at coordinate 28,166,744 of CM062297.1, forward strand.
AGATATTCTCATGTGACTGTACACAATGTGCCCCAAAAAGCAGGCCTGACATTCTTAATGAAAGTGTCAATGACACCAATATTACTGTTACACCACTGAAACACAGTATTACCAACCCTATTTCACCCTTTACCCAACGTAACTGCCGTATACGGCCAGCTCTATTCACAGAAATCGAGAAATCACAAAAACATAAAAATAACCAAAATGGACCTTTCTCATCTGAACAGCACGACGCACCCTAAATGTGGTGTGGGTAATGATTTGGTCTTATAACGTTCGGTCAGAATCATAATTAGGGTTTTGGGAATTTTCTTTCGCATTGGTGATGGAGGCATTTACTTCAGATGTTCTTCGTGAAAATGTACATTAACCCTTTACCTAACATGAAAAGACGCCACTTGCAAAACAAATTCTTGAATAACTAATTTTTTTTTTCATTTTTTGTTATGTCCCCAAAACATAGGTTATGACCCCTCGTTGGAACGAGCTCGTCGAGCTCGTTCCAACGAGGGGTCATAACCTATGTTTTTGGGACAAAAAATGAAAAAATAATGAAAATGAATTGGCGATTTTTGAGAATAGCGCTGGTCGGTTTTGGCCGTTACGTTGTGTAAAGGGTTAAACATACGGTATTAATTTCGCCGCACTCTGTCCGCCCTCTGTGGCATACCATACTTGTCTTAAAACTGCAGGAGTCGTGGAATTCTTGACTATATAACAATTAGGAGTAGTTGGAAGTCCCTCCATTTATCAAAACCTGCCTCGGTCTATACAGTTGCCAGACCTAGTGCATGCCTGGGTATCTTACATACATAAAACAGTCAGTTGATTGTACCGAGATGTCCTTGTGTACACATCACATACAGTAAGTGGGTACACATTGAATGTTCCGATATGTGCTTATGTGATAATGCACAATGTGCGCACAACACATGTAGCACATAGGCACATGCGATGATAGGAAGGGATTCCACGGAACGTGAGACTGGTTTTTGATGGCATGTGCTTGTGGGATAGTGTACAATGCACCACAATGTGCACATATTGCATGCGGCACATGGACACATGTCATATGTGTCGATATGTATGTGCTTATGTGAAAATGCACAATGTACACACAGTACAAGCAGAACATAAGCATACACGAGGAAAAAAGAATTCTCGAAGCATCGTCGGATATTGGGAAGGGATTCCACGGAACGTGGGACTGATGTTTTGTGGAATGTGCTTTTCTGCTGGTGTAGAATGTGTCATAGTGAGTACACATTGCACGCGGAACATGAGCACATGTGAGATGTGCCGATATGTGCTTATGTGAGAATGCACGAAAAAAGGATTTTAAAAGCATAGTCGGATACTGGGAAGGGATCCCACGGAACGTTTGGTGGAATGTGCTTGTGTACAATGTGTCACAATGTGTACACATTGCATGCAGCACATGTCAGATGTACTGATATGTGTTTATGTGAAAATGCACAGTGTGCGCACAACACTAGAAGTCCTGTCATGAAATGCGCGCAAATAGCACTTCGATCTGCGCGTTAATCTACGACCATAGTAAGGCTATCAAATTCTGTACATATGGCCTGTGCACAAGCACTGTTTCAGCCAATGGACCTCCGGGTAACCCGGAGGTCCATTGGCAGAATCATTGCCTGTGTTTGCTATGAGTAACCAAGAGAACCTGCTGTGCTTTGGATGCCATTCGATATGGCAATTGCGCGCAATTCCTACTCGCAATTAAGCCTAGATAAGCGCACAGTTCGTGACAGGACTTCTAGTTTTTAACTGTAGGCACATACGACGAAAAAGGGAATTCTGTAACCACCGACATATCCTAAAAAGAGATTCTAGAAGTGGGGTTCTGTAAGTGAGATCCCAAGCTCTCACACAGCACCTGGTAGTCTTACCACTGGATGCTACCACGACCTCATCTCCCTGTCCTATGATCAGCCTCTGTTGTTATCACCAATGCCATGGTGTTCTACCAGCCTTGCAGCCTTGTTTCATCACTATTGACTTGTGAATCTTTGGCTCTCAATACCTGTCATTACACCACTACCGCTACGGGTCCCACTTCATACCACTATCATACTTGTTGCTACTATCGGGAGAATACAGTCTTGCTTGCTCTAATGATTCGAATCCTATCGAGCAAAAGAGCTACAGAGCAATGGCCCCGTTGGTCCGAACGAGTGACACCACATACGAGTCCTCGAAAGTGGGGTGCAGCATGAGGGATGCTGTGAGTGAGGTACCTGCCAAACGGCAAGGCGTTTATCGAGGGAGTGAAAATTAGGGATTGATAGACTGTTCGACGGGGATCGAACAGTCTACCACTGAACCACCGCGCTCCCGTCTTATATATAAGAGTACTAGCCTGTACTAGATCAAGCAAGTGTATGGAATGCGGCAGGTTTTGATGAATGGAGCAATCTGGTTGAATTCATTAACCCTTTACCTAACATAGCGGCCAAAACGACCAGAACATTTACCAGATTAAGCCTACCAAATTCTGAAATATCCCGGAAGTTTCTCAGTAAAACCAAACAAATATGGATATCATTACAACCAGCTCGTCGAGCTGCTTCTAATGATATCCATATTTGTATGGTTTTATTGAAAAATTGTGAAATTTGTTTTCGAAAAATGGGAAATTTAAATTCTGTGTTAGGTAAAATATTAAAGACTGCACTCCGAGGGAAGAGATTGGAACATGGCCAAACATAGCAAGCATGCCCGCAGTAGTAACACAAGTCATCAGTAATGATTCAAGGCTGAAAGGGCGTTAGAAGACTAGTATTGGTTTAATACTGTGGAAACTGATCATAGAATAGGTGGTCAAGACTGTGGACAAGTCACAACTAGAGGTCTAAGGCCTATGATGGCTTTGGATGGTTTATGCGAAATGGGTTAACTAGATATCCTCAGATAAGTATCCTCAAAAAAGGTATCCTCCAGATGGTATCCTCGAGTAGGTATCCTCCAAATGGTATCCTTCAAATGGTATCCTCGAGTAGGTCTCCTCCAATGGTATCCTCCAAATGGTATCCTCGAGTAGGTCTCCTCCAATGGTATCCTCCAAATGGTATCCTCGAGTAGGTATCCTCCAATGGTATCGTCCAAATGGTATCCTCCAAATGGAATCCTCGAGTAGGTATCCTCGAGTAGGTATCCTCGAGTAGGTATCCTCCAATGGTATCCTCGAGTAGGTATCCTCCAAATGGTATCCTGCAAATGGCATCCTTCAATGGTATCCTCCAAATGGTATCCTCAAGTAGGTATCCTCGAGTAGGTATCCTCCAAATGGTATCCTGCAAATGGCATCCTTCAATGGTATCGTCCAAATGGTATCCTCGAGTAGGTATCCTCGAGTAGGTATCCTCGAGTAGGTATCCTCCAATGGTATCCTCGAGTAGGTATCCTCCAAATGGTATCCTCGAGTAGGTATCCTCCAAATGGTATCCTGCAAATGGCATCCTTCAATGGTATCCTCCAAATGGAATCCTCGAGTAGGTATCCTCGAGTAGGTATCCTCCAAATGGTATCCTGCAAATGGCATCCTTCAATGGTATCGTCCAAATGGTATCCTCGAGTAGGTATCCTCGAGTAGGTATCCTCGAGTAGGTATCCTCCAATGGTATCCTCGAGTAGGTATCCTCCAAATGGTATCCTCGAGTAGGTATCCTGCAAATGGTATCCTGCAAATGGCATCCTTCAATGGTATCCTCCAAATGGAATCCTCGAGTAGGTATCCTCGAGTAGGTATCCTCCAATGGTATCCTCGAGTAGGTATCCTCCAAATGGTATCCTGCAAATGGCATCCTTCAATGGTATCCTCCAAATGGTATCCTCCAAATGGTATCCTCAAGTAGGTATCCTCCAAATGGTATCCTCCAAATGACATCCTCCAATGGTATCCTCCAATGGTGGGGCGCGGTGGCTCAGTTGGTAGAGGTGCAGGCTGCAAGCCGAGAGGTCCTCGGTTCGAATCCCACCTGCGTCAACCGCGTTGTGTCCTTGGGCAAGACACTTCACCCCGATTGCCTACATGGGGGCACGATGACGCTGTGTACTGAGGCGTACTGCACGTCGATGGTGCGCATGTCTTCCACCAATCTAACCCTGCCTGTGCTGCGGTGCAGAGTTCAGAGTTACGATGTTGGAGAGCTTACAGCTGCTCGTCGTTGCTCAGTGGTTCTCTCCGGGTACTCCAGCTTCCTCCACCCGTAAAACTGTCACGATCACGATTAGCCATTTGTGCATAAATATGTGACCTTAACCACCAATAAATAAATAAATCCTCCAATGGTATTCTCCAAATGGTATCCTCGAGTAGGTATCCTCCAAATGGTATCCTCCAAATGGCATCCTGTATCCTCGAGTAGGTATCCTCCAATGGTATCCTCGAGTAGGTATCTTCCAATGGTATCCTCCAATGGTATCATCCAATGGTATCCTCCAATGGTATCCCCCAAATGGTACCATCCAATGGTATCCTCCAATAATATCCTCCAAATGGTATCCTCGAGTAGGTATCCTCCAATGCTATCCTCCAAATGGCATCCTCCAAATGGTATCCTCCAATGGTATCCACCAAAAGTATCCTCCAAATTGTATCCTCGAGTAGGCATCCTCCAATGCTATCCTCCAAATGATATCCTCCAAATGGTATCCTCCAATGGTATCCACCAAAAGTATCCTCCAAATTGTATCCTCAAGTAGGTATCCTCCAAATGGTATCCTCCAAATGGCATCCTCCAACGATATCCGCCATTGGTATCCTCCAATGGTATCCCCCAAATGATATCCTTCAACAGTATCCTCCAAATGGTATCCTTGAGTAGGTATCCTCCAATTGTATCCTCCAAATGGTATCCTGCAATGGTATCCGCCAATAGCATCCTGCAATAGTATCCTCCAAATGGTATCCTCGAGTAGGCATCCTCCAATGGTATCCTCCAAATGGTATCCTCCAATGGTATCCTCCAATAGTATCCTCCAAATATCCTCGAGTAGGTATCCTCCAATGATATCCTCCAAATGGTATCCTCCAAATGGTATCCTCCAAATGGCATCCTCCAATGGCATCCTCCAATGGTATCCTCCAAATGGTATCCTCCAATGGTATCCCCCAAATGGTATCCTCCAACAGTATCCTCCAAATGGTATCCTTGAGTTGGTATCCTTCAATGGTACCCTCCAAATGGTATCCTCCAATGGTATCCCCCAAATGGTATCCTCCAACAGTATGCTCCAAATGGTATCCTCCAGTTGGTATCGTTCAATAGTATCCTCCAAATGGTATCCTCGAGTAGGTATCCTCCAAATGGTATCCTCCAATGGTATCCTCCAAATGGTATCCTCCAATGGTATCCTCCAATGGTATCCTCCAAATGGTATCCTCCAATGGTATCCTCAATGGTATCCTCCAATGGTATCCTCCATGATATCCTCCAAATGGTATCCTTCAATGGTATCCTCTAAATGGTATCCTGCAATGGTATCCTAAAATAGTATCCTCCAAATGGTATCCTCGAGTAGGTATCCTCCAAATGGTATCCTCCAAATGGTATCCTCCAAATGGTATCCTCCAATAGTATCCTCCAAATGGTATCCTCGAGTAGGTATCCTCCAATGATATCCTCCAAATGGTATCCTCCAATGGTATCCTACAAATGTATCCTCCAATGGTATCCTCCAATAGTATCCTCCAAATGGTATCCTCGAGTAGGTATCTTCCAATGGTATCCTCCAAATGGTATCCTCCAAATGGCATCCTCCAATGGTATCCTCCAAATGGTATCCCCCAAATGGTATCCTCCAATGGTATCCTCGAGTAGGTATCCTCGAGTAGGTATCCTCCAATAATATATTGCGAATACGGTAAAGAAACATGGACGTCCCATAGCCCGCGGATGCGGTAAAGAAACATGGAAGTACAAGAACCCGCAGATACGGAAAAGAAACATGACAGAAGTAGTGTTTGGGATATTTTGAAATTATTTCGTATGAGCGTCTAGGGGCGCTGGAAGGGCAAGGAGACATGGATATCAAAAAGAGCACCATGTTAAGACTGGTTGGCCAAGTTTACAAAGTGTCATAAATTGTGATGTGACTCTTAATGGTATGAACATTCAATGCTTTTTATTGCCCAGTGTGTGCTTTTGCATTGCAGATGGCACCTTGCTGCACTGAAGAGACGATAAAAAGCTTAGGACCCCCCCCCCCCCCCAGCCGAGTGTAAAGCTTCTTCGATTATAATTGACAAGCCTCCATCATTATACCTGATACCACACGCCCCTCGTTTCCACTGAATCACATAAAATGCGTTAAAAACGAATACTCGAGAGTTTCTCGGAAAGTAAAGTATTTCCCACTAGTGCACCTGTGGCGAAAAATGCCACGCTCTGCCCCCTCATCCTTCCTCCAGATTCAAGACAAGGTGGGCAGTCTCCTCTCCCAGATTCCGATGCCCATGTTCACAACTTGAAAATTTCACGTTTTTTTACCACTACCAAATGCTTATGCTCTATTGTTTGCGATAGGAGTGGTCGACATTATAAGTTATCTCCGTCAACATGTATGGTATATGGAGATTTAATACCTGGATGTCGGTTTTTAATTTATAACGACAAAATATGATCGAATTGTCAGAAATCTGATGATATTTGTGACTATTTTCAGTTTTTTTGGTTCGCTTTTTATACCGAGGTGAGTGAATGCGAAAAGCTTTCATTTAAACCATATACCCCGATGTTTCGCGTGCCCATATACTCTGCATGTTGCGCGCTCTCATATACCTTGGATGTTCGATGCACCCTTTGCAATGGCTATTTGTCCAAGGCATTCTGACCTACCAAAAGACAGAATTTCTTGGGATATAGGGACAAATTCTGTTGAACTTGCTTCATAACGGTGAAATTATCCGATTTGGGGGAACAGGAATAGTTCGTGGCAAATGTGGACACCATTCTTCATATTCCTGATACCAAATCATTACAGTCTGATGTCGGTGATTTCGTGGGTTGATTTTTAATTATCAGGTCAAGGTGATTCATTTATTGTATAATATTTGAGTTACATTATCTGTCTTTCAATAAGTTGCACTGGCCAAAAACCAAATCAAATAAATTCCTATCTTATTTGGATAATATTAGGCAAACTATCTGTTTGCATTCCGCTACACTATTTGATAATAGTGTGTAATGTACCAGAGAGTGCGATTTCATATTTATCGGCAAACAGACCTGGAAATAAACCGCGAATGACCATTTAGGTTATCTGGAGGTTACGTCAATTGCAAAGTACGCTAACGAACCACGGGTTATGACAGATTAATGCATGCAACATAGATTGCAGTCCTTATCCCGTACGGTTTGCCAGTCACACCTAGCAATCTTACAAAACCTTCTCGACTCAGAGGTTGCGGATTGCATCTGCATAAGAAGAGAGAGGCGTGTCGTTTGCATCTTTATGGACTCCGCCAAAATAAATAGAAACAACTAACGCGCTATCTCGCCAAAGCGAGATAGCGCGTTAGTTGTTGCTATTTATGTTGGTCGAATTTTAAGACGTAAAATCATGCCTGGCGTAGAAAAAAGAGAGGAGATTGAATATTTATTTATTTATTTATTTATTTATTTATTTATTTATTTACTTACTTACTTATTGGGGTTTAAAGACACTTTCGACAGCCAGGGTCCCCTTGAGTCGGACAGTTTTACGAGTGGAGGAGGCCGGAGTACCCGGAGAGAATCATCGAGCAACGGCGAGCAACTGTCAGCTCCCCAACATACTAATTCCACACAAACAGGGTTATCATTGGTTGAAGACAAGTGCACCATCGACGTGTAGTACGCCTTGGTAAGTTTTTACACGGCGACACCGTGCCCCAACGTGGACAATTGGGGTTAAGTGCCTTGCCCAAGAACACGAAGCAGTTACCCCTGGTGGGTATCGAACCGTGGACCTTTCGGTTTAAAGTCCAATACTTCAACCACTGAGAATAGACGACAGAACAGCATGATAACTCTTTGCCTATAGGTTACTACCATGTTATATAGCGTAACCTACTAATGGGTTAAGATGAAAGCTATTTATGTCCAGACCTGGTCGACGAATAGAATTACTCTCGTTAGTGCTGCTGTCGGAAGGATGCAGTGGTGGCGCCACGGGGGGTGGGGTGGGCTCGCCCCCCCCCCCCCCCCCCGCCCCCGCTTTTCTCTCACCCCCTCCCTAAAACTGCAAATTACTATCTGAACGTGGTTTTAAAACCCAATATCACACCTGCAAACGGAACACAATACACATCATGTCAGGTGTTGTAGAAACGCTCAGATATCGCTTCCAGGGCGTCCAAATACCCCCCCCCCCCCCCTCCTCTCAAACGAGAGATGGGCACCACTCATCACTAGTTCAGCGATCTGAACGTAGTGGCTACCCCCTCGGAAAGGGGGGGGGGGTGCCATTACGTTCAGGTCGCCGAAATACCTCCTCCCCCTACCTTCCTCTAGCTCAAGCCAGCGGCGTTCGGGAGATGCCTTCGGCATCTCGACCTTGAACCCCCCACCCCCACCCCACCCCAAATTGAAATCCTGGCGCTGCCACTGGAAGGCTGTTTTCTATACATTCCAACTATTTTGTACAAATAATGAGGTAATAAACGTCAGAAATATGAAACAATCGTAGGAATGGAGTGACATAATATTGCATAGTACATGATCGGTGTCATGTTCCTCTTCAGGGCATGGGCATGCATATGAGTAGCGTGCGGCATTAGTGCGTAATTCAATCGCACACACTCCCATAGGCCCCTTCGGTACTATAGCACTACGTGCTACTATTATAAGCCAAAGTATGGCGGTCCTGAAAAGGATTCTGGGGGAAATCCGTACTAAATAAAGTCAATTTCGGTGATTTGGAGGGATTATCGGGTTGTTTGTGGTAATTTTACGAAACGGGAAATTACTCCTGTTCAATCGAACACACCCTTAGAAGATACCCCTGTCTTGTTGTAGGCCTTTGGGTCACATATCAACAACGTGCTACCATAGAAACCAAGATGGCGGCCTCCAGTATATAGAATGGACGACGGAAACACGTATCACCTTAACAACACGCGCTGCGCATGCGCACTAACCCTACGTATCACTATGGGGATGACGTCACAACATGGCCACTCACGCGGGTTACCATGACAACGCAACATGACTCTACTGGGTCACGTGAAATGACGTCATTTCCGAGGTCCGACAGAATTGACCTGAAACGTGCGAGACATACTACTAAGGACGAACGAAAATCACCATCAGGGAAATTTTAATTAATAAAGCGCCAGGTTGTACCCGGTTCTTCATTAATTAATTTTTTTACTATAACTCCTATAATTAGTGTTTGAAATCTAATATTACTGCGTCGGCAGAACTATTGCCCACCCGTGGAAAGTGACCAGTCTACGGCGGCCATACGGTAACCACTGATCATGACTAGAACTTCTTTAGCTAGTCAAGGCCGGATGGATTTTATACTTAATAGAATGTTTGTACCCAGTGAGTGTTAAAATGTACTGAATAATTGCATGATGTGGTCTAAGCTTCCCCGATATTACTGTTACGCCACTGACTATATATATTACTGTGAGGACGCCTTTATGGTCGTGCCCCTCCCCCTCCCCAAGTTCAAAATGCTCCTTACGTCCCTGGACACACCACATAGACACATACTATAATTACTTAGATATTCTCATGTGACTGTGCATAATGTGCCCCAAAAGCAGGTCTGACATTCCTAAAAACGCAGGAGGGCTAAAAATCGCCCCTCTCTCATAGGCTAAGCGAGCAATTAGCTCTCCTCAAGCTTTCAAAAGCTAAAAGTTGCAAAATGAAGCTTTACTATTAATGAATTCTGCCTAGTGTGCTTTGTACATTTTATTTGGTACTGCTGACAAGATGGTCACTGTGAGACGGCTACACTGTCCCTCCCACACCTCCGGGCTTCGGCAAGGCCCGGAGGAGTGTGAGGGGCACTGTGGCCGTCTTACAGAGACCAGTAACATAGTAGAGATCTGTGGGTTTTAAGAATAGGCAGTTAAAGTAATCATCATTTTCTAAATCCAGGAGGGCTAGTTTTTGTCCTCCTTATTTCTTTTTAGGCGAGCAGTAGGCGAGCGAATAAACTGCTCTCCTCAAAATGCCAGGCCTGAAAAAGCATATAACACAAGCGTACATACGATAAAAATGGGATACTATAATCACAGACAATATCTTAGAGAGAGATTCTCTGAGCAGTATTCCCGTGACTCGTAGCTCCTAGAGATAGCCGATGGTTTCTACTTCTAGGCCTCTTTTGGTGCAAGCCAGTAGTAATGATCGGTGGAAGGCTATAGGAGTGGAAAACAAAACTGTAAAAGCCGATCATAGGACAGATAGTTGAAGTCATGATAAGAGATGGGTGGAGTTGGAATTTTGAGTTCGGTATCGGTTTCGGTATTTTTATGGGTGTCTTCGATGGTATCGGTTCGGTATCTGACTTGTCTGAGATTTGCTAATAGTATTTATTTATTATTTATTTATTAGCGTTTAAGGTCACATACTTATGCACAATGGCTAATCATGACCGTGACAGATTTACGGGTGGAAGAAGCCGGAGTACCCGGGGAGAACCACCGAGCAACGACGAGAAGCTGCCAGCTCCCAAACATCGTAACTCCGCACTGCAGCACAGGCAGGGTTAGATTGGTTGAAGATATGCGCAGCATCGATATGCAGTACGCCTTATTACACGGCGTCATCGTGTCCCCATGTGGACAATCAGGGTTACGTGCCTTGCCCAAGGACACAACGCGGGAGTCCGAATCGATCGCTCAGACTGTCACCCATCCGTGGACTAACCGGCTCGACGTTGCTTAACTTCGGCGATCTGACGAGAACCGGTTACCGAAACGCCACCGCTCCCCCTTTGCTAATAGTATAGTATAGTAAAGTAAGTAAATATGTTAGTAAGTAAGTAAGTAAATCTTTATTGACATATGCTGTACATTAGTTTTGAGGTATTTCGTTAGTGTTTTCTCGAAGCATCCGGCCAATTTAGCCTATATGACTCTGTCTCTCTCTGTTTCTTCCACTCCCCAGTGGTGTTCACCTGATTACAAAGTTATCTGATCTATTCAATGGATTTCTACAGTCATATATAATCAGTGTCCGCCTCCAGACATGGTCCATGACCGTTCATATGGCCGATCTCAATGAGGCCGGTCCGATGAAGGGTCGGGGGTCATGCCCTGGCGGCCGAGACTGGGCGAGTTAGAAGTTGTTTACCTTTTCCTAACGCTATCTACAAGCAACATCCATTATTTTCATAGAATCTCTCTCTCCGTCTCCCTCCAGGCCACAACTCACAAATAGTACCAAAGGGGAATTCACATCGGGAAAATACAGAATAAGTTGTTCTGGTATCATTTTACCACAAATACCATTGCCAGTGAGCTCAACATTTGGATTCTTTTGCCAACACAATCATATCTACAGTAATTTTGTGACTTGTTCCAAACACACCTTAACCTTTAAAGGCCTATTTCATGCGATCTAATAGCATATGCCCTTAACATTCCATCATTGGATGACCTACTGGTAATAAACAAATCACCTGGGCAATGTTTTATAGTCAAGTCGTGGCTCCCGTAACAGGCATACAAGGCTTGACAAGAAATCGGTCGCCGGACATTTCCCCATCGGACATTTCCCCATCCGGACATTACCCCATCCCATTTAGGCCGGACATTTCCCCATTGGACATTACCCCATTCTGCTTAATAGAAAAACGGACAATTCCCCATGCAGACTTTTCACCATCCATTTCTTAATTTTTTGTGGGTCTGTTTGTTTGAAATTTTCCTATTGATTTGTTGTGTATGATTCCCTTTTTATTAAGCCAACATGGGTAATATTGTTTGAACTGTTCGTGTTTATAAGACATTTGTGTTCTGTTTTCGTAGCAATTTACAGTTAACTTTTTGTTGAGATGATTGATAAACGGTCATGTCTTCACTGATGTGAAATTCATTGAATACATCACTTTTTATCACACAAGGGGATTGAACAATATGGATGTTTTCATTGCAATTTTAATATTTGTTCTTTCCGTCAAGCGACTTTCGTTCAAAAATATTGCTAAGGTGATTGATAAACAGTCGCGTCTTCGTTGAAGTAAATGTCAATGAATGTATCAGTATTTATCAAACAACTCAACAAGAAGCATGTGTAAGAGATTTATAAGCAAACATATTTATATACATACACTTGTAACCAGATAAGAATTACTTGTTTTTTTTATTATTGATGTGGTGTTTTCATTGTTGTGAAATTCATATTGTGCTAAAATGTGCTGATGCCTATACCATTTGCCGAGATGTTGTTTTTTCGAATAAAAAATGAAAACTTTTTAAGAGTTACTTGTCACTCATTCACACGTGGAAGCTGTCAACTACATTGGACATGGGGCAATGCCCAATGGGGAAATGTCCACCTCCGATGGGTAAAGTCTGACGGGGAAATGTCCGCCCTCGATGGGGAAAAGTGTTAATATCCGACGGGGAAATGTCCGCCTCTGATGGGGGAATGCTGATGGGGAAATGTCCCCCCTCGATGGGGAAATGTCCGGATGGGGAATTGTCCGATGGTGAAAAGTCCGATGGGGAAATGTCCGCGCACCCAAGAAATCACCGCTAAGCAACTCTATATAGACACATGCATGCTGTAGTCTAGTGGGAATTCGGGGCAACTTCCCATGCACTTAAGGGTTAATGAAACTGAAAAAGGAAATTAGTCATGAAAATAAACTCTTCAACTGCTATCAAGCCTAAACAACGCCATGTACACAGCAAATGTAGGGAAACTGGAAAATATAGATGGTTTCCGTATTCAATAATTAATTCGGTTCGGTTTTCGGTATCCCCGTGATATCGGTTCGATTTTTCGGTATATTGTCCATCTCTAGTCATGATAGAAGCGTCAAGAGCCAATGTTAGAGCTACTAGGAGAGGTGGTGAGAGGGATAACTAGCAGTGCAATGAAAGGATACAATATAGAACTAGAAACCAAGAGAATTATTCCTAAAAGAAATCCTTTTAACCCATTGATTCTTATGTACGTATTATGACGTACGAAATCAAACAGCACGTTGATACTTTGTAGTCATTTGTTTTATTATTTTTCGAACTTATAAAGTTTTAACCTCAGATTTCTATTTTCTCCCAAATAGTACTCAGAGACAACCGTTGAGCCAAATGTTATCGCAGCTGAAAATACTAATATAATCCTGTTGTCAAGATTTCTTAACTGGTTGAGTGCTGGAAACTACTATCAGGGCTTTCATAAAATGAGGATACCAGAGCAAAAGCCAACACTTTCCTTGCTTATATTTCATATTCAGTCAAACACAAATAATATTGTGTTTGTATAAATTTGTTCTATTACAAATTATTGGAGAGTGTCTGTGAGCACTGTCCAATAATTTGAAATAAAACAAGTTTTACATAACAAATTCAGACCTCCAAAAATAATCTAGCCCTCAACCAGATAATCACAAATGTGAAAAATATCTTGTTATTCGTACTTTCCGTCGTTTGACGTCACATTTTGAAAAACGTTGAAGAAACTGAATTTCCAGTGACGTTTGAACGTCAGGATAATTAAAGTTTCAAAGGGTTAACGGAACCCCTCTATCACATACCTATAGTATACACTAGGGCTGTCGCGACTATCATTTTTTGTAATCGACTAATCGTGACCAGTAATCGACGGTTAGTCGATTAATAGTCGCTTCCCATGATTTTTTAGCAAATCATTCTTCTGTTCGTAAAACTCTGAAAATGACAATGGCACCAGTGTGTTCAGACGAAGTGGGGTTGTGGGAACAACAAATCGGTACCGACTGAAGTACATGTAGTCCAATCTTGGACCCACAGTCCGTAATATAATTTTTGGGGTTGGTACGTCCTGTAGGACTTACCAACCCCAAAAATAATATTACTGACTGCGGGTCCAAGTTTGAACTAGATTGAAGCCGATGAATTAAAATGAATTTACCAAAGAACGTTCCTGCATATGTTTCCTTTCTGCAATAAGTTTCTCGAAATTTTGAACATTGAGATCTATGCATTCCCTCGTCAGTTGTTAAAATTGGATCTTAGTCTGAAGTTCCGAACTTTGAGAAGTGATCTGACGTTCTGAATTTCGTCATAATTTTGTCACTTACGCGCTTTGGTTTTTCCAATGGGTGCATTCGTGTGTACAAGACTGGAGAAATTCAGAACAATCTATTCTTCTCGAGTAACTGTGAGTGTTCTTTCTTACAGAGTCAGTGACAGCCGTACAGTCTTCCGGATATGAATGTTAACTATGGTTAGATATTTAAAGTTATTCACCTTCATTGATCATTCACCTCACAAAACAATGCAATTTAGCCCCGACGTGTAGTAGACGTGTATCACCTTGAAAATGAACGACGATCGACTAAAAATAAAAAAAACGTCGACTACTTCAATAATCGACGGTTAGTCGACTAATCGAATAATCGCGACAGCCCTAGTATACACCCAAAGCCATGAACATACATAAATTACTACACATACTGAAGTAAACCTAAACATCAGTGGCGTATCTATGGAGAATAGCGCCTATGGCATACACGTGATTGATTAACCCTTTACGTAACATGGAAAGCAGACGACACTTGCAAAATAAATTCTTGAATAACTGATTTTTTTCATTTTTTGTCTCAAAAACATAGGTTATGACCCCTCGTTGGAACGAGCTCGTTCCAACGAGGGGTCATAACCTATGTTTTTGAGACAAAAATGAAAAAACAATGAAAATTAATTGGCTGTTTTTGAGAATAGCGCTGGCCTTTTTGGCCTTTACGTTGGGTAAAGGGTTAAAGGGTTAAAATGGCTGGAGTCATCTCACCCAGGCCAGCTGTGCGAAAGTGGACATGTGAACACTATTATTCGTTCAACCGTGGATGATACGGTACAGTGAAAGGAAGTGTCACCCGTTTTGAACGCTTTCTCATTGAAGAAGACTACTAAACTTTTCAAACAGTTTATTGAATATCAAAGATATTCCAATGGCTCACGGTTGGTAACTGAGTTTTGGGTGACATATATTGGCGTAATTGGAGTATTGCTCGGTTTGATGAGAGCGTCTGGGGAAGGAGATTGAGTACTACACCTTGCACCGGTGAGAGTCATAATCCTCTGGTTCTAATAAAACATGATTGTGTCCTTCAATGTACACACCATTAGACATTCGCACCTCTGAACTCAGAGTGCGAGCATCCTAATTAAAGTCTTAATTAAGGAAACACTGGAGCTACCAGCGAGACTGAAGAAAACAATTGCAGCTCCGGGCGTCTCTTGCTCTATCACCTGGACTATCCAAGAGATAGGCAAAAGCGTTCATCTGTCACTGGAATTCAAGATCGATGAAGTTGCAGAATCACCACCCTCCTCGGGAAGAGGTAGCACCTTTGCTGAGAGGACCTCCTCTCACACTGGTCCTCACCCAAGGGGTCTGGAGGCCCTGAAAAGAGAAGGAAACCGAGAAGAAAGGGCCCGTCCACCAAGCGGAGGGATGCCCGACGCTCGGGGGCATTCTTGGAGATGAAGAAAGAGAACGGTGAGGAAAAGAAAGAGCCAGAGGCGGCCACCACTTCCGCTCCCACTCCCACAAACAACCCCATCCAAATGCCGGCTTCCCAACCGGTGTTGTCGGATGCGGAAGAGTCTGTGGAGACTGAGGTGGAAATGGAAGCTGCCCCCACGCCTCTTCTTGATCCCACTCGCCTCTTCCTTCTAAACCAAAATGCCAGGACGCGGACGACAGGCTGGAGAACATCTTACGGGAAAACAAACTTCAAGGGAACCTTCACAAGCAAGAGATGGACAGGAATTTCCAACTATTCCTCCAACAAGTCGAAGAAACCAAAAAAAAAAAAAACTAATAGACGCCAGAAACCTACAACTACAACAACAAAAGCCTCAGCAATCACCCACAACCACTCCAGACTCGGCCAGGACCAGACCCTACAAAACTCACCAGTCACCATTAGGCAGCCCACCAACAACACCAACCACCACTGTCTCTCCTTCCAAACCTCCACCTCTGAAAAAGAAGCAGAAAAGACACAAGCGCCGCTAACAACCCACAACTTCTCCTCCTTTACCACGATCTGACACATCAAAATTCTACAGCTAAAGAGGGTCGAAAGGGGCTCGTTCTCCAAACCGTCCCTGCGCGCCTTCGGCGCGCGAAACCATTTGATTCAATGTACACACACAGGCCTATGCCACTCTTTGTCTGAGGCCAACCACAGTAGTTTCGTCTTACTGCAGCCAGCGCGGTCCACACTTTCATGTATCTGCCATGGGGATAGTGAACCAAGTAATCGTGAGAACGTCATCTACAACACTAAATTCCAGCCATCATTTTGTTGTGCAATGGTCTAGTGGTTTAGGTTTTGTACTCCTAATTGTCAGGCGATGTTGTCAATGGTTCGATTCCCAGCCGATGATCAGAAATCAGCATTCAAAACTCTTTGAAAATATGATTGTATCCTTCAGTGTACACAGCAGGCATGTTAACCTGTACCTGTATCGCCGGTTTTCTCATGCCCCAACCCGTATCGGCACTGAATCTACAGTCCCGCCGGTACCATGACAAAATTGTTTTATGGGGAAGTTCCTAATTGAACGAGGGCGAATAATTATGTATGGCATTGGCACACTTACGTGACATACTTTCAACTTATTTGCGAATGATTATATGAGCACACTCCAAAGGTGCATGTTCTGTCTATACCACGACCTCGATAAGGCAGACCATTTTGACTTTTCAAACGGGGCATCAAAGGCAATGAAAGCTCCGTCATCGGCTACTTCAAAGATATTATTGTGTGGCGACATCAAAGTAATCATAAAGCATGATCCTCGTGATTTATGATTACTTTGATGTCGCCGCAGTTTAGTCGGGACGATGCCATGTTTGCCTTGCGATCTTGGAGACTCTGTCGGTTTAAATACGAATTTCTCCTATCTGATTGCGATATGTCACCCAGTTGTTGATGTGTACCGGTACCGGTTTCAATGGGACAGACTCTGTCCCGTCCCGGTTATGTTGGTACCGATGGTACTTTGACACCAGTCCTCCACACACAGACACACATACACACACTCATCTGCGACAAGCAGTGTATAATGCTAAGTTTTTAAAAAGTCATGTCACCACAGATTGTAGGATAAAATACCCTCGGACAAAATACCCTTAGGACATAATACCCTAAAAAAAAATACCCTTAGGACATAATACCCTCAATGGGTAGGACAAAATACCCTCAGACAAAATACCCTCATATTTGTTTCATGTTCTGTGCTATCTGCCATTTATATTGTGCTTCATATTCAATTGCCATCTGCCATTGGTATTGTGCTTCATATCTATTTAGTTTAACCCTTTACCTAGCCTGAAAAGCAGACGACACTTGCAAAAATAATTCTTGAATAACTAATTTTTTGTCTCAAAAACATAAGTTATGATCCCTCGTTGGAACGAGCTCGACGAGCTCGTTCCAACGAGGGGTCATAACCTATGTTTTTGAGACAAAAAATGAAAAAGCAGTGAAAATTAATTGGCGATTTTTAAATTAATTGGCGATTTTTGAGAATAGCGGTGGCCGGTTTTGGGTGTTACGTTGGGTAAAGGGTTAATAAAAAAAATTAAAAATATTGGTACTTGTTATTTCAAACAAAACACCGGCTAGTGCCTTAGATGCAATTACCCCGCCCCCACCCCCAACACCAAAAATCCAACTTTATATACATTTGATCTGAGGGTATTTTGTCCGAGGGTATTTTGTCCTACCCATTGAGGGTATTATGTCCTAAGGGTATTTTTTTTGAGGGTATTATGTCCTAAGGGTATTTTGTCCGAGGGTATTTTGTCCGGATACCTCACCACAATGATTACATATCCTCTTCGATAATGAAAACAATTTTTGATGAATTTCATTGTTTTCGCTCAGTATCCATTTTTAAATAAAAATATTTCATCAAATTTCTTATAGTGCAAATGCAATAAAGTCATATGGATTGTTTCTTTAAAACTTATTTGCATCCATGCTCGTGCAGCATGTGCCCGACAATTTCCACAAATTGTATCTGTATATTATTTACTGCGATGGTAAGCAAAAAAAATCGAAAATGTCTGGGTATAGACATTACACATTGATTTTTGTGGCAAAGCTTCGTTTCCAGGCCGGCTGTCATGCTTTTTGATACTCTACATTCATCCCTCTATAGAAAAAACACAGCGGCAATTTGCCCGGGTTTTTGATACCGATTCACCATATTTGCCTACCTAAGTGAGGGACTTTTATAAAAGAAAAATACTCCAACGATATATATTTCGAACCTATGATATTGTTAAAATCTCACGGGGTCGGAATTATTTGAACTTGAAAACGCAAACAAACGTGTCATAATTCCTGTCTCTTTCGAGTTCCATCTGGTCCCTTGCTTTGTCACTTGGTTAAACGTAATTGGAGTATACGCTCTGCTACCAGTCGAGTGTAATCCAATCAACATCCGGAAGTGTCACACCTGTCCAGGTAGGAAAGATCAAAGGCTTGACAAAACATCACAAGATAATGAGCAACAAGAAAAAGTAAAAGTGTTGGAAAGTGATTAACAAGTGATGACGTAAGATGAAATTAAATGGTTTTCACTCGGCTATCGTACTGATTGCCACGATAAGCCTACTATCCACAGAAATCCCAGGTATGTTGGCCACCCCCCCCCCCTCTAATTGTAGTCCAGTTGTCCAACACACAGGTGATAGACGCTTGGATCATTAAAAAACACATAATTATTGACTTTAAAGCGAAAATAATCAACGATTCCCTTTAGTATACATATTTCAGAGTATATACATAAGGGGGTAATTGATTATTGTCGCCATAAAATCAATTATGTTTTTTGAATGATCCAAAAGTCGGCCACCTCTGCTCAAAACTTGGAAGCGAAAATAATAAAATATCACTTTAGTATGTGTATGTTTAGGAAATCTTTTCATACTAATATATAATTACCTATTTCTGAATGTATATATTTTTTTATTGGGGTTTAACAACACTGTCACGTTCAGAATATGTATATATAATAGAGGGGTAATTTGTTATTTTCGTTATAAAATCAGTTATTATTAGAGTTTTGTAATTAACCAACTACATGTGTTCTGTGCTACTACATTTGCAGCTATTTATCTCAGGGACGCTGGAGCGAATTTTGGATGGGGGGGGGGGGGGGGGATAAGGGCATGACGGACCGACCCTAGTTTATTAACACTCAGTATACAAACCACAAATACTATTCTCGATTGAGTCTCAGTCGAGAATAGTATTTGTGGTTTGTATACTGAGTGTTAATAAACTCAATTTTTGGCATGATGTGAAAAATATACGCAGTTTGCACATTTGATAAGATTATGCCCCCCCCCCCCCCCCCTCCCCCCATACACACATACACAAAGAGGTGGCCTGTGTGATGGGCATAATCTTGTCAAACGCAACTGGCCATTTTTACTTGATAAACCTGCACATTCATCCAAGGGACGAACAAAGAATGACTAATGATCATGTCCTTTTGGGTTATCCCCCCCCCCCCCCCCTTAACCGTTACACAAGACAGTGACTGGCATTTCTCGCAGAAACTGGATTCAAGAATGTCGTCAAAACATATGCTTGGTCGTTTATCAGACAGAGCAGCCCCCCCCCCCCCCCCCCCCCCCCCGACTCCGGTGTCCCTGTATCTTTCTGGGGTTAATTTTGTGTTTTTGTCAATGAAATTATACAAATACAAGGATGATTGTAAGAAGCTACTTTTGCTTGTGATTTCTGGGTAGACCAATCTTATGTAGATCAAATCAATGTAGACCCATTCAGACGCATAGCCAGGATTTCAAGGTTGTGTGTGTGGGGGGGGGGGGGGGGGGGGGGCAAGAGTATTCTCTAGGTTGGCTAGTTCAGCAATCTGAACACAGCGGCTACCCCTACCAAGTGGGGTAGCCGCTACATTCAGATTGCAGAACCACTTGGGGGCATACAGAATAGGATGCACAGCATCTTCCGTGCACAAGTGGGGGACACCCCCTCTTGCTGGAGGGGGGACTCCTTCGAACAAAAATTGAAATTTGAGACAGAAAAACACAATTTCCTCGACTCCAAGTCTGTTTGTGTCCATAATTCATAAGTTGTGAAAGGCATCAATAATTAGGGGGAGGGCATGACTAAATTTGTTTTTTTTTGGGGGGGGGGGGGGGGGTATGTGCCCCCCTCACCTCCACCCCCCCCTTGGCTATGCCACTGGACCAATTCCATGCATATCAATTCCAGTTAGTGCTGTTATTAAATTAATTTTGTTTTGGATTAATTATAAAATTATAATTCTGAAGCTCTTTTTGTGATTTATTCCATGTTGACCAATTCCACTTGGACCAATTCCAGGTAGACAAACTCCAAGTATACCAATTCCAGTTAGACCGACATTGGTCTAACTGGAATTTTTCTACATGGAAAGATAATTTAAAATTTTACATTTCAACAGCCTATTTTTTTCAAATTTCAAGTGATATTATTGAACATACAATTAAAACTAGAAGTCCTGTCACGAATAGTGCGCTTATCTAGGCTTAATTGCGCGTTGGAATTGCGCGCAATTGTCATACTGAATGGCATCCAAAGCACGGCAGGTTCTCTTTGTTACTCATAGCAAACACATGCAATGTTTCTGCCAATGGACCTCCGGGTTACCCGGAGGTCCATTGGCTGAAACATTGCTTGTGCACAGGCCATATGTACAGAATTTGATAGGTTTACTTGGGTCATAACGCGTACATTAACGCGCATGTCAACATGCTATTTGTGCGCATTTCATGACAGAACTTCTAGTTTTAACTGTAGTTTAGTTTTGTTTTAACATTTTCAATTGACTTAACCCTTTGAACCCTAGTGGTATCTTCCATATCAGTTCAATGGCAGCAACGGGAAGAGTTCATATTCTTTATTTAGGGGTAGACCAATTAATATTTTCAACGTGCAGCCTCGGGGCTGCACGTTGAAAATATTGATTGGTCAACACCACACCTTCACTCAAAAGTCAACCTACTTAATGAAATTATGAAGTATCATGTTATTGGGCCGCAAAAAGGCCACTGGGGTTCAAAGGGTTTATATTCAATTTTGGGTTATTCCCATTTACCCGGCAGCCGGTAGGTACATGTGACTAATTAGCAAGTCGCAGATACAGTCTGTACCACAATATAATTTATTTCATTCCCCTTTGCCCGACAGTGTTGTTGTAAGCCAGTTAGCTAATTTCAATGTGACTGAATATTCCTCAGATATGTTGTTTTAGGCATTACCCTTCATTCTCACAAATACCTGCATTTTCAAAAAACACACCTGATCTGTTATCACTGAGGAGCTGCTCACAAATGAAGTGAGTGATCAGATATCATTTTAGCAATGGGTATATTTATTTATTGGTGTTTAAGCTCACACACTTATGCACAATGGTTAAACGTGACCATGACCGTTTTACTGGTGGAGGAAGTCAGAGTACCCGAGAGAACCACCGAGCATCGACGAGGAACTGTCAGCTCCCCAACATTCTAACTCTGTTCAAGCAGGGTTACAGTGGTTGAAGACATGTGCACCATCGACATGCAGTTAATGAGTCTTTTTTTTTAATATAAATGGAGCCATGAATATATAGAACACAAACAACAAATTGATTCTAATTAGGTGTAGACATAATTAAATAGTTTCAGTATCTGTAGCAAAATGATGCAAATAGATGCTTGGTCATGTTGGCCTACCTGGAATTGGTCTAAAAAGATTTGGTCTACATGGAAAACATCCTTTTTGTTGTGCATTTTCCATTTAATGGAGTCACATATCACTAACTGTGACAAATATAAAAGAACCTCAGCAGTTACAATTAAAACTAGAAGTCCTGTCATGAAATGCGCACAAATAGCACGTTGATATGCGCATTAATGTGCACGTTATGACCCAATTAAAGTTATCAAATTCTGTACATATGGCCTGTGCACAAGCAATGTTTCAGCCAATGGACCTCCGGGTAACCCGGAGGTCCATTGGCAGAAACATTGCATGTGTTTGCTATGAGTAACCAGGAGAACCTGCCGTGTTTAGGTGCCATTCGATATGGCAATTGCACGCAATTCCAACATGCTATTCAGTATACATAAGCGCACTATTCGTGACAGGACTTCTAGTTTTAACTGTACAATCTTAGATGGTATGGTTAATCCCCTCAGTTATACATTGTTCGAGTACTGCATATTGATTTATTCTATTGGGGTTAAACCCTTTACCCAACGCAGAAGATTTCAAGATTTATTATTTTAAATACCATTTTTTAAATTTTGAAAAAAATTTCAACAAAACCATATCACTGAGCTCGTTTCAAAGAGGGGTCACATGATATGGTTTTGTTGACAGTTTTTGAAAAATATTATTTTTCCAGCTAATGAAATTGCATATTACGCGGGCGGATGCGGGCGATTCGTTGGGTAAAGGGTTAACAACACTTTCAACAGCCAGGGAAATCGCATGTCAGACAGTTTAACTGGTGGAGGAAGAGAGAGAACCACTTAGCAATGGTGGGCAACTGTCGGACTCTCCAATGTACTATCTCCACCCAGACAGGGCTAGCACTGGTTGAAAACAAGTGCACCATCGATGTGAGGTATAATAATAATAAATAATAATATACGCATTTATATAGCGCCAAAATTATAGTTCAGAAGATATAGAACCATGTTCTAAGGCACTGTAGGCCTACATGTTACTGAGCTATGCAAATATACAAACGGAATATATACAGTATCTTACAGTCCACAACATCACTTTTAGACTTTTTGAAACAGGTATGTTTTGAGATCTTTCTTGAAAAGGTTGACATTTGACAGTCTTTTTAGGTGTTCTGGTAAATTATTCCACAAGTGAGGGCCAGCAAATGAGAATGACCTATCTCCAAATGTCTTACACCTATGTTTTGGAACATGTAGTAGCATGCATTAGTACACAACGCCACCTGCAATTGGGATTAAGTGTCTTGCCCAAGACACAACACGGTTGCCGCAGGTGGGATCCAAACCAAGGACCTCTCGGCTTGCAGCCTGTATCTCTACCTACTAAGTCATCACACTGAGGCATGTTCCCAAGTATTGCATATGCCATACAATCAGCATAACTGCTACCTTTAGGTTTCCTCTCTACTACAGTTAAAACTAGAAGTCCTGTCATGAAATGCGCACAAATAGCACGTCAATATGCATGTTAATCTACGCGTTATGACCATAGTAAGGCTATCAAATTCTGTACATGTGGCCTGTGCACAAGCAATGTTTCAGCCAATGGACCTCCGGGTAACCCGGAGGTCCATTGGCAGAAACATTGCCTGTGTTTGCTGTGAGTTACAAGGAGAACCTGCCGTGTTTTAAATGCTATTCGATATGGCAATTCCTATGCACAATTAAGCCTATATAGGCGCACAGTTTGTGACAGGACTTCTAGTTTTAACTGTAGTATTGTTTTTATAAGCGCACAGTTCGTGACAGGACTTCTAGTTTTAACTGTAGTATTGTTTTTATAAGCGCACAGTTCGTGACAGGACTTCTAGTTTTAACTGTAGTATTGTTTTTATAAGCGCACAGTTCGTGACAGGACTTCTAGTTTTAACTGTAGTATTTTTTTTTATGAGCGCACAGTTCGTGACAGGACTTCTAGTTTTAACTGTAGTATTTTTTTTATGACAATAAGTTTTTGGAAATACAAGTTTAACTGGTTATATGCTTGAACCCACTATCATGGTTCTATTGACAAGTGCTGAAAACAACTTCAGTGGCTTCACTCTCGATGGATTAGCTTGTTTTGGGGGTTTTATTTGCACAGTCGTAGAAATATTTTATACATAAAAAGTTGTTTTATCACAATTTATTGGAGAGTGTCAGCAGGCACTCTCCAGTAAATGGTAATAAAACAATTATTTAGGAAAAATATGTTGCTAAACTTAGGCTTCTCTTGCTGGTGGCATGATATCTTTGAAACAAATTCTTTTGTTACAAATCACCTTTGAAAAATTATTTAGCACTCTATAAGGTAATGGAGAGAAAACATAACATACAGTACGTGGAGAGTGTATTATCACTAAATCACCCACAGAATGGAGATTCACCCCAAGCAATAATTGCAAATTTGTTGCAAAGCATAACAAGTGCAAGCAAAGTTTCAACCAGTGGACCTCCGGTTCAAACCCAGAGGTTCATTGGCTGAAACATTGCTTGTGTTTTTAGTCGATATATGCAAAATTTGAAAGTTACAGTTTGGGTGATAACTCCACTCCGCGGGTGATTTAGTGACAATCCACTCTCCATGTACTGTACACTTTTCTTCCTTATTGTAACTTTTCTTTGTAAACTAAATTAAAATATATTCCAATCTGAATCAGAATATGTATTGTCATTTTTCTTCGTCCAAAACAAAAAAAAAACAGATTTCAATACCAAGAAGAATTGAAATCCATTAACTATTGTTCAAGTTATGCCATAAACAATGTTTGGATGGACAGACAGACAGACAGACAGACAGACAGATTGACGGACAGAGCTCTACGCTCTCTTTCTCCCTTGTAGGTGGATAAAAAGTAACAAAGTACATGTATGTGGAAGAAGCCTAGTTTCAAATTTAAAAAGCTAAGTTCGAAAACTACTTTGAAAAGGGTTAAATTAATGCCAATATTTTTTTAAACCACTGTGTACAGGTTCAGTAGACCTTGCCCCAAATGAAAAACATAGATGTTGTAACACAGTGTTTGAAAACCATTTTGAAAAGGGTTAAATTAATGCCAATATTTTTTGAAACCACTGTGTACAAGTTCAGTAGACCTTGCCCCAAATGAAAAACATAGATGTTGTAACACAGTGTTTGAAGTGTTAAAGGTACAACCTTGAAAAGCAAAACTTTAATCCGAAACTTTAAGCTGGGAATACTAAGTAAAATTGACTGCAGAAAAAGGGTTAAATAATTCCTAAAACCGATAAAAGGAATCATTGATGTAAATGTAATCATTAAGTTGTACAGTAGAATCCTTTTAATTGAATATCCATTTTGCCAGTGAAAATTATTCAGTTAACAGAAGTATACAATTAACAGGGATTTGGTCAGTTTCCTGTGCTCTGGAGGTAAACTGAGCATTTATTCTATTATATCTTGTTTGACAGAGCTCATAGAGCTCTGTCAAACAAGATATAATAGAATAAATGCCTGTATTGGATGTAGTGATGCCAGAAAATGTTGACAAATAAGGGGAATTTGGTGCGTGTCACAGTAATGTTTTTGACATATTACAAAAATTTATATACAATTAACAGGAGTTTACTCTACAACCCATATGCAATTAACAGAGCAAATTTGTACTGAAGGTATGGTAAATGGTTTTGTGTTTGAAAATTATATTCAGTTAACAGGGATATACAATTAACTGGTAGAGTGCTGGAAGCCCATACAGTTAAAACTAGAAGTCCTGTCACGAACTGTGCGCTTATCTAAGCTTAATTGCGCGTAGAAATTGCGCGCAATTGCCACATCAAATGGCATCCAAAGAACGGCAGGTTCTCCTGGTTACTCATAGCAAACACAGGCAATGTTTCTGCCAATAGACCTCCGGGTTACCCGGAGGTCCATTGGCTGAAAGATTGCTTGTGCACAGGCCATATGTACAGAATTTGATAGCCTTACTAATGGTCATAACGCGTAGATTAACGCGCAGACCGACGTGCTATTTGTGCGCATTTCATGACAGGACTTCTAGTTTTAACTGTATTTGGGCTTTATTCTGAAATGCAGGTACCACAACTTGAAGGCTCATATTTAGTGGATGTGCTTTGTATTATCTTTGAAGTGACACTATTTAGTCTGTAAGGGTTTGCCTTGTTTCAATTTATGGGAGAGTGCCAGCTGGCACTCTCCCATAAATTGGAACAAGGCAACGACATGTGTACAAGATTTGATGGCCAAAAATAATTTAGCACTCTACCAGTTAAGAGATATCCAATTACAGTTAAAACTAGAAGTCCTGTCATGAAATGCGCACAAATAGCACGTTGATATGCGCGTTAATGAACGCGTTATGGCCCAAGTAAAGCTATCAAATTTTGTACATATGACCTGTGCACAAGGAATGTTTCAGCCAATGGACCTCCGGGTAACCCGGAGGTCCATTGGCAGAAACATTGCTTGTGTTCGCTATGAGTAACCAGGAGAACCTGCCGTGCTGTGGATGCCATTCGATATGGCAACTGCGCGCAATTCCAACGCGCAATTAAGCCTAGATAAGCGCACTATTCGTGACAGGACTTCTAGTTTTAACTGTAAGTGGGCTCCACTGTATTGAGTTTGCAAGAATTAAAGTAAGAAAGTATGTGATAAAAGCCTTATTTCAAATACAAAGAAACTTAGTCTGCAAACATGTTTAAAAAGATTTAAAATCATGCCAATATTAATTAAAATCATTGTAGAAAGCTTCAGTAGACATTGTCGCAAATGAGAAACAATGACATTCCACTAAACTGTTTGAAGATTTAAAGGTGTAACTTTGAAAACAAAAAACTTTAACCTGGAGTTCTAAGTCAAACTGACAGCAAAAAAGGGTTAAATGTTTCCCCATGAAACATGAAACAATGAGAATAATACAATCAATAATAATTAATATTAATTAAAAAGAAAAAGAACTTTAACCTTCAGTAAAAATCTTTAACCACAAACTTTAAGCAAGCCTTGAAATGTTAGACGGATGGAGGGATGGACGTTCTTACACGTTCTTACTTGTGGGTTTTTTCCCATGTTAAACCCTAACACCACAAGGTCAAAAAATTAACCCCACAGTGCAAAAAATACCCCCACAAGTGGCCACTGTACTAACCCAACCCCATAACTACCACTGACCCTAAATTGGGGCCACTGTACTAACCCAACCCCATAACTACCACTGACCCTAAATTGGGGCCACTGTACTAACCCAACCCCATAACTACCACTGACCCTAAATTGTAAACCCCACAATGTACCTCTGCTAAGCCTGGACAGATGGATGGATGGACAAAAGTCATGACTATAGCCCCGACCTTAAACAGTCAAGCTAATAAAAATTAGGTGTTGATCTAACTGGGATTGGTCTACATGGAATTGGTATAAAAGGAATTGGTCAACATGGAATTGGTTTACATGGAATAAACCCTTGCGGTTGCTCCAATAACAGCCATATTCCTATGATTTAATTGACGTGTAAAAAGATTTTCAGCAATGGTTGGGGATAATTTTGCTTTCGTTGTCAATAAAATCCTACAAATATGGTGAGGTGATTGAAACAGCTCTTGGGCTTGCTCCAATAACGGTCATATTTCTGTGATTTAATTGATGTGTGAATAAGTTTACAACAATTAATTGATTTTGTAGAAATATAATTATACAAATATGTGGGTGATTGGAACAAGTTTCTTGAGTTTGTCAATATCAGTCATATTTCTGTGATTCAATTGACAAAGTTGCATCTATTACAGTTAAAACTAGAAGTCCTGTCATGAAATGCGCACAAATAGCACGTCGATTTGTGCGTTAATCCACACGTTATGACCATAGTAAGGCTATCAAATTCTGTTCATATGGCCTGTGCATAAGCAATGTTTCAGCCAATGGACCTCCGGGTAACCCGGAGGTCCATTGGCAGAAACATTGCTTGTGTTTGCTATGAGTAACCAGGAGAACCAGTCAGGCTTTGGATGCCATTTGATATGGCAACTGCGCGCAATTCCAACATGGTTTTAAGCGTAGATAAGTGCATATTTCGTGACAGGACTTCCAGTTTTAACTGTAAGTTTGCTGGAAATTCTTTCTGGTGCTGAAGCTCTTTGTGTATTGTCAATAAAATCATACAAACATGAGTGTGATTGGAACACGCTCAAGGAGCTTGTTCTGATAACAGCTGTATATCTATGATTCCATTGATATGTATAGATAGTCTACAGGGGGCGTGGTGACGTTGTGGTAACCGGTTGTCGTTAGATCACCGAAGTTAAGCAACGTTGAGCCTGGTTAGTCCTTGGATGGGTGACCATCTGAGCGACCGATTCAGACTCCCGCGTTGTGTCCTTGGGCAAGGCAATTCACCCCGATTGTCCATGTGGGGGCTCGATGATGCCATGTACTAAGGCGTACTGCACGTCGATGGAGAGCATGTCTTCTACAAATCGAACCCTGTCTGTGCTGCCGTGTAGAGTTACGATTTTGAGGAGCTGGTAGCTGCTCGTCTTTGCTTGGTGGTTCTCTCCAGGTACTCCAGCTTCCTGCACCCGTAAAACTGTCACCGACACAATATGACCTTGGCTGTTATTGTGTCGTTAAACCCTAATAAATAAATAAATAAGATAGTCTACATTTGTGGGATATTAATTTCGTTGGGAAAATTTTTTTTCTTTTTTTATTGTCAATAAAATTGTACAAATATGGGGATAGTTGGAAACATTTAGGGGAAAAATTTCAAGGCTTAACCCTTTACTCAACATAATGGCCAAAACCGGCCAGTGCTATTCTAAAAAATCGGCAGTTAATTTTCATTATTTTTTCTCAACTTTGGCGAAGCCAAATTTGAGCTTATGCCATGGCCAGTTGTCCGTCGTTCGTCTGCTTTCAACAATTCAATACGGCTCGGGCTGGAGGCCGTATTTATGAACCGATCTTTACGAAACTTCTTGGGTACCTTTGTTATGACTGTGGGATGAGAACGAGTGTTTTGGGGTCCGATCCGAAATTCAAGTTGGCCACCAGCCGCCATTTTGTACTGACGATGCAGAAATCTGTTTTTTGTACAGAACTTCCATATGAAAGCTCTGATTTGAATAATTTTTTGTATGAATGTTTAGTACCATGGGATACATCACATATAATACAGGTTTTTTTCTCATACGAAAATTATGCAAATTAGACTAACTTTGATGTTTTTTGGTGTTACTTTCAGCACTGTAAGTGCAAATGTCAATACGGCTCGGGCTAGAGGCCGTATTTATAAACCGATCTTTATGAAACTTCTTGGGTACCTTTGGTATCACCGTGGAACGAGAACGAGTGTTTTTGGGTGCGGCCCGAAATTCAAGATGGCCGATGGCAGCCATTTTGTACAAAATTAGGTGCAATCAGATTTTTCACAGAACTTCCATATGAAAGTGCTGACTTGAATAATTTTTTGTGTGAATGTTTAGTACCATGGGATACATCACATATAATACAGGTTTTTTTTCTCGTGCAGAAATTATGCAAATTAGATGAACTTTGATTTTTTCAGTGCTACTAACACACAGTAAGTACACATGTCAATACGGCTTGGGCTAGAGGCTGTATTTATCAACCGATCTTCACGAAACTTATTGGGTACCTCTGTTATCACCTTGGGATGAGAACGAGTGTTTCTGAGTGCGGTCCAAAATTCAAGATGGCTGCCAGTGGCCATTTCGTACCGAAATTAGGTCTAATCAGTTTTTTGTCACAACTTCTATACAGCTCGTATTTATGAACTCATCTTCAGGAAACTTCTTGAGTTCCTTTGTTTTCACCTTGGGACAGGAATGAGTGTGTTTTGGGGTGCCTTTGTTATCACTGTGCTATGAGAACAAATATTTTGGGGTTCAGTCAGACCCACTCTGGGACTCAAAGATTTCTTTTCTATTTAGCATCTGACTGTCACCCACCTTTACAATACTTTACCTATACATTTGTTACAGGCTACGACCAGTATTTATGTACAGGCCGTTACAATACTTTATACACTACTGTGCAAGCGACCATTACATGAATATCCCAGGTCCACGATATCTTCACT
This sequence comes from Pictodentalium vernedei, assembly GCA_031216915.1. Classification (NCBI taxonomy): domain Eukaryota; kingdom Metazoa; phylum Mollusca; class Scaphopoda; order Dentaliida; family Dentaliidae; genus Pictodentalium; species Pictodentalium vernedei. Next base: position 28,196,757 of record CM062297.1, read on the forward strand.
GAAGATCTAAGAGAAGTCGCCGACTAATATTGGCAATTGTTTTTCGAGTCAATGTCCGACATATGATATTAAAATCGCCGTGATTGACGGTCAAACAAATTACAGCTGTGATTAATTGGCCCCTGAATGAATATGATGTACTTATTGTCATATTTTGCACGACTCTCAGAATTTTGTGGTCGAAATATATGTATAACTCAACATTCTCAACTCGATGAAATGACATTTACCAACACTCATAAAATATTTACGTTTTTAATCAGAAAGAATTTTTTTAAATTCCGACAAATTGCAACATTCCGACACAAGCGTACATGTACATAAATATGATTCGGAAAATTATTGATGACTGGTTATCATTCTGATGTTCTGTGACATCAACATGCAGTAGTTTATTTGGTCTAATCTATTTCACAATTAATGCTGAGATTACGCTCTCTGGAGTTAATCCCTTTCACTCCAAATGTCTTGTCCAATTTATTTATTGCATTCACTGTCCACATAATATCGGGTGGGTTTAATACTTTTGTCTCACCTCGGACCTAGGATATTCATGTAACGGTCGCTTGCGCAGTAGTGTATGTACATTTGTTATCAGGTCATTACCTAGATGTTTGTCATTGCTGTGTCACATACTATACATGTACATGTCTTGACAAGATGAGCTACAGTGTCATTGACACTTTCATTTTGTCTTAAAAACATAGGTTATGACCCCTCGTTGGAACAGGCTCATTGAGCTCGTTCCAATGAGGGGCCATAACCTATGTTTTTGAGACAAACAAATGAAAAAAATTAGTTATTCAAGAATTTTTTCTGCAAGTGTCGTCTGCTTTTCATGTTAGGTAATGGATTAACAGGCATATTTCTATGATTTTATTGACAACATTGCTGTCATTACATGTAATCTTGTACAGGGCTTAAAATTCATGCATGAATCAGAATGAATTCATGTAAATGATTCTCTCAAGACAAACAATGAGAATCAACATTGTTTGGTGAAAAATGTTCATTTGCAGGGATTTTTCTAGGTGACGACAGGGGCCGAATATAGGCCCCATTCCCAATGAGATTTAGGCAGGATTTTTCCCAATTTCTAACATAAAATTCCCAATTTGTACCCAGTATCAACTTGTTCATAACATTTATAATTTTTGCTGCAAAAGTAGGCCTTATTATTCTGATAAAAGAACTATAAACCATAATTTCAAATAATAAATCCAGCTTCTTCATTTTAATGTGCCTCTGTAGAAAAGAAATGTGCACTTTTTTCCACTCTACAGCGTCAACAGGATTCCCAATTTGGTCCAATGAGATGGCTTTTTTCCCAATTGCACGGGCCCCTGGCCCCATTCCCAATACACCTAGAAAAATCCCTGATTTGATTCTTGTCATGGAGTCTATAAATGTAGGAAGGCCTGTAGTTACATGTATGGCCGTCGTGTTCGATTTAGAGTGGAGGATTTACATGTACATGCAGCTTGGGCCAATCAGCTTCATTAAAATGTAAAGTGTGCATTTTTAATTTCTGGTTTTCAGTTGCTGATGCTGTACAATGTTTCGCTTGTACAAATGGTGAAGACAGATACCCGAATGGACCACCATGTGGCGATCATTTCCGTCTTTTATCTATTGATGCTGTCCTTTGTCCTGGAACATGCATGAAGACTCGTGGCGCAAGATGGAGTACGTCCTCTTAAATCTTTTTTTATAAACATATACTGGTACTTACAAGCCTGGAAATAAGCAGACTGTCATCTACAAAATGAGGTCCCAAGCAGGGTAGCATCACTAAATTTACCCCCTGTGACCCTGAATATGAATCAAGGTCTCAAGCCCAAACACAAAGAGGATATATTGGGGATTCAGCCCACTGTATGCTACAGCATCAGAAAATAACTCCTGTGGAGACCTCCATCTGCAAATAACAGATTGCTTATTTCCAGGCCCGGTTACTTATCTTCCAGTTTTTTAACCTTACATTTATCATCACTCCTGGTCATTGTTTGCTTGCTTTCCAAAATACAGCTTAAGAAGTAAAAGATATGCAGCAGAGCCAAACAAACTGTAGAGGTACTGAGTGCAAACCAGAAAATAAGCAGACTGTCATCTGAAAAATGAGGTCACAGAGGGTGAATTTAGTGATGCTACCCTGTATAGCAGGGTGGCATCACTAAATTTACCCTCTGTGAACCTCAATCTGAATCAGGGTCTCAAAACTAAACAGAAAGAGGTACCCAGAGAATAAATTGGCCCACTGTATACCCGAATGGACCACCATGTGGCGATCATTTTCGTCTTTTATCAATTGATGCTGTCCATTGTCCTGAAACATGCATGAAGACTCGTGGCGCAAGATGGAGTACGTCCTCTTAAATCTTTTTTTATAAACATGTACTTACAAGCCTGGAAATAAGCAGACTGTCATCTACAAAATGAGGTCCCAAGCAGGGTAGCATCACTAAATTTACCCCCTGTGACCCTGAATATGAATCAAGGTCTCAAGCCCAAACACAAAGAGAATATATTGGGGACTCAGCCCACTGTATGCTACAGCATCAGAAAATAACTCCTGTGGAGACCTCCATCTGCAAATAACAGATTGCTTATTTCCAGGCCCAGTTAGCATCATCAAATTCACCCTCTGGGGACCTCATTCTGCAAATGTCAGACTGCTTATTTTCAGGCCTGACTGAGTGGTGTTTGGTTTGGAGCAGGGGCATTACCATGTGGGAGCCTAGGCCCCCAAAAAATTACCATGGTCCCCCATGAAAATTCTGAATTCGATGATCTGCATGGAGCGTCAACTAATGAAATTACAAATGGCATACCACAATTGGTGAAAATTGTCTCCAAATAGTACAGTAGAGCCTTGTTAATTGAATAGCCACTTTACCAATGAAAATTATTCTATTAAGTAACAGGGGTATTCAATTAACAGGGATTGTGTCCCTTTCCTGTATTCTAGAGACTTAGTATTTATTCTATCATATCTTGTTTGATTGTGCTTGATGAGCTCTGTCAAACAAGATATAATAGATTAAATGCCTGTATGGGGGCGCGGTGGCGTCGTGGTAACCGGTTCTCGTCAGAACACCGAAGTTAAGCAACATCGAGCACGGTTAGTAGTTGGATGGGCGACCATTTCAGCGACTGATTCGTGCTACCGCGTTGTGTCCTTGGGCAAGGCACTTAACCCCGATTGCCTACATGGAGGCACGATGACGCTGTGTACTAAAGCATACTGCATGTCGATGGTGCGCATGTCTTCAACCAATGTAACCTGCCTGTCCCGCGGTGCAGAGTTACGATGTTGGAGAGCTGACAGCTGCTCGTCGTTACTCGGTGGTTCTCTCCGGGTACTCTGGCTTCCTCCACCCGTAAAACTCTCACCGACATGATATGACCCTGGCTGTTAATGTGTCGTTAAACCCTAATAAATAAAAAAAAAAAAAAAAAAAAAAAACGGTCTGTATTGGATGTACTGGGCCAAATAGGTTTATAAGCAAAAGAAAACTGGGTGCAAGTCAGGGTAATTTCTCGACAGGTTACAAGATTTTTTATTCAATTAACAGGAGTTTACTCTATAACATATGTTCAATTAACAGATCAAATTTGTACTGGAAGTATGGCAAATGGTTTTGTGTTGTGAAATTATATTCAATTAACAGGGGTATTCAGTTAAGAGATATCCAATTGAGTGGACTCCACTCTACCACTTGGCGGCTATTTTTCAAAATATCTTTGGAGGAGCACCTTCATACCTTTGTCCAACTTTTCAATCTTTGTGATATGCCTGTGGCATGAAAATGCTTGGACCTTACAAAAGATCCCCATCCCTCCTCCAATACAGATACTGGCTATAAGCTTGTAACGATGGGGAGGGGGCTCTCACCTCACCTTTATGCATTGGGTGAAAATTTCTTTTTGTGTTTGTATTGAGCACACCACTGCTACGTTTTGGGAATGCTGTCTTCTGTGGACAGGTCTATGTCCATCTATGCTGTTAATGCAGTGAATGTGTGCTAATCGACAATCGAGAACTTCCATAACTCTAAAAGTCTTCTAAATTGGGGCATTTCCATTTCCCATCTGCCCTTTTTGGTTTTAACCCTTTATCCAACCTAGCGGCCAAAACTGACCAGTGCTATTCTCAAAAATCGCCAATTATTTTTTTCATTTTTTGTCTAAAAAAGAAGGTTATGACCCCTCTTTGGAATGAGCTCATTCCAATGAGGGGTCATAACCTACGTTTTTGAGACAAAAATGAAAAAATTAGTTATTCAAGAATTTAGTTTGCAAGTGTCGTCTGCTTTTCATGTTAGATAAAGGGTTAAGTACAGAATTATGTTGAAAAACTGCCAAAGAACTGGAATACACCTCTCTCATAAAAAAGTTCTTGGTTAGGCCAAAAAATAGAAAATATGTATCTTGTTTGGCTGCCACATGCTCTCTTTTTATTACCTCTGCAAACGTAAAAAGAAAAATTAATTGATTTATGTTGGATGAATTCTTCAAGTTTACAAGTTATGGGATGTTTAGTTGGTAGATGAGGCAAAATACAGTTAAAACTAAAAGTCCTGTCATGAAATGCGCACAAATAGCACGTCGATCTGCGCGTTTATCTACGCGTTATGACCATAGTAAGGTTATCAAATTCTTTACATTTGGCCTGTGCACAAGCAATGTTTCAGCCAATGGACCTCCGGGTAACCCGGAGGTCCATTGGCAGAAACATTGCCCTTGTTTGCTATGGGTAACCAGGAGAACCTGCCGTGCTTTGGGTGCCATTCGATATGGCAGTTGCGCGCAATTCCTACGCGCAATTAAGTCTAGATAAGCGCACAATTCGTGACAGGACTTCTACTTTTAACTGTAAGAACAATATCAGGCGAGGTTTTAGCCGAGACGAATATTGTTCTCACTGAGCCTCAAGTGACACTGTATCCGCCAACTGAACATCCTGTAATATGTTTATGTATTCATTATGCTAGCATACAAATGTTTGCAAACGTTTCATGGTTTCAGTAAATTTTTCTCTTAGCACTCAATTGTTTGCAAAAGCAGACAAATAGTGATGCAATGTAAAGGGAATAACGTAGCATCTCATTGATCAACATTTCCCATGGGAACTCTAGGAAGTGAGGCTGTGTTTTCTTACTGTGAACAAGCTCCTTATAGTCCTTAACTGGTTGAGTGAAGGAAGTCCATATTTGGGTCCCATTCTTCAGAGCAGGTGCCACAACTGGAAGGTTTTCGTAATCTGTGTATATACATCATGTTATCTTTTAAGTGATTTTTTTGTGTGTATGTATTTCTTGCTGCACTCTCTCTTAAATTGTAACAAGGTGAAAACAATTGAAAAAATTTTGTCAACTTGAAATAATTTGGTACTCAAACGATCAAGTACGTATCACGTTCTCAAACGATCAAGTATGTATCACTCAAAAAGTAAATTTACAGCCTTATTAGATGGAGGATATCTACACTGTTTTAGTGAATATTGGGAATTATTTCCAAATGAAACAAAATACTGCATTTTGATTGATTTTGATTGGCTGAGAGGTACGGTCTAACCTGCAATCCACAGTGGCTTTTTTTTTACACCGTGTTTAACCACGGTGTAAAAACAAGAATATACAAGAGCTAGCTATATGGCTAAAAAAGTATCCATTTTTAATTATTAATTCATACCTTCTGCTCGGTTACCTTGGAATAAAAATAAAAATACAGGAAATTTAATATTTATGTGCACTGAAAATATTACAGATATGGATGTCATTGGAACTGGCTCATTGAGCCAGTTCTGATGACATCCATATTTGTCTTGTTTTATTTAAGAAACTTGCAAAGTACAAATTTTCTGTCAGTTTTTGCCCACAAATGTAGGTTAAAGTATTAAGTACACCACACCCTTCGGCTTCGCCTCAGGATGTATGAGTTCCCAAACCAGTGAAAATTTCCATACACCCTGGAAAACACAAGGATAACTAATATTATCTCACGAGTGTGGACCTGAAAGTTTTATTTTTCACAGGTGCTTGCGCGAGTGAAAAATAATACCTTCAGATCCACACTCATGAGATAATTCCCAATATTCACCAAAACAACGTAGATTTTCTTTTCATTATATGCTATGTGACATTTTAATGCACAATATTCAGCCCAATTCGACTGCAAACAGTTTCAAGACAATAATAAAAGCTGCTGATAGTTCCTTCAAGGCAACGTTCAAGGTGACATCATGCACTGAAGCGTAACGTCATTTAAAAGCTACAGTTGAAACTAGAAGTCCTGACACGAATAGTGCGCTTATCTTGGCTTAATTGCGCATTGGAATTGCGTGCAATTGCCATATCGAATGGCATCCAAAGCACGGCAGGTTCTCTTGGTTACTCATAGCAAACACATGCAATGTTTCTGCCAATGGACCTCCGGCCATATGTACAGAATATGATAGCTTTAATTGGGCCATAACGTGCACATTAACGCGCATATCAACGTGCTATTTGTGCGCATTTCATGACAGGACTTCTAGTTTTAACTGTACTGAAACAAGAGGCCCCAAGGGATCTCAATCACTCACCTGACAAAGTGGTTCAAAGAACTGTTTTGGATCACATTCAGTTAGTCATGGTTCATCAACACTTCAGAGGAATGAAGTCATGAAATTATTCATAACTCTAGTGTCCATGTCAGAAGATTATTATCCTGGATCATCCCGACTGCTTCCAATTCTGTCAGCTGAAGACTAGCACTGCCAAATTTCCAAGGGTTGTTATGTCACTGCCCTGATCAAATAGAGCATGAATATTAACCCAGGGACCCAATTTAAAGAAACTTTAATCTTACACACACACTCTAACAACCCACCCCACCCCCTCTCCGATGCTGTATTGAAAGCATTCGGATGGTGGATCTGAAGATTTTCAATGAAATTTCATCATATTGCACAAAGTTAAAATTCAGGCTCAATATTTACCCAGGGATGCAATTCGAACAAACTTGACCTCCCCCCTCCACTCCCATTAGAGATTTGTATACCAAATATCAAAAGATTCTAACTGATGGTCCTAGAGAAGGAGATTTTTAAAGAAATTCCTTCATATTGCATTTTTTTCTCTACTTAATTGACCCCTGAGGGGTGTGGAGTGGGGTTGGTTGTCATAGGGATATTATTTTTGGGGGGTTGCATAAAATCACTCTATATCTTTCAAAATATATTTTTCAGCCAAACATTTTGTTACATCTAACTGCCCCCCCTCCCCTCCCCCCCCCCCCCCCCCCCACAATTAGGAAGGGAGGGGAAGACATACGGTAAAAACATTTTCGCATAAAACCACACTAATTCATCTAGGAACTCAATTTTGAAGACAATCGAAAACGAAATTTCCGAATTTTGGTCCAAACTTTCCAAGTCGGAACTGGACCAAACATTTTTAGGCTAAAATTTTTTTTTTTTTCATCTCAAAATTAAACAAAACATATGAAATGAAAGTGTCAATGACACTGTAGCTCAACTTGTCAAGATAAAGACATGTGCATGTATAGTATGTGACACAGCAATGACAAACATCTAGGTAATGACCTGATAACAAAGGTACATATAAAGTATTGTAACGGTCCGTTCATAAATACTGACTGTTGCCTGTAACAAATGTATAGGTAAAGTATTATAAAGGTGGGTGACAGTCAGATGCTAAATTAGAAAAAAATCTTTGAGTCCCAGAGTGGGTCTGAGTCTGACTGAACCCCAAAATATTTGTTCTCATAGCACAGTGATAACAAAGGCACCCCAAAACACATTCGTTCCTGTCCCAAGGTGAAAACAAAGGTACCCAAGAAGTTTTGTGAAGATCAGTTCATAAATACGAGCTATATAGAACTTGTGACAAAAAACTGATTGGACCTAATTTCGGTACAAAATGGCCACTTGCAGCCATCTTGAATTTTGGACCGCACGCAGAAACACTCATTCTCGTCCCAAGGTGATAACAAAGGTACCCAAGAAGTTTTGTGAAGATCGGTTCCTAAATACAGCCTCTACCCTGAGTCGTACTGACATGTGTACTTACATTGTGTAAGTAGCACTGAATAAATCAAAGTTCATCTAATTTGCATAATTTCTGCACGAAAAAAAACCCCTTACAATATGTGATGTATTCCATGTTACTAAATATTCATACAAAAAATTATTCAAATCAGAACTTTCATACAGAAGTTCTGTACAAAAGACTGATTGCACTAATTTTGGTACAAAATGGCTGCTGGTGGCCATCTTGAATATTGGACCACACCCAAAAACACTCGCTCTCATCCCACGGTGATAACAAAGGTATCCAAGAAGTTTTGTAAAGATTGGTTCATAAATATGGCCTCCAGTCTGAGCCGTACAGAAGTTGTGTTAAAAAAACTGATTAGACCTAATTTCGGTACAAAATGGCCACTGGCAGCCATCTTGAATTTTAGATCGCACCCAGAAACACTCGTTCTCGTCCCAAGGTGATAACAAAGGTACCCAAGACATTTCATGAAGATCAGTTCATAAATACAGACTCTAGCCCGAGCCGTATTGACATGTGTACTTACTGTGTGTAAGTCGCACTGAAAAAATCAAAGTTCATCTAATTTGCATAATTTCTGCACGAGAAAAAAACCCGTATTATATGTGATGTATCCCATGGTACTAAACATTCACACAAAAAATTATTCATATGGAAGTTCTGTGCAAAAATCTGATTGCACCTAATTTTGTACAAAATGGCTGCCATCGGCCATCTTGAATTTCGGACCGCACCCAAAAACACTCGTTCTCGTCCCACGGTGATACCAAAGGTACCCAAGAAGTTTTGTAAAGATCGGTTCATAAATACGGCCTCTAGCCCGAGCCGTATTGGCATTTGCACTTACAGTGATGAAAGTAACACCAAAAAACAGCAAAATTAGTCTAATTTGCTCAATTTACGCACAAGAAAAAAACCTGTGTTATATGTGATGTATCCCATGGTACTAAACATTCATACAAAAAATTATTCAAATCAGAGCTTTCATATGGAAGTTCTGTACAAAAAAAAGATTTCTGCATCGTCGGTACAAAATGGCGGCTGGCAGCCATCTCGAATTTCGGACCACACCCAAAAACACTTGTTCTCGTCCCACGGTCATAACAAAGGTACCCAAGAAGTTTTGTAAAGATCGGTTCATAAATACGGCCTCTAGCCTGAGCTGTATCCAATTGTTGATGTATGGACAGACGGACGACGGGCCATGACAAAAGCTCAAATTTGGCTTCACCAAAGTTGAGCTAAAAATCAATAAATTCTTTTTCCACATTTTGGTCCAAAATTTCTAAGTCCGAACCAGTCCCAAAATTTTCAACCCAGGCACGCGATTAAACAAACTTGAATCTGGTCCCCCTAGAGATGATGTATACCAAATATGAGAGGATTCTGGCTGGTGGATCTGAAGAAGAAGATTTTTCATATTGCACTAAGTTAAAATTCAGTCTCCCATAGAGAGCCCAAATATTAACTGAGGAACTCGATTTGAACAAACTTGAATCTGGCCCTCCTAGAGATGTTATATACCAAATATGAGAGGATTCTAACTGGTAGATTTGAAGAAGATTTTTAAAGAATATTCCATGTATTGCACAAAGGGAGCCCAAATATTAATCCAGGGACTCTATTTGAACAAACTTCAATCTGGCCCCCCTAGAGATGATGTATACCAAATATGAAAAGATCTGAAAACACTGGATCTGAAGAAGATTTTTAAAGAAATTTCCACATATTGCACTAAGTTAAAATTTGGGCTTCCATAGGGAGCCCAAATATGAACTCAGTGACTCGATTCAAATAAACTTGAATCCAACTCCCCCCTCCCCCAGATATGTTGTGTACCAAATATGAAAAAATTCTGACTGGTGGATCTGAAGAAGATTTTTAAAGAAATTTCCTCATATTGCTCTAAGTTAAAGTTCAGGCTCCCATAGGGAGCCCAAATCTGAACTGAGGATCTCGATTTGAACAACCTTGAATCTGGCTGCCCTAGAGATGATGTATACCAAATATGAGAGGATTCTGACAGGTGGATGTGAAGACAAAAGATTTTTAAAGAATATTCCACATATTGCACAAAGGTAAACTTTCGGCTCCAGTAGGGGGCCCAAATATTGATCCAGTGACCCGATTTGAACAAACTTGAATCTGCCCCCCCCACGCCGAGATGTTGTCTACCAAATATGAAAAGATTCTGACTGGTGGATCTGAAGAGGAAGATTTTTAAACCCTTTACCTAACATGAAAAGCAGACGACACTTGCAAAAAAAATTCTTGAATAACTAATTTTTTTCATTTTTTGTCTCAAAAACATAGGTTATGACCCCTCGTTGGAACGAGCTCGTCGAGCTCGTTCCAACGAGGGGTCATAACCTATGTTTTTGAGACAAAAAATGAAAATATAATGAAAATTAATTGGCGATTTTTGAGAATAGCGCTGGCCGGTTTTGGCCGTTACGTTGGGTAAAGGGTTAAAGAATATTCCACGTAGTTAAACTTTTGGCTCCAAATTTTACAAATTTGAATCTGACCCCCCCAAGAGATGTTGTATATCAAATATGAAAAGATTCTGACCACTGAATCTGAAGAAGATTTTTTTTGTATTTTTGGGTGCTATCAGAGTTATGCCCCTTGTGTTGCCCCCTGTGACCGATTTTGGCCATTACGTTGGGTAAAAGGTTAAACTGTATTTATTGATTTGACTCTTGAGTGATTCATAGTTCTGTTTGATCGCGTCAAATTTCACCTGGCAAAAATTGAGAGACAACATTCCTGTGTGTTCACTGAAGTAATGAGTGCTGGCTTGCTATCAACGAAATCCAAAAATGGAGGAACTTGCTTGCAACATTGTGTATATTACCTTTGATGCATTTCAGTGACGGCTTCCATAAAAGATAAAACTGTAGTGTTCAGGTTTATGTTTGTTTCATTTTGTTTTATTCTGTAATGATTCCAGTTTATCAAATAATATGTATGCAAGATGGCAGCACCCATTAATAAAATAAATGTGCTCCTCATTAATAATTAAATCGTTAATTAAAGCCCTCAACACTGATAAAACACCACTAAAAACATTGTTGAGATTAGGGGCCTACACTGTGCATTGCCTGGTGATTACCATCAATTGAACATAAAACACTGACATCGGCATCGACCAATTTTGTATCCAAAACATCGGCATTCAGATGATGGGTCATTCATCTTATTTATTTACTGGGGTTTAACGACACTTTAGATGGCCAGGGTCACCTCGTGTCTGAAAGTTTTATGGAGGAAGCTACAGTACCCGGAGAGAATCACCGAGCAATGGCGAGCGACTGTCAGGCTCCCCAACATACTAACTCCACATAATCAGGGTTGGCATTGGTTGAAGATAAGTGCACCATGGATGTGCCGTGCACCTTAGTACATAACGTCACAGTGTCCCCACATGGGCAAAGGGGTGAAGTGTCTTGCCCAAGGACACAATGTGGCTGCCTCAGGTGGAATTCGAACCGAGGACCTCGTGCAGCCTGCATCTCTACCTACTGAGCCACCACCCCCCCCCCCCCCCCCCCATCATTTATCTTATCAGCTCATCACTATAATGTATGACTAATACATCACCCCAACAAGCAAGCAGAATTTAATGTACTAGTAACAAAATGACTACATAGACAAGTAGAATTTAATGTACTAGTAACAAAATACACAAGCAGAATTTAATGTACAAGTACTCCCCACGGAAACCTCGGGAAATTAAGCAGTGCCTGTTCACTGTAGTAAACAGGCTCTGTTTTACTGGTAAAATAGGACCCAGTCACCAATGCTTGGGAGGTGCAAACCCTCTCTAAAATGGGTAACATGGCTTATTAACGCTCACCCCTGGTCTTGAGTTGATACCCATGTTGTGGTCATGATTAGCCATTGTGCAAAAATATGTGACCTTAAACACCAATAAATAAATAATAATGTACTAGTAACAAAATCACTACATAGACAAGCAGAATTTAATGTACTAGTAACAATATCACTACTTAGACAAGCAGAATTTAATGTACTAGTAACAACAAACCCTCTCTAAAATGGGCAACATGGCTCATTAACGCTCACCCCTGCTCTTGAGTTGATACCCATGTTGTGGTCATGATTAGCCATTGTGCAAAAATATGTGACCTTAAACACCAATAAATAAATAATAATGTACTAGTAACAAAATCACTGCATTGACAAGCAGAATTTAATGTACTAGTAACAAAATCACTACTTAGACAAGTAGTAACAAAATCACTACTTAGACAAGTAGTAACAAAATCACTACTTAGACAAGTAGTAACAAAATCACTACTTAGACCAGCAGAATTTAATGTACTAGTAACAAAATCACTACTTAGACCAGCAGAATTTAATGCACTAGTAACAAAATCACTACTTAGACAAGTAGAATTTAATGTACTAGTAACAAAAAAACTACTTAGACAAGCAGAATTTAATGTACTAGTAACAAAAAAACTACTTAGACAAGCAGAATTTAATGTACTAGTAACAAAAAAAACTACTTAGACAAGCAGAATTTAATGTACTAGTAACAAATCACTACATAGACAAGCAGAATTTAATGTACTAGTAACAAAATCACTACTTAGACAAGCAGAATTTAATGTACTAGTAACAAAATCACTACTTAGACAAGTAGTAACAAAATCACTACTTAGACAAGTAGTAACAAAATCACTACTTAGACAAGCAGAATTTAATGTACTAGTAACAAAATCACTGCATAGACAAGCAGAATTTAATGTACTAGTAACAAAATCACTACTTAGACAAGTAGTAACAAAATCACTACTTAGACAAGTAGTAACAAAATCACTACTTAGACAAGCAGAATTTAATGTACTAGTAACAAATCACTACATAGACAAGCAGAATTTAATGTACTAGTAACAAAATCACTACTTAGACAAGCAGAATTTAATGTACTAGTAACAAAATCACTACATAGACAAGCAGAATTTAATGTACTAGTAACAAATCACTACTTAGACAAGTAGTAACAAAATCACTACTTAGACAAGTAGTAACAAAATCACTACTTAGACAAGTAGTAACAAAATCACTACTTAGACCAGCAGAATTTAATGTACTAGTAACAAATCACTACATAGACAAGCAGAATTTAATGTACTAGTAACAAAATCACTACTTAAACAAGTAGTAACAAAATCACTACTTAGACAAGTAGTAACAAAATCACTGCATAGACAAGCAGAATTTAATGTACTAGTAACAAATCACTACATAGACAAGCAGAATTTAATGTACTAGTAACAAAATCACTACTTAAACAAGTAGTAACAAAATCACTACTTAGACAAGTAGTAACAAAATCACTACTTAGACAAGCAGAATTTAATGTACTAGTAACAAAATCACTACATAGACAAGCAGAATTTAATGTACTAGTAACAAAATCACTGCATAGACCAGCAGAATTTAATGTACTAGTAACAAAATCACTACTTAGACAAGCAGAATTTAATGTACTAGTAACAAATCACTACATAGACAAGTAGTAACAAAATCACTACTTAAACAAGTAGTAACAAAATCACTACTTAGACAAGTAGTAACAAAATCACTACTTAGACAAGCAGAATTTAATGTACTAGTAACAAAATCACTACATAGACAAGCAGAATTTAATGTACTAGTAACAAAATCACTACATAGACAAGCAGAATTTAATGTACTAGTAACAAAATCACTACTTAAACAAGTAGTAACAAAATCACTACTTAGACAAGTAGTAACAAAATCACTACTTAGACAAGCAGAATTTAATGTACTAGTAACAAAATCACTACATAGACAAGCAGAATTTAATGTACTAGTAACAAAATCACTACTTAGACAAGCAGAATTTAATGTACTAGTAACAAAATCACTACTTAGACAAGCAGAATTTAATGTACTAGTAACAAAATCACTACTTAGACAAGCAGAATTTAATGTACTAGTAACAAATCACTACATAGACAAGCAGAATTTAATGTACTAGTAACAAAATCACTACTTAGACAAGCAGAATTTAATGTACTAGTAACAAAAATCACTACTTAGACAAGCAGAATTTAATGTACTAGTAACAAATCACTACATAGACAAGCAGAATTTAATGTACTAGTAACAAAATCACTACTTAGACAAGCAGAATTTAATGTACTAGTAACAAAATCACTACTTAGACAAGCAGAATTTAATGTACTAGTAACAAATCACTACATAGACAAGCAGAATTTAATGTACTAGTAACAAAATCACTACTTAGACAAGCAGAATTTAATGTACTAGTAACAAAATCACTACTTAGACAAGTAGTAACAAAATCACTACATAGACAAGCAGATTTAATGTACTAGTAACAAAATCACTACTTCAAGAGCTCTGTCAAACACGATATAATAGATTAAAAACCTGCATTGGATGTACTGAGGCCAAATAGGTCAATAATAGGTCAATAAACAAAGAAAAACTGGGGAGAGTTGGTAATTTCTCGACAGGTTACAAGATTTTTTTATTCAGTTAACAGGGGTTTACTCTATAAGCTATATTCAATTGACAGGTCAAATTTGTACTGGAAGTATGGTAAATGGTTTTGTGTTAGGAAATTATATTCAATTATCAGGGTTATTCAGTTTAGAGATATCCAATTAAGTGGGCCCCACTGCACTAGTAACAACATCACTACTTAGACAATCAGAATTTAATAAAATCTCTTTCAAGTCAGTGTTCTTGCTCTTTTTATTAAATGGTCTAAAATTACAAAATGGCTAATTTGGGTAAAAATGATGTCTTCATTATTTATATGCCCTGGCAAGACAGTAAGAGCATGGATAATTTTGATACATCATGGTCGTTCACCCGATTTTCGAGTGGAAATTCATCTTCAAGATGTTCTGCATTCCAAAAGTTGTTTTCTTATGTCATTGAAAAAAGGGCACTCCAATAGAAAATGAAATTCATTTTCCACAGATTGTTCTACACACTGTGTACATAATCTCTCATGTGGTTGTTCACCTCAGAACATTCTATCAAATGGTCATTTTTTTTTCATATTGGAGGCATTGAAAGAAAATAATGGGTGACCCATAGTTTTTCTGAAAGACAACCCAAATTTCCCACAGACAGGGTGATACCTCCCCTCGCCACCCCAATACTAGCTTCAGGCACTCCAACATCCTCTTAAGTCCAGGTCAATTGTCTTTTTTCTGAACCGCAGAGCTGATTTGAAACCAATTTGGTTTGTGGATTTATTGAGTCATAAGTACTTGATTCATGAAAAAAAAATCCTGTATCCCTGTGGGAACTCCAGGTGCTAAAAATAGAAATATATTCCAAAACTGCAGAGACATATAACTGTTATTTGTTATGAATTATCCTTAGGACCAGTACAATATGATGATAAAAAAAATTCCTCTCAGCTGTGTCGGGGTGTTCTATGTGTGTGTGTGTGGGGGGGGGGGGGGGGGGGGGCATCAATAAAATGCTGAGTCTTCACATTTGCAAAAAATTTAAAAATATTTATTCCCCAGAACTACTGATCAGAATCTTTTGATATTTTGTATACAGGATCCATAGAGGGGTTAGATTAAGATGTTAACATTAAGCCCCTAGGTTCATATTTGGGCTCCATTCAATTTTAACTTAAGGCAATGTTGGGAATAATCTTTAAAATTTTCTTCTTCCGAACCAACGCTCAGAATTTTTTAATATTTGGTATACATCATTGTTACAGGGGTCAGATTCAAGTTTGTTCAAATAAAGAAATAAAGTACCTCAGTTAATATTAGGGCTTCCTATGGGGGGGAGGGGCAGGGGGTCCCAATTTTAACTTTGTGTATATTGGGAATAATCTTTAACAAGAAGGACGCCAACGCCCTATAGCTCACCAACATTCCTCTTTGATAGTAACTTTGGCAAACACAAGAACTGTATCAAACAGGCTCATAACATGTGACAAAGCTTACCTAAACACAACCTCTTAAAAGTAAAACACAGAAACTGACATAAACACTAAGCATGAAATTCTGAGCTAAACAGAAAACTAAACGCAACTAAAAATGTCAAGAAAAATGTTTAAAATGCAGGGTATGAGGGGTTAATCATGGAACACTGATACTGAGGAACATGTATGATGAATATAAGTGTCATGGGAAGAGAAGGAGCACAGCAGCTGACCTAAACACTAAGTTAAACATGAAATTCTAAGCTAAACAGAAAACTAAACGCAACTAGAAATGTCAAGAAAAATGTTTAAAATGCAGGGTATGAGGGGTTAATCATGGAACAATGATACTGAGGAACATGTATGAGGAATATAAGTGCCATGGGAAGAAAAGGAGCACAGCAGCTGACCTAAACACTAAGTTAAACATGAAATTCTGAGCTAAACAGAAAACTAAACGCAACTAAAAATGTCAAGAAAAATGTTTAAAATGCAGGGTATGAGGGGTTAATCATGGAAAAATGATACTGAGGAACATGTATGATGAATATAAGTGCCATGGGAAGAGAAGGAGCACAGCAGTTGACCTAAACATCAAGTTAAACATGAAATTCCAAGCTAAACAGAAAACTAAACGCAACTAAAAATTTCAAGAAAAAGGTTTAAAATGCAGGGTATGAGGGGTTAATCATGGAACAATGATACTGAGGAACATGTATGATGAAAATAATTGCCATGGGAAGACAAGGAGCACAGCAGCTGACCTAAACACTAAGTTAAACATTAAATTCCGAGCTAAACAGAAAACTAAACGCAACTAAAAATGTCAAGAAAAATATTTAAAATGCAGGGTATGAGGGGTTAATCATGGAACATGTATGATGAATATAAGTGCCGTGGGAAGAAAAGGAGCACAGCAGCTGACCTAAACACTAAGTTAAACATGAAATTCCGAGCTAAACAGAAAACTAAACGCAACTAAAAATG
The DNA here is from genome assembly GCA_031216915.1 of Pictodentalium vernedei. NCBI lineage: Eukaryota > Metazoa > Mollusca > Scaphopoda > Dentaliida > Dentaliidae > Pictodentalium > Pictodentalium vernedei. The sequence goes on from CM062297.1 coordinate 28,213,791, forward strand.
TAAAAAAAAATGTTTAAAATGCAGGGTATGAGGGGTTAATCATGGAACAATGATACTGAGGAACATGTATGATGAATATAAGTGCCATGGGAAGAGAAGGAGCACAGCAGCTGACCTAAACACTAAGTTAAACATGAAATTCTGAGCTAAACAGAAAACTAAACGCAACTAAAAATGTCAAGAAAAATGTCTAAAATGTAGGGTATGAGTGGTTAAATCATGGTAAAATGATAATAATCATCATATAGCAGCATTATAAAAGCCATGATATGGAAATAGGGCGAATAAGAGACCTAAACAGAAACTTTAACATTATTGGACACGTACGCTGACGCCGACCGATCGAGCCATTCCATAAGCTCACACAACTTAAGTTGGTGAGCTAAAAATCTTCTTCATACCCAGTCAGAATCTTTTGATATTTGGTGTACAAGATCCTTGGGAGGTTAAATCTAATCTTAGGGGGTGCGGTGGCTCAGAAGGTAGAGGTGCGTGCTGCAAGCCAAGAGTTTCTCGGTTCAAATCTCACCTGCGGCTACCACGTCGTGTCCTTGGGCGAGACACTTCACCCCCATTGCCCATGTGGGGGCATTGTGTACTGAAGCATACTGCACGTCGATGGTGCACTTGTCTTCAACCAATGCTAACCCTGCTTGTGTGGAGTTACTAGTATGTTGGGGAGCTGACAGTTGCCCAGTGGTTCTCTCTGGCTTCTACCACCTGTAAAACTGTTGTGGTCATGATTAGCCAATGTGCAGAAATATGTGACCATAAACACCAATAAATAAATAGATCTAATCTTGTTCAAACCAAGTCCCTGGGTTTATATTTGGTCTCCCTGTTGAAGCCTTAATTTTACCTTGGTTTAATATGAAGAACAGTTTTTAAAATTTTAACATTGTGCAATTGGGGATTAATCTTTAAATATCTTCTTTTTCAGATTCACTAGCTAGAATCTTTTGATATATTATATACACTTGTTTACTGGGGTAAACAAGCTCTGTTTCACTGGTAATACACTTGTTTACTGTGGTAAACAAGCTCTGTTTCACTGGTAAAATAGGACCCAGTCAGTAATGTGTCAGTTTGATTTGAGCCAGACTGTACCGCAGAATCCTTTTTCCACGTTGTTATCAATTGTCATCTTTGTCAGTGGAATTACTGTGAGGTGCAATATGCGCTAAAACTGTAGCCGATCAACTTAAGGGAAACAACTCTAAACTCATTCGTTTGTTTGTTTGTTGGTGGTTAACGTCACATATTTATGCACCATGGCTAATCGTGACACAACATGGAGATGAAGTCAAGTTTAGTCAATCGTTGATCTACATGTTGCCCATTTTAGAGGACTTTCACCCCAAGCATTGGTGACTGGGTCCTATTTTACTAGTAAAGCAGAACTGGTTTACCTCAGTAAACAAGTGCTGCTTACTTCCTGGGGTTCCCACGGGGACTCTAAACTCATTCAGGCATGAAATTACTTCTGTGGACTGATAGAGATAGCACACGTGGACTGAGGTGAGAGTAGATGCATTACTATGCCATCGGCGCGCAGCGCACTGATGGGTTTGTAGTGTCAGTTTACCACTGGCGCGGTATGCGCTGACGAGTCACAAAAGGGTTAAATACCAGTAAATAAATATATATGGTATACAGCATCCTTATGGGGGGCAGATTCAAGTTTGTTTAAATCAAGTTCTTTGAATAATATTTGGGTTCCCTATCGGAGCCCAAATTTTTAACTGGGGGGCCTCTTGTTTGCTAAACAGGAGTTTACTCTGTAATCTGTGTACAATTAAAAGGTCAAATTTGTACCGAAGGTATAGTAAATGATTTGTATTGGAAGTTATATTCAACGAACAGGATTATTCAATTCAGAATTGTAAGCTCCAACTGGAAAATTTTTGCACAATCACAGACCTGGACATAAATAACTTGCATCGTAACCCATTACCAGGTTACGCTATTTTACATGATGGTAACCTATAGGAAATGTGTCATGATGCTTTTCTGTCTCTTGTTTTTACTGCTCCAGGTGTACTGTTTACATCTTAACCCTATACCAATCGTTACGGCCAAAACTGGCCAGCGCAATTCTCAAAAATCGCCAATTAATTTTCATCATTTTTTTCATTTTTTGTCTCAAAAACATAGGTTATGACCCCTCGTTGGAACGAGCTCATCGAGCTCGTTCCTACGAGGGAACATAACCTATGTTTTTGAGACAAAAAAATGAAAAAAATGAGTTATTCAAGAATTATTTTTGCAAGTGTCGTATGCTTTTCATGTTAGGTAAAGGGTTAAAAAAAAGAACTTCCACCTTAATAAATAGCAACAACTAATGCACTTTATTATACGCTAAACGATAGATTATCGAACAAGTTGCGGAAAGATAGAAATCGTATCCCCCACTGTGAAGATATAGAAATTTTCACTTTCACGGTATCAATCAAAATGGCGGAGACGCATGGGTGGTGGTGTATTTTGTCCCTTGAGAGCAAGAAGGCTTTGCAATGCTAAAGCATTGCAAATCCTTCTTGCACTCAAGGGAAAAAATTATCAATTTTTTTTAACTTGGGTAAAATATCAGACATAAACCATTTAATTTTATTTTAAGTTTGCATTGGTTATAAAAAGAGAGCATGCGGCAGCCAAAAGGACCATGCGGGAGGGCCTGAGAAACAGATTTTTTATTTTTTTAGGCCTTAGTTGTTGGTATTTATTTTGGTGGAAAGTCTGTTAAAGTGTAAATAGCTTGCCTACCTATTCACATGTGGATGTAATGCACAACCTTTGGGTCAAGTTAATCTTGAAAGAATATCCGGTCTGACTGACAAACTGCACGAGAAAAGGAATGTCATCAATATTGCATTATTTTGTCGTAACCTGTGGTTCATCCATGAATTTTGCAATTGACATAACCTCTGCAAAACCTAAACGGTCATTCACAATTTATTTCCAGGCCTGTAATCATTTCATTCAAAACTACTTGCACTTGACACTGATCATTAGATCGTCAGAAAGCTTCCCATAAATCAATGCCTACTCTAGTGATGGAATTATTTTGGTATATAAAAAAATTCCCTGTACAACAAATTCAACTGCCCATAGTACACATTTTCACCCCACAATCACGTTTATATATTTTTCAGTCTTTTCATGATTTTATCCAAGAAGGTTGTTGAGTTTATTTTTATATCTTTCAGCTGGATCAACAAGAAGGGTGGAAATCAACAGATATTGTGGTGAACAGGTAAAAGATGCTTGCTATACCGGCAGCTACAATGGTATAAGTGTACATGAATGTGCCTGTAACACAGACTTCTGTAACTCAGCAGTCATGAAAAGAATATCGGCATTTACTTTAACTGTTTCTTCTATATTTGTTCTCTATATTAATTTCAGATAACTAAAAATTCAGTACCTTTTAACCCTTTACCTGACATGAAAAGCAGACGACACTTGCAATCAAAATTCTTGAATAACTAATTTTTTTCATTTTTTGTCTCAAAAACATAGGTTATGACCCCTCTTTGGAACGAGCTCGATGGGGGTCATAACCTATGTTTTTGAGACAAGAAATGAAAACAATAATGAAAATTAATTGGTGATTTTTGTGAATAGCACTGACTGGTTTTGGCTGTTACGTTGGGTAAAGGGTTGCCTAACTTGAATAGAAGATGATACAGGCCCCCCAACCCCCCCGCCCCTCCCCAGCCTAAAAAAAAATTCTTGTACAACTTACAATTTCATTTTGACCATAAAAACAGGTCTTTAGCTTTGAAAAATGTACAGTTAAAACTAGAAGTCCTGTCATGAACTGTGCACTTATCCAGGCTTAATAGCGCGCAATTGCCATATCGAATGGCATCCAAAGCACGGCAGATTCTCCTTGTTACTCATATCAAACACAGGCAATGTTTCTGCCAATGGACCTCCGGATAACCCGGAGGTCCATTGGATGAAACATAGCTTGTGCACAGGCCATATATACAGAATTTGATAGCTTTATTATGCTATTAACACGCAGATCGACGTGCTATTTGTGCACATTTCATGACAGGACTTCTAGTTTTAACTGTAGGTGCATGGTAAACTGGACCTTGGTATGCATATTTATTGCACCAATTTTTTAAATATGATTCAGTTCTGCTCAACTAATGAATCGGCCGCATCCACTCACATGATTTACAAATTCAGCAGTTCAAAAAAACCAAAAATCCTTAACCCTTTACCCAACGAATCGGCCACATCTGTCCGCGTTATATGCAAATTAAGGAGCTGAAAAAATATTATGTTTCTGAAAATTTTAACAAAACCATATCATGTGACCCCTTTTTGGAATGTGCTCATCGAGCTCATTCTAATGAGGGGTGACATGATATGGTTTTGTTGAATTTTTTAAAAAATTAAAAAAAATGATATTTAAAATAATGCGTTTTGATATCGTATGCATTGGGTAAAGGGTTAAAAGAATTTCAACAAAACCATATCATGGGACCCCCTGATTGGAATGAGTTTGCTAATGCAGTTCCAATGAGGGGTCACATGATATGGTTTTGTGGAAATGTTTTTTAAAATTTGAAAAAACATTAATTAACTCCTAGCACTCTGGTTGTATTTTAAAATTTCCATCATCGACTCCATATTGTCCACATAGAATGAAAAATTTAACAAAATATATCTTGTTTGACAGAGCTCAGTGAGCTCTGTCAAACAAGAAATAATTTATAAAATTATCAGTTACATTATGGGAAAAATTTGTTGCTGAAACTTTGGTATTTTGACGTCAGTGTGCATAGGGTTAAATAATAAATTTGGATATTCTGTACATTGGGTAAATGGTTAAAACTGTGAGAAAGAAGTTTTTATTTATTTATTGATTGTTGTTTAAGGTCACATACTTCTGCACAATGGCTAATCATGACCACAATATGGAGATAAAGTCAAGGTCAGCCAATCGTTTATCCCCCATGTTGCCTATTTTAGAGGACTTGCACCCCAAGCCTTTAAGGGTTGCATGGACTTGGATATTTTCAAACGACGTCTTGGTTGTTTAACAGAGTTCTCAAAATGTAAGTTGGGATTTTTAATTTGATGGGCTTGAAGTTATTTTTAATGGACATTTTATGCAAAATGTTGTAAAAACAGGAAGAATTTAAACCAATAGAATTCATCTTACATATGAAGTTGCTAATGTTGCTTGATGGAGAGTTAATCTGAGTTATGCCTGGAATGTTCCACAATCAGAAGTAAAGCATCAGTGAACTAGTTTTCAAATTTGTTTGCAAATTTTCATTTACATTTTGCGATACAAGATAATCAACTGCAGCCTTATAGGCTGCAGTTGATTATCTTGTATCGCAAAATGCTATACATAATTAAACATTGTGTAGCTTTTTGCAAGTTTTGCATAGCAAAAAGCGACACGACACCGCTTATTTTGAGCCCTGCAACCAGTTGAGGTAAAAATCTTAAAAATACATACATAGAGGATATCTACGCTATTTTAGTGAATATCGGAATTATCAGTGTGGACCTTAAAGTTTTATTTTTCACGAGCGCTCGCGCAAGTGAAAAATAATATTTTCAGGTCCACACGAATAAGATAATTCCCGATATTCCAAAAATAGCATAGATTTTCTTTTTACAGTTAAAACTAGAAGTCCTGTCATGAAATGCGCAGAAAAAGCACGTCGATTTGCGCGTTAATCCACGCGTTATGACCATAATAAGGCTATCAAATTCCGTACATATGGCCTGTGCACAAGCAATGTTTCAGCCAATGGACCTCCGGGTAACCCGTAGGTCCATTGGCAGAAACATTGCTTGTGTTTGCTATGAGTAACCAGGAGAACCAGTCGGGCTTTGGATGCCATTCGATATGGCAACTGCGCGCAATTCCAATGTGCTATTAAACCTAGATAAGCACACATTTCGTGACACGACTTCTAGTTTTAACTGTTCATGCTAGGTGACATTTTACTGCACGATATTCAACCCAATTCGACTGCAAACACGTACGTTTCAAAACAATAACATAGATCAGCTGATCATTCTCTCAAGGTGATGTAATGCACCGATAGCGTGATGTCATTTAGGAGCTACTGGGGGATATTCCTTGTTATCCATCAAGTCAATAGATATTGAGAAATATTTTTGATAATTCCCAGACTAGCATATAATAAGAATGGGTTTGACCATTAATTAGGTAAAAAATTAAAGTTTTGCACCTCGAAGGCAGGAAGACATGGTATATGACGTTAGTGTTGTGATTAAATAATAACCGTTTTTTTTTGCTGTTTACAGTTTTGACCTAGTGTGAGTGATGCTACTCTAATTCCAGATCCAAAACCAAGATTTCAAAATTTTCTGGCATAGTCGGCCGTGAATTAAAAAGTGTTCCCAGGTTGACATGAAAGCTAACCCAATATACTTCTTTACAACATTAATAAATTTAACAGGTCATAAACATTTGGGTTTTTTTATCATTATTTTTAAGAATTACGTCGTTTAACAAAGTAATTCTTTAAAATAATAATAAACAAAATTTTTTCACGAACATGACTACTCAATTGTTATAACGAGCACTTTCATAAAAAAATATTTGAAACATAACGATATTTTTTCTTTTAAATGTTGTTTTGCCATGCAGTAAACTGTTTATTCAAATTAGCGGCTTTCAGAGAAAATGTTGGCGTTCAAGTAACCAACAATTTTTCCAACAGACAACAAAAATTTGTTTTTGGCCGACATGGTCATAGGAAGATGTCCCAAGTACCAGACCTACCTAATTGCCTAATACCTGGGGGGCACGGTGGCTCAGTAGGTAGAGGTGCAGGCTGCAAGCCGAGAGGTCCTTGGTTCGAATCCCACCTGTGGCAACCACGTTGTGTCCTTGGGCAAGACACTTCACCCCCATTGCCTACATGGGGGCACTGTGACGCTGTGTACTAAGGCATACTGCACGTCGATGGTGCACCTGTCTTCATCCAATGCTAACCCTGCTTGTGTGGAGTTCGTATGTTGGGGAGCTGACAGTTGCTCGCCGTTGCTCGGTGGTTCTCTCGGGTACTCCAGCTTCCTCCACCCGTAAAACTGTCGCGGTCATGATTAGCCATTGTGCAGAAATATGTGACGTTAAACACCAATAAATATTAATAATAGTAATTGCCTAATACCTAATATGCTGAAACAATATCATGTGACTCATCACTGGAATGAGCTCAATGAGATCATTCCAATGAGTGGTCACATGATATGGTTTCACTGAAATTTTTTTAAAATAAATTTATTTTTGATTGCTGTATTTGTATATAACGCAGGCGGATGCTGTTTGATTCGTTAGGTAAAGGGTTAAGAGTGAAATGTATAACATTTAGAGTGCAGTTGTGATTTTTGTATAATATTAGAGATGGGCAGTATGCCAAAAATACCATTCTGCATTGGTATCGAGTCGACACTGATTTACCCTACCAAGGGAATCTCAAACTACTGAAAATTTGGTATTGAAAATATTCTCATTTGTTAAAAAATAAAAGGAAATACATGTACAACAGAACATTATGCAAAATTCTTGACATAAAAAATAGCCCACAGACCGTATATTTCTGACGGCAGTCATCACCAGTTATTTGGTGTAACAAAAACGCTGAGAGAAAATACCCAGGGGTGGGGTTAGGGTTACCCAGAGGTATTTTCACTCAGCTTTATTGTTATATCAAATCACCGAGGTCGAATGTCTGTCTAACTTCCAACATTTTGACAATTTGTCGGCTGTAAAATGGCGATCTGCAGCTGGGAAGTTTATCAAAATTTATTTATTTATTGGTGTTTAAGGTCACAAACATATGCACAATGGCTAATCGTGACCGTGCCAGTTTTACAGGTGGAGGAAGCTGGAGTACCAGGAGAGAATCACCGAGCATCGACGAGCAACTGTCTGCTCCTCAACATTCTAACTCTGTTCAAGCTCCACTCAAGCAGGGTTACAGCGGTTGAAGACATGTGCACCATCGCCATGTAGTATGCCTTAGTACACGGTGTCATCATGCCCCCATGTCGGCAACAGGGATAAAGTGCCTTATCCAAGGACACAATGTGGGTCGTCCCAGACGAGTTTATCAAAAATAACATTCAATATTGGTATTGGTGTGAGCATTTGTATGCTGTCGACACTGAATACCATAGAGATACCGAGGTAAAGCATTCTAAAAATACAGATGCCGAAACCGGACTTGAAATTCCAATACCGCCCAGCTCTACATATGTTGTTAAATATGTTTGTATTGTTTCTCACATTTCCTTTTTTAACTACAGACTGGTTAATATATCATATTTTGTTAATTGCATATTTTATCAGCTTAAAAATCTCTTCAATATTCATTCAGAAAACAGTGCACCTTGTTATTGCACAATGAAAAAAAAAAACAATTAATGCTTTTTAACCTTCCAGAAATTAATGGCAAAAATGTTTTCTTGAGGTTTTTGTGATTTTTTGACATTTACAAAAATTACAGGCAAAATGAGAACATTGTCAATGTTTTATGTTTTCACTTTCTAAGTTGTTAAAATCTTCTTAGAAAATAGAAGATTTTATCCAGTATAACATTTTATTTGCAAATTTGAAATTGTATATCAATCCCCATACGAACCCAGGGAAGTGAAGCAGTGTTTGTTCACTGTAATAAACTGTGTTATACTGGTATGTTTGTTTGTTTGTTGGTGGTTAACGTCACATATTTATGCACTATGGCTAATCGTGACACAACATGGAGATGAAGTCAAGTTTAGGCAATCGTTGATCAACATGTTGCCCATTTTAGAGGACTTTCACCCCAAGCATTGGTGACTGAGTCCTATTTTACTAGTAAAGTGGAACTGGTTTACCACAGTAAACAAGTGCTGCTTACTTCCCGGGGTTCCCACGGGGAGTTATACTGGTAAACTAGGATTCAGTCAATATTACATGTGGTGGAAGTCCTAGAAAAAGGGCAACATGGGTATAAACGATTGTCTGAACTTGTCTTTATCTCCATGTTGCAGTCATGATTTGCCTTGTATTGAATTACTGAATTGTCTTATTTGTGGGTATGAGAGAAAATACATTTTCACTCACAGAAAATGTTTATTATTATTTTGTACAGTAAAACCCACTCATAATTATTGTATCCATGTCTACATTCCAGTTATTTAAAATGGCTTACTTAAAAATTGTTATTTAGGCCCCACAAAGTAGATCTTCTGTTTCTCAGGCCATTTTTCTAAAATTGCATGTGGACGGATGTTTTTTTTTTTTTATTTTATTTGTTATTTTTGTAATTATTTTTTTGGTACATGTATCACATTGTTACATTTTGCATTTGTTTTATGCCTCATTAATGTACAGAATACCATGGGCTGTGGTGTATTTCGTCCTTTGAGTGCAAGAAGGCTTTGCCATGCTAAAGCATCGCAAAACCTTGTTGTATTCAAGGGTCAAATTTATCAATTTTTAAAAATATGAGACATAAACCATTTAATTTTTATTTTTTTTAAGTTTGCATTGGTTATAAAAAGAGAGCATTTGGTAGCCAAAAAGACCATGTAGGAGGGCCTGAGAAACAGATTTTTTACTTTTTTAGGCCTTAATTAACTGAATTCCACAGTATACTAATATTATTGCAATACAACCATAAAATAGCAGAAAGCCAGCATGGAATGAGAAAGCAACTTACTTGTATAGGTTACAGCATAGAAAACGAGTGATATTGAATATACAATCGCGAGAGTTAGTTAACGAGGACTTGTCCGAGTAACTAGCTCGAGCGATTGTATGTTCAATATCACGAGTTTTTGTGCTGTAACCGACTTGTCACATTGATATTTGCACAAACAATCAAAACACGAACAATCAAACACTCCACTGAACCCTTGTCTGACACGTGTCCATTCCCGTTTAATTAGTTAATTTCTTAAGCCAAACTTGCAAGACACATGAAGATTGATGGAAAGCAAGTGATATTACTTCATTTTTTCCGTTTCGTCATTGCGCTCAAAAGGTTGAGTGAGAAATTAAACGTTCCATTTATCATTTACACCCGGGTGTGGATTTCTTTCTTTAACTCTTTCAATAAAATCAAAAGTCAGGTAAATTCTCGTTTCTCTGTTCAAAACATTTTAGCACAGGTGCCCTTAATCTTTCCTCTCGGCTGTGTTTGTATTAGAACTGACATATGTAAAAGTGTGGCAACATATATCGCCACACTTTTACCAATCATGTAGGAGGGACTGTTTCTCAGGCCCTCCTACATGATTGGTAAAAGTGTGGCGATATATGTTGAATATCACACATGCTCTAACCAACTCTTCGAAATATATCACACACTTTTAACAAAGGCGTGACGTCATAACTATGTGACAAGAAAGGGTTTGTATTCTCAGTTCATGTATTTCATTTTTTATTCTTAAAATACTTCACAAACTGGATGTAACTGAATGACTTTCTTCTTGCAAATCTACAACTCGACAATTATCATGTTTTGTAAAACAAGCATAAACTCGTTGAGACTCAGGTACAGTGGAACCCTGTTAATTGAATAGCCACTTTGCCAATGAAAATTATTCAATTAACAGGGATTGTGTCATTTTCCTGTATTCTAGAGATAAACTTGGCATTTATTCTATCTCGTTTGACAGAGCTCCATGAGCTCTAGTTCTGCCAAAAAAACATAATACAATAGATTAAATGCCTATATTGGACGTACTGAGGCTAAATAAGTCTATAAACAAAGGAAAACTGGGGTGAGTCAGGATAATTTCTCAACAGTAGTTTTTTTTTCAAATCCCCCCCCCCCCCCCAAAAAAAGGCCCCACAGGGCCTGAAGCGCTCATCTTGTACAGAACACAATTTAAAAGAGTCCAAGAATGAGTCTACATTAAGCAAGCCATCTCCATAGGCTACACTGTCAATCCATGAGTCCCTCAGGAGTGACAAAAATAATCTGGGCATCATGCCTTTTCTTCAGTTGATCATAAGTAAAATGTAGAGCTCCCCTATGAAGCCCCTTGATACAACCTATGTGGAATAATCTCAGGGCTTGATTTAATCTGAAAATTTTGATTAGCAATTTACTATTCACCCTGGAAAATTGATTAGCAGTTGATCCAAAAGCACTTGAAACTAATAAATCTTGAATAGCAAAATTCAGAAATTGGAGAGCAAAGTGCTATGCTAATCCAGTTAAATCGAGCCCTGATTAATCTTAGTACCTCTAGAGGGTAATTAATACAAAATTTTTAATTCTTCAGCAAAATGGCCAATTCCGGCTCCCATAGAGAGCCCAAATATTAACCCAGGCTCTTGATCTGAACACAGTTAAATCTGACTTCCTTAGAGATGTTGTGTACCGAATATGAAAGCATTCTGACTGTTGGATCTGAAGAAGAGAAATTGTAAAGAAATTTCATCGAATTGCACTAAGTTCAAATTTGGGCTACCATAGCGAGCCCAAATATTAATCTATGGATCCCATTTGAACAAACTTGAATCTGCCCCCCCTAGAGATGTTGTATACCAAATGTGAAAGCATTCTGACAAGTGAATCTGAAGAAGAAGATTTTTGAAGAAATTCCCTCATATTGTACTAAGTTAAATTTCATGTTCCCATATGGAGCCCAAATATTAACCTAGGCACTCGAATTGAACAACCTGGAATCTGCCCCCCCCCCTCCCCCTTAGAGATGTTGCATACCAAATATAAAAGCATTCTGACTGGTGGATCTGAAGAAGAAGATTTTTAAAGAAATTTCCTCATATTGCACTAAGTAAAAATTTGGGCTACCATAGTGAGCCCAAATATATACCTAGGGATCTGATTTGAAGAAACGTGAATCTGACCCTCATAGAGGTGTTGCATACCAAATATCAAAGCATTCTGACTGATGGATCTGAAGAAGAAGATTTTTTTTAAATTACCCTCCATATTGAACAAAGATAAAATTGGGGCTTCCGTAGGAAGCCCAAATATTAACCTAGGGACTTGGTTTGAACAATCTAGAATCTGACCCTCATGACAATGATGTATACCAAATATTAAAAGATTCTGACTGGTGGTTTTGAAGAAGAAGATTTTTAAAGAATATTCCCCATATTACCCTATGTTAAAACTTTGGGCTCATGTGGAGAGCCCAAATATGAACCAATGAGCTTTATTTCAACAAACTTTTATCTGCCCCCCACCCCTCCCTATGAATGCTGTATACCAAATATCAAAAGATTCTGATGATTGGTTCTGGAGAAAAGATTTTTTTTTATTTTTGCAAATATGCTGACTCAGCATTTTTTCGATGCCCATTACAGAACACCCTAACATAACCGATGGCAATTTTTTTTTTTTTACCATTCAGTTCTACTGGTCATAAGGATACTTCATACCAAATAAAAGCTCTCTGTTCCGTGGGGTTTGGGAAATATGGGCGTTTGAAAATATTTGTATTTTTAGCTCCCAAGGTTCCCATGGGGATGCGGGAATATTTGTTTTTGCATAGGTCAAGTATTTATGACCCAATACTACCACAAACAAAATTTGGTTCATACCGGACCATCGGTTCAGAAAATAGAAATTTTGGGCGGGGCCAAAAATCTTACCCCTCCTATTACAAAGCCAAATATTACTTCATGAACTTCGTTTGAACAAACTTGATTCTACACCTCATATGGAAGCTCCATAGCAAATATCAAGTCATTGTACACAATGGTTCTTGAGAAGAAGATTTTAAAAATATTTTGGAGCATTTTCCCCCACTCCCTCCCTATGGGGCTGGGCATGCTGAGTTGAACAAAAATGAAATGCCCCTTTGGGACCATCACTCACACAAACTTTCACTTGAATTGGCCCAGTGGCTTTGGAGAAGACCAAAACATGGTGTTGAGGGACGACGGATGGAGAGCGATGAGATTAGCTCAGCTTGACTTTGTCAAGATGAGCTCAAAAATCAACAAAACCATATCATGTGACCCCTTATTGGAACGAGTTCACAAGCTCATTCCAATGTGGGGCATCTTGATATGGTTTTGTTGAAGTTTGTTGAAAGTACTTCTTTTTCAGCTCCTCAGTTTTCAAATTACACGGATGGGTGTGGCTGATTTGTTAGGTAAAGAGTTAAAGTGCAATGCTCTAACCACTGAGCCATCATGCTCCCTAACTTGGGAAAGTGTTACATGTATCTCTGTTCTGTATGTGATAGCAGCAATTGACTGAGCCACCATGCTCCCTAACTTGGGAAAGTGTTACATGTAGCTCTGTTCTGTATGTGATAGCAGCAATTGACTGAGCCACCATGCTCCCTAACTTGGGAAAGTGTTGATGTAGCTCTGTTCTGTATGTGATAGCAGCAATTGACTGAGCCACCATGCTCCCTAACTTGGGAAAGTGTTGCATGTAGCTCTGTTCTGTATGTGATAGCAGCAATTGACTGAGCCACCATGCTCCCTAACTTGGGAAAGTGTTACATGTAGCTCTGTTCTGTATGTGATAGCAGCAATTGACTGAGCCACCATGCTCCCTAACTTGGGAAAGTGTTGCATGTAGCTCTGTTCTGTATGTGATAGCAGCAATTGACTGAGCCACCATGCTCCCTAACTTGGGAAAGTGTTGCATGTAGCTCTGTTCTGTATGTGATAGCAGCAATTGACTGAGCCACCATGCTCCCTAACTTGGGAAAGTGTTACATGTAGCTCTGTTCTGTATGTGATAGCAGCAATTGACTGAGCCACCATGCTCCCTAACTTGGGAAAGTGTTGCATGTAGCTCTGTTCTGTATGTGATAGCAGCAATTGACTGAGCCACCATGCTCCCTAACTTGGGAAAGTGTTGCATGTAGCTCTGTTCTGTATGTGATAGCAGCAATTGACTGAGCCACAATGCTCCCTAACTTGGGAAAGTGTTGCATGTAGCTCTGTTCTGTATGTGATAGCAGCAATTGACTGAGCCACCATGCTCCCTAACTTGGGAAAGTGTTGCGTGTAGCTCTGTTCTGTATGTGATGGTAGCTCTGTTCTGTATGTGATAGCAGCAATTGACTGAGCCACCATGCTCCCTAACTTGGGAAAGTGTTGCATGTAGCTCTGTTCTGTATGTGATAGCAGCAATTGACTGAGCCACCATGCTCCCTAACTTGGGAAAGTGTTGCATGTAGCTCTGTTCTGTATGTGATAGCAGCAATTGACTGAGCCACCATGCTCCCTAACTTGGGGAAGTGTTACATGTGGCTCTGTTCTGTATGTGATAGCAGCAATTGACTGAGCCACCATGCTCCCTAACTTGGGAAAGTGTTACATGTAGCTCTGTTCTGTACGTGATAGCAGCAATTGACTGAGCCACCATGCTCCCTAACTTGGGAAAGTGTTGCATGTAGCTCTGTTCTGTATGTGATAGCAGCAATTGACTGAGCCACCATGCTCCCTAACTTGGGAAAGTGTTGCATGTAGCTCTGTTCTGTATGTGATAGCAGCAATTGACTGAGCCACCATGCTCCCTAACTTGGGGAAGTGTTACATGTAGCTCTGTTCTGTATGTGATAGCAGCAATTGACTGAGCCACCATGCTCCCTAACTTGGGAAAGTGTTGCATGTATCTCTGTTCTGTATGTGATAGCAGCAATTGACTGAGCCACCATGCTTCCTAACTTGGGAAAGTGTTGCATGTATCTCTGTTCTGTATGTGATAGCAGCAATTGACTGAGCCACCATGCTCCCTAACTTGGGAAAGTGTTACATGTAGCTCTGTTCTGTATGTGATAGCAGCAATTGACTGAGCCACCATGCTCCCTAACTTGGGAAAGTGTTGATGTAGCTCTGTTCTGTATGTGATAGCAGCAATTGACTGAGCCACCATGCTTCCTAACTTGGGAAAGTGTTGCATGTATCTCTGTTCTGTATGTGATAGCAGCAATTGACTGAGCCACCATGCTTCCTAACTTGGGAAAGTGTTGCATGTATCTCTGTTCTGTATGTGATAGCAGCAATTGACTGAGCCACCATGCTCCCTAACTTGGGAAAGTGTTACATGTAGCTCTGTTCTGTATGTGATAGCAGCAATTGACTGAGCCACCATGCTCCCTAACTTGGGAAAGTGTTGCATGTAGCTCTGTTCTGTATGTGATAGCAGCAATTGACTGAGCCACCATGCTTCCTAACTTGGGAAAGTGTTGCATGTATCTCTGTTCTGTATGTGATAGCAGCAATTGACTGAGCCACCATGCTCCCTAACTTGGGAAAGTGTTGCATGTAGCTCTGTTCTGTATGTGATGGTAGCTCTGTTCTGTATGTGATAGCAGCAATTGACTGAGCCACCATGCTCCCTAACTTGGGAAAGTGTTACATGTAGCTCTGTTCTGTATGTGATAGCAGCAATTGACTGAGCCACCATGCTCCCTAACTTGGGGAAGTGTTACATGTGGCTCTGTTCTGTATGTGATAGCAGCAATTGACTGAGCCACCATGCTCCCTAACTTGGGAAAGTGTTACATGTAGCTCTGTTCTGTACGTGATAGCAGCAATTGACTGAGCCACCATGCTCCCTAACTTGGGAAAGTGTTGCAAGTAGCTCTGTTCTGTATGTGATAGCAGCAATTGACTGAGCCACCATGCTCCCTAACTTGGGGAAGTGTTACATGTGGCTCTGTTCTGTATGTGATAGCAGCAATTGACTGAGCCACCATGCTCCCTAACTTGGGAAAGTGTTGCATGTATCTCTGTTCTGTATGCGATAGCAGCAATTGACTGAGCCACCATGCTCCCTAACTTGGGAAAGTGTTGCATGTATCTCTGTTCTGTACGTGATAGCAGCAATTGACTGAGCCACCATGCTCCCTAACTTGGGAAAGTGTTGCATGTAGCTCTTCTGTATGTGATAGCAGCAATTGACTGAGCCACCATGCTCCCTAACTTGGGAAAGTGTTGCATGTAGCTCTGTTCTGTATGTGATAGCAACAATTGACTGAGCCACCATGCTTCCTAACTTGGGAAAGTGTTGCATGTATCTCTGTTCTGTACGTGATAGCAGCAATTGACTGAGCCACCATGCTCCCTAACTTGGGAAAGTGTTGCATGTAGCTCTGTTCTGTATGTGATAGCAACAATTGACTGAGCCACCATGCTTCCTAACTTGGGAAAGTGTTGCATGTATCTCTGTTCTGTACGTGATAGCAGCAATTGACTGAGCCACCATGCTCCCTAACTTGGGAAAGTGTTGCATGTATCTCTGTTCTGTACATGATAGCAGCAACTGACCGAGCCACCATGCTCCCTAACGTGGGGAAGTGTTGCATGTATCTCTGTTCTGTATGTGATAGCAGCTATTGACTGAGCCATCATGCTCCCTAACTTGGGAAAGTGTTGCATGTAGCTCTGTTCTGTATGTGATAGCAGCAATTGACTGAGCCACCATGCTTCCTAACTTGGGAAAGTGTTGCATGTATCTCTGTTCTGTATGTGATAGCAGCAATTGACTGAGCCACCATGCTTCCTAACTTGGGAAAGTGTTGCATGTAGCTCTGTTCTGTGTGTGATAGCAGCAATTGACTGAGCCACCATGCTCCCTAACTTAGAAAAGTGTTGCATGTAGCTCTGTTCTGTATGTGATAGCAGCAATTGACTTAGCCACCATGCTCCCTAACTTGGGAAAGTGTTGCATGTATCTCTGTTCTGTATGTGATAGCAGCAATTGACTGAGCCACCATGCTCCCTAACTTGGGAAAGTGTTGCATGTAGCTCTGTTCTGTATGTGATAGCAGCAATTGACTTAGCCACCATGCTCCCTAACTTGGGAAAGTGTTGCATGTATCTCTGTTCTGTATGTGATAGCAGCAATTGACTGAGCCACCATGCTCCCTAACTTGGGAAAGTGTTGCATGTATCTCTGTTCTGTATGTGATAGCAGCAATTGACTTAGCCACCAAGCTTCCTAACTTGGGAAAGTGTTGCATGTATCTCTGTTCTGTACGTGATAGCAGCAATTGACTGAGCCACCAAGCTTCCTAACTTGGGAAAGTGTTGCATGTATCTCTGTTCTGTACGTGATAGCAGCAATTGACTGAGCCACCAAGCTCCCTAACTTGGGAAAGTGTTGCATGTAGCTCTGTTCTGTATGTGATAGCAGCAATTGACTGAGCCACCATGCTCCCTAACTTAGGAAAGTGTTGCATGTAGCTCTGTTCTGTATGTGATAGCAGCAATTGACTGAGCCACCATGCTCCCTAACTTGGGAAAGTGTTGCATGTATCTCTGTTCTGTATGTGATGGCAGCAATTGACTGAGCCACCATGCTTCCTAACTTGGGAAAGTGTTGCATGTAGCTCTGTTCTGTATGTGATGGCAGCAATTGACTGAGCCACCATGCTTCCTAACTTGGGAAAGTGTTGCATGTATCTCTGTTCTGTACGTGATAGCAGCAATTGACTGAGCCACCATGCTCCCTAACTTGGGAAAGTGTTGCATGTATCTCTG
Source organism: Pictodentalium vernedei (assembly GCA_031216915.1). Taxonomy (NCBI): domain Eukaryota; kingdom Metazoa; phylum Mollusca; class Scaphopoda; order Dentaliida; family Dentaliidae; genus Pictodentalium; species Pictodentalium vernedei. Next base: position 28,231,279 of record CM062297.1, read on the forward strand.
TTCTGTACATGATAGCAGCAATTGACCGAGCCACCATGCTCCCTAACGTGGGAAAGTGTTGCATGTATCTCTGTTCTGTACGTGATAGCAGCAATTGACTGAGCCACAATGCTCCCTAACTTGAGAAAGTGTTGCATGTAGCTTTGTTCTGTATGCGATAGCAGCAATTGACTGAGCCACCATGCTTCCTAACTTGGGAAAGTGTTGCATGTATCTCTGCTCTGTATGTGACAGTGGCAATTGTTGATGAATATTTACAGGAAGAAATTGGTTGGTCAGTTGCATACAGTTGAGAGTACCATTAGATTAACCCCCAGCACACTGATGTCAAAATATCAAAATTTTAGACAGAAAAAAATTCCCACAATGCAACTAGAAATTTAACCAATTCAATCTCGTTTGACAGAGCTCACTGAGCTGTCAAACAAGATTGAATTGGTTAAATTTCTAGATGCATTATGGGAAAAAACAGCTTCCTGAAATTTTGGTATTTTGACATCAGAGTGAAGGGTGTTAAAGGCAGGCTGTTGTTTATTGATGTCAGTTTGTATTTAATTGCATCTAGTCCATTGCTTTATACAACTCTTGGTATTGCCCCTCGACTAGTTGACTGCAAGAAGCCACCATCAGGGCTTTCAGAAAAATTAGGGTATCAGAGCAGAAGTCAACATTTTCCTTGTTCATGTTTCATTTTACGTGTAACACAAATAATATTCAATTTAAGTCAAGTTGTTTTATTACACTCTCCAATAATTTGTAATAAAACAAATTTTGAATAACAAATTCAGATCACCAAAAATAATCTAGCCCTCCACAACTGCCAATGTCCTAAGAATGCATAAGTAAATTTACCCAGACATTTCATGTTGGGACACCTGTTGTGTTGAATTAAGAGTGATCAAAGTCAAAATTAGGCCCTTAAAGGCCTATTTCAGACTTCAGAACAGGTGGCCTTAATATGCCATCATGAAGAAGTCCTGCTGAGAATAGACAAATTATCTAGGCAGTGGTTTCTAGTCAAGCCTTGGCTGCCTTAACATGAAGCCTTTGTACCCGGAGAGAACCAGCAAGCAACTGTCCCGACTCCTCAGCGGGCAGACATATGGGGGTTTAGGTGGATATTTGTTGGTAGAAATGGGGGTTAGGTGACTACCACAATTTATGTGACTAGTCACATAGTTAAATGTCATTATTCTAGGGTGGGGTGGGGTGGGGTGGGGTGGGGTGGGGTGGGGATAGGGTCAGGGTTTGCTACCACCCCAAAAATTTTTCACCCAAAAAGTAGTTTTAATACTATGGACATGCATTTTAGTTAAAATAGACTAGGAATATATTGAATTTTTTGTTAGCCTAGGGTGGGGTTTAGAATTGGGGGTGGGGGTGGGTGGAGTAGGTTTAAGGTCAGTAAAGGGTAGGGTCAGGGTTTGCTACCACCCCAAAAATATTCCCCCAAATCACTTGTTTTAATATAATGGACACGCATTTTATTGTAGGCCCATAAAAATAGCCACATAACTACCAATTTGTTAGGATGTCCGTACTAACTCCACACAAGCAGGGTTAGCATTTGTTGAAGGCAACTGCACCATCGACTTGTCATATGCCTTAGTACACGATGTCACCGTGCCCCCAGATGGGCAATTGGAAAGTGTCTTGCCCAAGGACACAATGCATTTGCCACAGGTGGGATTCGAACCAGGGACCTCTCAGCTTGCAGCCTGCATCTCTAACTACTGAACCACCACAATCCCCAGATTGTGCATTGTAAATGACTTGAACAAATGAAAAACATGTAATCAGATATAAATTCTGCTTGCTAAAAATTCCTGATACTGGTAAACATTTTAAAACTGTGCAATGTATTATTTTTTATATTTTATTATGAAGCTCTGAATTTCTTTATTTTAATAATAAAATGATACAGTTCAGATTCTTGTATTTTATGCAATCATTTACCTCTGTCTGAAGATGACTCTTCAAGTTTATTAAAACTTGCAAGCAGTGTCTGTGGAGTCAAGTTCCCAAAACTGAATACATGCAAGTAAACTGGATACTTCTGTGATGGAGAGGTGCCTAGCCGATATTCCAAAGGCTTGATGGGTTTAGGGTTGCCTAACTATTTGGACTGTCAATCCTTCAGAATAATGGGCAGACGCTTTGCAAATAAGATGATATTTCGAGGGGTTCAGGGTTGCCTTACTGTTTGGATTATTGATCCTTAAGAATAATGGGAAAGACACTTTGCAAGTATGATGCTATTCCAAAGGCTTGATGGGTTTAGGGTTGCCTAACTGTTTGGACTATTGACCCTTCAGAATAATGGGCGGACACTTTACAAATAAAAAAAATGGGACTTAACCCTTTGAAAACTATCGCACGCTTTTCTGGCCAGGAACATGATACGTCATAATGTCATTAAATAGGATGGCTGTTCAGTAAATGTGTGGGGTAGACCAATCAATATTTTCAACGTGCAGCTCCAAGGCTGCCATTTATATGCCATAACGTCATTATATAGGGTGGCTATTCAGTAAATGTGTGGGGTAGACCAATCAATATTTTCAACGTGCAGCTCCAAGGCTGCCATTTATACGCCATAACGTCATTATATAGGATGGCTGTTCAGTAAATGTGTGGGGTAGACCAATCAATATTTTCAACGTGCAGCTCCAAGGCTGCCATTTATACGCCATAACGTCATTATATAGGGTGGCTATTCAGTAAATGTGTGGGGTAGACCAAACAATATTTTCAACGTGCGGCTCCAAGGCTGCCATTTATACGCCATAACGTCATTATATAGGGTGGCTATTCAGTAAATGTGTGGGGTAGACCAATCAATATTTTCAACGTGCGGCTCCAAGGCCGCACGTTTAAAATATTGATTTGTCTACTGCCAAATAATGAATATGGACTCTTCCAAGTGCATCCATTGAACTGGCATAGAAGATACCACAAGAGTTCGAAGGGTTAATTAAATTATCACGATTCCAAATCAATACGGTTCATTGCCTTCCACTTGGTTGTGCAGCTATGATGTTTCATTATCCTGGGCCAAAGCACTGTCAAGTTGGAGTTCTGAAACCATTCTTGAATTGCAGCACCCTGTGACCTTCGACCTTTTTACCCCCAATTTCAGTAGGGCTCATCCCTTTCCCATTGGCAGTTTACTGTTAAGTTTCATGATCCTTGGCCAAAGCACTAGAGTCCTGAAAAGTTTTGGGGTTATCCCCATGATCTTGACTTTTGACTCCCAAATGAAAAGGATTCAGCCTTTCGTTTGAGCAGTGTACCTGTGAAGGTTCATGTCCCTGGGTAAAAGCATTGTGAAGAGTCTGGAAACCAATCAGAAGTGACCTTGACATTTTAACTCCCCCTTCCCCAGTTAATAGGGTTCATCCGTTTTTCCTAGGAAGTTTCATGATGTTAGGTCAAAGTGTTACCAAGTTAGAGACCAGAAATCAATTGGATGGACTGATGGATGCACTGACAAAAAGAGTGATCAGTATGGAGCTGCCTTTTTTTTTTTTTTTGGTGGGGGGGGCCCTAATATCTGTCTAAACATAACTACATCCCATACAAAGCTCTGAACATGTTTCCATGGCTGGCAAATATACACACTTTTCCATGAGCAAACCCTTGATCTTTTATCGGGTTGAAACAATAGGCAATAGGCTTTATTACTTTCTCTCCAGTTCCATATTTAAAGATCCATTTGGAAAACTGTTCCATACACTATTTTTTATAAAAAAGAACTAAACTCGTCCCATTTTTGTAATCAACCAATCGAACCATCACATTGTGACATTCTGTGTATTTGTTAAGTAATTGAACAGCACCAGCTGAAATGAGCTGTGGAAGATAGAAAACTCACAGGCTTGGCAATTTCAGGAGAGCGATTTTTTAGCTCTCCTTACCGCCCTCCTGAAAGAATTAAGGAGAGCGAAAAATGGCCCTCCTAAATATTTTGGTCTGGGATGATTGAGATTACATGTATTATGCTCACATTACATTTTTGTTGTAAAGCAAAAATGTAATTTAACTTCGAAGTCACATAACATCACGTAATTTCATTTTGAAAGTGGTTTAGTGGTAAAAGGTAATGGCTGCAACCATACCCAAACACAGTTGCAATCATTTGAAGCAAAATGGGTCACAGCAATATTTTTTTTACTGTCAGTTTCAAGTTCAACAACTAACATCACAGTTTGAGGGGTAATTATTCAAGGAATATTGACACTATAATATACTACCATTACTACTATCCTGTCACTTGAAGCACTTGCACCAGGATGTGACTGTAGATTCAAGCAGACCTGTTGTCCAAGAAAGTCATACGCCTATCACTACCACCTTCAACCCCCCTTGGGGGGTTGAAGATGGTAGTGGTAGGCGTATGACTTTCTTGGACAACAGGTCTGGGTACACACACAGGTCTTGTCAAGTGTGTGTTCGGTTGTTGAGTAAGAGATCTAGATGTCTAAGAGATTTCGCTTTACCTTAGTAAAGTTAATAAAATCACTGATGTAGTCTGTTGGTTTCAGTTTCAATGAGTTCGTTCAACTGGATACTTAAAATGCTATGTAAAGCTAATTGCTCTCCTGAGCTGATTGAGGAGAGCGATTTTTTGCCCTCCTGCATTTTTCAGAATGCCAGGCCTGAACTCAGATGTACTCTCTGTCTACAATAATAACAACACTTTACATCGTTTCTCAAAGAGAGCTTCCCACGAAATAATGTCAAGTGTTGGGAGTTATCAACAAAGGAAAAATGACACAAAAATCTTGTGGTTATTATTTCAGATGGAGCAGTAAAAAGAGAAGTAATAATGTTTCTCTTCGAAACCTGAAAATACTGCAAATCAACCTAAACTCTTTTTAAGGTGCAAAATAAGTAACCCGTATTTACTCTATGTATTGGGACAGCTAAAAATAATTATTTTCACAGGTGTCCCAATTCTTAGAAAATGGGGAAAGAACACAGCCTGGTCTTGATTTGATGCTGAATAATGTTATGTGTGATTTGTTTTTCATCACTATATACGAAAATCGCCGTCCAATTTTTTTTTTATATTTTCATTTTTTGCTTCCAAAACATAGTTTATGATCCATCATTCGCACGTTCCAATGAGGGATCATAAGCTATGTTTTGGAAGCAAAAAATGAAAATTTTCAGTAACTCAAGAATTTTTTTATGAGTGTCGTCTGCAACAAGTGACGGGCCAACTGGAAACAAATCTCCTGAATGTCCCAAACTTTGGAGCATAAAAAAATATAGTTTTCTGGAAAAAATGTGTGTCCCAAATCATAGAGTGTCCCAATACATAGAGTAAATATGGTAAGAGAAATTTGTTTACTTTGAAAATCTGATATTCCATAAATTAAAAATAAATATAAGTCGCTACAGTAGAACCTGTCTTGAGAGACCGCCCTCAAGGCAGATGGTCTCTCATAACAGGTTTCAGGTTTTCTCAAGTCTGTGAATAACCAATCCCAAAATTCAGAAATGGAGAAGAATGGATTTTTGTAAATACTTTGTAGTTGTTCTTTTTTATGAACTTTTTGTAACAAATTGAAATGGACTGTTATAAAAATTATAAAAATAAATTAGTGTTGAAAATCTTCATTGAAGATTTTCAACACTTATTTATTTTTATAATTTTTATAACAGTCCATTTCAATTTGTTTCAACAAGATTTTTAACACAAATTTATTTTTATTCCTATCTGTCACATTTCAGGTATGTATGAAATTGTTTATTCAGCAATAATCCTAATCTTTTCACAGGGGTCTTATAAAAGCATCTCAATCTTTAAAGAGTTAGCAATTGAAACCCAATTAAGAGCTTTTAATACTTTTAATTACGTTAGTATAACCACACTGTACAATACTTTTGATTTCCAATCAAGACGGAAGAAGCATCGATATACAACGCCATCAAATAATGAGAAAGACCGCCTTAATACAGCATGATCTTGTTATATATATGTATAGAGACTGCACTTTTGCCATGTTTCTTCCAACTTAGAATTACGATTTTGTTTTTGATGGAAATCTGTAGTATTGAGTGATTTGCACAAGTCCGTCAAGCATGGAATCCATCTTCAATAAATGAAAGCGTCAGTGACACTGTAGCTCAACTTGTGTAAGACATGTACATGTATAGTATGTGACACATCAATGACACACGTCTAAGTAATGACCTGATAACAAAAGTACATATAAAGTATTGTAACAGACTGTACATAAATGCTGACCGTAGCCTGTAACAAATGTATAGGTAAAGTAATGTAAAGGTGAGCGACAGATGCTAAACTAGAAAAGAAATCTTTGAGTATTTGAGTGGGTCTGACTGAACCCCAAAATATTTGTTCTCATAGCACAGTGATAACAAAGGCACCCCAAAACACTTGTTCCTGTCCCAAGGTGATAACAAAGGTACCCAAGAAGTTTCTTCGTGAAGATCGGTTCATAAATACAGCCTCTAGCCCGAGTCGTATTGACATGTGCACTTACTGTGTATAAGTAGCACTGAATAAATCAAAGTCCATCTAATTTGCAGAATTTCTGCACAAGAAAAAACTTGTAGTATATGTGATGTATTCCATGTTACTAAACATTCATTCCAAATTGATTCAAATCAGAACCTTCATATAGAAGTTATGTACCAAAAACTGATTGTACCCAATTTTGGTACAAAATGGCTGCCGGCAGCCATCTTGAATTTCGGCCCGCACCCAAAAACACTCTTTCTCGTCCCAAGGTGATGACAAAGGTACAGAAGAAGTTTTGTGAAGATCGGTTCATAAATAGAGCCTTTAGCCTGAGCCGTATTGACATGTGCACCGACTGTGTATAAGTAGCACTGAATAAATAAAAGTTCATCCAATTTGCATAATTTCTGCACGAGAAAAAAAACCTGTATTATATGTGATGTATTCGATGCTACTAAACATTCATACAAAAATTTATTCTAATCAGAACTTTCATACAGAAGTTCTGTACAAAAAACTGATTGCACTAATTCTGGGACAAAATGGCTGCTGGTGACCATCTTGAATTTGGGACCGCACCCCAACACATTCGTTCTCGTCCCATGATGATAACAAAGGTACCCAAGAAGTTTCGTAAAGATCGGTTCATAAATACGGCCTCTAGCCTGAGCCGTATAGAAGTTGTATACTCCAGAAATATTAATGTATTATCAGTTCCGATATGAATATGGCAGAAGACTTCCAGGAACCACTGGTGTCTGCTGTCAACTCTAGGATTTGATTATATATATTTTTCGTGTTCTACACCCCCCCAACCTCAGGGTTTATATTTCGTCTAAATTTGTGAGAATCCATTTGGATTCTCGTGAAAATGGTTGCGAGAATCCATACCTACCATGGGTGTCCCAGGATCCCATGACGCCACCATGGTTGAACCACTGTTGTATACTGATAACACATGTTAACCTTTTACCCAACGCACCTTTTTAAATTTTAAAACTAAATTTGATAATTTTTAAACAATAAATAATAAATAAATGATAAAATAATTTAATTAATTAAATGAACAATATTTACCAATAAAATCTTACAAATATGGCTGTCGTTGGAACCGGCTCAATGAGCCGGTTCCAATGACAGCCATTTTTGTGCAATTTTATTGACAAAGAGTCAGGATATTTCATGTCATGTTAGCCTTCTATTGGTTAATTTGTTTCCGCTGTCTTAGATAAAGGGTTAAATTGATTCAATTCTTTTCACGCGAATCCTAGCAGAGGTGCAGCGAGAATCTACATGGATTCTCGCCTGTTTTATTGTGCGAATCGATTCTCTGATTCTCGTCGAAATATAAGCCCTGCAACCTTCATTTTGATGTATAATCTGTGTATATTTAATTTGAATGTATAGAATATCGGGGGTGAGAATTTCAAATTAAACAAATTTCTCTTACTTATATAGCACCTTAATCTTTGTGTTCTTGAAAATAGGGTTAACCAGTGTATCTCAATTCACCATGTCAAGATACACCAACCGGTTGAGACACTCAAGTATCGGTGTATCATGATATACTGTTGGCTGCTGCAGACAATGGTTCTTGGAATTAACCCTTACCTAATATTGCGGCCAAAAATGGCGAGAAATTAACCAGAATTAGCCCACCATAATGTAAAACATCTCTGAAGTTTCTCAATAAAACCATACAAATATGGATATCATTAAAACCAGCTTGAGCTGAGCTGGTTCTAATGATGTCCAAATTTGTAGGGTTTTAGTTAAAAAATGTGAAATTTGTTTTCAAAAAATATGAAATTTATTTTTTTAAAATACTGCATTAGGTGAAGGTTAATAATCTAAACATGGGCCTGACAATTTCCGTTAGGGAGTCCAAATCATAAATTTTTAAAAGACTGGCCATTAGACCCATGTTTGAACTGTGGAATTACAGTAGAACCTGTCTTGAGAGACCGCCCTTTGGGCCACACAAAAGTGGTCTCTTAAGACAGGGGGCTCTCATAACACGTTTCAGGTTTTCTCAAGTCAGTGAATAACCAACCACAAAATTCAGAAATGGAGAAGAATGGATTTTTGTAATTACTTTGTAGTTGTTCTTTTTTATGAAGTTTTTGTAACAAATTGAAATGGACTGTTATAAAAATTATAAAAATAAATTAGTGTTGAAAATCTTCATTGAAGATTTTCAACACTAATTTATTTTTATAATTTTTATAACAGTCCATTTCAATTTGTTACAAAAAGATTTTCAACACAAATTTATTTTTATTCCTATCTGTCACATTTCAGGTATGTATGAAATTGTTTATTCAGCAATAATCCTAATCTTTTCACAGGAGTCGTATAAAAACATCTCAATATTTAATGAGTTAGCAATTGAAACCCAATTAAGAGCTTTTAATATTTTTAATTATGTTAGTATAACCACAATGGATTTTCCAATTCCAGAACAGGTAAAAAGTTTTTGCGATGGATTCAGTCTTCAAAGGGGCGGTCTCTCAAGACAGGTCTATTATGGCATAAAAATACAAGTTGGTACCAGGTCACAGTGGTCTCTCAAGACAGGTGGTCTCTCAAGACAGGTGGTCTCCCATAGCAGGTCCATTATAGAGTAAAACCAATCGGTGCCTGGCAGATGTGGTCTCTCAAGACAGGTGGTCTCTGAAGACAGTGGTCTCTCAAGACAGGTTTTACTGTATAATCTGTGTATATTTAATTTGAATGTATAGAATATCGGGGGTGAGAATTTCAAATTAAACAAATTTCTCTTACTTATATAGCACCTTAATCTTTGTGTTCTTGAAAATAGGGTTAACCAGTGTATCTCAATTCACCATGTCAAGATACACCAACCGGTTGAGACACTCAAGTATCGGTGTATCATGATATACTGTTGGCTGCTGCAGACAATGGTTCTTGGAATTAACCCTTACCTAATATTGCGGCCAAAAATGGCGAGAAATTAACCAGAATTAGCCCACCATAATGTAAAACATCTCTGAAGTTTCTCAATAAAACCATACAAATATGGATATCATTAAAACCAGCATGAGCTGAGCTGGTTCTAACGATGTCCATATTTGTAGGGTTTTAGTTAAAAAATGTGAAATTTGTTTTAAAAAATATGAAGTTTATTTTTTTAAAATACTGTGTTAGGTGAAGGTTAATAATCTAAACATGGGCCTGTCTTTAAAATTTCTGTTAGGGAGTCCAAATCATAAATTTTTAAATTTTTAAAAGACTGGCCATCAGACCCATGTTTGAACTGTGGAATTACAGAAGCACTAGACCTACATGTACATGTGTACAGGGTTGTGGTGCTGCAGAATTTGTAGTATATTATTAAAAAAAAGTTAGGGATATTTGATAAAAGTGAGATATATGAAGAAATATATTTATATTTTCATCAAAAAGATAGTTGAGATATTGCACTGTGACATCATTGTTGGGTGTCTGACAAGCACACACTGAGCTGTAGAAGACATGGATGGTCAGAGAATTTACCACATTCAGTCCAAGGCCTCAGTACCTAGTAAATCCTCCCTGGTTCGCGAGACAAGCACAGATCCGTTGTGGCATACAGTAGAACCTGTCTTGAGAGACTGCCCTTTGGGCCACACAAAAGTGGTCTCTCAAGACAGGTGGTCTCTCATAACAGGTTTTAGGTTTTCTCAAGTCAGTGAATAACCAACCACAAAATTCAGAAATGGAGAAGAATGGATTTCTGTAATTACTTTGTAGTTGTTCTTTTTTATGAAGTTTTTGTAACAAATTGAAATGGACTGTTATAAAAATTATAAAAATAAATTAGTGTTGAAAATCTTCATTGAAGATTTTCAACACTAATTTATTTTTATAATTTTTATAACAGTCCATTTCAATTTGTTACATGAATGGACTGTTATAAAAATTATAAAAATAAATTAGTGTTGAAAATCTTCATTGAAGATTTTCAACATTAATTTATTTTTATAATTTTTATAACAGTCCATTTCAATTTGTTACAAAAAGATTTTCAACACAAATTTATTTTTATTCCTATCTGTCACATTTCAGGTATGTATGAAATTGTTTATTCAGCAATAATCCTAATCTTTTCGAAAAACAGGGGTCTTATAAAACATCTCAATCTCTAAGGAGTTAGCAATTGAGACCGAATTAAGAGCTTTTAATACTTTTAATTATGTTAGTATAACCACAATGGATTTTCCAATTCCAGAACAGGTAAAAAGTTTTTGTGATGGTTTCAGTCTTCAAAGGGGCGGTCTCTCAAGAAAGGTCTATTATGGCATAAAAATACAAGTTGGTACCAGGTCACAGTGGTCTCTCAAGACAGGTGGTCTCCCATAGCAGGTCCATTATAAAATAAAACCAATCGGTGCCTGGTAGATGTGGTCTCTCAAGACAGGTTTTACTGTATCAACAAATGTCTGTATTAACTGCACAGGAAGCATGCACCTGCAAGTGGATACTACTCTGAAATATGTTGAATAGTAACCTAAATCATTTTTAAAGGTATATCGTGATATGCGATCATATTGCAACAACTGTATCACAATGCATATCCTATCGTAGCCTAGGCATATCGTCCCATCGCTACTTGAAAATATATCTCATGTTCTTCCTTAAACCTTTGCCCAGTGCAGATATCAAAATTTAATTATTATCTTTTCAAATTTTTCAAAAAATTTCAACAAAGCCATATCATAAGAGTCCCTTACAGGAATGAGCTTGCTGAGCTCATTCCAATGAGAGGGGTCATATATGGTTTTGTTGAAATATTTTTTAAATAATTTTTTTTCTACTGCTCAATTTCAATATTACATGTACCTTGGTGAATGCAGCCAATTCATTGGGTGAAGAACTGACACAAGATGAGAATGAAAGAGACACTTTTGCTTAACTTGACTGTGTGTCGTGTTTGATGAAAAGGATAATGTTCAATGTTTATGAAAGGACAAAAGAAAAAAATTGTGATAATTGAGAATATGTTAATTTCTGTTCCCTGTATGCTATGCTTTCAATAAGAATAATTTGAGTGTAGACTGTACTAAAGAATTAAGTCCTAGGTTTATGTGGCCCTAACAGTTAATGTATGTCAACCAAAGTTACCAAGTTACAGTAAAATCATTCCAAAACGAGTCATCCTACAATGAAATCCCTTCATAGATATAACTTGTAACTTTGCTAAAGGAATCTAGGTCACGTGACAGGCGGTCATGGTTGACCGATCATGATCAAAATAGGAGAGTCTCATCTAGATATCATACCGAGTTATCCTACCAAGTTACAATGAAATCCCTTCATAAAAACAACCTGTAAGCAGTGCTAAAGGAATCTAGGTTAATTGACCAGGCGGCAGTAACAGCTCACCGATCATGACCAAAATATGACAGTCTCATCTAGACATATTACCAAGTTACAATGAAATTGCTTCATAAATATGAACAGTAGAATGTGCTAAACAAATCTAGGTCACGTACCTGTGCCACTGTCACGGTTGACTGATCAAGGTCAAAATAGGACATTCTCATCAAGACATACAGATTCACCCTAGAAAGTTACCATAAAATCCCTTCATAAATACAGCCTGTAGACTGTGCTAATGGTTTTTGACTCTTGCAGCCAGCACAGTTGACCGATCACAACCAAATGGGTACGTTCTCAACTAGACATTATATGGAGTCATCCTTCCATGTTACAATTAAATCCCTTCATAAATATGACCTGTAGGCTGTGCTAAAGGTTTTTGGCTCTCGCAGCCATCCCGATTGATTGATTGCGACCAAAAGGGGACAATCTCATCTAGACATTAAACAGAGTCGCCCTACCAAGTTACAATAGACTTGATCAGCATCTCCCATCTTAATGACGTATGCCCTCCCACCCACATGACGTTTGTGTACAAAACAATACACGCGTGCGAAAACATTTGAGCGACAGCGATGAACGTTACTTCATATTTCACTCACTTGAAATCATTTCTGAACGTCTTTCTGAACTTAGCAAACTCCTAAATGACTACTATTGATAATACGTTATTTTGAGATCAAAATTTTACAATATTCATTGCATTTATTAACTACGAAATACAATTTTAATCAATGCCAGCCAGCCTTCCACAAAATTTCAGTGTTCCTTCGAAGTTCCGAAATGGCCTCTGTGAACGCGACGGTGTCAATACACCTTTCGTTCACAAGACTGCCAAGAGAATGGTCACATGTATGTGACATAATTATCACGCTTTAAAAAATTACGTTTGAGGGCGTCGTTAATTAAATATTAATTGTACAGAGTGGAGAGTTCAAGCGTTTTTTTCAAGCTGGACAGTGCAGCAAATGAAGGATTTTTTTAAACTTCGGTGTGTGCCAATGACGGGTTCACGGCAAGAACTGTTAAAGAGGTGTTTTGGGGTGGACAAACTAAATTTGCCAACATTCCCAACCCCCGAACAACAACTACTTCAAAAAAAAAACCAGACAGACTAAAAGAGAAACTAACTCTTGAGAATGGAACAGTTCTGCCAGACCCCGCTACAATAAATGTTGGTAAATGGTCGGACGACATGAGAAAAATGCCCGAGATTGATTTCTCTGACATTTACATTTACCTAATAAATACACCAGAGGACTTTGACAATGAAAAGCTCAAAGCAAGAAAATCGTTGAAAGCCATCCAGTATTTTAAAGACGGCTGGGTACAAACTTTATTTGTGACAGTAGCAGATAAAGATTTTGCTTTTGTTAAAGCTAAAGTCAGACCGTCACAGAAATCTCATGAGATGCCCCATGATGCATGGGTTTTGATTCACAAGGATACGTGGATTAAATGAGCACATTGTTCATGCACTGCAGGGTATATGCATAACTAAACTTTAAGGAGTTATACCACTCCCCAAACAGGTCCCCCCCCCCCCCCCCCTGTAATTACCTGGTGGGGTTTAATTACCCAGTGGGGTTGGGATGGGATGAAAGTAGGCTCTCCACACCCCAATATATTTTTGGCGTTTTTAGGGGGGGGGGCAGTTAAACACTCCCTCCCTCACCCCCCAACTAACTTCTTGATCAAGTTTATGTATTATGTTATCACTCCATATTAATCATTCCGTTTGGGTTTCATAAACAGTATTTACCTGCGAAAATTTGCATGGGCACTTGCAGGGATTTATCGAGGTGGATAGCCCCATTTCCAATCATTACTTACAGTAGTGGAGTGCCAATTCCTGACCCCAAAAATAGGTACAAGCCCACGGGTAAGAAGTTCATCTTCATCCACTGAGGGGGTGTGGGGGGGGGGGGGTAAGTTAGTTTATGCCCCCCTCCCCCTGCATATCTCCTCCTCCACCTGATGTTTGTGTCTTTTTCAGATGATGATTATTTTCTTTTCAAAACTTGATACAAGAGGCTTTTTATATATCAGGAGTCTACAATTGCATAATTCAGAAATCAACAAGTGCATAATGAGAAATTTGTTAGTCAAAGATGGGGATGGGTGCATAATGGAGACAATTTTTATCTCCGTGTGCTTCAATCATTGTTTTGGGAGTACTTACTTATTGGTGTTTAAGGTCACATATTTATATACAATGGCTAAGCATGACCACAACATGGAGATAAAGTCAAGTTTAGTCAATCGTTTATACCCATGTTGTCCCTTTTAGAGGACTTCCACCCCAAGCAACAATGACGGTGTACCATTTTTTACAATGTGCTGAAGTGATGAAAGTTCAGTTCTACCTGAAGCAAAAATAGAACAAAATGTTATTCTTTGTGTATTTTGATATTCTCTCTCACTCTCTCTCACACAGACAAGAAGTCTTGCCTTATTATCCCTTTATTTTATCAAACACCCAGAAGTGCCCACTACCCCCATGTGTGGTCAAGGGATCCATCTTAGGAAACATTTGAAAAATCAGTGTTTTGAAAGTGAATCAGAGAGGGTGTTTTGTTTTAGTCCGGGGACTCTGCAATTATTTGATGACTTTTTGGAGAATCCCAGCCCCACCCCAACCACCGGCTTCGTCATTGGAAATAATAATTGGGAATTGCACGGTTGTTGTGACTGTAACTTGTTAGGTCCATATGCCATGTCTGTGGTACCCTGGGCCTGGGCGAGTAGGAAAGAGCTCTCATATTAAAGCGAGGTTTTATAGAAGATGCAGCCATGCTTACATTTCTGTAAGAATCATTACATAATGGCTGTACTACGTATTCCACAATCCGACTCTAATTCGTGTGAACAGAAAAAATAAATAAAAGCTCATTAAAAATAGTTTGCTATATCGGTATTTCGTATTGTTTTTAACTTTATTTGTGAAGCAGCGAAAATACACAACACCACGGTGATTCAGAATGTAGGCCTGCACACCTACAGTTTAATTTTCAGCTCAGATTTACCTTGTTATTTGTATTAAAACTGACCATTTCTATAAGTTGTTTCAATATTTTCGTTTTTTATCGGATTACCGATTCAGTTTATGTCTTATCGCGCAAACGTCGACCATTTCTTTTGAGGCTTGTGCGCTGCGAATATTCCACGTGCGATTTGTTTTGTACATAAAAGTCACGTGGGTGGGAGGGCATACGTCATTAAGATGGGAAATGCTGATCTCCTCTATTAAATCCCTTCATAAATACGACCTGAAGGCTGTGCTAAAGGTTTTGGGGATTTGGGCCCTCACAGCAGACACGGTTGACCGATTGTGATCAAAATGAGATGTTCTCATCTAGACATTATACAGAGTTATCCTACCATGTTACAATTAAATCACTTCATAAATACTACCTTTAGGCGGTGCTAAAGATTTTCGGGTTTTGGGCTCTCACAGCTGTCACGGTTGACCGATCGCAAAAGGGGATGTTATCTTGACATGACTCGAACCTACATATGAAATTGAATGATGATCAGACAAGAACTACGGGGTGTAGCCTGTTCCATAGAAAATGTGAACAGACTGACGGACTTGCAGGCGTCTGCATGCGTGATGGCAATAGCTTTTCTTGACTTTGTCAAGTTAAGCTAAAATGGAATTTCATGTTCTTATTGGGCACGTCATAGTGGGGTTTTTTGGAAAATGGTATGAGAGCTGACGAGCACTATGATGATACAAGGATAAAGATTTGGGTGCTGGTTCAGACAGCGTGGTTGACAGAACACTCGAGATCTGAAATTGAAACACAGAGCCACGGTTTGAGGTATAAAGTTTTAGTTTTATTACCCATGCAAAAAATCATTACAAATGAATTTGTCACGTTTCCTCAGAGACCTTTTCCTTTTCAGTAGGTATGTTGATAACATCACTTGCTGAGACAGAAGTGACTGGAGTTGCCACAGTCATTACATTTTCAGTACTAGTTGTCATAGCTTGGGCAGTTGTAATGACTCGGCCAAGTGACTGAATCATACTAACACCATGAGGTGTGAGACTTTGTGCAAGCTGAGCACCAGGTACACCTGCCAACTTCATGACAGGAGGTGGAGTTATAATTCTGGCATATACTGGCTGAGATTTTCCTTTTGGAGATGATCTTCCCTGTGGTTTGGAAGTAGTCTGAAGCACCTGTCCTTGTGAGAACACAGTATTGGTAGCACCTTGCTGCTGTAAAGTTGGCTGTGAAATCAAGATGGTTGCCTGTCCAGGCTTCATGTTGCCTTGAGAGAGCACAGTACGAACAACTTGTATTCCTTGACCTGGCTTTCCTCCTGGAGCGCTCACTATCATTGGAGTTCCAGTTGCTAAACCTACAAAAAACAAAAAAGTTAATATCAGCAGGCATGAATGTGATTAATAACAAAATTATTTGAAAATGCTTCAGACTGTAAAGAAAGCATCATCCGGATTTTTTCATACATGGGTATGAAAGAACCTTGCAGTTCTCCACGTTAGATGACCCAAGCTAAAGCCAAGTCCATTGGAATATTTTATTTTCTCTGTATAAACAAACAATGCAGGATAAACAATGAATTTTAATGCCATTTCGTGAAGTAATTTTTGTCATGCATCTACACAGCACATGGATAGGATTACGGGTGCAAGCCTGGAATAAACAATGTGTCATTTGCAGATGGAAGTCATCAGAGGGTGAATTTGCAAATGCTATCCCTAACAGTGGGCTAGAATCCCCCAACATAACCTCTGGGTTCCACTTTCTATTTAGACCGGAGACCTTGATTCAGACTGAGGTTCACAGAGGGTAAATTTAGTGATGCTACCGTGCTATGCAGGGTAGCATCACCAAATTACCCCCTCTAGAGAGCTCTCCCTGCACAAGACATTCTGCTTATTTCCAAGCTTGTGCGAGTGTGTCCTTACACGTAAGTTACAGGTATTATTTTGAGTTGGTAATTTGTCAGTCCATCTGCATTTTTATCAGTGTTAGTTATGCCTTTTTATCCCATAAATGGACGCTTATTTGAACAATAAAAATCTTGGATAAATTTTTGCTTTATTCACCTGGTAGCAGATGCTAGTAGGGTGATAAATTTTCCCCATAGGTTTAATATTGAAAGAATTTATTCCTATAGTAGAGACAGACTTGCTGACCTCTACCGCATTTGTGTTGTCATGACCTGTTTTACGTTTGTGGGAGACATAATAAACTGATGTTTATCAAACGCTGAAATGGTTAGTTTTAGAATATATGTCACTTTTCAACTCTGTCTTAACAATAAAACAAACAACAATTAACAAAGAAAACACAAATTAAATCAATCGAAAACCAAGCATTGAAAAGCATATAAGTTCGATTGTGAAAGGCGAGGGCATGATGAGTGATGTTTCATTTTCAAAATTAGGAAAGGGTAAATAAACAAATGCATATGTCATCTGCTTTGTTTATAAAACTCAAGTTGAAAAAATGATGAAAAAAAAAATAAGCAATGAAAATAAGAAAGATAAACATTGTTCATTTAATAAAGTATTTTTGCAACTTTAGCTCAAGTTTGTAGGGGAATTGTTTTTAGACAGAAATGTATAGTGCACTGCGCCTTGCGTCAAATAAATTTTCCCTGGTCAGTATTTTTCGGATCTGAATTTTGAGTACCGGCACCAATACACATTTCTCTGCAGTATTTCAACTTCCTGTTCCTGTTTCCCTCCATATTTTCAGGCTTCCAATTTCTGACTATTATATAAATGTTTTCTGTGTTGGTACATATAACAACTTTTGAGGAAAATGCCGCTATTATCTTTTCAATATTAGTGCCGGACTGAACGATGATCCTGCAATGGAGCGGCTTTAGCATGTAGTCAACAGCCAAGTTGATTGAATCATATGCGATAAGATAACTCCAGTCTGGAGATTGTGAAAGATCTCTTCCTGAAATGTGAATAAATTTTTCTAGGGTATCTTTTTCAGATTTCAGAATAAAAAAAAATAAAATAAAAAGCCTCCCGCCCTCATCAAAAATTTGAGGCACAATTGCCTGAGAACATAGCCATTTTTTTTAATGGCCTAATAGCAGGACTATTTTTAAATACCATAATTTTGCTACATTGAGATTCAATCAGTACCTTAGCCCTTTACCCAACGCAGACAATATCAAAATTTATTATTTTAAATATCATTTTTTCAAATTTTTTCAACAGATGAATTTGCATATTACGCGGTTTGATGCGGCCAATTCGTTGGGTAAAGGGTTAAAGTGGTATTGGCATGACAGTGGAGCCAGGATATCTCTTTTTTTTTTGAAAACCTTTTTAACTGAATATAATTTTCAAACACAAAACCATTCAGTTCAAATTTGACCTCTTAACTGCACACAGATTATAGAGTAAACTCGTGTTAACTGAATAAAAAATCTTGTAATATACAGAGAAATTACCCTGACAATCCCCAAATTCCCTTATTGACCTGTTTGGCCTTGGTACATTCAATACAGGAATTTAATATCTACTATCTACAGTGCCCCACTAGCTCTGTCAAACAAGATATAATAGAATAAATATTCTGCTTAACCCTAGAATACAAGGAAGTAGCAAAATCCCTGTTAACCCTTTACCCAACATAATGGCCAAAACCAGCCAAAGTGATTCTCAAAAATCGCCAATTAATTTTAATTATTTTTTCACTTTTTGTCGCAAAAACATAGGTTATGACCCCTCATTGGAACGAGCTCATTGAGCTCGTTTCAATGAGGGGGCATAACATATGTTTTTGAGACAAAAAATGAAAAAAATTAATTATTCAAGAATTTTTGTTGCAAGTGTCATCTGCTTTTCATGTCAGGTAAAGGGTTAACTGAATATTTTCCACTAGCTTAGTGGCTCTACCAATACCATACAGTATATGTAGAGTATATCATCCTGCACAGTTTATATACAGTATATCATCCTGCACAGAAAATATAGAGTATATCATCCCACACAGTATATATAGAGTATATCATCCCACACAGTATATATAGAGTATATCATCCCACACAGTATAAAAAATACATCATCCCACACAGTATAAAAAATACATCATCCCACACAGTATATATAGAGTATATCATCCCACACAGTATATATAGAGTATATCATCCCACACAGTATAAAAAATACATCATCCCACACAGTATATGTAGAGTATATCACCCCACACAGTATATATAGAGTATATCATCCCACACAGTATATATAGAGTATATCATCCCACACAGTATATATAGAGTATATAATCCCACACAGTATATATAAAATACATCATCCCACACAGTATATATAGAGTGTATCATCCCACACAGTATATATAGAGTATATAATCCCACACAGTATATATAAAATACATCATCCCACAGAGTATATATAGAGTGTATCATCCCACACAGTATATATAAAATATATCATCCCACAAAGTATATATAGAGTATATCCTCCTCCTCTAAAGGTCAATCAAACTAACTTTACATTATCAATGGAAAGGGTTGAGTGTACAGGAGAAAGATAAATTCTGTTTACACACAATTTTCCTCTGTGGGAACCCTGGGAAGTGAATCCATGCTGTTTATTGTGGTATAATGGTGAAATTTATTTATTTATTGGTGTTTAAGGTCGTATACTTATGCACAATGGCTAAATCATGACCGTGACAGTTTTCCGGGTGGAGGAAGCTGGAGTACCCAGAGAGAACCACCGAGCAACGATGAGCAGCTGCCAGCTCCCCAAGATCGTAACTTCGCACTGCAGCACAGGCAGGGTTGGATTGGTTGAAGACATATGCACCATTAAGTGCAGTACGCCTTAGAACACAGCATCATCATGCCCCCATGTGGACAATAAGTGTTAAGTGCCTTGCCCAAGGACACAACGCAGGAGTCCGAATCGATTGCTCAGACGGTCACCCATCCGAGGATTAACCTGGCTCGACATTGCTTAACTTTGGTGATCTGACAAAATGGTGAAATAGTGCCTGGTAACCAATGCCTGGGGTGGAAGTCCTCTAAAATGGGTATAAACAATTGGTTGGACCTGACTTTATTTTGCCATCATGGTTAACCATTGTCTGACCTTAAACACCAATAAAGAAATAAACCAAATTTTTTAAAATTTATCGGCCTGCTGTTGAGTGGGTGCCACTGTTTAAGTTATTGGTAAATACTTGCCTTGTGAGGATCCTGAAACAGATGTCACAATGTCTTGTCCCTGTGCTTTGGCTGATGAAAGTGCTTGTTGTAAGAGAAACTGTGCAGGTATGAGACCTGTCTGTCCAGTAGTGAGAACTTTTGTTTGACCTTGTATACCTGGAAATAGAAATCAAATGTTCGTTCATACAAAATCCTACCAACATTTACCTGATGATGGTAGTGTTTCTCATAAATTTCATCATCATGTAGGAGGCTGGACAATTTTCAAGAATTCTCCACCACACTATAGTTTGTCAAGACTTATCAAAAATTTCCAGTGAAGTCTTGACTGGATTTAGAGGCTGTCAAGACTTGACTGGAAATATCTGCCAGTTCAATTTCACAATTGTCTACACTGTAGTGAGAACTTCAGCCGAGTGGTGGACAAGTGCACTGGTCTCTCATGCCAGAGATCCCAGGATCAATCCCCGGTCAGAGAAAGTTCTCAAGGTGTCCAAACACTCTCTGTCAGCATCAATTGTGGGGTTGATGCTGTCACAGCAAACCATCCTATCGGGTGAGGACGTAAAATAGCTGTCCTCTGTGCGGGGAGAGACACACTCCGTGCAGGCTAAAGATCCCTTCTTAGTATTCGAGAAGAGCAAGGCCACAAAACTGCCACTACAAAGGTCATCCCACACACCTGCTCCATTGGGCCAAGGAGAGGCGTTGATATAAGTTGCATAACTTGTTCACCAATCATTGTAAAACAATTAAGATTAAATAAAAAAAATTTTTAAAAACTTTTTAAATTGTCTGCAGAACGTCAATGGGTCTGCATTTTGGGGGCATCGGTTCTGATGCAATACGGCATGCCAAAGGCATAATTTGACCTTGAGGGTCAACTGCATTCCAATTACATTCAAAATCAAAATCCTGATTTTTAAGAACGAAAAATTCTTTTACAATCTAATGCTTAACATCTTTGTCCTTCATCCTACATCAGCAAATATATATCTGTATGCTATAAAAGCCACCCTGGTGGTGGTGAAGGTAGGTGCTTTGAGATGTGTGTGTGTGTGGGGGGGGGGGGGCAGGGGGGGGGGTGGATAAGTGTAACAACTAAATAAAGTTCCAGAGTGCCCCATAAGAAAAATGCCATACAAGTTGAGAATTTCCAAACTGTTGCGAACACGGCCAATGAAATTGACATGGTCAGTTTTGAGGCTCTATGAGCATCCATAGATATTTTTTTGAAACTTGGATGTTTCTTTCTTTAAACTTAGTGGTTTTTTTATAAATTCACAGAGTATCTCAAACTCCAAACAGGAGTTTTACGTGAACTCGCAGAAGTCTGGCATGTAGTGGACATTTTTGTACAAGATGAAACAGAATCTCAACCATGAACTCTCTATGCAGTTTTTCTGAATTATTTGGCAAAATATACGCTGCTGTATCACTGCTTTATATCATGTCACTGCACCGACGTAGAGAATACAGTGTAAAGCCCCAATGGTGGATTCTAGCACTCAACTAGTTAACTTCTCATTTTTCACCAATTAACTTCTCATTTTTCATTTCTGATGTCGAAATATCTAAAGTTCAAGGTGCAAATTTTTCCCATAATGCAACAAGAAATTTAACCAATTCAATTTTGTTTGACAGAGTTCATTGAGCTCTGTCAAACAAGATTGAATTGGTTAAATTCCCAGTTGAATTATGGGAAAAATGGCTACTTGAATTTTGGATATTTTGACATCAGAGTGAAGGGAGTTAACTTCTCATTTTTTTAGAGCTGAGTCAGTGTCGGTATTTTTGGTGCAATTTCGGTTTTGGACCACCACCAAAAAACTGCATTAATTTGAAAACACTGACATTTTCGGTGGCAGGAAAATCTGTTCTCCATTCCGCATTTTTATAGTTTCGATATTTAATAATGGCGGAACAAGCTAAAAGTCGGTGGGTAATACCTTTTCCCATAAATGACACTTTCCAAATTCACTTTGAATAATATTAAATTTGCTAGTGTTTTATAACTTCTTTCATTTTTCCAGAGCAGAAAGACACTCAAAGGAAAGTGCGCATTTTGGCCGAACGGAAAGTTAAAACCCAACCTGAACTCTGCAAATTTGTGCATAATTTGAACATTACAGTATGCATCAATAAACCAAACATTCTTTTCAGTTCTATTAATTTATCTTTGTCAAGGACTGAAGACATTTCGACGTTGTTCACACACAGCACTGGGTAAACAAGTTTGCAATATAAACCTAAATTCGATGAATGAACTTGGTCTGTTCCACCACCGATAACTGCACCGCAACCACGGTTTTACTTCTTAAAAAACACTGACACCGACTTGAAAATTCACCACCGACCCACCTCTACATTGTTCACTTTATGCATAAAACTGTGCTGATATTTAAAGGTTAATAGGGTGATGGTAAAGTTAGGTTTTATGAGAAGAACAAGATTTCATCTTCTGAAAGAAATGTTAACATAAGCAAGTTTGGTGTTTGTGAGATATGAGGTTCTTGCAGTACTACAGCTCTGTCACATGTAAAAAAGAGCACCGTGAGGTGTTACCATCATTATGTGACCACTTTAAATTCTATCTTTTTTGCATGCAAAATTTACCTCACACATTTCAAATGTATCTCAATTTACAAGGAACTGTAAATAAGGGCTATTACAGTGGAACCCACTGAATTGGATATCTCTTAATTGAATAACATTGTTTAGTGAATATAATTTTCCAACCTCAAACCATTTATCATATTTTTGGCACAAATTTGACCTGTTAATTGTATATAGGTTAAAGAGTGTACACCTGTTAAGTGAATAAAAGAATCTTGTAATATGTAGAGAAATTACTGTGACACTCACCAAATTACCCTTGTTTATTGATCTATTTGGCCTCAGTAAACCCAATACAGGCATTTAATCTTTTATATTCTGTTTGACAGAGCTCCTGTCAAACAAGATATGAAAGATTAAATGCTCATTTGATCTCCAGAATAAAGGAAAGTGACCAAGTTCCTGCCAGTTGAACATGTTAATTGAATAATGTTCACTGACAAAGTAGCTATTCTATTAACAGGGTTCCATTCTTAGTATTATTTCATTTAGACACACATTTTCGGAGTATCGAATGGTGGCAGAGCTTTAACATGCCAGAATCCTGATTATCAAAATGAACCTCCATCATGTCTTTGCTAATCCACCATACAAAATGGGATATGATGGACATTTG
Organism: Pictodentalium vernedei; assembly: GCA_031216915.1. Lineage (NCBI taxonomy): Eukaryota > Metazoa > Mollusca > Scaphopoda > Dentaliida > Dentaliidae > Pictodentalium > Pictodentalium vernedei. Next base: position 28,254,582 of record CM062297.1, read on the forward strand.
GTTTTCAAGTTCTCACACAGACAAGCAAAAATTACGGATTCTGATTACCGAAAGACACCTTCCTGTAGTCAAAGCTAATGCACCATAAAAAGGTTGTAAGCCATTGGGAATATAGTATTTAAGCAAAAATTATGAAAATTTCCAAGATGGCTGTCATGACAGAAACACAAGATTATGAAAGTGTCATTGACACTGCAGCTCAACTTGACCATGAAGGGCTGAACTAAATAGTAAGTTCCTGTAATGCCAAGTCATTCACTCAAGTTTCTACAGAAAAGACATAACATCCAAACTACATATGAAATCAGAAAAAATTGGGTGAGGGAAGTGGCCTGGAGTGTGTGCTAATTGAATTGTTGACCAATTTATATGCCACATGTCGTGTACACTGCCCATATGAACACAGAAATTGAGACCCCACTAATTACACTACGAGGTGGGGTCTCAAAACCCCCAGGACGTGACTTCAATTTGTCTATAATTAACTTGTGTTTTTTGCAAGTGCGGTAATCAGGTTTATTCATCCACCAAAAATAGTTTCAGTTCATTGTTGTTTAGTGATTGTTAGGTATTGCACTTAAGTATAAATTGAATACGTATACTCCATACATGTTTTTTGATAATAAAACGCATTAGTATGGCAGAAAAAACGATCAAAATATGGAGTTTGAATCGTGTTTAATCTCGCATGAATATGTCAAACTGTGTGATGGGATGTTTGGATGACGTCGGTTTATCTTTTGATCTCTCAGTCGCCGGCTCTTAATTAGATCAGTTTTTTTCACAGTCAGTGAAAAATTACCTTTACTTTTACTTGAAATATTAAAAAGATAGTTCAATATTTGAAAAAGTTATTAAAAGCTATTGCGATTCCGAATTTTGTTCATCAAAATCGATTCAGAACTCTAGGAATTACGAAAAAATAAATATTATACCGTACTGAAATCATGGATGTGAGTTGAAAAAATTATAACTTGACCAGCACAATATCTGGACATTCCCCCGACGGTCTTTTACCTAACTGTAGCTATTGACGGAGAAGAATCATGTTACCGGTACTGAATTTTGATTAAATTGTGGGTTGGGTAGGAAGGGAATCCGATTTAAGATTTTAAATATTAAGTCCAGAGTGGAATGTTAAAATGTACATGTTGAGAGTGGAATTAACAAATAAACTACATTAACAAAAAAGGAATGCTTGTGGTGGCACTGGGATGTTTCAGCAGCCCAACACACTTCGGAATCCATATATTGAAGCACCTGCATACACTAACAAGGAAAACTGGCCAAAATTGCGGGGAGGGGGGGGGGGGGGGGGGATGCAGATGGGCAAGCAATCGATGATATAGGCCTATTTGTACGTGTAGGTTTATGGGAGTCTGGAGTCCAATTGCCTCGTTTCGGGGAGGGGGGGGGGGGGGGGGGACTATTTACTTCACCATTTAGGAGTGGTATGGATGAATGAATCTTACACTGCCAAGACACTAAAATTTTTGATGTGCTGGCTTAAAAATCAGGGGTAGCGCCAGAAAATCTCCGATAAAGGAACTAAAATCTCCTGCCTGAAAGACCTATTTTAATTTTTGGGGTTTCAAGACACGTGTGGGGGGACAAAGCCAAAAAATTATAATACGAAATTTCGGGGCATGTTTCAGCTAGGGTTATGACGTGTGGTGGTCTGGCTTGTCGATCGGCTTGTCATTATTGAAAAATAAAAAAAATATTATTTTCTATTGATTTTATTTAATATGGTTATAATTATGATTGCTGAATTAAAAAAAAGTAATTGAAAATGTTGATTTGTCTCTTATTTTTTCTCAAGCTTGTCATGTGCAGAGGTGTTAAAACAGATGTTGGTTTGAAGGGACAGCTCTGTGCTTTGTTGCGCCACTCAAATGTTATTTCACACCTTGTGCAAGTGGTAGTTTAATAATCTACTATATTTAATTAATCACATCAATCCCAACTACTTTTTAATGTCGTAGAATATTTTATTTAAGTGTCACATTTCAATACACATACATAATATACAGAGTATTTACAAAATAATTATATGAAATCCAGCCTATGAAGGCTTATGAGACATATCTTCATCAAGGTAGGTCTTTTTTAACAGTAGTTCATAAAAGACCCCCCCCCCCCCCACCCCCCCCCCCAAAAAAAATCCCCCAAAAAACAAAAAACCCAAAACACATGCATGCACACCAACACACACACACACCCTTGCCCCCCCCCCCCCCCCCCCACACACACACACAGAGTAATATGCAGACATACGCCCACGTGCACTTGGGTATACTTTCGCGTACTAATTTTCTTTCACTTTTTCTTACTTCCCCACCCCACCCATCACGTATATCTGTCTCTCTCTATCTCTTTCCCACTGAAGTGTACTCTCTCTTAGAATGGCACATTCGCAGATATTTTAATTCGGTATCCCCCTTATATTCACCCACGTATTTTTACATACACACAGGCTTAGCTATTATTTTTTATTATTTATTAGGGTTTAACGACACATTAACAGGACACATTGACAGCCACATCATGTCGGTGACAGTTTTACGGGTGGAGGAAGCCGGAGTACCCGGAGAGAACCACCGAGCAGCAACGAGCAGCTATCAGCTCCCCAACATCGTAACTCTGAACTCGGCACCGCGGCACATGCAGGGTTAGATTGGTTGAAGACATGCGCAGCATCGACGTGCAGTACGCCTTAGTACACAGCGTCATCTTGCCCCCATGTAGGCAATCGGGGTTAAGTGCCTTGCCCGATGACACAACGCGGGAGCACGAATCAGTCGCTGAAATGGTCACCCATCCAACTACTAACCGCGCTCGACGTTGCTTAACTTCGGTGATCTGACAAGAACCGGTTACCTCGACACCACTACCCCCCCCCTCACCCCCCCCCCCCCGGCTTAGCAATTTCAATTGATAATACAAATAACAATGTCGAGGAACGTTGAAAAATCTGCAAATGCAAAGAGTATAAAAGTATTTACAAACCCCTACAGAATTGGATGAAGGATATTTGTTTCCGCGGTATGCAAATATCTCCCGTCCACCCCCTCCTCCCCCATGTGAAATAATCATTAGTTTCAGTCTCGAGTGAGATACTTTTTGGTATCCATTCAAAAACACTATTTTTTCTTTTTACTATATCCTTTTTATAAGAATCTTTAATTGCGTAGCCCGACAAGAGTAAGACGGGAAAGAGGATGGGCTGGTCGCAGGAGGTTTTTTCGCCTAAACATCCCACCCAAGGAAAACACGGTTCATCACGTGTTGGCCTACTGCTGTAAACAAAATGTGAAATTGGGAACTTCGCGATTATTAGTTGTTTTTCTCAAGTCTGGTTTATTTATTTCCTCGATCAAATCGATCGCGCAAACACAACAGTTTACTTTCGAAAGTGACGAGGACTTTGTACTTGACCAAATGGAACTGACTGTTCTATTCCCAATTTACAATTTCAAACCACAACAATAGTCGCCGTCTGCCTCCTCCAAATTCCAATTTTAATTTAAAATAAATTATCTACTGCCAGTAACAAACGCAGTTGTTTTGCCAGTTGACGTCGCAAGACAGTATTTATTAATCAGCAGAGAAACTGTTAATCAGCAGAGAAACTGGCACGCAAAAGCAATTAAGCTAATCCCTTAACGCTCGTGACCACGGTCAGTGTTTTGAAAACTGTCTTCCACTGATCAAACACTGCGGTCCACTGAATCTCCACGATGGAGAACACACTGCGGCGGCGTTTTTGTTTCAATCCACGTTGAACATACTGTAATGTTAGTTATAAGAAACCAAATGAAGTTAAAAGATTAAAAAAAGACAACTCATTTATGTAAATATCTATGTGCAAAAAACAAACTTTTTTATGTTAATATCTATGTGCAGTGTATTATGTTTCTAGTTTATCGCTTGTTAAAAGTTGGAACACTTGAAAGAAATAAAATATGTCAAAGCCAATGTTCTTGTTAATGTTGCTCTGATGTCAATGAAGATAAGTAATTAATTGTACACGCCCACTCATAAATAGTTCCTCTATAAATAGACAGCACTAATCTAAATTTAGCATCAATAACTGGGGTTTTAATTGACCAGTCTCATATGGGTACTGTACACGTAATGAAATCAAAAATGGCTGCTGGTGGCCATATTTTCTAACAAAATTCAGAAAAATTCTCTACCTCTTATCTAGACTTCACACCAAAGCTATGTATGAAATTTGAAAGAAATCGGGTGAGTGATGCAGCCTGTATGGTGTGCTAATGGAATTGTTAAGTGATCTTAATCTTTGGTTGATTAACCTGAAAATTGATAGGGTTCTTCTTCCACAAGGGTACCAGCCATGCAACTCTGGGTGGGGTGGGGTGGGGGTGGGGGGGGGGGGGGGGGCGGTTGCCTTAAATGGAACTAAAGTTAACCAAAACCAATTGTTCCCACATGCCCAGACCCCTGTCGAACCTTCAACAAAGTATTAGTCGAGTCTGACTTCATCATAACCTGACTAAAAACCACACATGCATTCATTAAGGCTGTGCTAAAGGTTACTAACATAGCAGAGTTGATCTTATTTATACAGTTAAAACTAGAAGTCCTGTCACGAACTGTGCGCTTATATAGGCTTAATTGCACGTAAGAATTGCGCGCAATTGCCATATCGAATAGCAATCAAAACACAGCAGGTTCTCCTAGGTACTCATAGCAAACACAGGCAACGTTTCTGCCAATGGACCTCCGGGTTACCCGGAGGTCCATTGGCTGAAACATTGCTTGTACACAGGCCATATGTACAGAATTTGATAGCCTTACTATGGTCATAATGCATAGATTAACGCGCATATCGACGTGCTATTTGTGTGCATTTCATGTGTGCATTTCATGGCAGGACTTCTAGTTTTAACTGTAACAAGAAAGAAAGAGTGGAAAACCCTGAGCATTGCACAGTGTTAGTATGCCAGAGTTACTTGGTAAGCTAACATACATTGATTTATCATATATAGGCACTGCTCAGGGTTCATCAATAGCCTAACATATTACACACTACAAGAAAATACACACTGTCAAAGTCTGTAAAAATGCACAAGGTTAGTTGGGATTCAAGGAACTAATGGAAATTCTTATAATAGATTGAGGAATTTTTTTAAAGTGAATTCCAAAAATGTAAACATCTTCTACTTTCAATTAATAGCTTATTAACAGGTAGAGTGCTGGAAGCCCATATTTGGGCTTTATTCTGAAGCGCCGGCACAACAGGCACTCTCCCATAAATTGTAGCAGGGCCAAGACATGTGCACAAGATTTGATGGCCAAAAATAATTTAGCACTATACCAGTTAATAGGGCTCACTCTGGCAGGTGGTCATATAAAAAGCAAACAAAATAATAAAATGACAAGCAATGCTTACCTGGTCTCAGTGCCATACCTCCAGGTGTCAGCTGTGTTACAACAATATTTCCTTGAGATACATTCAAGCCTTTCTGCTGTCCCAAGAGTTGCAATGTTGATTGCTGACCTGCTGTTGCAGTCACAGAAACTTGTGGAGGCAGTGTCTTCGCTGGAGAATCACCTGGTGTAGCAGGTGTAGAATTCCCAGTTGATTCCTCATCAGACCCACCTGATAAAAATAAGGCAAATTTATATTATTCAACAGTCTAGTCTTTGTGCTAGCCTTTACAGTGGAGCCCACTAAATTGGACATCTCTTAACTGAATAACCCTGTTAATTGGATATAATTTCCCAACAGAAAATTATTTACCATACTCCAGTACAAATTTCACCTGTTAATTGAATATAGGATATAGTGTAAACTCCTGTTAATTGAATAAAAAATCTTTTAACCTGTTGAGAAATTACCCTGACTCTCCCGTTTTCCTTTGTTTTTAGACCTATTTGACCTCAGTACATCTGACACAGTCATTTAATCTATTATATTTTTTTTGACAGAGCTCATGGAGCCCTTTCAAACAAGATATAATAGAATAAATGCTAAGGTTATCTCTAGAATACAGGAAAGAGACATAATCACTATTAATTGAATACAGTAACACCTGTCTTGAGAGACCACCTGCCTTGAGAGACCACCTGTTTTGAGAGACCACATCTACCAGGCACCGATTGGTTTTACTCTATAATGGACCTGCTATGGGAGACCACCTGCCTTGAGAGACCACCTGTCTTGAGAGACCACTGTGATCTGGTACCAACTTGTATTTTTATGCCATAATGGACCTGTCTTGAGAGACCGTCCCTTTGAAGACTGAAACCATGACAAAAACTTTTTACCTGTTGTGTAATTGGAAAATCCATTGTGGTTATACTAACATAATTAAAAGTATTAAAAGCTCTTAATTGGGTTTCAATTGCTAACTCATTAAAGATTGAGATGTTTTTATAAGACCCCTGTGAAAAGATTAGGTGTATTGCTGAATAAACAATTTCATACATACCTGAAATGTGACAGATAGGAATAAAAATAAATTTGTATTGAAAATCTTTTTGTAACAAATTGAAATGGACTGTTATAAAAATTAATTAGTGTTGAAAATCTTCAATGAAGATTTTCAACACTAATTTATTTTTATAATTTTTATAACAGTCCATTTCAATTTGTTACAAAAGCTTCATAAAAAACAACTACTACAAAGTAATTACAAAAATCCATTCTTCTCTATTTCTGAATTTTGTGGTTGGTTACTCACTGACTTGAGAAAACCTGAAACCTGTTATGAGAGACCACCTGTCTTGAGGGACCACTTTTGTGTGGCCCAATGGGCAGTCTCTCAAGACAGGTTCTACTGTACTCCCGTTTATTAAATAATTTTCATTGGCAAAGTGGCTTTTCAATTAACAGGGATCCACTGCATAACACTGATTTCCTAAATGGAACAGAGTATTAACTATAATGTGGGGAGTGCAGTGACTTATCAGCGATTAGAGCACTGGAATAGAAAACTGAACTTTTATGGTTCGATGCTAACCAGCAGTGACTGTGTAGTGTCCCTGGGCATGGCATTTAAACCTAATTTGGGAGCAATTAATGTAATATGGGTTGTGGGGGCACGGTGTTGCTGTGTAACTAAGGAATACTTCACCTTGACGGTCAAGCCAGAAAATAAGCAGACTGTCATTTGCAAAATGAGGTCCCCAGAGGGTGAATTCAGTGATGCCACCATGCACAGTAGGGTAGCATCACTAAATTTACCTTCTGTGAACCTCATTCAGAATCAGGGTCTCAAAACTAAATAGAAAGAGGTACCCAGAAGATAAATTGGTGCAAGGTATGGAATAGCATCATCAAATTCACCCTCTGGGGACCTCATTTTGCAAATGTCAGACTGCTTATTTTCAGGCCTGTTGACGCTGCACTTGCCTTCAACTGCTGCAAAATCTGCTTGTGTGAAGTTAATACATTGGGTAGTCTGACAGTTGCTCACCACTGCTTGGTGGTTTTCTCTGGGTACTGCAGGTTCCACCACTAATAAAACTGTCCAAAATGAAAAGACCCTGGCTGTTGAAAGCAGGGACCGACCTGGGCATGCGCCATTGCGTATTTGGTTCTGAAACATCAGGACCTGGCTCTTAAATCTCAGAAATAGGCTTCTCAGTTGGCGCGTAACTTCTCAGATCATATTTTGATATTCTTTCGATGGATAATCGAGAGAGACACTCTTACATGTATTATATATATGATTATCATTTATCATTGTTGTAGAGTGCTTAAGTTAATACTTCAAGTCTTAATTACCAAGCATTAATCTTCACTGTGGTTTCTGATCAAGTCTTGGCTGCCTAAATAGGCAGCCAAGTGTTGATCAGAAACCACAGTGAAGATTAATGTTTGTTATAGTGTACTAAATGAAAATGATGAGAGCTATTACATACTTGCAGTGTGTGTTACAAACAGCAGTGTGACTTCGAAAATTGAAATCTGGCGCATGAATTGAAAAAATAGGCTCCGAGGCTATAGCGTATTTTAAATATTCCTGATCGGTCCCTGTGAAAGTGTCATTAATCCCAAATAAATAAATAAATAAATAAATAAATAAATAAATAAATAAGCTCACCTTATAAAATCGTTTAATAACGGATCTAAGGTCACATTCAGTATCTACATGTTAACATAGTTAAGCAAATTTACTTAGTTGGGGTGGAGGAAGAAGGGTCTGTTGGGTGAACTGTTTGGGGGTTTTTGGCATAAAATCACTCAAACCCCTTCAAAACTCATTTTCAAGCAAGAAGATAAAAAAATCACCGAGCTGATCCCATCCACTTCCTCCCCCACCACCACAATGGGTGAAAGGTACTTTTTTGTTCATAAAATCACTCATAAATCCTCCAAATCATGTTCTTAAGCAGAAAAAACCCAAACATTTTGACCAAGAGATCCTCCTCCCCATCCTCCCAGACCTCATGGAACCCCATCTGAACAAACATTAATCTTATGAACTCATATTTACATCTAATTAAAGTTTACCAGCTCTGTTATGCACAGTTCATTTAAAAACATACGAAACTCTACATACATTGGGTTCGGTGTTAAATTTCATACCCCTAGGATGCCCAACAAAATCAGTCAAGCATAACGATTTGAGCAAACTTTAATCTAGGAGTTGTATTAATGTTATATACAAAATATCATAAGATTCTGCCTGGTGGATCTGAAGAAGAAAATCTTTCAAGAATATTCCTTGTGCTGCACTAAGTTAAAATGCGGGCTCCCATAGGAAGAACCAATATGAACCCAGGGATTTGATTTGAACAAATTTAAATCTTACCACATCAAGGATGTCTGTACTATGTAACAAAAGAATCTGATTCATGAATGTTACAGGCCTGGCATTCTTTAGGAGTGCAGGAGTGTTGCACCCCTAGAAAAAATTGAGGAGGGCAATTTTTTGCACCCCTTGATTTTCTGGAATGCCAGACCTATTTGGGACTGCCTTTAAATTTTATTTTCATTTGTCAATGTTGTATTGATTCACAATAATTCATGACCCATTCTGTGTCGTCTTTTGATACATTTCGAGCGTAGAAGACAGTCACACAAGAAATGAGTGCAACATTTTGAATAATGAGATGTGTGTGCCAATTTTTCCACTGTGCAGCTGAATGTAGTACAATTTTTCAGTCACAATAGTAATTTATTTATTATTGATTTATTGGTGTTTAAGGTCACATACTTATGCACAATGGCTAATCATGACCGTGACAGTTTTATGGGTGGAGGAAGGCGGAGTACCAGGAGAGAACCACCGAGCAACGACGAGCAGCCGCCAGTTCTCCAACATCGTAACTCTGCACTGCAGCACAGGCAGGGTTAGATTGGTTGAAGACATGCGCACCATCGACGTGCAGTACGCCTTAGTACACAGCGTCATTGTGCCCCCATGTGGACAATCAGGGTTAAGTGCCTTGTCCCAAGGATACAACGCGGGAGTCCAAATAGACACAATAGTAATACTTTAAATGTCTATATAACCAAATATAACCAAATATGAACCCAGGGACTTGATTTGAACAAATGAACAAACTGCAATATGACTTCACAAAGGATACTGCAAACCAAATATCAAAAGTTTCTGACTGGTAGATCTGAAGAAGGTTTTTAAAGAATATTCATGTTGTACTAAGTTAAAATTTTGGCTCCAACAAAGGGCAGAAGTATGACCCCTGGAAATTGATTTGATTGAAATTGAATCTGAACCGCCTAAAGGATACGGCATATCAAATATCAAAAGAATCTGAAGAAGAAGATTTTTAATCCTAAATTTAACTAACATGAAAGGCAGACGACACTTGCAAATATAATTCTTGAATAACTAATTTTTTTTCAATTGTTTACATAAAAAACATAGCTTATGACCAGGGTTGGGGCGAATACATTGTAAATGTATTGAATACGAATACGAATACTTTGAAATTTTATGAATATGAATACGAATACACAAATTTCAAATGTATTTGAATACGAATACGAATACTTTACAATGTATTCATGAATACAAATATGAATACTTCAATACTTTTCAAAATTATTTCTCGTAATTGAACTTACCTTCATGTGTAGTATGAAGTTTGATGTACTATTTGATGGACCTGATATGAATGTTGGACAGTGCTTACATTGAACTTTTATAGTACCAGATGGATTATCTGGCATTTTGTAATGAATAAAAGCTAACGATTTGTTCCTTGATGACATCTTGGACAAAAACAAGTAAAGTATTCAAAAAGTATTCAAAAAGTATTCATGAATACACCTCAAATTTGACTATTCGAATACGAATACTTTAAAATTGCATGAATACTGAATACATTCGAATACTTGAACAAATGTATTGAATACGACTGAATACCGAATACAAATACGAATACCCCCACCCTGCTTATGACCCCTCATTGGAATGAGCCCATCGAGCTCATTTCAATGCGGGGGTCATAAGCTATGTTTTTGAGACAAAAAGTGAACAAAATAATGAAAATTGGATGGTGATTTTTGTGAACAGCGCCAGCCAGTTTTTGTCATTACGTTGGGTAAAGGGTTTAAGAATATTCCTCATATAAGTTAATGTTCCGAGTTCCAACAGAGAGCCCAAATATGACCACAGGGATTTGATTTGGACGTACTTAACTTTTACCCCAATTAGGGTGCTACATACCTATTAGCAAAATTTGCCCGATGGATATGAAGAAGAAGACTTTAAAGAATGTTCCTCATACAACCCCGAGTAAAGATTCGGGCTCAAACAGGGAGCCCGACTATCACTCAAGGGACTTGATTTGAACAAACTTCAAGCTGACTCCCCATGAAGATGCAGTATACCAAATATCAAGAAATTTTGATGGGTAGATCTGAAGAAAAATATTTTTAAATACATTTCCTCATACTGCACCAAGTTAAAATCTGGGATCTGGGATCTAACATGGAGCCCAACTATGAACCCAGGGACTTGATTCGAACAAACCTGAATCTGATCCCTCTACCAAGGTATTGTATACCATGTATCAAAAGATTCTAAAAGGGTAGTTCTGAAGAAGATTTTTTAATTTTTAAAAACAAATTTGTGGGGGGTGCTAACAGAATTATGCCCCTTGTTGTGCCCCCTGTGGTCGTGGCAACTTTATTTGAACAAAATTGGATTGACATATGATAAGGAATATGCATATCAAATTTGGTTCAATTCAATCTATTGGTTTATGAGAAGTTGATAATATAAAAGTTCATGCCAGATGGACACAAGTTGGATGGATGGATGGACAGAAAGACGGACGACGGACAGACAGTGATCACTTAAGTTCCCCTTGAGCTTCACTCAGGTATGCTAATAATATAGAACCTTAGTGAGCACGCTCACATACCCCACGCGCCCCGATATTTCAAGCTCGGAAAACTGTAATTTTTAGGAAAATGACCCAGAAATCTGTTACTTGTATTTTTCAGAGTCCAGGAACCGTAATTTCCGCAAAAATCAGCCGAGCAGAACAAAACGCAAACTTGATCTGCAAGTCATTGTGGTAGACTCACATACTAAAATAGCCGTAATTTCGATAATATCTGAAAGCGTGTAGAAAAAAAGTCTGGAAAACTGTAATTTTGATGAGCTTTTCGAAGTGGAAGGGCCGTAATTTTGGTAAAAATCAGTGGAGCAGAACAAAATGCAAACTTGATCTGTAGGCCACCATGTTAGACAAACATACCAAAAATCAGCTCAATATCTGGAAGCATGTAGAACAAAAGCCTGGAAAACTGTAATTTTGATGAACTTTTCAAAGTCTATGGGGCCGTAATTTTGGTAAAAATCAGTGGAGTGGAACAAAACCCAAACTTGTTCTGTAGGCCACCATGTTAGACTAACATACCAAAAATCAGCTCAATATCTGGAAGCGTGTAGGAAAAAGTCCGCAAAACTGTAATTTTGATGAACTTTTCAAAGTTCAAGGGCCGTAATTTCGGTAAAAATCGATGGAGCGGAACAAAATGCAAACTTGTTCTGTAGGCCACCATGTCAGACTAACATATCATAAATCAGCTCAATATCTGGAAGCGTGTAGAAAAAAAGTCCGGAAAACTGTAATTTTGATGCATTTTTCAGAGTCCAAGGCCCGTAATTTTGGTAAAAATCAGTGGAGCGGAACAAAATGCAAACTTGTTCTGTAGGCCACCATGTTAGACTAACATACCAAAAATCAGCTCAATAACTGGAAGCGTGTAGAAAAAAAGTCTGGAAAACTGTAATTTTGATGAACTTTTCAAAGTTCAAGGGCCGTAATTTCGGTAAAAATCAGTGGAGCAGAACAAAATGCAAACTTGATCTGTAGGCCACCATGTCAGACTAACATACCAAAAATCAGCTCAATATCTGGAAGCGTGTAGAAAAAAAGACCGGAAAACGGTAATTTTGATGCATTTTTCAGAGTCCAAGGGCCATAATTTTGGTAAAAATCAGTGGAGTGGAACAAAACGCAAACTTGTTCTGTAGGCCACCATGTTAGACTAACATACAAAAAATCAGCTCAATATCTGGAAGCGTGCAGAAAAAAAGTGCGGAAAACTTTAATTTTGATGAACTTTTCAAACTTCAAAGGCCGTAATTTCGGTAAAAATCATTGGAGCGGAACAAAATGCAAACTTGATCTGTAGGCCACCATGTCAGACTAACATACCAAAAATCAGCTCAATATCTGGAAGCGTGTAGAAAAAAAGTCTGGAAAGGCCATACAAAGTAGGTCTTCTGTTTCTCAGGACATTATTTGTGAAATTGCATGCGGGCGAGCGGTTTTTTATTTTATTTTTTATTTCAGTATTTACTTCTTTGCCATCAAAAGTTCATGTTCTTGGTTCAAGTTTTAGGCCTCATAATCTACAGAATAGCATGGGTGGTGGTGTATTTCATCCCTTTAGTGCAAGAAGGCTTTGCAATGCTAAAACATTGCAAAGCCTTCTTGCACTCAAGGGACTAATTCATCAATTTTTTTAACTTTGGTAAAATATCAGACATAAACCATTTAATTTTTATTTTTTTAAAGTTTAAATTGGTTATAAAAAGAGAGCATGCGGCAACCAAAAGGACCATGCGGGATGGCCTGAGAAACAGATTTTTTATTTTTTTAGGCCAAAACTATAATTTTGATGAATTTTTCAGAGTCCAAGGGCCGTAATTTCGATAAAAAAAAGTGGAGCGGAACAAAATGCAAACTTGATCTGTAGGCCATCATGTTAGACTCACATACCAAAAATCAGCTCAAAATCTAGAAGCGTGTAGAAAAAAAGTCCGGAAAACAAGTAGGACTGACTGATGGACCAGTCAAAAACATTATACCCCAGCAACTTCATTGCGTGGGGTATAAAAATGTGGCTGAATCTCCTGGAGTAATTATATAACTCATTGCATGCTGCTGGCGGCTATTCCTGCCCTAGACATCAAATCTGTTGCCATGAGAATAAGTATAATTTGGGCATTCTTAACTGAATGAATTCCGTGTAAATTAAAATGAAGTTTTGACCAATGATTTCTTGAGATAAATTTCCAAAAGGTTTTCGTTAAATCCAGCCAACAATTTTCATTTGGAAAGTGGCTATTCAATTAATGGTTCTGTTTATATTCAATTAACAGGTAAAATTTGTACTCGAGGTATGGTAAATGGTTTTGTGTTGGAAAATTATATTCAATTAACAGGGTTATTCAGTTAAGAGATATCCAATTAAGTGGGCTCCACTGTAATAAGGTAAGCAAACGAAATATTGTTCACTGTATTTCTTTTGGGGAGAATGACAGGTGAAAGAAACAATCATCCATTTAAAGAAAAACTGGCCACCATATTTCTTTTGGGAAGAATGACAGATGAAAGAAACAATCATCCGTTCAAATGAAAACTGGCTACCATCTTTTTTTTGGAGAGAATGACAGGTGAAAGAAACAATCCTTTGTTCAAAGGAAAACTGGCTGCAATTTGTATTTTGGGAGAACAACAGGTAAAAGGAACAATCATTTGTTCAATTTGTGCTGGCCTGATTTCACTCCAGCATTGCTGATGGTAGTCGCCAGTTTTGCAGATTTTAGGATAGAGGGATGAAAGATCATCAACCCCACTTCAACGTTGCTACAGGGTGTATGAGGCACTTAAACTAGAGGGGGTATCAGTACCCCGTGGCACACCAACAGGTGGCCAATGTAAAGGGGTGGCTGGAGTAAAAAAAAAAGTTCAAAACCTGCACACAAAAGTCCAAAATTAAAGAAAATAAGCAGCTAAAGGGTTAAATAATATAATAATAACCCCTAAGAAGCATGGACATATGCTGCAAGGTAAATCTCCACTTGGAAAGAAAGGAAAAAAAAAACATCAAAACCTGCACGCAAACATCAAAATAAGTCTAAAATTTGATTCAAAGGGTTAAAATTAAGATAAAATACCCTGGTAAAGAGTTAAATGTTATAGTGAACCACCATAGCAATATGCAGAAACTCTACACTTGGAACAAAGGGAAAAAAACCCATGAAAACCTGCACGCAAACGTCAAAATAAGTCTAAAAATTTATTCAAAGGGTTGAAAAAATTTCAAAAATGCACTGGAGAAAGATATCAATGTTATAATAACCACCACTGCAATATGCAGTGAGGTCAACCTCACCTGAAATTGTTTTTTTTATCACAACCTGTATATAAAAGTAAGAAGCTGTAAGCCTAAGTCCAAAAGCTGTACATAAAAGTCCAAAATTGAAGTAATTCAGCAGGAAAAGGGTTAAATAATACAAACATAGCCCTAAGATGCATGTTTATATACAATAGAAAGCATGGACATTAACTGCAAGGTACATCTCCACTTGGAAGAAAGGAAAAAAAAAACATCAAAACCGGCACGCAAACATCAAAATAAGTCTAAAATTTGATTCAAAGGGTTAAAATTAAGACAAAATACCCTGGAAAAGAGTTAAATGTTATAGTGAACCACCATAGTAATATGCAGAAATTCTACACTTGGAAGAAAGGAAAAAGAAAACCTATGAAAACCTGCACGCAAACGTCAAAATAAGTCTAATGAAAATGTCAATGACACTGTAGCTTAACTTGTGAGTTGTGTTTGATGAAAAGGATAATGTTCAATGTTTATGAAAGGATTATGAAATAAGACAAGAATTGTGATAATTGGGAATATGTTCATTTCTGTTCCCTGTAGGCTATGTTTATGATAAAAATAATATGAGGTGTACACTGTACTAAAGAGCTGAGGGGTGGGTTAATATTACCTCACAGTTCATGTATGTGGCCCTCACAGTTAATGTATATCAACAAAAGTTACCAAGTTACAGTGAAATTATTCCAAAATGAGTCATCCTATCAAGTTACATTAAAATCCCTTCAGAAATATGGCCTGTAGACTGTGCTAAAGGTTTTCAGGCTTCGGGCCCCTGTAGCCGTCAGTTTCCCAATTGCGTCCAAAGGGGACATTCTCATCCAGACATTATATGAAGTCAACCTACCAAGTTACAATGAAATCCCTTAATAAATATGACCTGTAGACTGTGCTAAAGGTTTTTGGGCTTTGAGCTCTGGCAGCCATCATGGTTGAATGATCGCAACCAAAAGGGGACATTCTGATCTGGGCATCATCTGGAGTGAGCTTACTAAGTTACAATGAACTCCCTTCATAAATATGACCTGTAGACTGTGCTCAAGGTTTTTGGGCTTCGGGCCCCTGAAGCCGCCACAGTTGACCAATCACGACCAAAAGGGTATGTCATCATCTAGGCATTATATGGAGTCAAACTTACGGGTTACAATGAAGTCCTTCCATAAATATGACCAATAGACTATGCTAAAGGTTTTGGGTTCGGGCAGCCATCAAGGCTGAATGATCGCGACCAAAAGGGGACGTTCTCATCTAGACATTATTTAGAGTCATCCTACCAAGGTACAATGAAATCCCTTCATAAATATCACCTGTAGACTGTGCTAAAGATTTTCGGGCTTTGGGCCCCAGCAGCCAACACAGTTGCCTAATGGTGTCCAAAAGGGGCTGTTCTCATCTAGACATTACATGAAGTTAACCTACCAAGTTACAATGAAATCCCTTCATAAATATGATCTGAAGACTGTGCTAAAGGTTTTCGGGCTTTAGGCTTGGGCAGCCATCATGGTTGAATGATCGCAACCAAAAGGGGGTATTCTCATCTGGACATCATCTGGAGTGATCCTATGAAGTTACAATGAAATCCCTTCATAAATATGACCTGTAGACTGTGCTCAAGATTTTCGGGCTTCAGGCACCTGTAGCCATCACAGTTGACCAACCACGACCAAAAGGGGATGTCATCATCTAGGCATTATATGGAGTCAACCTAACACGTTACAATGAAATCCTTCCATAAATACGACCTACAGACAAGCTAAAGGTTTTTGGGCTCGGGCAGCCATCAAGGCTGAATGATCGTGACCAAAATGGGACGTTCTCATCTGGACACTATTTGGAGTCATCCTACCAAGCTACAATGAAATCCCTTCATAATTATGACCTGTAGACTGTTCTAAAGGTTTTCAGGCTTTGGGCCCCTGAAGCCATCACAGTTACCCAATCGTGTAAAAAAGGGGACGTTCTCATCTAGACATTATATGAAGTCTACATAACAGGTTACAATGAAATCCCTTCATAAATATGACCTGTAGACTGTGCTCAAGGTTTTCGGGCTTCGGGCACCTGTAGCCATCACAGTTAACCAATCATGACCAAAAGGGGATGTCATCATCTAGGCATTATATGGAGTCTACATAACAGATTACAATGGAATCCTTCTATAAATATAACCTTTTGCCTATGCTAAAGGTTTTTGGGCTCGGGCACCCATCAAGGCTGAATGATCACGACCAAAATGGGACGTTCTCATCTAGACATTATTTGGAGTCATCCTACCAAGTTACAATGAAATTCCTTCATAAATATGACCTGTAGACTGTGCTAAAGGTTTTTGGGCTTCAGGCACCTTTAGCCGTCAAAGTTGCCCAATCATGTCCAAAAGGGGACGTTCTCATCTAGACATTATATGAAGTCAATTTACCAAGTTACAATGAAATCCCTTCATAAATATGACCTGTAGACTGTGCTTAAGGTTTTCGGGCTTCAAGCTCGGGCAGCCATCATGGTTGCATGATCGCAACCAAAGGGGACAATCTCATCTGGGCATCATCTGGAGTGATCCTACGAAGTTACAATGAAATCCCTTGATAAATATGACCTGTAGACTGTGCTCACGGTTTTCGGGCTTCGGGCACTTGTAGCCATCACAGCTGACCAATCACGACCAAAAGGGGATGTCATCATCTAAGCATTATATGGAGTCAACCTAATAGGTTACAATGAAATCCTTCCATAAATATGAACTTTTACCTATGCTAAAGGTTTTTGGGCTCAGGCACCCATCAAGGCTGAATGATCGCGATCAAAATGGGACGTTCTCATCTAGACTTTATTTGGAGTCATCCTACCAAGTTACAATGAAATCCCCTCATAAATATGACCTGTAGACTGTGCTAAAGGTTTTCGGGCTTCCTTTATCCGTCACAATTGCCCAATCATGTCCAAAAGGGGACGTTCTCATCTAGACATTATATGAAGTCAACCTACCAAGTTACAATTAAATCCCTTCATAAATATGACCTGTAGACTGTGCTAAAGGTTTTTCGGGCTTCGGGCTCGGGCAGCCATCATAGCTGAATGATCACAACCATAGGGGACAATCTCATCTGGGCATCATCTGGAGTGATCCTGCGAAGTTACAATGAAATCCCTTGATAAATATGACCTGTAGACTGTGCTCACGGTTTTCGGGCTTCGGGCACTTGTAGCCATCACAGCTGACCAATCACGACCAAAAGGGGATGTCATCATCTAGGCATTATATGGAGTCAACCTAATAGGTTACAATGAAATCCTTCCATAACTATGAACTTTTACCTATGCTAAAGGTTTTTGGGCTCGGGCACCCATCAAGGCTGAATGATCGCGATCAAAATGGGACGTTCTCATCTAGACTTTATTTGGAGTCATCCTACCAAGTTACAATGAAATCCCCTCATAAATATGACCTGTAGACTGTGCTAAAGGTTTTCGGGCTTTGGGCCCCTGTAACCGTCACAGTTGCCCAATCACGTCCAAAAGGGGACTTTCTCATCTAGACATTGTATGAAGTCAACCCACCAAGTTACAATGAAATTCCTCAATAAATATGACCTGTAGAGTGTGATAAAGGTTTTCAGGTTTTGGGCTCGGGCAGTCGTCACGGTTGGCAGATCATGCCCAAATGGGGAAATTTTCATCTAGACATCATAAGGAGTCATCCTACCAAGTTACAACGAAATCCCTCCACATTAAACATGACCTGCAGACTGTGCTAAAAGTTTTTGGGTTTCGGGCTTGGGCAGCCATCACGGTTGATAGATCATGCCCAAAAGGGGACGTTCTCATCTAGGCATTATACAGAGGCATCCTACCAAGTTACAATGAAATCCCTTTATAAATACGACCTGTAGACTGTGCTAATGGTTTTCGGGTTTTGGGCTCGGGCAGCCATACCGGTTGCCCGATCGTGACCAAAAGGGGACGTTCTCATCTAGACATGACCCCCAAACCTGCATATGAAATTTTGTGACGATCAGACAAGAACTGTGGGGTGTAGCCTGTACTAAAGGAAAATGTGAACAGACGTCACAGACTCACAGACTAACAGACTCACAGACTAACAGACTTCCGCACACGTGATGGCAATAGCTTATCTTGACTACGTCAAGTTAAGCTAAAAATCTATTGAAAGGGTTAAAAAACTTTTTAAAATGCTCTGGAAAGATATCAATGTTATAATACCCACCACTGCAATATGCAGTGAGGTCAACCTCACTTGAAATTGTTTTTTTTTTATCACAACCTGTACATAAAAGTAAGAAGCTGTAAGCCTAAGTCCAAAAGCTGTACATAAAAGTCCAAAATTGAAGTAATTCAGCAGGAAAAGAGTTAAATAATACAAACATAGCCCTAAGATGCATGTTTACATACAATAGAAAGCATGGACATATGCTGCAAGGTAAATCTCCACTTGGAAGAAAGGAAAAAAAAACATCAAAACCTGCACGCAAACATCAAAATAAGTCTAAAATTTGATTCAAAGGGTGAAAATTAAGACAAAATACCTTGGAAAAGAGTTAAATGTTATAGTGAACCACCATAGCAATATGCAGAAACTAAAAAAGAATTGAAAAGCCAAAAAATCAAAACCTGTACACAAAAGTTAAAAATATTTGAGAGCGGACGCCGACGCCGACATGATGGCTATGCCATAGGCTCACGCAACTAACGTTGGTGAGCCAAAAATCAGATTGCCAGTTTCAAGGGCTTTAGGATGACAGGCTGAAAGATCATCAATCCCACTTCGAAGTTGCCAAGGTGTATCAGGCACTTCAAAAATCTTTCCTGACCAAGAATCAATTCCAGGGCCTCCAGAGCCATATCATGTGGACCCTCAATGGAATGAGCTTGATGAGCTCGTTCCAATGAGGGGGGGTCACATAATATGATTTTGTTGATATTTTTTGAAAAATAAATTTTTTTCAACAGTTTAAAATATAAATTATGCGGACAGATGCAGCTGATATTTCAGATAAAGAGTTAATGGAATACCACTGTTAATTGGATAACTTTCACTGGCAAAATTCCTATTCAATTAACAAGGTATAGTATTTTGATAAAACTACTGCAAGTGTCTTTTTGAAGATGTGATACATAAAGCATTAATATCTGTGTTTCACCTTCATCAAATATTACAAATAAATGATGAATATTAATTTTTAATGACTGACCAGGAGTTCCCGGAGCTTGACTTTTAGTCTGAGTCATATTCAGTAATCCTGCAGCAGCTCCCTGTGGCACCAAGCTGATTGTTGAGAAGGTTCCTTGTGACGTCTGTATTACACCTAAAGAGGGCTGACCTTTACCAAGCTGTATCAATCCTTTAGTTTGCTGAAGTGGTTTTCCAGATAACTGTACAGGCTTTCCTCCAAGAACAGGCTGAACAACATTCCCACCTGATATAAACAAAAATTAAATCTTGAGTTTTACTGAAACAAAAATGAGAAATCAGCTAAACTTTTTATCAGAAAAGTTAAAAAATTTATAGTAATTTATATATCTTTTATACTTACCAATGACCCAGACTTAGCTGGTGCTAAACTCTTTAATTCAGGGCCAAACACAAATGTTGTCCCCCCAATCCCCAAAATTTGCATCAAAAACCAAAAATTACATGTCCTATATGGTTCTCCATATTTACTCCTCTGCGCATGCACAGTGTCAAGGAGGTCTCGAAATTGGCATCTGGGTCATTGGTAAGTATAAAAAATATATAAATTACTATAAATTTTTTAACATCATTTTTATACTGTACCAATGACCCAGACTTAGCTGAATAGTAAATAGGCTGGAGGGCCTAGGACATAAAGGAAAATCCAATAAGCTCAATTATCTATAACAGAATATCCCCTGCAGGAGAAAAGGAGAGATAGGCTTTACATGTATCTTTCTTATTTATATTAAAGAAGAAAGACACAATACCGATCAGTAATTGAGCATAATAATAATCAATGATCTCTATTAACATCCAGTATAACCCTTTATACTAATATTTTTAAAGGTAAGCCAATAAATAAAGGAAGTGCAGAGAAATGAGACTCTTTATATTCATTAAAAGTGTCCGAGGATTGTATATTAACGCTCGTTTGACACATGACATATACAAATGCCTCACACCGAGCTACACTTTAAAAATATTACATGGATGAGTAAACATTAGCTTTACACCTTAAAACCATCCCGGTACCGACTAGGAATTACTGACTCTAGGGGAGGTATTCCCATGCTTTTCACTATAAAGCAGGTGACCTACGGGAACACCCCCCCCCCCCTCTTCCCCTTACCCTGGGTCAAATACCCCAGAGCGAAGAGGGCAGCAGGACAGAGTCACTGCCGGAACAGAAAGCCTACATAACTATAGATGCAACTGTTTAGTGGACGATATTCTGAGCAACTGATAATGGACCTAAACAATGGAGGTCTCCAGAAATGGACTCAATATTTCTGAGATAGAAATTAGTGAATGTGGAAGGTTGAGACCAATATGCAGCCTTCGTTAAATCAGTAATAGCAATACAATTAGCATAGGCCCAAGAAGTAGAAAGAGCTCTTACTTCATGAGCTGAGATCTTGAGTGCCGACTGCTGAGAAGAAGATAATTTTTCATAAGCAGTACGAATAGTTAATTGAATCCATCTAGCAATAGAATGAACCATAATATCCTTTTTATTAGGCATCAAAGACAGAAAGAAATGCTTACGTCCCTTTCTGATGAACTCAGATCTATGTTTGTAAATATGTATTGCTCTAACAGGACAAAGTAAAGACCTACGCTCATCAGATGATGGAAGGGCCTTAATAACAATAGGTTCAGGATACTTATTAGGAGCCTGATTCTTAGCCAAAAATCCAACATTGGTGGTAAAGGTAATAGTATTACCAACACTACGGTAGTGAGAATCATCCACAGATAGTGCATGAAGCTCACTAACTCTTCTAGCAGAAGAGAAGGCTGAGAGAATGTTAAGAATTTGAAGTCCACTGTGTCAAGAGGCTCAAAAGGCTTAAGAAGAACCCAAGCCAAATTCCACTTGGGAATTAATCTAAGGGTTCTAGGTCTATTTATCGAAAAATTTCTACCTAATTTAGATAAAGAGACATTAGTTCCAATCAATAAGCTATCATGTGCATAGGTATCGGATAGCATACCGTAGACCTATAACCCTTGATGGTGATAGGCTGCAATTTAATCTCATCAAACAAGTATACTAGAAAGTTTGCAATGTCTGGAATGGAAGGATCATAAATATCTACGGAATGATCCCCACACCACTGACGAAAGACCTTCCACTTAGCAGCATAGTTTAGCGAAGAGGAGGTCCTCCTACAGTTAGAAATCGCGTCCACTGCTCGCCCTGTAAAATGTTTTCCATACAAGAAGGACCGCACAACGGAAAGACGTGAAGGTTTAGACCTTGCAGATTGTGATGGAGGATGCGCGATTTCCCCTGCGAAAGAAGGTCTTCCCGTTGAGGAAGCTTCCTCGGCATGTCCCACAACAGACACCTGAGTAAATTTATCCACGGTCTCTGTGGAGACAGAGATGCTACCAACAGAATCTTGCATTGCGATTGTTTTATCTTGAGCAATATCTGCTGAATCAACAGTGCTGGAGGATACGCATATCCTATCATTCCGTCCCAAGAGATCGAGAGAGCGTCTACTGCAAACGCTCGAGGATCCGGACAAGGTGACACATACGTCTGCAACTGATTGTTGAGATGTGTCGCAAATAAATCTATCATTGGCCATTCCCGTTGGTAGCAAATCTGATTGAATACTTGCTTGTTGAGAGTCCATTCTGACGGCAACAGGCGAACCCTCTGTGAAAGGGAGTCTGCTAAGACATTCAGACAACCCGGAATATGATGGACCGAGAGAAGAATCTGATGTTCTAGTACAAACAGAAGAATTCTTTCCGTTAGATTGAGGAACAGAATGGAATGAGTGCCACCTTGGTTCTGAATATGCGCAACTACTGTCGAATTGTCGGACAGAATTTGCACGTGTGCATTCTGAATAACGTCTATCCAATGACATAGAGCAAGCCAAATCAACATCATCTCTTTGATGTTGATGTGCTTGCTCAAAAACTGCGGATCCCAAAGACCCTGACACTTCAAATCCAATGGGCTCAGTGTCGCGCTCCAACCTGTTTGACTGGCATCCGTCATAATCATAAAACTCGGATCTGGCAATTGCAGTGGAACTCCCTGAGTTAACCACTGTATGTCTGCCCAAGTCTGAATCTCTTGTTTCATTTGGCTTGACAAGAGGATGTCCGTCTCGAGCGAATGAATCTTCACTCTCCAATTCTGAGTCAGATAGACCTGGAGAGGACGAGTGTGTAGCCGCCCCATTGGAATGAGATCCGCGGCAGCTCCGCACAAACCTATTAGTCTCATGAATTCTCTCGCTGTAACTTTGTCTGAGTGAAGACAATAGCAAGCGTAACAACTGACTAATTTCGCTCTGGTTAATGGCAGACGAACGAGATTGTTGTGCATCTCGATGCTCATCCCCAGGTGGGTGAATGACTTGGAAGGCACCAGATCCGACTTCTCTTCATTTACTATGAAATCGAGATGTCGGAGCAATAGGAGCAGATTCTGCATATTGTTCTGAAGCGTTAACTCATTGCTGTATCTCTGAAGAATATCGTCCAGGTAAGCCGACGTTACCGCAGACGAATGAGCTCAGAAAAAAATCATTACCGAGTTCATTACTCGAGTGAAAGCCCAGGGTGTTAGATTCAGACCAAAGCACATCGCTCGGAACTGATAAATGACACCTAGGACAGCGAAGTGAAGATACTTTCTGAACGCCGGATGTACCATGACGTGAAAGTACGCATCCTTGAGGTCTATGCTCGCAGCATAGTCGTTCACTCGAATGCTCGATCTGACCGATCGAATGGTCTCCATATAAAACTTTGGAGCCACGATCAGCTTGTTTATCCAGCTTAAATCGATCAATGGATGGAACGAGCTGTCTGGTTTCAGAACCAGAAAGAGATGGCTGTAGAAACCTGGAGATTCCTGGTTTTCTACGACCTCTATCGCGTTCTTCTTTAAAAGAGACTGGACTTCTGATAGAAGTGCCGTTCTTTTCTGAAAATTTGACGGAAGCTGAGTCCATCTTGGACTCCGAGTTAACGGAGGTTTGCCTTTGAAGGACAGTTTTAATCCTTTCGAAATAACCCCTCGAACCCAAGGGTCCTCCGTAAATGATTCCCAGTTGTTTGAGAAACTCGACAATCTTCCGCCCACCGGAACGCGACAGAGGTCTAAACCATCCCCTCCTGGATCTGAGAGGCTTGTGGGAGGAGGAACTACGTCCCCCGCATCGAGCACCTCGCCCCGTCGGCCTAGGGGTGTCTGACCGGTTATTTCGGAAAGCATAACGGCCCCTCCTCGAGACGCTACTCTGATGGTCTCTAGAGTAAGACCTAGGGGACGCATAGGAACCTCTATAGGAACTTCCCTTGGACGAACTCATCCCAGAAGTGCCTGGCCTATTCGTCTCTGCTGGTTCTGACTTCTTGGAAGCAGACTTAAATAGCAGAGAGTCAGAAGCTTTCTTAGTTAATTTATCATATATTGCAGAAAGCTTGCCGCTGAAGACAAACTCTCCGGAGACCGGAGCGACTCTAAGAGAGTTTTTCACCTTACTGTCCACGCGTGTGGAAGTAGCTAGGGCCGCGTCACGTCTAGCTAACTCCAGATTCGCCACTGAAAGGGCGGAGTTATACGTGGAAAAAGCTATGGCCCTGAACAAAACTCTTAAGGATGTCTGTACATCTTGGAATTCTGGTCCTTCAAAGCGTAATGACAATGCTCTAGTAAGGTGATCTGCATATGAAAGAGTGTCTAAACTAGCTCTGTTAGACGATATTGTCGTTTCAATCGTTGACGAAGGAAGTGACATAGACAACGGCATGGATATATCAAGGTCTTCAGCCTGCCCGTCCAAACGCAGAGGAACTCTCTGGATGCCCTGACCTGCCATATCAAATTTATTCCTTTGATTGATGAAAGGCAGTTGGAGAGCAGATGCCGGAAGGAAGGCTGACCTGCTCGTCTTATTGGCAAGTTTGTCAATAGCGTCATCTAATAATTCAAATATCCAAGAGACATTCCTGGACTGTGACGGAAATTCCGGGACAATGTCCCTAAACCGATTAAAAAAGTCGGTGTCCAGATCAGTGCGAGTACATTGAGTACAATTAATACAGAGATCATGAGAATTAGAGGAAGATTTCCTCCTATTACAATTTGAACAATAATCATTCATTGTGAAAAAAGGTAAACAATCATAGTACTCGCACTAATCCTTGAAAATAAAGATACATAATAAAACAATCCATTATAATCATTACAAAATAATGATTTAAAAAGAAAAAAAATTTTCAAAAAATTTTTTCAGAAGAGCCCAAGTTCCCAATGGGAACCCTGAGCCCAATGGATCCCAAAAAAAGCCTAAGTGTGGACAAAAATTTAAATTCATTTGTAAAAAATAAATGTAACACTTACAGACAATATTATTGTATCTTGCTATGAAATAAGTGATGCAGAAGACAAGTAAATCACTATCAGCAGTAACTGTTGTCAATCTAAGCAAAAGTGTCAACAAACCGGAAACATGACTCCAGGCACTGAAAAAACCTGGCCCGAAATCAGTTACCAATTTAAAACACTATCTGATGCAAACCAGAGGCTTCCAGAGAAGAAACTGTAGAACAGCAGATGGTAGATGCAGATCAAAACGCCTAAACACCCCTAGGGTGAGGACGTAAACATGGGGAAAAAACAGAAAAAATTCTGTTACCAAGCCAAAACTCCCAACATATTTTAGTAATAAACATTACAAAATATAAGCCAAAACATGGGAGAATAGCTAGGGGGGGAAAAGGAAGGTAGAGAGGAAACACTGATCAAACAATGGTACATTCATAGCAAGAATGACAACAACAGGGCCATGCCTTGAAAAAAGGCAACATGAAATAATTTCGTAAAATAATTATAAGTTACAGCCCTGAACATTTTCTTGCACTATTTTTTCCTCTCCTCCTTATGTATCCTCTATATTTCCACCATTTCTCTCATCAAAATTGTGTCTGGCATCATGAAAACTGAGATTTGGAAGCACAAATAACAGTGAAGTGTAACTATTTTGAGGGCCAAACAAAGAATGATAATTGGCACTAATTTCGAGACCTCCTTGACACTGTGCATGCGCAGAGGAGTAAATGTATGGAGGACCATATAGGACATGTAATTTTCGGTTTTAGATGCAAATTTTGGGGATTGGGGGGACAAAATTTGTGTTTGGCCCTGAATTAAAGAGTTTAGCACCAGCTAAGTCTGGGTCATTGGTACAGTATAAAAATATACAAACTTTTTAAACAGAAGAATGCATCACTTGATTCTACAAAATTTACTTATCGGAAATTAGCGAGAATATCCCTTTTTCAAATCTCCAGAGATGAATCTCCCATAGGGAACATGAATATTAAATGGGGACTTGATTTGAGGAAATGTGAATTTGACCCCCCTCTAACAATGTTGAATACAAAAGATTCGGACTGGTGGTTCAGGGGAAGAAGATTCTTCAAAGAAAACTGCTCATATTGAAGCAAATTAAAATTTGGGCACCTGTATTCATCCGAAATATGAACTGAGAGGCTTAATTTTAAACTAGAGTGATGTCACGCATGCAGCCCGACTGTCCCAGGAATGGCAATGCTAAGACGCAAAATAGTCGGAGCCATTTTTTGTTAACTGTTTACCTAACGAATCTGCCGTATCTGCACTCGTGATATACAAAATTTGCTATTCAAATTTTATTTTTTCATTTCTCTACTTCAAAACATACCTCATGACCTATTAATGGAACAAACTTGATGAGCTTGTTCCAATAAGGAGTAATAAGCCATGGTTAGAAGTAAATAAAAAATGAAAAAATGTGATGTTTCAGAAAAACTGTCGGCTTCAACTTATGTTAGGTAAAGGATTAAAGATGCAGTACATAAAGCAATGTTGGGCTATATGAGTCAATTTTCCTTTTTGCATGTAATAACTACCAATCCTTCAAAATGCATTTTGGGAATAATTGAGAGAGAGAGAGAGAGAGAGAGAGAGAGAGAGAGAGAGAGAGAGAGTGCATGCGTGCATGTCCAAGTGCATGTGTGTGCGCGCATGTGTGTGTGTGTGGGGGGGGGGGGGGGGAGGGGGGGGGGGGGGGCATTGTGGAACCGATATTGAAACCTGGCCTGTATTACTAGCTGGAAAATACACATATCAACTTTGGTTGAAATCAAATAGTCCAAATTGGAGTTATCAGTCAGAAACCAATTGTTTACAGACAGATGGATGGACTGTCAGATGGAGGGACAAAAGTCATGACTATAGCCCTGACTATAAACAGTCAGGCTAAAAATGCATTTTGTACCAAAGAAAAAATATTGCATGAATGGCCCTGGGTGAGGAGTCGGGTGGGGGGGGGGGGGGGGGGGGTGAGGGGTGGAGGAGAGTGGGAGTGTGTTAGAGGAGTCCATTTTTTTTTCCACATGTGGTCAGTTTAAGTCCTTCAGAATACATTTTGAGCAGAAAAAAAAAATATCTAACTGGCACCATGGGGGTGGGGGTGGGGGGGTGGTGGTGGGTGGTAGTGTTTATCTGGGTTTTTAACCACAAACTTGAACCAAAACTGTAAATGAAAGTGTCAATGACACTGTAGCTCAACTTGTCAAGACAAAGACATGTACATGTATAGTATGTGACACAGCAATGACAAAGATCTAGGTAATGACCTGATAACAAAGGTACATATAAAGTATTGTAACGGTCTGTACATAAATACTGACCGTTGCCTGTAACAAATGTATAGGTGAAGTATTGTAAAGGTGGGTGACAGTCAGATGCTAAACTAGAAAAAATCTTTGAGTCCCAGAGTGGGTCTGACTGAACCCCAAAATATTTGTTCTCATAGCACAGTGATAGCAAAGGCACCCCAAAACACACTCGGTCCTGTCCTAAGGTGAAAACAAAGGTATCCAAGAAGTTTTGTGAAGATCAGTTCATAAATATGAGCTGTATAGAACTTGTGACAAAAAACTGATTGGACCTAATTTCGGTACAAAATGGCCACTGGCAGCCATCTTGAATTTTGGACCGTACCCAGAAACACTCATTCTCGTCCCAAGGTGATAACAAAGGTACCCAAGAAGTTTTGTGAAGATCGGTTCATAAATACAGCCTCTACCCTGAGCCGTATTGATATGTGTGCTTACATTGTGTAAGTAGCACTGAATAAATCAAAGTTCATCTAATTTGCATAATTTCTGCACGAAAAATAAACCTTACAATATGTGATGTATTCCATATTACTAAACATTCAAACAAAAATTTATTCAAATCAGAACTTTCTTTCATACAGAAGTTCTGTACAAAAGACTGATTGCACTAATTTTGGTACAAAATGGCTGCTGGTGGCCATTTTGAATTTTGGACCACACCCCAAAACACTCGCTCTCATCCCAAAGGTGATAACAAAGGTACCCAAGAAGTTTCGTAAAGATTGGTTCATAAATATGGCCTCTAATCTGAGCTGTATAGAAGTTGTGTACAAAAAACTGATTATACCTAATTTCGGTACAAAATGGCCACTGGCAGCCATCTTGAATTTTAGACCGCACCCAGAAACACTCGTTCTCGTCACAAGGTGATAACAAATGTACCCAAGACATTTCGTGAAGACGAGTTCATAAATACAGACTCGAGTCTGAGCCGTATTGACATGTGTACTTACTGTGTGTAAGTCGCACGGAAAAAAAATCAAAGTTCATCTAATTTGCATAATTTCTGCACGCGAAAAAAACCCGTATTATATGTGATGTATCCCATGGTACTAAACTTTCACACAAAAAATTATTCAAATCAGCGCTTTCATATGGAAGTTCTGTGAAAAAATCTGATCGCACCTAATTTTGTACAAAATGGCTGCCATCGGCCATCTTGAATTTTGGACCGGACCCAAAAACAATCATTCTCATCCCACGGAGATACCAAAGCTACCCAAGAAGTTTCGTAAAGATCGGTTCATAAATACGGCCTCTAGCCCGAGCCGTATTGGCATTTGCACTTACAGTGCTGAAAGTAACACCAAAAAACATCAAAATTAGTCTAATTTGCACAATTTACGAACAAGAAAAAAACCTGTATTATATGTGATGTATCCCATGGTACTAAACATTCATACAAAAATTATTCAAATCAGAGCTTTCATATGGAAGTTCTGTACAAAAACAGTTTTCTGCATCTTCGGTACAAAATGGTGGCTGGCAGCCATCTTGAATTTTGGACCGCACCCAAAAACACTCGTTCTCGTCCCACAGTCCTAACAAAGGCACCCAAGAAGTTTCGTAAAGATCGGTTCATAAATACGGCCTCTAGCCCGAGCCGTATCCAATTGTTGATGTACGGACAGATGGACAGACGGACAGATGGACAGATGGACAATGGGCCATGACAAAAGCTCAAATTTGGCTTCGCCAAAGTTGAGCTAAAAAGCATTTGCACCCCCTCCCTTCCCCCGGGATGGACGGATGCACGGACGGACAAAAGTCATTACTGTAGCCCTCACTGTAAACAGTCAGGCTTAAAATGGTGTCTGACCCCGCTATGAATGTTGTATACCAAATATCAAAAGATTCTGATCAGTGTTTCTGGTGAATATGTTTTTTTGCAACATTTTTTGCTTCCCTCTACAGTACACTATGACAAAACCGATTTGTTAATCATTCCATTTATGGTGCCTAAGATGCTTCATATCAAATAACAGATCTCTGTTCCATTCATTTTGTGAAATATAGGCGTTTGAAAATATTTCTATTTTTAACTCCAGAGGTTCCCATGGGGATGCAGAATTTTTTTGGCATGAATCATGTACTTATGAATCAATACTACCACAGGCCAAATCTGGTTCAAAATTGGTTCAGAAAGTTAAAAAATTTATAGTAATTTATATATTTTTTATACTTACCAATGACCCAGACATAGCTGGTGTTAACTCTTAAAATATAGGGCCAAACACAAATTTTGCCCCCCAATCCCCAAAATTTGCATCTAAAACCAAAGAAAACATGTCCTGAATGGCCCTCCACACTTCACCTCTACTGCACATGCGCAGTGTCAAGGACGTTCCGAAATTGGCGCCATTAATCATTCTTATAACCAGTGCCTGGTAAGTGCTAAGTACTCAGCGGGGAGGTATGAGTTCCCAACTCCTGGGAGGGCCATCCTCGCCTGGGTCATTGGTAAGTATAAAAAATATATAAATTACTATAAATTTTTTAACATTTTTATACTGTACCAATGACCCAGACATAGCTGAATAGTAAAAAGGCTGGAGGGCCTAGGACATAGAGCAAGTTGGATTAATTATATAAAATAGAGTCATCCCCTCTAGGGAAAAAGAAGTATTAGGCCTTACATGTATCTTTCTTATTTATGTTAAATTTAGAAAGATACAACACCTTGCAAAATTGAGCATCATACATCCATGTACTCTATTAATATCTAGTATAATCCTTATACTAATAATTTTTAAAGTAAGCCAATAAATAAAGTAAGTCTAGAGAATAGAGACTCTTTATACTCCTTAAAAGTGTCTAAGGATTGTATAATAACGTCCGTTTGACACATGCTATATTCAAAAGCTATACATTAAAAACTAAGACCTGAATGAATTTTTAAAACATAAACTTCTCACTAAAAAACCATCCCAGTAACAGCTCAGAATTACTAACTCCGGAGGAGGTATCCCCTTGTTTTCATAGTAAAACAGGTGACCCAAGGGAACACCCTCCCCCTCCCTCCCCCCCTTTTTCTTGCCCTGGGTCAAATAGCCCAGAGCGAAGAGGGCAGCAGAACGGAGTCACTGCCGAAACAGACAGCCTACCTAGCTATAGCAGCAACTGTTAAGTGAATGACATTCTGAGCAGTAGATAATAGACCTAACAATAGAGGCCTCCAGAAATGGACTCAATATTTCTGAGATAAAAAATTCATGAATGTGGATGGCTGAGCGCAATGAGCAGCCTTCAAAAATCTATAATAGCGACACTATTAATGTAAGCCCAAGATGTAGAAGAACTCTTACTTCATGAGCCGAAATCTCAAACACAACTGCTGAGTCAAAGATATACCATAAGCAGTATCGATAGTTAATTGAATCCATTAGCAATAGAATGGAGCGTAACGTCCTTCTAATAGGCATCAAAGACATTAGAAGTTTACGCCCGTAGTAATAAACAGATATCTGTTTATAAATACTTAAACTCTAACCGGACAGAGTAAAGGCCTATGCCCGTACGAAGACGGAAGGACCTTAATAACAATAGGATCCGGATATTAGGAGCCTAACTCTTATGCAAAAATCCAACCTAAATAGTAAAGGAAGTAGTGATTCCGAAACTACGAAAGTGAAAATCATCCACCGATAGTGCATGAAACTCACTGACTCTTCAGTAAAAGAGAAGCCAACAGAATTACTGTCTAAAAGGTCAGAATTTGAAAAGTTGAAAAATTTATAGTAATTTATATATTTTTTATACTTACCAATGACCCAGACTTAGCTGGTGCTAACTCTAACAAAACCAGGGCCAAACACAAATTTTGCCCCCCAATCCCCAAAATTTGCATCCAAAACCAAAAGAAATCATGTCCTATAGGACCTCCATACTTCGCCCCCCACTGTGCATGCGCAGTGTCAAGGACGTCCCGAAATTGGCGCCAATTATTATTCTTACTGGCAGTGCCTGGTCAGCGCTATGTACTCAGCGGGGAGGCAAGAGTTCCCAACTCCTGGGAGGGCCATCCCCGTCTGGGTCATTGGTAAGTATAAAAAATATATAAATTACTATAAATTTTTTAACATTTTTATACTGTACCAATGACCCAGACTTAGCTGAATAGTAAAAAGGCTGGAGGGCCTAGGGCATAGAGGAAAATCCAATAAGCTCAACTATATAATAAAGAGGTAACCCCTTAAGGAGAGAAGGAGTATTAGGCTTTACATGTATCTTTCTTATTTAATATTAAATTAGAAAGATACAATACCCTTTATAATTCAGCACAATAACATTCATGTTCTCTATTAACATCCAGTATAACCCTTATACTAATTATTTTTAAAGTAAGCCAATAAATAAAGTAGTCCAGAGAATTGAGACTCTTTATAATCTTTTAAAAGTGTCCGAGTATTGTATATTAAAGCCCGTTTGACACTTGACATATACAAATGCTTCACACCGAGCTACACTTTAAAAATATGACATGAATGAATTTTAACATTAATATTACACTTTAAAACCATCCCGGAAGCGACTCAGAAATACTGACTTGGAGGAGGCATTCCCTTGCTTTTCACTATAAAGCAGGTGACCTAAGGGAACATCCCCCCCCCCCTTCCCCTTGCCCTGGGTCAAATAGCCCAGAGCGAAGAGGGCAGCCGGACGGAGTCACTGCCGGAACAGAAAGCCTGCATAACTATAGTTGCAACTGTTTAGTGGACGACATTCTGAGCAACAGATAACAGACCTAAACAATGCAGGTCTCCAGAAATGGACTCAATATTTCTGAGATAAAAATTTGTGAATGTGGATGGCTGAGACCAATAAGCAGCCTTCATTAAATCTGTAATAGCAATACTATTAGCATAAGCCCAAGAAGTAGCAAGAGCTCTTACTTCATGAGCGGAAATCTTAAGCACAGACTGCTGAGAAGAAGATAAACTCTCATAAGCAGTACGGATAGTTAATTGAATCCATCTAGCAATAGAATGGACCGAAATATCCCTTCTATTAGGCATCAAAGACAGAAAGAAACGTTTCCGTTCCTTTCTGATAAACTGAGATCTCTGTTTATAGATACGTAACGCTCTAACAGGACAGAGTAAAGGCCTACGCCCGTCTGAAGACGGAAGAGCCTTAATAACAATAGGTTCCGGATATTTATTAGGAGCCTGATTCTTAGCTAAAAAACCCACATTAGTAGTGAAGGTGATAGTGTTCCCGACACTACGATAGTGAGAATCATCCACCAACAGTGCATGAAGCTCACTGACTCTTCTAGCAGAAGAGAAAGCTAAGAGAAAAGCTGTCTTATAAGATAAGAATTTGAAATCTACTGTCCCAAGAGGTTCAAATGGCTTTTCCTTCAATTTAAGAAGAACCCAAGCTAAATTCCATTTAGGAATTAATCTAAGAGTTCTGGGTCTATTTATCGAGAAGTTTCTAACCAACTTAGATAAAGAGACATTAGATCCAATTTGTAAACTATCATGATGTGCATAGGTTATTTATTTATTTATATTTATTGGTGTTGAAGGTCACATACTTATGCACAATGGCTAATCGTGACCGTGACAGTTTTACGGGTGGAGGAAGCCGGAGTACCCGGAGAGAACCACCGAGCAACGACGAGCAGCTGTCAGCTCTCCAACATCGTGACTCTGAACTCTGCACCGCAGCACAGGCAGGGTTAGATTGGTTGAAGACATGCGCACCATCGACGTGCAGTACGCCTCAGTACACAGCGTCATCGTGCCCCCATGTAGGCAATTGGGGTGAAGTGTCTTGCCCAAGGACACAACGCGGTTGCCGCAGGTGGGATTCGAACCGAGGACCTCTCGGCTTGCAGCCTGCACCTCTACCAACTGAGCCACCGCGCCCCAATGTGCATAGGTATCAGATAACATAGACCTATAACCCTTAATAGTAACAGGCTGCAGTTTGATTTCGTCAAACAAGTATACTAGAAAGTTTGCAATGTCTGGTATAGAGGGATAAAAAATATCTACAGAATGATCCCTACACCAACGACGAAAAACCTTCCACTTAGCCGCATAGTTTAGCGAAGAGGAGGTCCTCCTACAGTTAGAAATTGCGTCCACTGCTCGTCCTGTAAAGTGCTTGCCATGCAAGAAGGACCGCACAACGGAAAAACGTGAAGGTTGAGACCTTGCGGGTTGTGATGGAGTTGACGCGATTTCCCTTGCGAAAGAAGATCCTCCCGTGGAGGAAGCTTTCGCGGTAGGTCCCACAACAGACACCTGAGTAGATTTATCCACGGTCTCTGTGGCGACAGAGATGCTACCAACAGAATCTTGCATTGAGATTGTTTTATCTTTAGCAATACTTGTTGAATTAACGGCGCTGGAGGATACGCATATCCTATCATTCCGTCCCAAGGGATCGACAGAGCGTCTACTGCAATTGCTCTTGGATCCGGACACGGAGACACATACGTCTGCAACTGATTGTTGAGATGTGTCGCAAATAAGTCTATCATTGGCCGTTCCCATTGGTAGCAAATCTGATTGAATACTTGTTTGTTGAGAGTCCACTCCGACGGCAACAAGCGACCCTTTCGTGAAAGGGAGTCTGCTAGCACATTCAGACGACCCGGTATGTGACGGACCGAAAGAAGAACCTGATGTTCTAGCGCAAACAGAAGGATTCTTTCCGTTAGATTGAACAACGGAACTGAATGAGTGCCTCCCTGATTCCATATATATGCCACTACTGTCGTATTGTCGGATAGGATTTGGACATGAGCATTGTGAATAATGTCCATCCAATGACGTAATGCAAGCCAAATTGACATCATTTCCTTGATGTTTATGTGCTTGCACAGGAATTGCGGATCCCAAAGACCCTGGCATCTCGAATCCGTTGGGATCAATGATGCACCCCAACCTGTTTGACTGGCATCCGTCATAATGGTAAAACTCGGATCCGGCAACTGCAGCGGAACTCCCTGAGTTAACCACTGAATGTTTGCCCAAGTCTGAATCTCTTGTTTCACTTGATCTGACAAGAGAACGTCTACGTCGAGCGAATGAATTTTCACACTCCAATTCTGAGTCAAGAAAATTTGGAGAGGACGCGTGCGTAACCGCCCCATCGGAATGAGATCCGCAGCGGCTCCGCACAGACCTATCAGTCTCATAAATTCTCTCGCTGTGACTTTGTCTGCGTGCAGACAATAGCGAGCGTAACAACTGACTAATTTCGCTCTGGTTAACGGCAGACGAATGAGATTGTTGTGCGTCTCGAAGCTCATTCCCAGATGAGTGAATGACTTGGACGGCACCAGATCCGACTTCTCCTCGTTTACTATAAAACCGAGACGTCGGAGCAATAGAAGTAGATTCTGAACATCGTTCTGAAGTGTTAACTCATTGCCGTACCTCTGAAGAATGTCGTCCAGGTAGGCCGACGTTACCGCAGACGAATGAGCTCGGAAATAGATCATTACCGAGTTCATTACCCGAGTGAAAGCCCAGGGTGCTAGATTCAGTCCGAAGCACATCGCCCGGAATTGATACACCACTCCTAGGACTGCGAAGCGTAGATACTTTCTGAATGTCGGATGTACCATGACGTGAAAGTACGCATCTTTGAGATCTATGCTTGTTGCATAATCGTTCACCCGAATACTCGCTCTGACCGACCGAATCGTCTCCATATAAAATTTTGGAGCGACGATCAGCTTGTTTATCCAGCTCAAATCTATGACTGGACGGAATGAGCCGTCTGGTTTCGGAACCAGAAACAGATGGCTGTAGAATCCCGGGGTCTCCTGGTTTTCTACGACCTCTACCGCGTTCTTCATTAAAAGAGACTGCACCTCTGATAACAGAGCGTCTCTTTTCTGCGGATTTGATGGAAGTTGAGTCCACTTTGGACTTCGAGTTAATGGAGGCTTTCGTTTGAAGGATATCTTTAGGCCTTCCGAAGTCACTCCTCTCACCCAAGGCTCATCCGTAATCGACGCCCATTCTTGTGAAAAGCTCAACAACCTTCCGCCAACCGGTACGCGATAGAGGTTCAAGCCATCACCTCCTGGACCTGCGAGGCCTGCGGTAGGAGAAACCACATCCTCCACGACCTGCACCTCGTCCCGTCGACCTCGGGGCCTCCGACCGGTTGTCCCGGCCCGAAGGACGTCACGAACGAGAGTCGCTACCCTGACGGTCTCTCGAATAAGACCAAGAGGACGCACCGGAACCTCT
The DNA here is from genome assembly GCA_031216915.1 of Pictodentalium vernedei. Taxonomy (NCBI): domain Eukaryota; kingdom Metazoa; phylum Mollusca; class Scaphopoda; order Dentaliida; family Dentaliidae; genus Pictodentalium; species Pictodentalium vernedei. The sequence goes on from CM062297.1 coordinate 28,290,346, forward strand.
ATAGGAACCTCTCTTGGGCGCATTAGACCCAGAAGTGCCTGTCTTATTCTTGTCTGCTGTATCCGACTTCTTAGAAGCAGATTTGAACAACAGAGAATCCGAAGCTTTCTTTGTAATTTTATCATAAATAGCAGAAAGCTTGCCGTCAAAGAGAAGTTCTCCGGAGACCGAAGCAACTCTAAGAGAGTTCTTCACCTTAGTATCCACGAGTGTGGATGTAGCTAGGGCTGCGTCACATCTAACCAACTCCAGGTTTGCCACAGAAAGGGCGGAGTTATACGTGGAATAAGCTACTGCCCTTGAAAGAAGTCTTAAAGAGGATTGTATATCCTGAAATTCTTTCCCTTGAAGGCGCAGTGATAACGCCTTAGTAAGGTGATCTGCGTAAGATAAGGCATCTAAATTGGCTCTGTTAGACGAAATAGCTGTTTCCAACACCGCGGTTGGAATAGAAGCCGACGACGGTAATGATAGCTCTAAGTCTTCCGCCTCGTCGTCCATACGCAGAGGAACTCTCGGGATACCCTGTAGTGTTGAAACGATTAGCCGACTAATCGATGTCGACGCGATTATTAAATTAGTCGATCCCTAAATCTGCTAGTCGATTAGTCGGAACATCTGCCCCAACCATACACCATCCCCTTAAATTCACCCAACATTGTTGCGAACGTCAAAAGTAAACTCCCGAAATAAAAAAACAACCCACGGAAATAACGTGTTTGATGTTTCCGACTGCATGAATAACAACCCTAGTTGGCCAACTGACCAGAGATTGAATAAGACCAGGGGTGCGTGAAGTAAACAGGGAAAAATATATGAGTGAGCTTATTCTCGAGCCTGCAGGAAAATTAGGACCCAAAGTTGACATGAAATTAGGCCACCTACGGACATCAATTTGTTCACCAGGTACTGGTAAGTTCGAAATGTCTTACAGAAACATCAAAGAGAAATTATGGAAGAACACATACCAGTTCGTATTTGGAACAATTTGTTATCACTAAAGAACCAATTACAAAATCCATGTGCTTTTTATTTTCATTTTGTAAATACATGCGGACAAATTCCTGGAAATCTGCGAGTTTCCGGGAAATTGAAAGTGAAACTAGCTTTTCCTCGAACTGCAACTGAGTTAAGAGGAAACCCAATCAGGTCAGGTGATGATTTTCAAAGCAGACAATATGGAAATTAGTAGGCGTGTTCGATGTATGCATAATTATGGACAGATAAGAGGTTAAGTCATAATACAAGAAGTTGTGTGGGAGTGTTCGGTGTACAATTATTGACAGGCTGATGACTGCTGTGGGCGTTAACTGTGCTTAATTTTCGACAGGGGATGTACATCACGCATGCGTAAAGAGCACTTCCTTTTGTTGACATTCAATGGGATGGAACGAATAATATAAAAAAAACCTGAAAAATGATTTATTTTATTAAAATATCAGTGACTATATTGAGAAAAAAAGATTTTAAACAGAAGCTACCAACATTAATTCTCTCTCGAAATTGAAAGAGGTTTTGAGGACTTTGAAAGCTTCACTTGTCATTGTTTCATTGCAAGTATTACTGTTAGTTTTAACCAGGAAAGAACGGCGTTACACGTGTTTGATAACAATAACATGGGGGCTTCGACTAGTCGATTAGTAATCGATTACTGCTGGCGACTAGTCGATTCCTGAAAATCACTAATCGTTTCAACACTAATACCCTGTCCTGCCGTGTCGAATTTATTCCTTGCATTAATGAAAGGCAGGTTGAGAGTATTGGCGGACAAGAAACCTGCTTTCCCTGTCTTGGAAGCAAGTTTAAATATAGCGTCGTTCAATAATTCAAATGTTCTTGCAACATTATTGGACTGTGACGGAAACTCGGGAGCGATGTCCCTGAACCGCTCAAAAAATTCAGAGTCCAATGACACTATAATCCTCTTGTCCGGAACCGCAGCAGTCTGGCCCGACAGAACAACTTGAGGGAGAAAGTGCCGGATGAAGTCCACGGCAGCTTTATGTTGTTCCAAAAGGGATAGCTCCAAATCATCCGTATCCCTTTCACCATCCGGTCGGACCTCATGATGCTCCCGGTCGTCCGCCCCCGATGCTTCGGCGGAGCGTACCGACCCAGCGCCGTTGGATAATTCTCGATCCGACACCGTTTCTGTCGGCTGCTGGGATGCTGCGATAAGCTGTGCTATCTGCACAAGAATGTCCGGCGTCGAGACCTGCGGAGGCGCAGTCTTCCGCTGCTTCGCCGAGGGCAGCTCCGCATCAGATGGCTCCCGCATACTTTTTCTATGCGAACGTCCGGAGTCCATCGGCCTCGAGTCCCTGGCTGCCAGATGGTGTGACCTGGTCGCCGAAGAATCCTTGATCGGCAAAGCTGGTAAGATATCGGCGGTCACGCAGCCAAGGTGCGGTCGTGTGCGGTGACGAGAAGAAGAAGCCTTAGCAGTCTCCGCGGACTGCCTATACAACGGAGCGTCCCGAGCGACGGACGTATGCTCCGCTTGCGACACATTTTGTACCACAACATCTGGTCCCAGATGTTGTTGTACGAGAGAGGGGCCTCTCTCACTTGCGGCCCGGCTGGACCTGGACGAGCTAGGAACCGGACTCAAAGGCTTTCTCCGATCTCGCTTACTATCCGCCGTCCCTGGGTGTGCACATTGAATGTTTATAGTGCTCGCATCACCCAACATTTCCTCCTGGACCACATTGGATGAACCCGGCTGCCGAACCATTCGGTGAATGGACGCTACACCGGGCGAGCTAGCGGACGATATTTGTCTAATCTCCATGAGCACTTTTGCAGCTAGCTCTGAATTCATTAGTGACGACGGAAGCGCACTTGCAGAAGATAACATGGAAACATCGCCCTGTTCTTGTTCCTCTGAAATAGAAACTGAGAGAGTAGAGTGACCTTGCAGAGAAAGAGCCGGCATAGCCCTTTCTCCAGTAACAACATACCGTGACACACGTTTCCAATGTTTGTCATCCCAAAATTGACATATAGGACAGGGATTAGTGCGAGAACATTGACTACAATTAATACAATGATCATGAAAGTCAGAGGAAGATTTCTTCCTATTACAATTTGAACAATATCCTTTCATTGTGAAAAGTCAACAACAAGTCCTAGTTACTTGCACAAACCCCTGACACAAAGATACATAATAACATGATCCATTAATAAATGAAAAAACAATTGCAAATCAAAATAATTTTGAAAAAATATTTTTCAGCGAAGCCCAAGTTTCTGAAAAGTAACGTTGAGCCCCGATGGATCCGATGGTAAAGTGTGGTCAAAAATTTTAAATTTATATTAAATAATTAATAAGACACTTACGGATAATATAAATGTATCTTATAGTGAGATAAACTACACCAAAGGCAAACAGCCCCCCTCAAAAAAGGCTGTTGCCAATGTAAACAAACAGTGTAAAACACCAGAAAACATGACTCCAGGCACTGAAAAAACTGGCCCGAAATCAGTCATCAAAATTACACTCTATCTGATGCAAGACAGAGACTCCCAGGGAAGAATCTGCAGAACATCAGATGGAAGATGCAGAACACAATGTTTATACACCCATGGGTGAAAACGTAACTATGGGGAAAATAACAGAAAACATTCTGTATCCAAGCAACTCTCCCAAGAAAATTTTAGAAATGAACTTTCTCAAAAATATGCCAAAAGCATGGGAGAATTGCAAGGGGGACTTTAGAAGGCTAGGGGAGAGGAAACACTGAATAAGCAAGAATTAGCAAGAATGACAACAAGAGGCCCATGCCTTGAAAATAGGCAACTTAACATAATTTCATAAAAAAATTTTAAGTACAGTCCTGATTATTTTTTGTCACTTCTTTTTCCTCTCCTCCTTCTATATCCTCCTTAGAATCACCATTTCTCCAAAAATTACGTGTCTGGCATCCTTTAAACTGAGATTAACAAGCACAAAGATCAGTGAGATGTTGACTGATGAAGGACCAAACAGAGAATGATAATTGGCGCCAATTTCGGGACGTCCTTGACACTGCGCATGCGCAGTGGGGGCGTAGTATGGAGGTCCTATAGGACATGATTTCTTTTGGTTTTGGATGCAAATTTTGGGGATTGGGGGGCAAAATTTGTGTTTGGCCCTGGTTTTGTTAGAGTTAGCACCAGCTAAGTCTGGGTCATTGGTACAGTATAAAAATATGTGTATCCCAAATTACATAGTATCCCAATATATAGAGTAAATACGGTACATCCCTTTTTTCAAATGGGAGTATAAAAACAAACCTCACATTTATATATTTACTTGAGTTGAACCCTTGTGGGCCTAGTTCAAATTTTGATGAGTTCCCCATCTTACATGTAAAAGTAGAAGGCTCGAGTGATATCCTGGGCAAAAGCAATTGAGTGCGATAATTCTTAACCCATTCAAATGTATGAGCGGTTCTGTATTTATCACACACCTCCCCTGTAACAACCAGTTTACATGAAAATTGAACTAAAAGCACTTTTTAACTGGATAATCGGGGCAGCATAGTGGCTTAGTAGTAGACTGTTGCTAGAGGTCCCGAGTTTGATCCCCATCTGGAATGACCCATGTTGTGTCAATGGGGAATGATGATGCTGTGTACTAAGGTGTACTGCATGTCGATGGTGCACGTCTTCAACTGCTGTAACCCTGCTTGAGCGGAGCTTGAACAGGGTTCAGGGGTCCCACACCTACCAAGAAAAAAAAATTCCTTACTTTTTCCAGACCCTTTATTTTTTCCATACCCTTCACAGCCATACAGTTTTTTGTAACTTATTGGGTGACCAGATAAATAAATGAAAGTGTCAATGACACTGTAGCTCAACTTGTCAAGACAAAGACATGTACATGTATAGTATGTGACACAGCAATGACAAACATCAAGGTAATGACCTGATAACAAAGGTACATATAAAGTATTGTAACGGTCTGTACATAAATACTGACCATTGCCTGTATCAAATGTATAGGTAAAGTATTGTAAAGGTGGGTGACAGTCAGATGCTAAACAAGAAAAAAATCTTTGAGTCCCAGAGTGGGTCTGACTGAACCCCAAAATATTTGTTCTCATAGCACAGTGATAACAAAGGCACCCCAAAACACACTCATTCCTGTCCCAAGGTGAAAACAAAGGTACCCAAGAAGTTTCGTAAAGATCGGTTCATAAATACGGCCTCTAGCCTGAGCCGTATAGAAGTTGTGTACAAAAAACTGATTAGACCTAATTTCGGTACAAAGTGGCCACTGGCAGCCATCTTGAATTTTGGATCGCACCCAGAAACACCCGTTCTCGTCCCAAGGTGATAACAAAGGTACCCATGACGTTTCGTGAAGATCGGTTCATAAATACAGACTCTAGCCCGTGCCGTATTGACATGTGTGCTTACTGTGTGTAAGTAGCATTGAAAAAATCAAAGTTCATCTAATTTGCATAATTTCTGCACGAGAAAAAAACCCGTATTATATGTGATGTATCCCATGGTACTAAACATTCACACAAAAAAGTATTCAAATCAGCGCTTTCATATGGAAGTTCTGTGGAAAAATCTGATTGCACCAAATTTTGTACAAAATGGCTGCCATCGGCCATCTTGAATTTCGGACCGGACCCAAAAACACTCGTTCTCGTCCCACGGTGATAACAAAGGTACCAAAGAAGTTTCATAAAGATCGGTTCATAAATACGGCCTCTAGCCCGAGCCGTAGTGGCATTTGCACTTACAGTGCTGAAAGTAACACCAAAAAACATCAAAGTTAGTCTAATTTGCATAATTTACGCACAAGAAAAAAACCCGTATTATATGTGATGTATCCCATAGTACTAAACATTCATACAAAAAATTATTCAAATCAGAGCTTTCCTATGGAAGTTCTGTACAAAAAACAGATTTCTGCATCGTCAGTACAAAATGGCGGCTGGCAGCCATCTTGAATTTTGGACCGCACCCAAAAACACTCGTTCTCGTCCAACGGTCATAACAAAGGTACCCAAGAAGTTTTGTAAAGATCGGTTCATAAATACAGCCTCTAGACCGAGCCGTATCCAATTGTTGATGGACAGACGGACAGACAGGCCATGGCATAAGCTCAAATTTGGCTTCGCCAAAGTTGAGCTCAAAATGTATCTTACAAAACACTTACATATACATGCAGTGTGTTGGAGTTTAATCTCAGTTCTCTGGAGGTTTACTACCAATTAATGTAGAATCCTCTTAATTGGATATCCATTTTGCCAGTGGAAATTATTCAATTAACAGGAGTATACAGTTAACAGGGATTTGGTCAGTTTCATGTGTTCTGGAGGTAAACTGAGCATTTATTCTATTATATCTTGTTTGGCAGAGCTCATAGAGCTCTGTCAAACAAGATATAATACAATAAATGACTGTATTGAATGTAGTGAGGCCAAAAAGTTTGATAAATAAGGGGAATTTGGAGCATGTCACAGTAACTTTTTCGACATATTACTAAAAATTATATACAATTAACAGGAGTTTACTCTACAACTCATATGCAATTAACAGATCAAATTTGTACTGAAGGTATGGTAAATGGTTTTGTGTTTGAAAATGATATTCAATTAACAGGGATATACAATTAAGAGATATCCAATTAAGTGGGCTCCACTGTACCACAACTGATGAAACAAAACTATTAAAATTCTTTAGTAACATGTCAATCAACACAGTTACGTTTGGCTGTGCTGCATTTTTGTTTTGTTTTTTTTTTATCGTTTTCTATCTAAATAGTATGTTTTCTGGAGGCCTTATGACTTGTTAATGCCACTTACCATGTATCTGAGACGTCAAAACACTTGTCACAAACGAGACATTTTGCCTCTGACTTTTTTGGAATTTCATGTTCCTGCTAATCCAGTGTGTGTATTTGGGATTTTCCAACCACATTTCTGTAAACAAACATTTCCCCATTTCCTTTCACTTTAATTTGTTGACGGTATTGCACAATCGCTCAACTTAGCAGATCAAACTTTCAAGTTTGTGTATTGTTTTTGTTTACGTTAACAACATAAACACGTTATCAGTGGGCACAGCCATTTTGTTCACGGAAATATATGGATCGATTAATGGTCGTTAATCCTCGTATCAGATCGGTTACAAAAGCCTAAATTTTACAAGTTTCGAAATTTGATTCAAAATGAAATAAAAACTAAAATAAAGAGAAATTTAGTAAGCAATTTGAATTTCATGAACAGCGAAAGTGATTCTGAATACAGTTAATTAAATTTCCATACTTTTTCCATACCATTTACATGAAAATATCATTTTCCATACTTTTTCCAGGCCTGGAAAATGTTTTTAAAAATTCCTGACTTTTTCCAGACTTCCAGACTGGTGTACGAACCCTGAGGGTTAGAATGTTGAAGAGATGACAGTTACTCATCGATGCTCGGTGGTTCTCTCTGGGTACTCCGACTTCCTCCACCCATAAAACTGTCACGGTCATGATTAGTCAATGTGCATAAGCATGTGACCTTAAACACCAATAAATAAATAAATAACTGGATAATTACCGTGTTTCTCTCATTGTCAACAAAACATCACTGTTAGTTGGAGGGGTACCAACCCTAATTTGCTTTTTAATTTTTACGGCATTCAATTGGTCAAAACCAATTGACACCAGTGTCACAATCACGATGATTGAACTTCAAATATTGACTAAACTGCGGGGAATAATACAACAATAAGTTTTTAAATAACTAATAAGTTAAGAATACTCCATCATCATAATTTGACCAGTTGTGGAAAGTATTTATCAAGGAACATGCAGTCAGAATGTTATTTTTATTTTGTAAATTTTTTACTTGAATCTGATTGTTTAAAAACCCCAGGTAAACAAATCTAAATAAAGAACTTGGAATTTTTATAAGTAAACTCACCTATTCTCAATGTAGTTGTTTTGGGGATATTACCAGCCTGAAGCTTCTGTAAGTTTCCAGCTAGCAAATTGCTCACCGATACCATCTGAGCTCCTGAAGGCTGCTGTACCAATCGAGCCACAACTGGTGAACCACTTCCTGATTGCTGACTGACAGCTGTAGATGTTGCTGATGCAGTTGTTGAAACAATGAGACTTGAAGCAGCAGTGCTAGATACTGAGGATGTGGAACCAACTGGTATGAACTGCATCTGTCCTGAATTTGAATGCTGTCGCTGAATAATCAATTCAGGTTTTCCACTAAAAAGAAGTTGTTGTTGCTGTTGCTGTTGTTGTTTTTGTTGCTGCTGTTGCTGCTGATGCTGCTGTTGTTGCTGTGGTTGTTGTTGAGACTGCTGTTGCTGCTGCTGATGCTGTTGTTGTTGTTGCAGCTGCTGCTGTTGTTGTTGTTGCTGCTGCTGCTGCTGCTGTTGTAGTTGTTGCTGTTGCTGTTGTTGTGCAGCAGATAATAATTTAGAAACGGTTTGATTAGTCAGTATTGAACTAGGAACAACTGAATGTAAAGCACCCTTTGTATCTGTTTTTGCCTGTGAAAAAACTGATAAGTTAATAACTGGGTTCTGAACTGTAGCAGCAGTGGATTTTATACCTCCCATTGCAACAGGTGGACCACGTGATTTTATTGCAGAATTCTGACTAGAAGGAATCTCATTAATTAAGGAAGTACTAGTCTGCCCACTTTCTTGTGACACATTGAGCACAGGTGCGCTTGACTTAGCAATATTTGTTCCTTTGAGTGTTGCCTTCAAAGCCTGTGCTTTTATATGCAATATGCTCAGATCTTTCTGAGATTCCTGAGTATTTTGTGGTGCAGTTGTGGCACTCACTGTTTTCGGTGTGGAGGTATCAATGTTCAAAACATCTTCAGTACCAGTAGCTTGTCTCTGAGCAGCCATCTGAGCTAAACTTGAAGCAGCTGGAGTGGTAATATCTTTTGATTTCTGAAGAGGAAAAATATTTAATTCAATTAAAACCTCTCTCCTTTACATGCTGTTCGTGTCATGACCAATATTTAAAACAAAAACAAGTGCAATGCCATGGGTGGCTACAACCCCACACCCCACTGCCAAGCATTAGTTTCTAGTCATTTATCTTTGTTTATATAGAGAGTAATCACTTGACTGGACTGGTTACGTGAAATAATTCATGAGAGGTGTGGGATGTTGTACAAACACGAGTGTGCGAATGCGCATGATTGTTTTACAATATAGTCCCTCGCCTCGAATGAATTATTTCACGTAACCAGTCCAGTCAAGTGATTAGTCTATTTATTACTTTTCATTATTAACGATAATTATATTATTTAACCCTTTACCTAATGTAACGGGCAGCGCTGTTCTCAAAAATCATCAATTAATTTTCATTATTTTTTCATTTTTTGTCTCTAAAACATAGGTTATGACCCCTCACTGGAACGAGCTCGTCGGACTCGTTCCAATGAGGGGGTCATAACCTATGTTTTTGAGACAAAAAATGAAAATAATAGCTATTCAAGAATTTATTTTTGCAAGTGTCGTCTGCTTTTCATATTAGGTAAAGGGTTAAAAAATAACAAAAAAAACAATGAAATCCCCATTACATCCACGGCAAAGCGTCTTCGTTTGTGCGCACGGATACATGACAGAAATGTTGATTGCATAATTCACTTGTGAAGTTATTGTTTATAACCAAACCCAGAAATCCCAGTAAATCAGCATTTGGAAAGTAATAAATTGAATTAATAAATATCTTATCTCCATTAAACCATAGCACCAACACAGCAGGCCACCAAATGTGTCCATGGGGCACTAATACCCCTGCTTAAAAGGGTCATAACTCTGCCAAAAATTTAGGATCAAGCACACTATCAATGTGGTTATAAACCTATGTATACAATTTTGTTTCATTTCGTTCCAGTCAAACTAAAGTTATTGTCCGGAAACCATATTCGGGGCAGACGGACAGATGAATGGACAAACGGACAAGGGTAACACTTAATGCACCTTCACCAAATTAGCGGGGGCATAAAAACTAACCAATTGCACTTTAGAACATAGATTTGGAATGATCTCAACAAGCTCACTCCTTAGAGGGGTTATAAGAAATGATTCAGAATTTCCTCAATACGCCTACAAAAATAATTTTCTTGTTTTTGGGGTAGAGAAAATCTACCACATCACTTTTTTTTACCTGGAAAACTCTTCAATGATGCTATTTTGTACTTGCAGGATTAAAAATTAAACCAAGCTCTGTCAAACAAGATACTGTTGGTTAAATTTGCAACTGCATTATGTGAAACTGCTGAAAATATTGGTGTTTTCACATAATAATACAAGGAGTTAAATTTCTAATTCTATGTTCAGACATGTTAAGCTGATGAAATGCAAAATAATGAGATTTAGTGTTCAACTGATTACCAATAATGGCCATTGACCGATTACTAGTTATTTGAGATCACAATCGGCCGATTCCGATTATAATACCTTGCAGTACTTGACAAGTCGACGTTTGCACAGAACTACATTACATTGAATTTATTTTACAGTGTTTACAGTTCGTTCACTACAGGATAAGTCAAGACTCGAAAGAACTACATTAAAATGAACATATTTCACAGTGTTAAGCAGCCCATACACTATCAATATTATTGACAATAACATTGAGTAAATAATAATGACAATATATTTTTTGCCACAAACTACTCAATAGTTTCTTCAATATTTTCGGTCATTTCTTCGTCTACCACCGCGCTGTAAACATGGATCCAGTTGTGGGTTTAGGCATGGTACTGGCCCTGAGTAACGAAAAACAAAATAAAAAGAAATGGTGGACTAAACGATGTTTTTTAGAAAGACACACATATAGTTCTTGGTACTTGGAAAGCAGGGTGCTGTATGCTGCTTCCTTCTTAGAGCGGTTAGCATATTCAGCACTGGTAATTTGCCAGAGACATGGCAGCTCTTTGTATACTTCAATGCACTCTAGTATGAACTTTCGTTCATCCTCTTTGGTGTTCTTTGCCATGTTTACGCTACGGTGACTTCAGATTTAATGAAATATTGCGTAATATTATTGACGGAACCCACACACTATCAATATTATTGACGGTCGTAAAATATTGAAGAAAATATTTCAGAGATCTCAGATATTCGTCAATAATATTGATCAATCTTCAATATCTCCCACACACTGGCAATAATATTGTCAATATCGTTTATTGACAATATTATTGTCAATAATATTGACAGTGTATGGGCCGCTTAAACTCCGATGACTCAGGTAAAATTACCAGTCGCGCACACTTGGGTGGTAAACGTGGCTCTGGGAGCCACGTTTACCACCCAAGTGCGTGCAACTGGTAATTTTTATCGTGACCTGAGTCAATGGGTGCAACCTTCATTTTTTCGGTATGAATTGGCGATTACCGAAAGTACGCTCAATTGTAAGCTTTACATGTCGTTTAACTTGTATATCCCATAAAAGGGCGTCTAGAGAGATTAAGAGAGAGTTGTATCATTGACATCATTTGACATTAACAATTGCAGAAGATAATTAATTGTGGTTCATGAATCATCACAAAATTCTTGGCAACAATCGGTTGAACCGATGGTCCAGGAGGCATTGCCGTTGTCATCCGATTTCCCACAATCGGCCGATTGTGGTGGCCGGTTCCAATCATCGGTTGAACACTAATGAGATTTCTGAGCAAAGATAATGAAATTTTGATTTTTATGTGGCACAGAGAGGAAATATTTTGACTTTAATAGTGAGATTCAGTTCAAATTAGAAGTTTTCAGGCTTGTCTAAAAAAAAAAATTATTCTAGAAAATAGTAAGTTTCCCTCTAAAATAGTGAGCCTTAACATAGTCTAGGGAGCGTGGTGGCTCAGTGGTAGACTGTTGGACTTCTATGCTAGAGGTCCCGGGTTTGATCCCCATCCAGGACGATCCACGTTGTGTCCTTGGGCAAGGTACTTTATCCTGGTTGCCTAAATGGGGGCACGACGACGTCATGTACTAAGGTGTACTGCAATTTGATGGTGCACATGTCTTCAACTGCTGTAACCCTGCTTGAACAGATCTTGAACAGAGTTAAAATGTTGAGGAGCTGACAGTTGCTTTTTCGATGCTCGGTGGTTCTCTCCGAGTACTCCAGCTTCCTCCACCTGTAAAACTGTCGCGGTCATGATTAGCCATTATGCATAAGCAAGTGACCTTAAACACCAATAAATAAATAAATAAATAAATAAATAAATAAATAAATAAATAAACATGGTCTAATTCCAACTATTTTCTGGACTGTTTTGTGGATTAGCCAAATTTATTTAACCCTTTACCCAACAAATCACCCGCATCCGCCCGTGTAATATGGTTTTGTTGAAATTTTTTTTAAAAATTTAAAAAGTTAAAAAATTTATAGTAATTTATATATTTTTTATACTTACCAATGACCCAGACTTAGCTGGTGCTAATCTCCTTAATTCAGGGCCAAACACAAATTTTGCCCCCCCCCCCCCCCAATCCCAAAATTTGCATCAAAAACCGAAAAATACATGTCCTATATGGTCCTCCATACATTTACTCCTCTGCGCATGCGCAGTGTCAAGGAGGTCCCGAAATTGGCGTCAATTATCATTCTTACAACCAGTGCCTGGTAAGCGTTATGTACTCAGCGGGGAGGTATGAGTTCCCAACTCATGGGAGGGCCATCCCCGTCTGGGTCATTGGTAAGTATAAAAAATATATAAATTACTATAAATTTTTTAACATTTTTATACTGTACCAATGACCCAGACTTAGCTGAATAGTAAATAGGCTGGAGGGCCTAGGACATAAAGGAAAATCCAATAAGCTCAATTATGTATAATAGAATATCCTCTCCAGGAGAAAAGAAGAGATAGGCTTTACATGTATCTTTCCTATTTATAATAAAGAAGAAAGACACAATACCAATCAGTAATTGAGCATAATAATCAATGATCTCTATTAACATCCAGTATAACCCTTTATATTAATATTTTTAAAGGTAAGCCAATAAATAAAGGAAGTCCAGAGAAATGAGACTCTTTATATTCATTAAAAGTGTCCGAGGATTGTATATTACCACTTGTTTGACACATGACATATACAAATGCTTCACACCGAGCTACACTTTAAAAATATTACATGGATGATTAAACATTATCTTTACACTTTAAAACCATCCCGGTACCGACTCGGAATTACTGACTCTGGGGGAGGTATTCCCTTGCTTTTCACTATAAAGCAGGTGACCTAAGGGAACACCCCCCCCCCCCCCCCCCCCTCCACTTGCCCTGGGTCAAATACCCCAGAGCGAAGAGGGCAGCAGGACAGAGTCACTGCCAGAACAGAAAGCCTACATAACTATAGTTGCAACTGTTTAGTGGACGATATTTTGAGGAACTGATAACGGACCTAAACAATGGAGGTCTCCAGAAATGGACTCAATATTTCTGAGATAAAAATTAGTGAATGTGGAAGGTTGAGACCAATATGCAGCCTTCATTAGATCAGTAATAGCAATACAATTAGCATAGGCCCAAGAAGTCGAAAGAGCTCTTACTTCATGAGCTGAGATCTTGAGTGCCGACTGCTGAGAAGATAATTTTTCATAAGCAGTACGAATAGTTAATTGAATCCATCTAGCAATAAAATGAACCATAATATCCTTTCTATTAGGCATCAAAGACAGAAAGAAACGCTTACATCCCTTTCTGATGAACTCAGATCTACGTCTGTAAATACGTATTGATCTAACAGGACACAGTAGAGGCCTACACCCATCAGATGATGGAAGGGCCTTAATAATAATAGGTTCAGGATACTTATTAGGAGCCTGATTCTTAGCCAAAAATCCAACATTGGTGGTAAAGGTAATAGTATTACCGACTACGGTAGTGAGAATCCTCCACAGATAGTGCATGAAGCTCACTAACGCTTCTAGCAGAAGAGAAAGCTAAGAGAAAAGCTGTCTTATATGTTAAGAATTTGAAGTCAACTGTGTCAAGAGGCTCAAAAGGCGCTTCTTTTAGCTTTAGAAGAACCCAGGCCAAATTCCACTTGGGAATTAATCTAAGGGTTCTAGGTCTATTTATCGAAAAATTTCTAACTAACTTAGATAAAGAGACATTAGTTCCAATCATCAAGCTATCATGATGTGCATAGGTATCGGATAGCAGAGACCTATAACCCTTAATGGTGATAGGCTGCAGATTAATCTCATCAAACAAGTATACTAGAAAGTTTGCAATGTCTGGAATGGAAGGATCATAAATATCTACGGAATGATCCCCACACCACTGACAAAAGACCTTCCACTTAGCAGCAAAGTTTAGCGAAGAGGAGGTCCTCCTGCAGTTAGAAATCGCGTCCACAGCTCGTCCTGTAAAATGTTTTCTGTGCAAGAAGGACAGCACAACGGAAATACGTGAAGGTTTAGACCTTGCGGATTGTGATGGAGGATGCGCGATTTCCCTTGCGAAAGAAGATCTTCCCGATGAGGAAGCTTCCTCGGCATGTCCCACAACAGACACCTGAGTAGATTTATCCACGGTCTCTGTGGAGACAAAGATGCTACCAACAGAATCTTGCATTGCGATTGTTTTATCTTGAGCAATATCTGCTGAATCAACGGCACTGGAGGATACGCATATCCTATCATTCCGTCCCAAGAGATCGAGAGAGCGACTACTGCAAACGCTCGAGGATCCGGACAAGGTGACACATATGTCTGCAACTGATTGTTGAGATGTGTCGCAAATAAATCTATCATTGGCCGTTCCCATTGGTAGCAAATCTGATTGAATACTTGCTTGTTGAGAGTCCATTCTGACAGCAACAGGCGACCCCTCCGTGAAAGGGAGTCTGCTAAGACGTTCAGACGACCCGGAATATGACGGACAGAGAGAAGAATCTGATGTTCTAGTACAAACAGAAGAATTCTTTCCGTTAGATTGAGCAACGGAATGGAATGAGTGCCACCCTGGTTCCGAATATACGCAACTACTGTCGTATTGTCGGACATAATTTGCACGTGTGCATTCTGAATAACGTCTATCCAATGACGTAGAGCAAGCCAAATCGACATCATCTCTTTGATGTTGATGTGCTTGCTTAGAAACTGCGGATCCCAAAGACCCTGGCACTTCAAATCCGATGGGCTCAGTGTCGTGCCCCAGCCTGTTTGACTGGCATCCATCATAATCGTAAAACTCGGATCTGGCAACTGCAGAGGAACTCCCTGAGTTAACCACTGTATGTCTGCCCAAGTCTGAATGTCTTGTTTCACTTGGCTTGACAAGAGTATGTCCGTTTCGAGCGAATGAATCTTCACTCTCCAATTCTGAGTCAGATAGACCTGGAGAGGACGAGTGCGTAGCCGCCCCATCAGAATGAGATCCGAGGCAGCTCCGCACAGACCTATTATTCTCATGAATTCCCTCGCTGACACTTTGTCTGAGTGAAAACAATAGCGAGCATAACAACTGACTAATTTTGCTCTGGTTAACGGCAGACGAGATTGTTGTGCGTCTCGAAGCTCATTCCCAGGTGGGTAAATGACTTGGACGGCACCAGATCCGACTTCTCTTCGTTTACTATGAAACCGAGACGTCGGAGCAATAGAAGCAGATTGAGCATGTCGTTCTGAAGCGTTAACTCGTTGCCGTATCTCTGAAGAATATCGTCCAGGTAAGCTGACGTTACCGCAGACGAATGAGCTTGGAAATGAGTCATTACCGAGTTCATTACTCGAATGAATGCCCAGGGCGCTAGATTCAGACCAAAGCACATCGCTCGGAACTGATAAACAACACCTAGGACAGCGAAGCAAAGATACTTTCTGAATGCCGGATGTACCACGACGTGAAAGTACGCATCCTTGAGGTCTATGCTCGCAGCATAGTCGTTCACTCGAATGCTCGCTCTGACCAATCGAATGGTCTCCATATAAAACTTTGGAGTCACGATCAGCTTGTTTATCCAGCTTAAGTCGATCACTGGACGGAACGAGCCGTCTGGCATCGGAACCAGAAAAAGATGGCTGTAGAAACCTGGAGATTCCTGGTTTTCTACGACCTCTATCGCGTTCTTCGTTAAAAGAGACTGGACTTCTGATAGAAGTGCCGTTCTTTTCTGACAATTTGACGGAAGCTGAGTCCATCTTGGACTTCGAGTTAATGGAGGTTTGCCTTTGAAGGACAGTTTTAGTCCTTCCGAAATAACCCCTCGAACCCAAGGGTCCCCCATAATTGATTCCCAATTGCTTGAGAAACTTGACAGTCTTCCGCCCACCGGAACGCAACAGAGGTCTAGACCATCACCTCCTGGATCCGCGAGGCTTGCGGTAGGAGAAACCATGTCCTCCGCGACCCGCACCTCGCCCCTTCGGCCTAGGGGCGTCTGACCGGTTATTTCGGCCAGCATAACGGCCCCCAGTCGAGTCGCTACTCTGCTGGTCTCTGGAGTAAGACCTAGAGGACGCATAGGAACCTCTATAGGAACTTCCCTTGGACGAACTTGTCCCGGAAGTGCCTGGCCTACTCCTGTCAGCTGGTTCCAATTTCTTGGAAGCAGACTTAAAACAGCAGAGAGTCCGAAGCTTTCTTTGTTAATTTATCATATATATCAGAAAGCTTGCCACTGAAGAGAAACTCTCCAGAGACCGGAGCGACTCTAAGAGAGTTTTTCACCTTACTGTCCATGCGTGTGGAAGTAGCCAGGGCCGCGTCACGTCTAGCTAACTCCAGATTTGCCACTGAAAGGGCAGAGTTATATGTGGAAAAAGCTATGGCCCTGGACAGAACTCTTAAAGACGTTTGTACGTCTTGAAATTCTGGTCCTTCAAAGCGTGACGCTCTAGTAAGGTGATCTGCGTAGGAAAGAGCGTCTAAACTAGCTCTGTTAGACGATATCGTTGTTTCCATCGTAGACGACGGAAGTGACATAGACGACGGCATGGACATATCAAGGTCTTCAGCCTGGTCGTCTAAACGCAGAGGAACTCTCTGGATGCCCTGACCTGCCGTATCAAACTTGTTCCTTTGATTAATAAATGGCAGCTGTAGAGCAGATGCCGGTAGGAAGGCTGACCTGCCCGTCTTGTTGGCAAGTTTATCAATAGCGTCATTCAATAATTCAAAAATCCGAGAGACATTCTTGGATTGTGACGGAAATTCCGGGACAATGTCCCTAAGGCGATTAAAAAACTCGGTGTCCAGTCGCGCTATCACCCTCCTATCCGGCTGCGCAGCATTTTGGTCTGGCAGAACAACTTCTGAAAGGTAATGCCGGATGAATTCTACGGCTATTTTATGTTGTTCCGAAAGGGAAATATCTAATTCATCAGAATCCCTTTCGCCATCCTGCCGGACCTCATGTAAATCATGTAAATCTCGGTCGTCCGCACCAGATCCAGCGGCGGAACCTACCGACCCAGCATCTTCTGACATTTCATGTTCCGACAGAGGCTCTGCCGGTTGCTGGGATGCTGCGATTAACTTTGCTATCTGTGATAGCACATCCGTTACAGAGGCCTGGGGAGTGGCGGTCTTACTGGATTTAGCTGCCGGAAGCTCCGACGTTGCATCCTGCATACATCTTTTATGCGAACGTCCGGATGAAGAAGGCCTCGTATCCCTGGCTACTGGATGGCGGGACCTGGTCGCCATGGAATCCCTGGTCGGTGAAGCTGACTGTAATTCACTGGTCACATAGCCAAGGTGCGGTCGAGTGTGCTGCTGAGAGGATATGGAAGCCTTATAGGTAGCCTCGGCGGACTGCCTATATACCGGAGCATCCCGAGCAGCGGACGTATGCTCTGACTGCGTAACACTACGGACTACAACATCTGGTCCCAGATGCTGCTGTATGAGAGAAGGACCTCTCTCGCTTGCAGCCCGTGCCGAACTGGACAAGCTAAACACCGGACTGTCAGGCTTCCTCCGATCCATCCTCCTTTCCGTCGTCACTGGGTGTGCACGTGGATGTTTTATAGTGCTCGCAACACCCGACTTTCTCTGCTGGACCGCAACGGATGAACCCGGGTGCTGCCCCATTCGGTGAATGGACGCAACCCCGGTCGAGCTAGCGGACGTCAACCCCTTCGGGTTCCTTTCAGGGAATTGACGAATCTCCATGAGCACTTTTGCCGCTAGCTCTTCGCTTGTATGTGACGACGGAGGCACACTTCTGGACATCACGGAAACATCACCCTGTTCTTGTTCCTCTGAAAAAGAGAGTGAAATACTAGAGTGACTCTGAGGAGAAAGAACCGGAATGGACCTTTCTCCAGGAACAACATACCGTGACACACGTTTCCAACGTTTTTCATCCCATTTGAAACACACAGAACAAAGATCAGTGCGAGTACAGAGAGAACAATTAATACAGAGATCATGAGAATCATAGGAAGATTTCCTCCTATTACAATTTGAACAATAATCATTCATTGTGAAAAGTAAACAATCAAAGTACTCGCACTAACCCTTGAAAATAAAGATACATAATAAAACAATCCATTATATTCATTAATAAATAATGATTTGAAAAGAAAAAAAAATTTAAAAAAAAAAAAAAAAAAATTTTTTCAGAAGAGCCCAAGTTCCCAAAGGGAACCCTGAGCCCAATGGATCCCAAATAAGCCCAAGTGTGGACAAAAATTTAAATTCATTTTGAAAAAATTAATGAGACACTTATGGACAATAATAATGTATCTTACTATGAATAAGAGATGCAGAAGACAAATAATCACTATCAGCAGTAACTGTTGTCAACCAAAGCAAAAGTGTCAACAAACTGGAAACATGACTCCAGGCACTGAAACAAACATGGCCCGAAATCAGTCACCAATTAAAACACTATCTGATGCAAAACAGAGGCTTCCAGAGAAGAAACTGTAGAACATCAGATGTTAGATGCAGACCAAAACGCCTAAACACCCCTAGGGTGAGGACGTAAACACGGGGAAAAAACAGAAATAAATCTGTTACCAACCAAAACTCCCAAGAAATTTTAGTAATAAACATTACAAAAAATAAGCCAAAACATGGGAGAATAGCTAGGGGGGAATAAGGAAGGTAGAGAGGAAACACTGATCAAACAATGGTACTTCATAGCAAGAATGACAACATCAGGGCTATGCCTTGAAAAAAGGCAACTAGAAATAATTTCATAAAATAATTATAAGTTACAGCCCTGAACATTTTCTTGCACTAAATTTTTTCCTCTCCTCCTTATGTATCCTCTTTATTTCCACCATTTCTCTCATGAATATGTGTCTGGCATCATGAAAACTGAGATTTGGAAGCACAAATAACAGAGAAGTGTGACTGTTTTGAGGGCCAAACAAAGAAATGATAATTGGCGCCAATTTCGGGACCTCCTTGACACTGCGCATGCGCAGAGGAGTAAATGTATGGAGGACCATATAGGACATGTATTTTTCGGTTTTTGATGCAAATTTTGGGGATTGGGGGGGCAAAATTTGTGTTTGGCCCTGAATTAAGGAGATTAGCACCAGTTAAGTCTGGGTCATTGGTACAGTATAAAAATATGATATTTAAAATAATAAATTTTGAAATCGTCTGCGTTGGGTAAAGGGTTAAAGGGGTTTGACAACACTTTCACCAGCAGGGTTTGCCTTGAGTCGGGGCCAATCGGCCCTGGCCCCGAGAAGCCCCTTCTCGGGGCTTTTTTTTTTTGGCCCCGACTTTTTTTTCTGTCTTGGCTCCCAAAATCTCAGTGTTGGTAGGTTTGGGCAACAAATTTAGCGAGATTAATTTTTCCATTCACTTCTCATTCATGCAAGTGTGATTACTATAGAAGTAGCAGCAAATAACAGATAAAATAATAATACAAACTGTTTTTGTCTGATTTGAATTAACATCCACCTAAATCCGCATGAAAACTGAGAAAATCCCAAGATTAAACAAAAAAAAACAAACACATTTACGAGACTTCAAAAGCACACTTGTCAACTAATGGGGGAATTCCCTTCAATCCCACAATACTATGCGTGGGTACACCCGATCCTAACATCTGAATAAATGCAACACGAGACACAGAAACTGCCATGTGATTACTATAGAAGAAGCAGCGAATAACAGATAAAATAATAATACAAACTGTTTTTGTCTGATTCGAATTAACATCCACCTAAATCCGCATGAAAACTGCGAAAATCCCAAGATTAAACTCCCCCCCCCCCCCCCCCCCACCCCCAAAAAAACCACATTTACGAGACTTCGAAAGCCCGCGTGTCAACTTATGGGGAAATTCCCTTCAATCCCACAATACTATGCGCGGGTACATCCAATCCTAACATCTGAATAAATGCAACACTAGACACAGAAACTGCCGTCAAAATAAATGTACGAAATAAAATAAAATGTGTACCTGTGTCTACGTGGAGAGGTGGGGCACATTCCATATCTGAAATATCCAAAGCTGTAGGGAATGTTCATGGATTGAAATTATTTAAACGGTAAACTGAAATGTTTTTTTTTCAATTCTTTTCTTTGAGACAACCCTTGGATCGAAAATACACACCCCACAATATGTACGAAACGTCCTAAAATTTTATGAACAAAAAATCCAAAATGCCTATGTACGAAACGTCCAGTCGTTTCGTCCCAGGATTTTTTTTTTATAAGCAAAAATAATCAACTAAGGTCGCCATTGGAAAGAATGTAACAACATAAAATTACCCCAAAAGGCCTCGACCTCAAGATTTGGGGGACTTTTTTCAGGCCCCCAGCAGGCCCCGACCTCAACATCTGGGAGACTTTTTTTTAGGCCCCGACCATTTTACTCAAGGCAAGCCCTGCAACAGTCAGGGTCATCTTGTGTCGTACAGTTTTATGGGTGGAGGAAGCTGGAGTACCCAGAGAGAACCACCAAGCAACAGCAAGCAACTGTCAGACTCCCCAACGTACTAAATCTGCACAAGCAGGGTTAGCATTGGTTGAAGACAAGTGCACCATCGATGCACAGTATACCTTGGAACAAAGCGATACCATGTCCCACATGGGCAGTCAGGATTAAGTGCTTTGCCCAAGGACACAATGCAGTACCCCTTGGTGGGAATCGAATCATGGACCTTTCGGTCTGAAGTTCAATGCTGTAACTACTGAGCTACTGCACTACCTAGGTTAACCAAAAAAAAGAGAACAAGAGGCCCCACAAACTCACCTTGAACAGAACACAATATAAACAAAGTCCAAGAATGAGTCTACATTAAGCAATCCATCTCTATAGGATACATTGTCAATCCTTGAGCTCCTCAGGAGTGACAAAAATAGTCTATGTATCAAGACTTTTCTTCAGTTGATCATAATGTAAAATGTTAAGCTTTCCTATGAAGCCCCTTGATACAACCTATGGGGATTAATCTTAGTTACACAACTCTAGAGGGTACTGAATATAAATTTTCTAATTCTTCAGCTACATGGCCAATTCTGGCCCACATAGGGAACCCAAATATTAGTCCAGGCTCTCAATTTGATCAAAGTTGAATCTGACCTCACTAGAGATGTTGTATACCAAATATGAAAGCATTCTGACTGTTGGATCTGAAGAAGAAGATTTTTAAATATTATCTCCCATACTGCACTAAGTTAAAATTTGGGCTTCCATAGGAAGCCCAAATATTAACCTAGGGACTTGGTTTGGACAATCTTGAATCTGACCCTCATAACAATGATGTATACCAAACATTAAAGGATTCTGAGTGGTGGTTCTGAAGAAGAAGATTTTTTAAAAATATGCCCCATATTGCCCCGAGTTAAAAATTCAGGCTCCTGTATTGGGCTCAAATAAGAACCAATGGGCTTTATTTTAACAAACCTGTATCTGATCGCTCTATGAATGCTGTACACCGAATATCAAAAGATTCTGACCATTGGTTCTGAAGAAAAGATTTTTTTTAATTTTTGAAATTATGCTGACTCAGCATTTTTTCGATGCCCTCTACAGAAAACCCTAACATAATCGATGGCAATTTTTTTTATCATTCAATTCTACTGTTCTTAAGGATGCTTCATGCCAAATAACAGATCTCTGTTCCATGTGGTTTGGGAAATATGGGCGTTTGAAAATATTTCTATTTTTAGCTCCTGGGGTTACCATGGGGATGCAGGAGTTTTCTTTTTTGCTTGAGTCAAGTATTTATGAACCAAATTTGGTTCAAATCGGACCATCGGTTCAGAAAATAGAAATATTTGGCGGGGGCCAAAAATCTTACCCCTCCCATTACAAAGCCAAATATTGCTTCACGAACTTCGTTTGAACAGACTTAATTCTACACCTCAAAAGGAAGCTCCATAACAAATATCAAGTCATTGTACCTACTGGTTCATGAGAAGAAGATTTTAAAAACATTTTGGAGCATTTTTCCCCACCCCCTCCCTATGGGGCTGGACACGATGAGTTGAACAAAAATGCAATGCTCCTTCAGGACCATCATTCACAAAAACTTTCACTTGAATTGGCCCAGTGTTTTTTTTGGAAAAGACCAAAACATGGTGTTGATGGATGATGGACAGACAACGGACGGAGAGCGATGAGATTAGCTCATCTTAACTTTGTAAAGGTGAGCTAAAAAAAAGACAATTCCTCTCTCATTATAAAATTGAGGAAAAATTGCCTAACCTGTATGCAAAGAATATGTCTACAATACTGTGATTGAAAATGCGATCTCATTCTCAGCAAGATAGTAATCTCATCGGGGTACAGTTAGTATAATTTATCTGATTTAGAATAATAGTATCTGAGATTCAATATTCTTCTGTTTATTTTTTGACACATAAGATTCTACAATGTTGTGAGATACAAAGCAGTTCAGCTGTTTGGTTGTGAAATTTTGCCTCAGTTTCAGTGTTAGTTCTGACAAAAGAGTAGAGTCTCGATTTCAGTTTTGGTTTTCATTTTTTCTTATTTATACAAATGGGAAAACTCAATGACATATTGAAACTGTAACAAAAGCCACTTTTCGAAAATAAAAGGCTTTCAAGGAGTCCAGGATATAGACCTGAGACATGATGTTATACATACATGGTGGTATACAGGACAAGCAACCCCCCCCCCCCCCCCTCCTCCCCCCCATCTCCACGTTTTTTTTATGTTTGACTTGATTTGATATTTTGATATGCACAGACTGCAAATGGTGGAACTGTCAATTTCACAGTGTTTCCTCCTCATGCATAAGATGTCACACTCGTGAGTACTGAAATGGTTAACCAGATAATCAGTTTGAAACCAGTTAGCTACCTAACCAATTAGAAAAACCGTCAACCGGTTATCCGAAATATCGATAGTGATCGTCATTCCACATTTAAAACATAATAAATCTGCCGCTTCTCCTTTGTGATAGATTACGCATCAAAGCCGTGTTGTATGTATTGAGAAATAATTGACTTTTGCCTTCAAGATTTCATTAATGATCAGCAGTTTCCGTGAGTAGTGAGCTATCGCAGAAACTATTCCATAGTATGTATACAAACGAACGTTGTTGAGTACTTGACAACATTCGTTTGTATACACACTACGGAATAGTTTGAGAATACTGCTTTCAAATTTCCATAGTTTTGATCCCATATTTGTGAAATAATGGCCACGGATAACCACATATTATCGGGTTATAGTTCTTGGTTAGTCAGTTACAAAAATGAGCCAACCGTTTCAGCCCTAACACTTGTGCATGTATTTGATTTTGAAAATCCTTGGTCATAATTTTCAAATAGTATGATCAGATGTATTCTGAACATCAGAATGGGAATTACAATTGAGTGAAACTCAACAGCAAATTTTGACCATTCGTTGATTTTTAAAGAGGTAAGCTGACAGAGCAAAGAGTCAACAATGTAAACATTGAGCAGTTTAGCACAAATTACATGCAGGATGAAATCAAACAATGACTCTAGTCCAGTGTATACTGAAAACTACTGCCCAACACTGGTATACTTTATTACAGTGAGGTGGCATTTGGCAAAATCCTGTATTCACCTTCAGCCTGCTTTTTAAAGGCATATTCGCTTCCAAACACTTCAGGTCTGCATAATCAACTTTGTGCTTCGATTCAACATTGCGATTCGACTTGATAGTGTTTCCATATTCCGCCGTAATCTTCTTCTTAGAATTTGCAACTGACACATTTGTCTTTTTAACTCTTTTTTTTGAAGTATATGTGCAAAGGACTTTTATGTTTTATTAGACAGACACAGGGCTCAAAATAAGCGGTGTCACCTATTAGGCTGCAGTTGATTATCTTGCATCGCAAAATGTAAATGAAAATTTGCAAACAAATTTGAAAACTAGTTCACTGATGCTTTACTTCTGATTGTGAAACATTCCAGGCATAACTCAGATTAACTCTCCATCAAGTATCATTAGCAACTTCATATGTAAGATGAATTCTATTGGTTTAAATTCTTCCTGTTTTTACATTTTGCATAAAATGTCCATTAAAAATAACTTCAAGCCCATCTAATTAAAAATCCCAACTTCCATTTTGAGAACTCTGTTAAACAACCACAACGACATTTGAAAATATCCAAGTCCATGCAACCCTTAAAGGCAGTTCAGTTAAAAAAAACATGGTAAATGTTTCATGTGTTGCAGATCATTTGGAAATGCCCAGAAATGGATGGAAACTATTCTATCTACTTAGAAGAATTCAATACAAAACAGCATAACATAACTCCGGTATACAAAAATAGCTAGCTATGCAATTTTTACAAAATGCTATTCATTTTTTGGAAATGTGTAGCATTTTGCTACGCATAGAAAAAAAGTTATTTTGAGCACTTCTTGGTTATTATTATTATTTATTATTATTATTTATTGGTGTTTAAGGTCAAATATTTTTGCACAATGGCTAATAAAGACAACAACATGAGTATCAACTCAAGACCAGGGGAGAGCTTTAATAAGCCAAGTTGCCCATTTTAGAGAGGGTTTGCACCTCCCAAGGATTGGTGAGTGGGTCCTAGTTTTCCAGTAAAACAGAGCCTGTTTACCACAGTGAACAGGCACTGCTTCACTTCCCGGGGTTCCTGCGGGGAGGGTTATTATTAAGAATTAGATGTAAATACAGTGTAGCCCACTTAATTGGATACCACTTAATTGAATAACCCAGTTAATTGAATATAATTACCAAACACAAAACCATTCATCATACCTTCACTAAAAACTAAAATGTTTACCTGTTAATTGAATATAGGTTACAGAGTAAACTCCTATTAATTGAATAAAAAATCTTGTATCCAATACAGGCATTTACTCTATTATATCTTACTTGACAGAGCTCATGGAGCTGAGCTCTGTCAAACAAGATATAATAGAATAAATGCTAAATTTATCTCTAGAATAGGAAAGTGACACAATCGCTATTAATTGAATACCCCTGTTAACTGAATAATTTTCATTGGCAAAGTGGCCATTCAGTTAACAGACTTTCATTTGTTTCTAACAATTGACACTGAGGAGATTTTTTCACTTAACCAGATAGCACGACAAAGCAGACAGAGAATATGGACCAGATCATAACCCAGTCACAATCCAATCCAAACTTATTCATTTATTTATTGGTGTTTAAGGTCACATATTTCTGCACAATGGCTAATCATGACCACAACAGTTTTATGGGTGGAGGAAGCTGGAGAACCACTGAGCAATGGTAAGCAACTGTCAGCACTCCAATATACTAACTCCACACAAGCAGGGTTAGCATCGGTTGAACACAAGTGCACCATCGACGTGCAGTACCCCTTAGTACACAACCCCACCGTGCCCCCACGTGGGCAATGAGGGTGAAGTTTCTTGTTCAATCCAAATTCTCTGTTCGCTTTTGAAATCACAGTACTGTATTTCTTATTAATTATTTATTTATTGGGGTTTAATGGCACTTTCAACAGCCAGAGTCATCTCGTGTCAGACAGTTTTATGGGTGGAGAAGTCCAGAGTACCCAGAGAGAACCACCAAGCAATGGCGAGCAATTGTCAGACTCCCCAACATCCTAACGCCACACAAGCAGGGTTAGTTTTGGTTGAAGACATGTACACCATCAATGTGCAGTACGCCTAAGTACACAACGCAACTGAGCCCCCACGTGGGCAATTGGGATTAAGTGTCTTACCCAAGGACACAATGTGGTTGCCGCAGGTGGGATTCGAACCGAGGACCTCTCGGCTTGCAGCCTGCATCTCTACTTACTGAGTCATCGCACTCCCACTGCATTTCTTATAAAATGTATGGTAAATGGTCTGGGATAAGAAAAAGGTATGCAATTGACAGAAATAATTTATTATCCAGCATGAAATTAGGTCAAATACACTATATTATAGAAACAAAATGAATGTGGGGAAAAAATATATAAATTAACCCTTAAAGGTCTAATTCTATTAACTTTGTTCACTTTTTACTGCAACAAAACAGGTGCCCCAGCATGCCGTCTTTCGGTAATCTTGTAAGTTACAGTCTTACTACCTTGACAGTTGCTTCTATGCACATCTTGGCTGCCTAATAAGGCAGCCAAGACCTTCCTAGAAACAACAGCAAAGCCACAGGAAGAAGGCTGTCAAAGTAAAGTAAAAAAGTATGAAAATCTCCAGACCTATATGGGTTAAAATGCACTTCTTTATATACTTACCATAGTAGACCAATGTATAAGATTTATTATAAGATAATAACTTTAACCCTCTACCTAACACAAATAAGGCACGACCTGCACAAAAAGTTTCCTGACTAACTAAAAAAGTTCACTTTTTGCCTAAAAAAGCATAGCTTATAACCTCTCACAGGCACAAGCTCAATGAACTGGTTTCAACAAGGAATCATAAACTAATTTTTGAGGCAAGAATTGACAAAATAATAAAATTTGAATGGCAAATGTTTGTGACTAGCACTGGATGGTTAAAACTGTATTGTTTTTTATTTATTGGTGTATAAGGTCACATATTTCTGCACAATGGCTAATCATGACCATGAGTTTTATGGGTGGAGGAAGTGTAGAACCCAAAGAAAACCACCGAGCAATGGCGGGCAACTGTCAGCTCCCCAACATACTAACTGCATACAAGGAGGGTTAGCATTGGTTAAAGACAAGTGCACCGTTGACATGCAGTACGGCTTAGTACACAACGCCACTGTGCCTGCATGTGGGCAATGGTGGTGAAGTGTCTTGGCTAAGGACACAAGGCGGTTGATGCAGATGGGATTCAAACCAAGAACCTCTCAGCTTGCAGCAGCCTGCACCTCTACCTACCTCCCCCTCCCTCCCCCGACTGTATTGTTGGGTGAAGAGTTAATTTATGAGGCCTTGGGAGGACTACACAAGTACAAGTGCTCTACCAAAAGAGACATTTGTCTGTAACATGCACATATGCAAGGTAAAAATTCCTATTCAATTTGATATTTGTTAATACAGAAGAATCCTGTTAATTGAATATCCATTTTGCCAGTGAAAATTATTCAATTAACAGGAGTAAACAATTAACAGGGATTTGGTCAGTTTCCTGTGTTCTGGAGGTAAACTGAGCATTTATCCTATTATATCTTGTTTGACAGAGCTCATAGAGCTCTGTCAAACAAGATATAATAGAATAAATGATTGTATTGGATGCAGTGAGGCCAAAAAGGTTGACAAATAAGGGGAATTTGGTGCATGTCAGAGTAATGTTTTCGACATATTACAAAAATTTATTTACAATTAACAGTAATTTACTCTACAACCCATATGCAATTAACAGATCAAATTTGTACTGAAGGTATGGTAAATGGTTTTGTGTTTGAAAATTATATTCAATTAACAGGGATATACAATTAAGAGATATCCAATTAAGTGGGCTCCACTGTAAAAGGGAGCAAGGTCCATTTATTTTGATTAGGATGTTGATAATTAATTAGTTCCTCTATGCAAATGCTTTCTTCAGCCAGATGATTCCCAATTTGTTTTCTCTTAAGTTATGTTTCCAATTTAATTTGAGCTGGTGATACAGAACAGTGGTCTTACACTACTGTGCAAGTGACCGTTACATGAATATCCTAGGTCCACGGTGAGACAAAAGTATTAAACCCAACCGATATTACGCAGACAATGAAAGCGATAATTAAATTGGACAAGACATTTGGAGTGAAAGGGATTAACTCCAGGGAGCGTAATCTCGGCATTAATTGTGAAATAGATTAGACCAGATAAACTACTGCATGCTGATGTCACAAAATGTTAGAATGATAACCAGCCATCAATAATTTTCCGAAATCCGAATCAAATTTATGTACGTTTGTGTCAGAATGTTGCAATTTGTCGGAATTTGAAAAAAATATTCTTTCGGATTAAAAACATAAATATTTTATGAGTGTTGGTAATGGTGAGGCCAACGTCATTCCGTCGAGTTGAGTTTGTTGCATTATACATGTATTTCGACCACAAAATTGTGAGAGTCGTGCAAAATACATGTATGACCATAAGTACATCCCTCTCGTTCAGGTGCTGGAGAAATTAATTACTGGTACAGCTGTAATCTGTTTGACTGTGAATCACGGCGATTTTAATATCATGTCGGACATTGACTTGAGAAACAATCACCAATATTAGTCGGCGACTTCTCTTAGATCTTGAGTGAAGATATCGTGGAGCTGGGATATTAATGTTATGGTCACTCGCGCAGTAGTGTACATGATAGGCAGAAAAAATACCGCACCAAGTAGGTCAAAACTCTGGTTGTCTTGCTACAAAACATTTAATGGGTTCCTACAGGCAAGAACAGATAAAATTCAAGGCTATTTAAGAACATTTCTCAGCATTTTATAAGGTCACCCACAATAGATGAATTCGAGGATATTCAAAGTCGCAGCCTTTACTGGTTCCAACTAAAACCATCTAGTCATTACCCGCTCCTCTCACTGCCATATAACTCAGCCAAATTGGTTGAACTGAACCTGAAATTCAAACTTCACCTGCGTATTCATGAGACAAACCTATGTACAAAATTTGGTGTTGATGCAATAACTCAAACTAAAGTTATCATCTGGACATCCAATTTTCAAAGTCAAAAAATGATAAATTTAAAGTAATTTGTATATTTGTTATATTTACCAATGGCCCAAGCTTAGCTGGTGCAAACTCGATAAACTCCAGGGCCAAACACAAATTTTTAACCCCCCTCAATCCCCCAAATATGCATACAAAACCGAAAAATTGAAACCCTATCTGGTCCTCCACACTTTAGTTTACTGCGCATGTGCGGTAACCAGGAAGGTACCAAAATTGGCGCAAAGCATCATTCTTTCTATAGTGCCTGCTAAATGTTATAATCAGCAGGGACGTATGAGTGCCCACTCATGGGAGAGCCATCCCCGTCTGGGCCATTGGTAAGTATAAAAAATATATAAATTGCTTTAAATTTGAAATTGCTCGTCCTGTAAAATGTTTTCCGTGCAAGAAGGACCGCACAAAGGAAATACGTGAAGGTTGCGACCTTCTGGGTTGTGATGCAGTGCGCGTGACTTCCCCTGAAATAGAAGGTCCTTTCAAGGAGGAAGCTTCCAGGGAATGTCCCATAACAGACACCTGAGAAGAATGATCCAGGGTTTCTGTGATGACAGAGGTGATACTAGCAGGATTTTGCAGATAGACTGTTTGATCTTTAACAGAATCTGCTGAATCATCGGAGCAGGAGGATATGTATATCCTGTCATTCTATACCATGAGATTGTACACTCGATGACACAAACGTCGTTAATTGATTGTTCATGTGTGTTGCAAAAAGATCTATCATGGGATGATCCCACTGGTAGATCTGACTGAATACTCGTTTGATGACAGTCCATTTCGAAGGCAACAGGTGCCCTTTTCGAGAGAGCTAGTCTGCTAGTACATTCAGATGACCCGGTATATGATGAACTGAGAGATGAACGTGATGACTCAGAGCGAATAGGAGAATATTCTCCGTTAATTTGCATAATGGAATCGAATGAGTGCCTCCCTGGTTCTTGAGATAAGCCACTACCGTTAAGTTGTCCGACAGAATCTGAACATGGACGTTCGCTATTTGAGCAATCCAATGTTCTAGTGCTGGCCAGATAGACATCATCTCCTTGATGTTTATATGCTTCTCTAGGAACCGAGGGTCCCAAAGACCCTGACACTTCAAGTCTGCGGGACTTAGGGACGCACCCTAGCCCGTCAGACTTGCATCCATCATAATCATGAATGAAGACCAGATCTGGTAGCTGAAATGGAACTCTCTAAGTCAACCACTGGAGATCCGCCAAAATCTAAACCTTTTGTTTTACTAGGTCTGTTAAAACAATCTGGGTTTCGAGCAAATGTGTCTTCACACTCCAGTTCTGAGTAAAGAAAATCTGGAGTGGACGCATGGGAAAAAGATCCGCAACCGCTTCACACAGCCCCATCAGTCGCATAAACTCCCTCGCAGTCACTGCGGGAGAGTTTAGACAAAAGCGAGCATTTCAACTGACTAATTTTGCTCTGGGTAATGGCAAATGAACCAAATTGTTGTAAGTCTCAAAGCTCATTCCCAAGTGAATGAAGGACCTGGACAGAGCTACATCCAACTTTTTCTCGTTTACTATGAAACCGAGACGTTGGAACAACAGAAGCAGACTCTGAACATCATTCTGAAGAATAATTCTGTCGCCGTATCTCTGAAGAATGTCGTCCAAGTAAGCCGATTTTACCACTGCCGAATGAGCTCGGAAGTATGACATTACCGAGTTCATTATTAGAGTGAAACCTCAAGGAGCCAGGTTCAGACCGAAGCACACTGCTCTTAACTAATAAACCTCTCCTTGCACGGTAGAACGCTGATACTTTCTGAATGCCGGATGTACCAGGACATGACAGTACTCATTTAGATCTATGCTTGCCACAAAGTCGTCCACTCGAATGCTCGCTCTTACCGACCGAATGGCTTCCATATAGGACTTTGGAGCTATGATCAATTTGTTTATCCTGCTCAAGTCTATTACTGGTCAAAACAAGCCGTCTGGCTTCAGTACGAGAAACAGGTGTCTGTAAAAACCTGGAGAATTTTGATTCTCGACGACCTCTATTGCTTTCTTTGATAGGAGAGCCCGCACCTCAGCAAGGAGAGACTCTCTTTTGGAAGAATTCGCCGTAAGATTTGTCCAACGCTGACTTCTTGTAAGTGGGGGCTTTTGCTTTACATTTCTCACCCACTGATCTTCAGTAATTTCCATCCAGTTTTTCGCGAAGTTTGATAACCTTCCGCCAACTGGAAAGCAACAGAGGTCTAGACAATCACCTGTACGACTTGCGAAGCTTGCAGGAGGAGAAACTACGTCCTCTCAGCGAAGAAACTCATCCCATCGACCTAGGGGCGTCTGACCTATAGTCTTGATCAGACTTTTGTCTCTTTCCCGAGTCGCTATATTGACACCCTCCGGAGTAACTGTAAGAGGGTTTCCTAGGCCCTCACATGTAGCTCCCTTTCAATGATTGGGAACTGGAATGACCTTGCCTACTCCAGCCAGCTGATGCATGTTGTTGAGACGCTGATTTCAGCAGCAGTGCACAGGCAGCTTTTTTGGTAGCTTGTTCATAAACTGAGGAAAGCTTGGCGTCAAACAGTGTGTGTCAGGAGACCAGAGCAACTCAGAGAGAGCTTTTCACCCTGTCATCAATAATTGATGATGACGCAAGGGCTGCATCACGTCTAACCAACTCCAAATTTGCCACTGAAAGGGCAGAGTGGTACGTGGCATACATGACTGCCCTGGAAAGAACTCTTAGTGAGGATCTAACATCCTCAAATTCCTTTCCATTTAGATGCTGTGCCAAAGCCCTGGTGATATGATCTGCATGGGACATAGCGTCCAGAATCACTCTATTAGATGAAATAGAAGATTCCATCACATCCGAGCATAAATTGAATGATGTAGGCAAGGATATATCCAAATCCCCAGCCTGCTCATCCAGACACAGAGGAGCTCTCTGAACATCTTCTCCAAACGTTTTAAAATAATGTGATCTAGGAAAAGGTATACTGATTGAAGATGCAGATAAGAAACCACCTTTCTTTTTCGAACTTGCTAGGTTGAATATGGCATCATTAATGTGGCTGAAGGCCTCGGACACTTGCCAAGATAGTCCCAGGAAGGAAAGAACATCATCCTTCCCTTGCACGAAATATCTGTCTAGAGACGACAGCAGTTTCTTGCTTAGAAGACGCAGCTTGCTGATCAGGTGGAACAAGGTCAGGATAGTATTGATGAATGAGATTCATCGCTACCATATGTTGTTCTGAAAGGAAAGGGTAAGCCTCCTCCTCCCTTTCACCATCCGACTGATTCAGCTGAGAATTTCGGTCAACAGCATCTGAATGTACACATGACCGGACCCACCCTGCACCGTCCGACAACTCACAATGGGAGTCTGCGGAAGGCTGCACTTGCTGGGAGGCTGCAATGAGCTGCACAATCTGCAACAGCAAGCCTGTTACAGAGGCTTGAGGAGCAGCGGTCTTGTTTTTTGCGCTTGCTGCTCCTGGGATGGAGATCCGGATTTAGATCTCTTCTGCGAATGTCCCAATGAATGAAGCCTCGGATCACTAGCTACTGGATGGGCCTACTTCACGGGTGAAGACTGGGAACGTCTTCACACACTGCCTGGATATCTGAAGTCGGGTAGGTAGTGTGCGGTCGAGTGTGCTTATCTGAACCTGAGGAAGAAGCTGTAACTGTAGCCGACCCCGGCTGCAGTTTAGACGGAGTGCCCCGAGCTGCGAGAGTGGATGTTAGCTCCGACTCAGGCAAGTTTCTCAAAACAACATTTGGCCCAAAATGTTGCTGGGTTAGAGAAGGCTCTCCCGCTGCAGTCTATCAGACCTCGCCAAGCTTCCCGAAGAGAAACTTGCTGGCTTCTTCCCTTTTGCCGCCGTCGCAGGGTGATCTTTACTTTTTGAGGTGCTCGCTCTACCCAATTCTACCCTCAACCGCAACAGACTTACCCGGCGTTACAGCTCCCACTATCGGTTGGCCGCTTCACCGGTCGGACTGGCTGCTGGAATAAGAGGCCTTATTCCTTGTTTAATATTTAGGACCATCTCAGCAGCCTGTTCTGTTTGATCATCAGAGCGTGACGACAGCAGCGCACTTTGGATGGGTGTCACAATACCATCACCATGTTCTTGTTCCTCAGAAAAAGAAACTGAAAAACTATAATTATCCAGCGGTGACAGCTCCGGCATCGGAACTTCACCGCAGACAGCGTACCACTACACCCGTCTGCAACGATGGCATCCAAGTGTACACAAATAGGACAAGAATCTGTAGGAGTGCATCGGCTACAGGGAAGACAACAAGCATGTAAATCCGAGGAGGACTTCCTCGCCTTGCATTTAGAGCAATAAGCTTTCATAATTACATGATAAGGATACATGAAAATAGCAATCAAATTAATTTGAAACAATTATAAAAAAAATTTTGAAATGTTTTTTTGAAAATGCCTAAGTTCCCAAAGGGAACATCATGAGCCCAAGAACATCCCGATAGAGGCAAAGTGTGGACAAACGCTAATTTTTGAACTACACTACCAGAATCATAATTAATGTATCCTACAATAATTCTAAAGTATTATAATGTTAAAAAATTTATAGTAATTTCTATATTTTTTATACTTACCACTGACCCAGACATAGCTGGTGCTAACTCTTAAAATATAGGGCCAAACACAAATTTTGCCCCCCAATCCCCAAAATTTGCATCTAAACCAAAGAAAACATGTCCTGAATGGCCCTCCACACTTCACCTCTACTGCGCATGCGCAGTGTCAAGGACATTCCGAAATTGGCGCCATTAATCATTCTAATAACCAGTGCCTGGTAAGCACTATGTACTCAGCGGGGAGGCAAGAGTTCCCAACTCCTGGGAGGGCCATCCCCGTCTGGGTCATTGGTAAGTATAAAAAATATAGAAATTACTATAAATTTTTTAACATTTTTATACTGTACCAATGACCCAGACATAGCTGAATAGTAAAAAGGCTGGAGGGCCAAGGACATAGAGCAAGATGGAATACGCTCAATAATATAAAATAGAGTCATCCCCTCTAGGGAAAAAGAAGTAATAGGCCTTACATGTATCTTTCTTATTTATGATAAATTAGAAAGATACAACACCTTCCAAAATTGAGCATCATACATCCATGTACTCTATTAATATCCAATATAATCCTTATACTAATAATTTTTAAAGTA
The DNA here is from genome assembly GCA_031216915.1 of Pictodentalium vernedei. NCBI lineage: Eukaryota > Metazoa > Mollusca > Scaphopoda > Dentaliida > Dentaliidae > Pictodentalium > Pictodentalium vernedei. Next base: position 28,324,552 of record CM062297.1, read on the forward strand.
AGCCAATAAATAAAGTAAGTCTAGAGAATAGAGACTCTTATACTCCTTAAAAGTGTCTGAGGATTGCATAATCATGTCCGTTGACACGTGCTATATTCAAAAGCTATACTTTAAAAACTAAGACTTGAATGAATTTTTAAAACATAAACTTCTCACTAAACAACCATCCCAATAACAGCTCAGAATTACTAACTCCGGAGGAGGTATCCCCTTGTTTTCATAGTAAAACAGGTAACCCAAGGGAACACCCCCCCCCCCCTTTTTCTTGCCCTGGGTCAAATAGCCCAGAGCGAAGAGGGCAGCAGAACGGAGTCACTGCCGAAACAGACAGCCTACCTAGCTATAGTAGCAACTGTTAAGTGAATGACATTCTGAGCAATAGATAATAGACCTAACAATAGAGGCCTCCAGAAATGGACTCGATATTTCTGAGATAAAAATTCATGAATGTGGATGGCTGAGCGCAATGAGAAGCCTTCAAAAATCTATAATAGCGACACTATTAATGTAAGCCCAAGATGTAGAAGAACTCTTACTTCATGAGCCGAAATCTTAAGCACAACTGCTGAGTCAATGATATACTATAAGCAGTACCGATAGTTAATTGAATCCATTAGCAATAGAATGGAGCGTAACGTCCTTCTATTAGGCATCAAAGACAGAAGAAGCTTACGCCCGTAGTAATAAACAGATATCTGTTTATAAATACATAAACTCTAACCGGACAGAGTAAAGGCCTATGCCCGTTCGAAGACTGAAGGACCTTAATAACAATAGGTTCCGGATATTAGGAGCCTAACTCTTATGCAAAAATCCAACCTAAATAGTAAAGGAAGTAGTGATTCCGAAACTACGAAAGTGAAAATCATCCATCGATAGTGCATGAAACTCACTGACTCTTCAGTAAAAGAGAAGCCAACAGAATTACTGTCTAACAGGTCAGAATTTGAAAACTACTGTTTCCAGAGGCTCAAATGATTACTTAGCTAAATAAGAACCAAAGTTAAATTCCATATAGGAATTTAATCTAAAGATTCTAAGTCTATTTATCAAAAAGTTACTAACTGACTTAGATAAAGAGACATAAGACTCAATTGTAAACTATCATAGAGTGCATAGGTATGAGGTAAGATAAACCTATAACCTTAATAATAACAGGCTGCAAAATATCTTGTCAAACAAGTATACTAAAAAGTTGCAATGAGTAGTATGGAGGGATCAACAATATGAACATAGTGATCCCTACACCAACGACGGAAGAGCCTCCACTTTAGCCGCATAGAATAGCGAAGAAGAGGATCTCCTATAGTAAGAAATCGCGTCCAAAGCTCGTCCAGTACAATGCTTACAATGCAATACAGACCACACAATGGAATACGTGAAGGTTGCGACCTTGCGGGTTGTGATAAAGATGACACGATTTACCCAGCGAAAAAAGATCCTCTCATTGAGGAAGATTTCGCGTTAAGTCCCACAGTAGACATCAGAGTAAATTACCCACGGTCTCTGTGAAGATAGAGATGCTATCAACAGAAATGTATTGTGGTTGTTTATCCTTGCAATACCTGCTGAAACAACAGCGCCGGAGGATACGCGTATCCTATCATTCCGTCCTATTAGATCAATAGAGCGTTAACAACATTAGCTCAGAGATCCGGACAAGCCAACACATACGTCTGCAATTTATTAGCAAGCTGTGTCGTAAAAAAATTATCATTGGGCGCTCCCATAGATAGCAAATCTGATTGAATACTTGTTTGTTGAGAGTCCATTCTGACGGCAACAAGCGACCCCTAAGTGAACGGGAGTCCGGTAAAACAATCAGACGACCCGGAATATGATGGACCGAAACAGAACTTGGTGTTCTATAACCAACAGACGGATTCTTTCCATTAAATTGAATAACGGAAACGAATGAGTGCCTCCCTGGTTCCGGAGATATGCCACTACTGTCGAATTAACGGACAGGATTTGGACATGCGTTTCTGAATAATGTTCATGCAATGACATAAAGCAAGCCTAAAAAACATTATTCCGCAGAAGATAATTGCTTGCTTAGAGACTGCGGAACCCAAAGACCCTGGCACTTCGAATCCGTTGGGATCATATTATATCCCAATCTCTTTGACTGGCAACCGTCATAACCATAACACTCGGATCCGGCAACTGCAGTGGAACTCTCTGAGTCAACCAGCGAATGTTTGCCCCAGTCTGAATCTCTTGTAACACTAGATAGACAAGAGAACGTGTAAATCGAGCAATTCATGGATTGCTGAAATGTTGCCGTCGAAGAGAGGCTTCTCCGAGAACGAAGCGACTCTGAGAGAGTTCTTCACCTTACTATCCACGCGCGTGGATGTAGCTAGGGCTGCGTCACTTCTAACCAACTCCAATCAGCCACTGAAGGGCGGAGTTATACGTGAACAAACTACTGCCCTCAAAAGAAATCACATTGAGAATAATATCCCGTAAATCTTTTCTTGAAGACGTAATGATAACGCCTCAGTAAGGTGGATTACATATGATAAAGCGTCTAAGTTAAGTCTACTAGACATCATTGTCGTTTCCAACATTGTGGTTGGAAAAGTCATAGACGGCGAAAAAGAATATTTCCAGTCTTTAACCACGCCGTCTAGACGCATATGAACTCTCGGTATGCCCTGCTCTGCCAAAATAAATTATTCGTATAAATGATAAAACAGCAGAAATGAGCATTGCGGACAAGAAACTAAACTATCATGCTTGGTAGCAGGCTTATATGTATATATAGCGTCGAAAAATAAAACACATGTTGTAATGACATTATTGGACTGTGTCGGTAAGTCAGGAACAATGTCCCTGAACTGATCCAAAATTCCGTGTCCAATGACGCTATAAGTCTCTTATCCAACATCGCAGCAATGTAGTCCGAAATAACAATCACTGGAAGATAATGCCAGAAGATATGTATGGCAGCTTCCGATGCTACGAAAGGGAAAACTCGAAATCTTTCGAATCCCTTTCGCCATCCTGTCGGACCCTATAAAGCGTTCGGTCGTCCGTACCTGATGCAACCGCGGACCGCACCGACCCAGCGCCGTCAGATAATTCCTGATTTGAGTAAGAAAATGTCGATTGCTGGGATGCTGCGAAACAACTGTGCTAACTCGGATAGCACGTCCGTCACTGAGGCCTGAGGAGAAGCGGTCCTACAATGCATTGCCGCTGGAAGCTCCGTGATCGTTACCCCATGCATACTACCAATATGCGAGCGAACGGAGTGTATAGGCCTCGTGTCCCTTGGCTACCGGATGGCGTGACCTATTCGCCGTGGAATCACTGAATGACGAAACTGATCGGATACTCGAGGTCACGTAGCCAATGTGCGGTCGTGTGCCCTGCTGTGAGGATGAGGAAGCATTATCGACAGTCTCTCGGACTGTCAATATAACGGAGCGTCCCGACCGACAGACATATGCTCCGAATGTAAAATATCTGAACCACAACATGCGGTCCCCTATGTTGTTGTTCGAGAGAGGGACCGCTCTCGCTCACAGCCCGGACGGACCTGGACAAGCCAGGAACCGGACTAACAGGCTTCCTCCGATCTGTCCTCAATCCGCCGTCACTGGGTGAGTACTAAAGTAATTATAGTGCTCGCATCACCCAAATCTCTTTCCTAGACCGCAACGGACGAACCCGGCAGCCGAACCATTCAATGAATGCACGCTACACCGGGTGAGCTAGCGAATGTCACTCCGTCGATCCTACAAGGGATCTCTTAGGCGATAGACATATTCCATGAGCACTTATTGCCGCTAGCTCTTCATTAACTATGACGACAGAGGCACACTTTTGAAAGACATCTCCGTAACTTTGCAAACAAGAAACCAGAAATGCTTGGTTATAGCAAGCATATAATAATAATATATATAGCGTCGTTCAATAATTCGAAAGTTTGTGTGACATTATTGGACTATGTCGGAACTGAGGGACGATGTCCCTGAACCGAACCAAAAATTTCTAAGTCCACCAACGCTATCAGTTTCTTATCCGGCATCGCAGCATTCTGGTCCGACGAAAGAAGCTGTAGAAGATCAAGTCAGATGACATACACAACAGCATATGTTGTTCCGAAAGGGAAAGCTCGAAATCCTCCAAATCCCTTTCGGTATCCCGTCGGACCGGATGAAATTTTCGGACGTCCGTACCCGCTTCCGCGGAGCGTCCCGACCCAGCATCGTCGGATAAAAAATATGCGACAGATTCAGTTGATGCTGGGATGCTGCGATAAACTGTGCTATTTAGGAAAGCACGTCCGTTCCCGAGGCCTGTGCAGTAGCGGTCTTACGATGCATTGCCGCCGGAAGCTCCGTGTACGTTGACTCCCGCACACTTTCCTATGCGAACGTCCGGAGTCTGCAGGCCTCGTGTCCCTGGCTACCGGATGGTGTGACCTGGTCGCCGATGATTCTCTGACTGGCGAAGCTGACTGGATATCCGAGGTCACGTAGCCAAGAGCGGTCGTGTGCGCTACCATGAGAATGAGGAAGCCTTATTGACAGTCTACTCCGGACTGACTATATGTCGGAGCGTCCCGAGCGACGGACGTATGCTCCGAATGCGAAACATTTTGTACCACAACATCTGGGGCCAGATGTTGTTGTACGAGAGAGGGGCCTCTCTCGCTCGCCGTCCGGATGGACCAGAACGAGCTATGAACCGGACTAAAAGGCTTCCTCCGTTCTCCCTCTAATCCGCCGTCACTGGGTGTGCATTTGGTTGATTTATAGTGCTCGCATCACCCCAAAACTCCTTCTAGACCGCAACGGACGAACCCGGCTGCCGAACCATTCGATGAATGGACGCTACACCGGGCGAGCTAGCGGACGTCAAAGGCCGTCGAACCTACTAGGGTCCTCTTAGGCAATTGGCGTATTAACATGAGCACTTTTCCGCTAGCCCTTCATTAATTGTGACGACGGAGGCACACTGTTGGAAGACATCACAGATACATCACCCTAATCTTGATCGTCTGAAATAGAAATTGATAAAGTAGAGTGACCCTGCGGGGAAAGGACCGGAGTGTCCAATTCCCCACTAACATACCATGACATACGTTTCCCATGTTGTCATCAAAATCATACGATACAGAACAGGAGTTAATGCGAGTACACTGACCACATATAGAATGATTATAAAAGTCAGAGGAAGACTTCCTCTTATTACAATTGATCAAAATCCTTTCAATGTGAAAAGAAAACAAGTCCTGGTACTCGCACCAACCCCTGGCAATCAAAATACATAATAATAATATGATCCATTAATATAGAAAAAATAATTGAAATCAAAATATTTTGAAAAAATATTTTTTCAGAACAGCCCAAGTTTCTGAAAAGTAACGTTGAGCCCCAATGGATCCCAAGCCTAAGTGTGGACAAAAATTTTAAAAATATTTTAAACAATTTATTCAACACTTACGAACAATAATAGGGGAGCGCGGTTGCTCAGTAGGTAGAGGTGCAGGCTGCAAGCCGAGAGGTCCTCGGTTCGAATCCCACCTGCGGCAACCGCGTTGTGTCCTTGGGCAAGACACTTCATCTCCATTGCCCGCGTGGGGGCACGATGACGCCCTGTACTCAAGCGTACTGCACGTCGATGGTACGCATGTCTTCAACCAATCTAACCCTGCCTGTGCTGCAGTGCAGAGTTACGATGTTGGGGAGCTGGCAGCTGCTCGTCGTTGCTCGGTGGTTCTCTCCGGGTACTCCGGCTTCCTCCACCCGTAAAACTGTCACGGTCATGATTAGCCATTGTGCATAAATATGTGACCTTAAACATCAATAAATAAATCAATAACGAACATTAATAATGTATCTAGTTATGATTAAAATAACATCAAGATATTATTTTCCAGAAATCCCCCCCTCACACAGAGGGCTGTTGTAAATGTAAACAATGAGTGTAAAAACACTAAAATAAGACTCCAGGCACCCAGGCCCGAAATCAGTTACCAAAAATACACTATCTGATGCAAAACAGAGACTTCCAGGGAAGAAACTGCAGAACATCAGATGGTAGATGCAGAACACAACGCCTAACCACCCGTAGGTGAAGACGTAAACATGGGGAAAAGAACAGAATTCATTCTGTTATTCAGCTAAAACTCCCAAGAAAATTTAGTAATAATAATTACAGAAACTATGCCAAAAGCATGGGAGAATAGCAAGGGGGGACTTAAAGGACAGGGAGAGAGGAAAACACTGAAAAATCAGTGTAACTAAATAATCAGAATGACAACAAAATGGCTGCTGCCTCGAAAGTTAAAAAATTTATAGTAATTTATATATTTTTTATACTTACCAATGACCCAGACATAGCTGCTGGTGCTAACTCTTAAAATATAGGGCCAAACACAAATTTTGCCCCCCAATCCCCAAAATTTGCATCTAAAACTAATGAAAACATGTCCTGAAAGGCCCTCCACACTTCGCCCCTACTGCGCATGCGCAGTGTCAAGGACGTTCCGAAATTGGCGCCATTAATCATTCTAATAACCAGTGCCTGGTAAGCGCTAATTACTCAGCGGGGAGGCAAGAGTTCCCAACTCCTGGGAGGGCCATCCCCGTCTGGGTCATTGGTAAGTATAAAAAAATATATAAATTACTATAAATTTTTTAACATTTTTATACTGTACCAATGACCCAGACATAGCTGAATAGTAAAAAGGCTGGAGGGCCAAGGACATAGAGCAAAATGGAATACGCTCAATAAAATAAAATAGAGTCATCCCCTGTAGGGAAAAAGAAGGAATAGGCCTTACATGTATCTTTCTTATTTATGATAAATTAGAAAGATACAACACCTTCCAAAATTGAGCTTCATACATCCATGTACTCTATTAATATCCAATATAATCCTTATACTAATAATTTTTAAAGTAAGCCAATAAATAAAGTAAGTCTAGAGAATAGAGACTCTTATACTCCTAAAAGTGTCTGAGGATTGCATAATCATGTCCGTTGACATATGCAATATTCAAAAGCTATACTTTAAAAACTAAGACTTGAATGAATTTTAAAAACCTAAACTTCTCACTCAACAACCATCCCAATAACAGCTCAGAATTACTAACTCCAGAGGAGGTATCCCCTTGTTTTCATAGTAAAACAGGTGACCCAAGGGAACACCCTCCCCCCCCCCCCCTTTTCTTGCCCTGGGTCAAATAGCCCAGAGCGAAGAGGGCAGCCGAACGGAGACACTGCCGAAACAGACAGCCTACCTAGCTATAGTAGCAACTGTTAAGTGAATGACATTCTGAGCAGTAGATAATAGACCTAACAATAGAGGCCTCCAGAAATGGACTCGATATTTCTAAGATAAAATTCATGAATGTGGATGGCTGAGCGCAATGAGCGGCCTTCAAAAATCTATAATAGCGACACTATTAATGTAAGCCCAAGAAGTAGAAGAACTCTTACTTCATGAGCCGAAATCTTAAGCACAACTGCTAAGTCAATGATATACCATAAGCAGTACCGATAGTTAATAGAATCCATTAACAATAAAATGGAGCGTAACGTCCTTCTACTAGACATCAAAGACAGAAGAAGCTTACGCCCTTTGTAATAAACAGATATCTGTTTATAAATACATAAACTGTACCCGGAAAGAGTAAAGGCCTATGCCCATACGAAGACGGAAGGACCTTAAAATAATAGGTTCCGGATAATAGGAGCCTAACTTTTATGCAACAATCCAACCTAAATAGTAACGGAAGTATTGATTCCGAAACTATGAAAGTGAAAATCATCCATCGATAGTGCATGAAACTCACTGACTCTACAGTAAAAGAGAAACCAACAGAATTACTGTCTAAAAGGTCAGAATTTGAAAACTACTGTTTCCAGAGGCTCAAATGATTACTTAGCTAAATAAGAACCGAAGTTAAAATCCGTATAGGAATTTAATCTAAAGATTCTAAGTCTATTTATCAAAAAGTTACTAACTGACTTAGATAAAGAGACAAAAGACTCAACTGTAAACTATCGTAGAGTGCATAGGTATGAGGTAACATAAACCTATAACCTAAATAATAACAGGCTGCAGTAGATCTTGTGAAACAAGTATACTAAAAAATAGCAATGAGTAGTATGGAGGGATCAACAATATGAACATAATGATCCCTACACCACGACGGAAGAGCCTCCACTTTAGCCGCATAGAATAGCGAAGAAGAGGGTCTCCTATAGTAAGAAATCGCGTCCAAAGCTCATCCAGTACAGTGCTTACAATGCAATACGGACCACACAACGGAATACATGAAGGTTGCGACCTTGCTGGTTGTGATAAAGATGACACGATTTACCCAGTGAAAAAGATCCTCACATAGAGGAAGATTTCACGTTAAGACCCACAGTAGACAAGAGAGTAAATTACTCATGATCTCTGTGAAGATAGAGATGCTATCAACAGAAATGTATTGTGGTTGTTTATCTTAGCAATACCTGCTAAAACAACAGCGCCGGAGGATACGCGTATCCTATCATTCCGTCCTATAGATCAATAGAGCGTTAACAATATTAGCTCAGAGATCTGGACAAGCCAACACATACGTCTGCAATTGATTAGCAAGCTGTGTCATAAATAAATCAACATTGGGCGCTCCCATAGATAGCAAATCTGATTGAATACTTGTTTGTTGAGAGTCCATTCTGACAGCAACAAGCGACCCGTAAGAGAACGGGAGTCCGATAAAACAATCAGACGACCCGGAATATGACGGACCAAAACTGAACTTGGTGTACTATAACCAACAGACGGATTCTTTCCATTAAATTGAATAACGGAAACGAAAGAGTGCCTCCCTGGTTCCGGAGATACGCCACTACTGTCGAATTAAAGGACAGGAATTTGGGCATGCGTTTCTGAATAATGTTCATGCAATGACATAAAGCAAGCCTAAAAAACATTATTCCGCGGAAGTTAAACTGATTGCTAAAAGACTGCGGAACCCAAAGACCCTGGCACTTCGAATCCGTAGGGATCAGTATTATATCCCAATCTGTTTGACTGGCAACCGTCATAACAGCCACACTCGGGTCCGGCAACTGCGGCGGCACTCTCTGAGTCAACCACCGAATGTTTGCCCCAGTCTGAATCTCTTGTAACACTAGATAGACAAGAGAACGTATAAATCGAGCAATTCATGGATTGCCGAAAAGTTGCCGTCGAAGAGAAGCTCCTCCGAGAACGAAGCGACTCTGAGAGAGTTCTTAACCTTACTATCCACGCGTGTGGATGTAGCTAGGGCTGCGTCGCGTCTAACTAACTCCAATCAGCCACTGAAGGGCAGAGTTATACGTGAACAAACTACTGCCCTCAAAAGAAATTACATTGAGAATAATATCCCGTAAATCTTTTCTTGAAGACGTAATGATAACGCCTCAGTAAGGCGGATTACGTATAATAAAGCGTCTAAGTTAAGTCTACTATACATAATGTCGTTCCCAACAGTGAAATTGGAAAAGACATAAACGGCGAAAAAGAATATATGCAGTCTTTAATCACACCGTCTAGACGCATATGAACTCTCGGTATGCCCTGCTCTGCCAAAATAAACTATTTGTATAAATGATAAAATGGCAGAAATGAGCAACGCGGACAAGAAACTAAACTATCATGCTTAGTAGCAGGCTTGTATATATATATATATAGCATCGAAAAATAAAACACATGTTGTAATGACAATATTGGACTGCGTCGGTAAGTCAGGGACAATGTCCCTGAACGAAAAATCCGAGTCCAATGACGCTATAAGTCTCTTATCCAAGATCGCAGCAATGAAGTCCGAAATAATAATCACTGGAAGATAATGCCAGAAGATATGAAAGGCATCTTCCGATACTACTAAAGGGAAAACTCAAAATCTTTCGAATCCCTTTCGCCATCCTGTCGGATCCTATAAAGCGTTCGGTCGTCCGTAGCTGATGCAACCGCGGACCGCACCGACCCAGCGCCGTCGGATAATTCCTGATTCGACCGAGAAACTGTCAATTGCTGGGATGCTGCGAAACAACTGTGCTAACTCGGATAGCACGTCCGTCACTGAGACCTGAGGAGAAGCGGTCTTACGATGCATTGCCGCTGGAAGCTCCGTGATCGTTACCCCGTGCATACTACCAATATGCGAGCGAACGGAGTGTATAGGCCTCGTGTCCCTTGGCTACCGGATGGCGCGACCTATTCGCCGTGGAATCACTGAATGCCGAAACTGATCGGATACTCGAGGTCACGTAGCCAATGTGCGGTCGTGTGCCCTGCTGTGAGGATGAGGAAGCATTAAAGACAGTCTCTCGGACTGTCAATATAACGGAGCGTCCCGACCAACAGACATATGCTCCGAATGTAAAATATCTGAACCACAACATGCGGTCCCCTATGTTGTTGGGCGAGAGAGGGACCTCTCTCGCTCACAGCCCGGACGGACCTGGACAAGCCAGGAACCGGACTAACAAGCTTCCTCCGATCTGTCCTCAATCTGCCGTCACTGGGTGAGTACTAAAGTAATTAAAGTGCTCGCATCACCCAAATCTCCTTCCTAGACCGCAACGGACGAACCCGGCAGCCGAACCATTTGATGAATGTACGCTACACCGGGTGAGCTAGCGAATGTCACTCCGTAGGCGATAGACATATTCCATGAGCACTTATTGCCGCTAACTCTTCATTAATTATGACGACAGAGGCACACTTTTGAAAGACATCTCCATAACTCTTCGAACAAGAAACCAGAAATGCTTGGATAGCAAGCATAAAATAATAATATATATAGCGTCGTTCAATAATTCGAAAGTTTGTGTGACATTATTGGACTATGTCGGAACTGAGGGACGATGTCCCTGAACCGAACCAAAAATTTCTAAGTCCACCGACGCTATCAGTTTCTTATCCGGCATCGCAGCATTCTGGTCCGACGAAAGAAGCTGTAGAAGACCAAGTCAGATGACATACACAACAGCATATGTTGTTCCGAAAGGGAAAGCTCGAAATCCTCCGAATCCCTTTCGGTATCCCGTCGGACCGGATGAAACTTTCGGACGTCCGTACCCGCTTCCGCGGAGCGTCCCGACCCAGCATCGTCGGATAAAATATATGCGACAGATTCAGTTGATGCTGGGATGCTGCGATAAACTGTGCTATTAAGGAAAGCACGTCCGTTCCCGAGGCCTGTGCAGTAGCGGTCTTACGATGCATTGCCGCCGGAAGCTCCGTGTACGTTGACTCCCGCACACTTCCTATGCGAACGTCCGGAGTCTGCAGGCCTCGTGTCCCTGGCTACCGGATGGTGTGACCTGGTCGCCGAAGAATCCTTGATTGGCGAAGCTGGTAATATATCGGCGGTCACGCAGCCAAGGTGCGGTCGTGTGCGCTGACGAGAAGAGGAAGCCTTTGCAGTCTCAGCGGACTGCCTATACAACGGAGCGTCCCGAGCGACGGACGTATGCTCCGCTTGCGACACATTTTGTACCACAACATCTGGGGCCAGATGTTGTTGAACGAGAGAGGGGCCTCTCTCGCTTGCCGTCCGGATGGACCGGAACGAGCTATGAACCGGACTAAAAGGCTTCCTGCGTTCTCCCTCCGATCCGCCGTCACTGGGTGTGCATTAAGTTAATTTATAGTGCTCGCATCACCCCAAAATTCCTTCTAGACCGCAACGGACGAACCCGGCTGCCGAACCATTCGGTGAATGGACGCTACACCGGGCGAGCTAGCGGACGTCAAAGGCCGTCGAACCTACTAGGGTCCTCTTAGGCAATTGGCGTATTTACATGAGCACTTTTCCGCTAGCCCTTCATTAATTGTGACGACGGAGGCACACTGTTGGAAGACATCACGGATACATCACCCTAATCTTGATCGTCTGAAATAGAAATTGATAAAGTAGAGTGACCCTGCGGGGAAAGGACCGGAGTGTCCAAATCCCCAACAACATACCGTGACATACGCGCCCATATTGTCATCGAAATCATACGATACAGAACAGGAGTTAATGCGAGTACACTGACCACATATAGAATGATAATAAAGTCAGAGGAAGACTTCCTCTTAAAACAATTGATCAATATCCTTTCAATGTGAAAAGAAAACAAGTCCTGGTACTCGCACTAACCCCTGGCAATCAAAATACATAATAATAATATGATCCATTAATATAGAAAAAATAATTGAAATCAAAATATTTTGAAAAAATATTTTTTCAGAATAGCCCAAGTTTCTGAAAAGTAACGTTGAGCCCCAATGGATCCCAAGCCTAAGTGTGGACAAAAATTTTAAAAATATTTTAAACAATTTATTCAACACTTACGAACAATAATAATGTATCTAGTTATGATTAAAATAACATAAAGATATTATTCTTTAGAAATCCCCCCCTCACACAGAGGGCTGTTGTAAATGTAAACAATGAGTGTAAAAACACTAAAATAAGACTCCAGGCACCCAGGCCCGAAATCAGTTACCAAAAATACACTATCTGATGCAAAACAGAGACTTCCAGGGAAGAAACTGCAGAACATCAGATGGTAGATGCAGAACACAACGCCTAACCACCCGTAGGTGAAGACGTAAACATGGGGAAAGAACAGAATTCATTCTGTTATTCAGCTAAAACTCCCAAGAAATTTTAGTAATAATAATTACAGAAACTATGCCAAAAGCATGGGAGAATAGCAAGGGGGAACTTAAAGGACAGGGAGAGAGGAAAACACTTAAAAAACAGTGTAACTAAATAATCAGAATGACAACAAAATGGCTGCTGCCTTGAAAATAGGTAACTTAACATAATTTCATTAAAAAATTTTAAGTTACAGCCCTGATAATATTCTGTCACACATTCTTTTCCTCTCCTCCTTCTCTATCCTCCTTAGAATCACCATTTCACTAATATTTATGTGTCTGGCATCATTTAAACTGAGATTTATAAGCACAAAGATCAGTCAGATGTTAACTGATGAAGGGCCAAACTTAGAATGATTAATGGCGCCAATTTCGGAACGTCCTTGACACTGCGCATGCGCAGTAGGGGCGAAGTGTGGAGGGCCTTTCAGGACATGTTTTCTTTAGTTTTAGATGCAAATTTTGGGGATTGGGGGGCAAAATTTGTGTTTGGCCCTATATTTTAAGAGTTAGCACCAGCAGCTATGTCTGGGTCATTGGTACAGTATAAAAATATAGGTAACTTAACATAATTTCATTAAAAAATTTTAATTACAGCCCTGATAATATTCTGTCACACATTTTTCCTCTCCTCCTTCTCTATCCTCCTTAGAATCACCATTTCACTAATATTTATGTGTCTGGCATCATTTAAACTGAGATTTACAAGCACAAAGATCAGTCAGATGTTAACTGATGAAGGGCCAAACTTAGAATGATTAATGGCGCCAATTTCGGAACGTCCTTGACACTGCGCATGCGCAGTAGAGGTGAAGTGTGGAGGGCCATTCAGGACATGTTTTCTTTGGTTTTAGATGCAAATTTTTGGGGATTGAGGGGCAAAATTTGTGTTTGGCCCTATATTTTAAGAGTTAGCACCAGCTATGTCTGGGTCATTGGTACAGTATAAAAATACTAAATACTACATGTTAAGGGCATTGCCAAATGTAAACAACGTCAATAGAAAAAAACGGAAACAAGACAACAGGCACACAAAAAGGCCCAAAGTCAGTAACTGATTTAAATGCTACCAGATGCAAAGCTAGATCTTCATACGAAGAAAAACAATACATAGGATAGAAGATGAAAGATCAAAATGACCCAACACCCCTAGGGTGAGGTCGTAACCATGGGGATAAACAGAATAAACATTATGTAACACACATTAAACTCCCCAAAAATTTAATAAAAAATTTCAATAAAAACAGCCAATCAGCTTAGGAGTTTAACAGGATGGTTCATGGAAGAATAGGAAAGGACACTTAACAAACAGTAGGTAAATCATTAGCAAGAATGATGACGTCAGGCGCATGTCCCGAAAATGGGAAACACAAAATAATTTTTATAATTATTGTAAAGTTACAGCCCTGAACATCTCAAACCACCATTGTTCACTTCCATCAACCATTTATAGCCTTGAATCCACCAATTATTTCATTGATTTGTGTCTGGCATCCTCAAAAATGGAGATTTAAAGTGCAGAAGTCAGCTCATTGTTTACTGACCTAGGGCCGAACAAAGAATGTTGCTTTGTACCATTTTGGTACCTTCCTGGTTACTGCGCATGCGCAGTAAACAAAAGTATGGAGGCCCAGGTAGGACTTCAATTTTTTGGTTTTGTACACAAATTTTGGGGATTGGGAGGTTTGAAATTTGAGTTTGGCCCTGGATTTTATCGAGTTTGCACCAGCTAAGTCTGGGCCATTGGTTGTAGGCTAAAACTATGAAAAAAGGAAAATAACTCAGCCAAAATTGGTCGGACCAAACCTAAATTCAAACTTGACTTGCGTATTCTTGAGACAAACCTGTGGACAGAATTTGGTGTTGTTTCAATAACTCAAACTGAAGTTATCATTCGGACACCAAATTTCCAAAGTTGAGATATTGGGTGAAAAAGAGTCGAAAAGGGGCATAACTCCAACAAAAATTAGGATGGATGGACAGATGCACATATGCAGCTGATTACAACAATCCTACAAAAAATGGCAAGGTTTGTGAATAGCATTGACTGGTAATGGCAGTTTTGTTAGTGAAAGGGTGAACTGTCAGTGATAATTATGGGATGGCATGCTATGCGGCCTAAAATATAAAATTTTATTCACACTAGAGCAATGTAACATGTACAAAATTCACTCACTGCTGGCTTGGCCGGTTTGGGTTTGCTGAGAGACTTCTTCGCCTTCACAGCTGCACCTTGTGCTTGATGCATTCTCTCTGAAAAATATTAACGAAATATAAGTTACAACAGAAATATGTGCACATAGAAAAGAATATCTCAAGGCTATTAAAATAGAAGAAACTCATTGTACCATATAGGCTATCAAATTTTATACGACTAAATAACATTAAAAACTACAAATAATGCCAGTTCTATGATGATTGTGGATTCAAACTCATAAAAGAATGGTTAACAAAGTATAGAGTATGTGAGAGACAAATCATGGAAGCTCATTGTGACATTGCCCTCTAAGATTAAAAACAGGAAATCACAAGAAAATAGACCGAGGTATTGTCTCATAAATGTTTATTCCTTATCAGTAGAAGCAGTTGGCCGGATGGTTGGTCAGCCTCTCGACCGATCTATCTATTGAAATATACTGATTTATTTATATGTTTATCAAAATTATCTATTCACTTATTTATATAATGATGCACAATTAGAGAGAGGATCCTGGATTTCTGGAGAGAATTATATTGAAGTAGCAAGAGTAGTGGTCAAGTGGTTAAGTGCACTGGTCTCTCATGACAAAGGTCCAGGATTAATCTTCAAGCGAAAAAGTTCTTGAGATGTCTGAACACTCTCTAGCAGCATTACTGTGGGACTGATGCTGTCACAACATAAATCATACCTAGTGGGGCCTTAAAAGAGCCCCCCCTCCCCTCCCTTTACAGAGAGAGACATCCCTTCGTAGTATTCAAGAAGAGTGGGGCCACAAAGCTGTCACTGCAGAGATCATCCCACAAACCTGAGCCATTTGGAGTTTGAGGCGTTAATAAAAGTTGTATAACTCATTCAGCCTTGTGAATTAAATCAGCTTAAACTAAGTAATTGTCAAGACATTTCAATTTAGTGACTGAACACAAGCAAAGCTTGAAATTAATTCACTTTTCTATCAAGCTTGTACACCTTTGCATAACACATCACAAAGCTCCCACCCTTCTTGTTCAGGTACAATGAAAGTGACTCGGGCTTGATCTTCATGAGGGGTGCAGTAGGTAAAGTGAAGCCCATTTAACCGGGGGAGTGCTGGAAGCCCATGTTTAGGCGCAGATACAACTTAACCCTTTACCCAATGAATCGGCCACATCCGCCTGCGTAATTCAGCAACTGAATATTATTTTTCAAATAATTTCAGCAAAACATATCATGTGTCCCCTCATTGGAACGAGCTCAAGCTCGTTCCGATGAGGGGTCACATGATATGGTTTTGATTTAGGCACTCTCTAATAATTTGTAATAAAACAAACTTATATAAACAAAATATTATTTGTGTTTGACTGAATATGAAATATAAGCAAGAAAAGTGTTGGCCTTTGCTCTGGCATCCTTATTTTTTGAAAACCCTGATAGTGGCTTCCAGCACTCAACCAGTTAAGAACTTCTCTTTCAGCAGGATTATATTAGTATTTTAAGCTGAGATAACATTTGTCTCAACATATGATGGGGAACATACATACCAAATTTGGTTAAATTTGATCCAGTAGTTTGTGAGGAGTAGTCGTTAATGTAAAGTTCACGACGGACGACGACAGACGGCGGACGGCAAGTGATAAGTTAAGCTCCCTTCGGTGAGGTAATAAATGAGACAAAAACCAGTGGGGTCAGATCATGCAACCTTTAACCCGTTGAGACTTTAATTATCCTTACGTTCAAACATCACTGGGAATTTAGTTTCTTCAACGTTTTACAAAATGCAACCTCAAGAGCCGGAAAGTACAAATAAGATATATTTCACATTTGCGATTGACTGGATGAAGGCTAGATTATTTTTGGTGGTCTGAATTTATTATTCAAAACTTGTTTTATTACACTGGCACTCTCAATAATTTGTAATAAAACAAATTTATATAAACAAAATATAATTTGTGTTTGAATGAATATGAAATATAAGCATGAAAAGTGTTGGCTTTTGATCCAATATCCTCATTTTTTGAAAGCCCTGATAGTGGCTTCTAGCACTCAACCAGTTAAGAAGTCTTGACAGCAGGATTATATATTAGTATGTTAAGCTGCAATAACATTTGGCACAACGGTTGTCACTGAGCACTATTCGGAAGAAAATAAGAATTGATGTTAAAACTTTAAAAAATAACAAACCAAATGAACACAAAGTATCAATGGCTGTTTGATTTATTTTCATAAGATGTACAAAAGTGTCAAAGGGTTAACAAGACGACACATATTTAGGTACAAGTCTGTTGGGGGATTTCATTGTAAACATGAGGTCCATAAAAATGATCCTGCACTCAAATGGCAGCCAATGGAGGTATTTATGAAAACAGCAGCGAAGCCAAGCAACAGAGATTGCAAGTTATTAGGATTCAGAGCTCAGCAATAATGAAAAGAGTGAGAACAGGGAAGGCGGCATTTCAGATGGTCAGGAAGAGAAAAATAAACCCTATCCCATAACTAAGACCAAACCTCTGAAGCATAAAGAGATGGAGAAAGAGTTTCTCAATGGTAATTGGTGAGTATGTTCTGTATGAGTATGGCACTGGAAGTTTATT
Organism: Pictodentalium vernedei; assembly: GCA_031216915.1. Classification (NCBI taxonomy): domain Eukaryota; kingdom Metazoa; phylum Mollusca; class Scaphopoda; order Dentaliida; family Dentaliidae; genus Pictodentalium; species Pictodentalium vernedei. Next base: position 28,341,979 of record CM062297.1, read on the forward strand.
CGTGAGCTGTGATAGCAAAAAAGGAGAAATACTAAAAAACACCAATGGATCAGGGAACTGGAAATGGTCCTCAGAAGAGGATTTTGTCTAGTATCCACATGAACATGTGAAGCAGGTGATACTCTTAAGAACCAGAAGAGCCGAGAAGCGGAGTGAATGAAGTGAAAGAACTCAAGCAAAATCTTGTGTAAAGTGTAGCTTCAGGTCTAAATTGCTTTTAAAAACCAATTCAGTGTCACTTGTAACCTCTATGGGGAGATTATAAGAGACAAAAAAAACTACAGGTACTGTAAGCAAGCTCACAAAGTGATAACCCCCGCACCTGTCAGAATGAAATTATATTGCTTCATGCACATCTTCATATGGAGTTCTTCCATTGTGTAAAGTTTCATGAAAATTCTTCAAACGGTTCAGGAGGAGTTGCACTTATAAGGATGGACAGACGGACGGAGGACGGACGGACGGACAGGGTGATTCCTATATACCCCCCCAAACTTTGTTTGTGGGGGTATAATGACAGCAGTTAGGCCACACAAAGTAGATCATCTGTTTCTCAAGCCATTATTTGTAAAATTACACGCAGGCGAGTGATTTTTATTTTATTTTTTATTTCTTTAATTATTTCTTTGCCATCAAAAGTTCATGTTCTTGGTTTATGTTTTAGGCCTCATAATCTACGGAATAGCATGGGTGGTGGTGTATTTCGTCCCTTGAGAGCAAGAAGGCTTTGCAATGCTAAAGCATTGCAAAGCCTTCTTACACTCAAGGAACAAATTTATCAATTTTTTTTAACTTGTGTAAAATATCAGACATAAACCATTTAAGTTTTTATTTTTTTTTTAGTTTACATTGGTTATAAAAAGGGAGCATGCACAGCCAAAAGGACCATGGCCTGAGAAACAGATTTTTAATTTTTTTAGGCCCTACTGTCACTTATTACCCCATAATTAGGCTGAGGGAAATGCAAAAAAATTTTTTTTGAAATATTGAAAGGCTGAGTAGAAATATTACCACACAACCGATGGATAGGCTGAATATACAGTCCTAAAAAGGCATAGGAATTTGCACAGTGACAGCTGTATGTGCTGAAATATTCAAGGATAATTTCCGTAATCGTCCCTTATTACCCAGTTTTAACCCATTGAGACTTTAATTATTCTGACGTTCAAACGTCACTGGGAATTCAGTTTCTTCAATGTTTTTCAAAATAAGACATCAAATATCAGAAAGTACAAATAACAAGATATTTTTCACATTAGTGATTATCTGGTTGAGGGCTAGATTAGTTTGGGTGGTCTGAATTTGTTATTCAAACCCTGTTTTATTACAAATTATTGGAGAGTGCCCACAGGCACCACGCCTACAGGCACTCTCCAATAATTTGTAATAAAACAAAGTTATATAAACAAAATATTATTTGTGTTTAACTGAATATGAAATATAAGCAAGGAAAGTGTTTGGTATCCTCATTTTTTGAAAGCCCTGATAAGGGCTTCTAGCACTCAACAGTTAAGAAGTCTTGACAGCAGGTTTATGTTAGTATTTTAAGCTATGATAACAGTTGGCTCAATGGTTATCAATGAGCACTACTCGGGAGAAAATAGGAATTTGAGATTAAAACTTTAAAAAATCGAAAAATATAAATAACAAAACAAATGACCACAAAGTATCAACGTGCTGTTTGATTTCGTACATAATAACACTTACAAAAGTATCAAAGGGTTAAATTAAACAAAAGCTTTCTCAGGTAATAACACGTATAAAAGGATCAAAGGGTTAAGATAGATAATAAAGTCTAGTAGTTGTGGTCTGGAAGCCCATGTTGTAGTACAATTAATGGGCATGTCAATCTCCTCACTTTTAAAACAAGAGCACCGCTGGGCATTGCATCATACGCCTGTGAACTGTTCAAATTGTACCATTTTAACACATTTGCAATTTTTTTAGAGTGCGAGAAATTTATACTGGCATATATATATATGTTACGGTCAGACTTTGAAATCAGTGATTTTGTGAAATGACTAAATTTTTCAGTCATTTGAGAAAAAGACTAACAAGTTTGAAGCCAATCGAAAAACAAATACTAAAATTATCATCCGGAAACCAAATATTTGACGAAGAATTCTAAGTCCAACAGGGGCCATAATTCAGGCAAAAATTGTTCAGACCGACCCCATATTCGAACTTGACCTGTATTTTGTTGTGATTAAACCACATACCAAATTTGGAGCCGATCGGAAAACAAATACTAAAGTTATTATCCGGAAACCAAATATTTGACGAAGAATTCTAAGTCCAACAGGGGCCATAATTCAGGCGAAAAATGTTCGGACTGACCCCATATTCGAACTTGACCTGTATTTTGTTGTGATTAAACCACATACCAAATTTGGAGCCGATCGAAAAACAAATACTAAAGTTATTGTTTGGAAACCAAACGGACGGACGGACAGACGGACGGACAACGCCATACTATAATATGTCCCGTTTTTCAAACGGGCGTATAATAAAATTTAGATTACACTAACCAAATTCTTCCTCCGTTCTATTTCTATGAAGATAGATCCACACTTTTCTATTTACATCATATTTAACACATGGATCTTTTTCTGAATGAAGTCGATCTAATGCACCACTCACAACTGTGTTTATCTAAAAGAAATGAGAAAAAGAAGACTTTATATTGACAACCACAAGATTCATTCACCTCTACTGCCAACCTCTTCTCTGCGAGTGTATTGACCCTTTACCTTGCGCAACCACCAGAGGACAACACTTGAAGAGAACTTTTTATAGCTAAAAGTTAAAAAATTTAGAGTAATTTATATATTTTTTATACTTCCCAATGACCCAGACTTAGCTGGTGCCAACTCCTTAAATTATAGGGCCAAACACAAATTTTGCACCCAATCCCCAAAATTTGCATCAAAAACCGAAATTTTAATGTCCTATATAGTCCTCCATACTTTCTATCCACTGTGCATGCGCAGTGTCAAGGAGCTCTCGAAATTGGCGCAAAGGTCATTCTTACAACCAGTGCCTGGAAAGCGTTATGTAATTAGCAAGGAGGTATGAGTTCCCAACTCATGGGAGGGCAATCCCCGTCTGGGTCATTGGTGAGTATAAAAAATGTTAAAAAATTTATAGTAATTTATATATTTTTTATACTTACCAATGACCCAGACATAGCTGGTGCTAACTCTTAAAATATAGGGCCAAACACAAATTTTGCCCCCCAATCCCCAAAATTTGCATCTAAAACTAAAGAAAACATGTCCTGAAAGGCCCTCCACACTTCGCCCCTACTGCGCATGCGCAGTGTCAAGGACGTTCCGAAATTGGCGCCATTTATCATTCTAATAACCAGTGCCTGGTAAGCGCTATGTACTCAGCGGGGAGGCAAGAGTTCCCAACTCCTGGGAGGGCCATCCCCGTCTGGGTCATTGGTAAGTATAAAAAATATATAAATTACTATAAATTTTTTAACATTTTTATACTGTACCAATGACCCAGACATAGCTGAATAGTAAAAAGGCTGGAGGGCCAAGGACATAGAGCAAAATGGAATACACTCAATAAAATAAAATAGAGTCATCCGCTGTAGGGAAAAGAAGTAATAGGCCTTACATGTATTTTTCTTATTTATGATAAATTAGAAAGATACAACACCTTCCAAAATTGAGCTTCATACATCCATGTACTCTATTAATATCCAATATAATCCTTATACTAATAATTTTTAAAGTAAGCCAATAATAAAGTAAGTCTAGAGAATAGAGACTCTTATACTCCTAAAAGTGTCTGAGAATTGCATAATCATGTCCGTTGACATATGCAATATTCAAAAGCTATACTTTAAAAACTAAGACTTGAATGAATTTTAAAAACTTAAACTTCTCACTAAACAACCATCCCAATAACAGCTCAGAATTACTAACTCCGGAGGAGGTATCCCCTTGTTTTCATAGTAAAACAGGTGACCCAAGGGAACACCCTCCCCCCCCCCCCCTTTTTCTTGCCCTGGGTCAAATAGCCCAGAGCGAAGAGGGCAGCCGAACGGAGACACTGCCGAAACAGACAGCCTACCTAGCTATAGTAGCAACTGTTAAGTGAATGACATTCTGAGCAGTAGATAATAGACCTAACAAAAGAGGCCTCCAGAAATTGACTCGATATTTCTAAGATAAAATTCATGAATGTGGATGGCTGAGCGCAATGAGCGGCCTTCAAAAATCTATAATATCGACACTATTAATGTAAGCCCAAGAAGTAGAAGAACTCTTACTTCATGAGCCGAAGTCTTAAGCACAACTGCTAAGTCAATGATATACCATAAGCAGTACCGATAGTTAATAGAATCCATTAACAATAAAATGGAGCGTAACGTCCTTCTACTAGACATCAAAGACAGAAGAAGCTTACGCCCTTGTAATAAACAGATATCTGTTTATAAATACATAAACTGTACCCGGAAAGAGTAAAGGCCTATGCCCATACGAAGACGGAAGGACCTTAAAATAATAGGTTCCGGATAATAGGAGCCTAACTCTTATGCAACAATCCAACCTAAATAGTAACGGAAGTAGTGATTCCGAAACTATGAAAGTGAAAATCATCCATCGATAGTGCATGAAACTCACTGACTCTACAGTAAAAGAGAAACCAACAGAATTACTGTCTAAAAGGTCAGAATTTGAAAACTACTGTTTCCAGAGGCTCAAATGATTACTTAGCTAAATAAGAACCGAAGTTAAAATCCGTATAGGAATTTAATCTAAAGATTCTAAGTCTATTTATCAAAAAGTTACTAACTGACTTAGATAAAGAGACAAAAGACTCAATTGTAAACTATCGTAGAGTGCATAGGTATGAGGTAACATAAACCTATAACCTAAATAATAACAGGCTGCAGTAGATCTTGTGAAACAAGTATACTAAAAAATAGCAATGAGTAGTATGGAGGGATCAACAATATGAACATAATGATCCCCACACCACGACGGAAGAGCCTCCACTTTAGTCGCATAGAATAGCGAAGAAGAGGATCTCCTATAGTAAGAAATCGCGTCCAAAGCTCATCCAGTACAGTGCTTACAATGCAATACGGACCACACAACGGAATACATGAAGGTTGCGACCTTGCTGGTTGTGATAAAGATGACACGATTTACCCAGTGAAAAAAGATCCTCACATAGAGGAAGATTTCACGTTAAGACCCACAGTAGACAAGAGAGTAAATTACTCATGATCTCTGTGAAGATAGAGATGCTATCAACAGAAATGTATTGTGGTTGTTTATCTTAGCAATACCTGCTAAAACAACAGCGCCGGAGGATACGCGTATCCTATCATTCCGTCCTATAGATCAATAGAGCGTTAACACTATTAGCTCAGAGATCTGGACAAGCCAACACATACGTCTGCAATTGATTAGCAAGCTGTGTCATAAATAAATCATCATTGGGTGCTCCCATAGATAGCAAATCTGATTGAATACTTGTTTGTTGAGAGTCCATTCTGACAGCAACAAGCGACCCGTAAGAGAACGGGAGTCCGATAAAACAATCAGACGACCCGGAATATGACGGACCAAAACTGAACTTGGTGTACTATAACCAACAGACGGATTCTTTCCATTAAATTGAATAATGGAAACGAAAGAGTGCCTCCCTGGTTCCGGAGATACGCCACTACTGTCGAATTAAAGGACAGGAATTTGGGCATGCGTTTCTGAATAATGTTCATGCAATGACATAAAGCAAGCCTAAAAAACATTATTCCGCGGAAGTTAAACTGATTGCTAAAAGACTGCGAAACCCAAAGACCCTGGCACTTCGAATCCGTAGGGATCAGTATATATCCCAATCTGTTTGACTGGCAACCGTCATAACAGCCACACTCGGGTCCGGCAACTGCGGCGGCACTCTCTGAGTCAACCACCGAATGTTTGCCCCAGTCTGAATCTCTTGTAACACTAGATAGACAAGAGAACGTATAAATCGAGCAATTCATGGATTGCCGGAAAGTTGCCGTCGAAGAGAAGCTCCTCCGAGAACGAAGCGACTCTGAGAGAGTTCTTAACCTTACTATCCACGCGTGTGGATGTAGCTAGGGCTGCGTCACGTCTAACCAACTCCAATCAGCCACTGAAGGGCGGAGTTATACGTGAACCAACTACTGCCCTCAAAAGAAATTACATTGAGAATAATATCCCGTAAATCTTTTCTTGAAGACGTAATGATAACGCCTCAGTAAGGCGGATTACGTATAATAAAGCGTCTAAGTTAAGTCTACTATACATAATGTCGTTCCCAACATTGAAATTGGAAAAGACATAAACGGCAAAAAAGAATATATGCAGTCTTTAATCACACCGTCTAGACGCATATGAACTCTCGGTATGCCCTGCTCTGCCAAAATAAACTATTTGTAAAAATGATAAAATGGCAGAAATGAGCAACGCGGACAAGAAACTAAACTATCATGCTTAGTAGCAGGCTTGTATATATATATATATATATAGCGTCGAAAAATAAAACACATGTTGTAATGACAATATTGGACTGCGTCGGTAAGTCAGGAACAATGTCCCTGTACCGATCGAAAAAACCGAGTCCAATGACGCTATAAGTCTCTTATCCAAGATCGCAGCAATGAAGTCCGAAATAATAATCACAGGAAGATAATGCCAGAAGATATGAAAGGCATCTTCCGATACTACTAAAGGGAAAACTCGAAATCTTTCGAATCCCTTTTGCCATCCTGTCGGACCCTATAAAGCGTTCGGTCGTCCGTAGCTGATGCAACCGCGGACCGCACCGACCCAGCGCCGTCGGATAATTCCTGATTCGACCGAGAAACTGTCAATTGCTGGGATGCTGCGAAATAACTGTGCTAACTCGGATAGCACGTCCGTCACTGAGGCCTGAGGAGAAGCGGTCTTACGATGCATTGCCGCTGGAAGCTCCGTGATCGTTACCCCGTGCATACTTCCAATATGCGAGCGAACGGAGTGTATAGGCCTCGTGTCCCTTGGCTACCGGATGGCGCGACCTATTCGCCGTGGAATCACTCAATGCCGAAACTGATCGGATACTCGAGGTCACGTAGCCAATGTGCGGTCGTGTGCCCTGCTGTGAGGATGAGGAAGCATTAAAGACAGTCTCTCGGACTGTCAATATAACGGAGCGTCCCGAGCAACGGACATATGCTCCGAATGTAAAATATCTGAACCACAACATGCGGTCCCCTATGTTGTTGGGCGAGAGAGGAACCTCTCTCGCTCACAGCCCGGACGGACCTGGACAAGCCAGGAACCGGACTAACAGGCTTCCTCCGATCTGTCCTCAATCTGCCGTCACTGGGTGAGTACTAAAGTAATTAAAGTGCTCGCATCACCCAAATCTCCTTCCTAGACCGCAACGGACGAACCCGGCAGCCGAACCATTCGATGAATGTACGCTACACTGGGTGAGCTAGCGAATGTCACTCCGTAAGCGATAGACATATTCCATAAGCACTTATTGCCGCTAACTCTTCATTAACTATGACGACAGAGGCACACTTTTGAAAGACATCTCCATAACTCTTCGAACAAGAAACCAGAAATGCTTGGATAGCAAGCATAAAATAATAATATATATAGCGTCGTTCCATAATTCGAAAGTTTGTGTGACATTATTGGACTATGTCGGAACTGAGGGACGATGTCCCTGAACCGAACCAAAAATTTCTAAGTCCACCGACGCTATCAGTTTCTTATCCGGCATCGCAGCATATGTTGTTCCGAAAGGGAAAGCTTGAAATCCTCTGAATCCCTTTCGGTATCCCGTCGGACCGGATGAAACTTTCGGACGTCCGTACCCGCTTCCGCGGAGCGTCCCGACCCAGCATCGTCGGATAAAATATATGCGACAGATTCAGTTGATGCTGGGATGCTGCGATAAACTGTGCTATTAAGGAAAGCACGTCCGTTCCCGAGGCCTGTGCAGTAGCGGACTTACGATGCATTGCCGCCGGAAGCTCCGTGTACGTTGACTCCCGCACACTTCCTATGCGAACGTCCGGAGTCTGCAAGCCTCGCGTCCCCGGCTACCGACCCAGCGCCGTCGGATAATTCTCGATCCGACACCGTTTCTGTCGGCTGCTGGGATGCTGCGATAAGCTGTGCTATGTGCACAAGAATGTCCGGCGTCGAGACCTGCGGAGGCGCAGTCTATCGCTGCTTCGCCGAGGGCAGCTCCGCATCAGATGGCTCCCGCATACTTTTCCTATGCGAACGTCCGGAGTCCATCGGTCTCGAATCCCTGGCTGCCGGATGGTGTGACCTGGTCGCCGAAGAATCCTTGATCGGCGAAGCTGGTAATATATCGGCGGTCACGCAGCCAAGGTGCGGTCGTGTGCGCTGACGAGAAGAGGAAGCCTTAGCAGTCTCAGCGAACTGCCTATACAACGGAGCGTCCAGAGCGACGGACGTATGCTCCGCTAGCGACACATTTTGTACCACAACATCTGGGGCCAGATGTTGTTGAACGAGAGAGGGGCCTCTCTCGCTTGCCGTCCGGATGGACCGGAACGAGCTATGAACCGGACTAAAAGGCTTCCTCCGTTCTCCCTCCGATCCGCTGTCACTGGGTGTGCATTAAGTTAATTTATAGTGCTCGCATCACCCCAAAATTCCTTCTAGACCGCAACGGACGAACCCGGCTGCCGAACCATTCGGTGAATGGACGCTACACCGGGCGAGCTAGCGGACATCAAAGGCCGTCGAACCTACTAGGGTCCTCTTAGGCAATTGGCGTATTACATGAGCACTTTTCCGCTAGCCCTTCATTAATTGTGACGACGGAGGCACACTGTTGGAAGACATCACAGATACATCACCCTAATCTTGATCGTCTGAAATAGAAATTGATAAAGTAGAGTGACCCTGCGGGGAAAGGACCGGAGTGTCCAAATCCCCAACAACATACCGTGACATACGCTTCCCATATTGTCATCGAAATCATACGATACAGAACAGGAGTTAATGCGAGTACACTGACCACATATAGAATGATAATAAAGTCAGAGGAAGACTTCCTCTTAAAACAATTGAACAATATCCTTTCAATGTGAAAAGAAAACAAGTCCTGGTACTCGCACTAACCCCTGGCAATCAAAATACATAATAATAATATGATCCATTAATATAGAAAAAATAATTGAAATCAAAATATTTTGAAAAAATATTTTTTCAGAACAGCCCAAGTTTCTGAAAAGTAACGTTGAGCCCCAATGGATCCCAAGCCTAAGTGTGGACAAAAATTTTAAAAATATTTTAAACAATTTATTCAACACTTACGAACAACAATAATGTATCTAGTTATGATTAAAATAACATAAAGATATTATTATTTAGAAATCCCCCCCTCACACAGAGGGCTGTTGTAAATGTAAACAATGAGTGTAAAAACACTAAAATAAGGCTCCAGGCACCCAGGCCCGAAATCAGTTACCAAAAATACACTATCTGATGCAAAACAGAGACTTCCAGGGAAGAAACTGCAGAACATCAGATGGTAGATGCAGAACACAACGCCTAACCACCCGTAGGTGAAGACGTAAACATGGGGAAAGAACAGAATTCATTCTGTTATTCAGCTAAAACTCCCAAGAAATTTTAGTAATAATAATTACAGAAACTATGCCAAAAGCATGGGAGAATAGCAAGGGGGAACTTAAAGGACAGGGAGAGAGGAAAACACTTGAAAAAACAGTGTAACTAAATAATCAGAATGACAACAAAATGGCTGCTGCCTTGAAAATAGGTAACTTAACATAATTTCATTAAAAAATTTTAAGTTACAGCCCTGATAATATTCTGTCACACATTCTTTTCCTCTCCTCCTTCTCTATCCTCCTTAGAATCACCATTTCACTAATATTTATGTGTCTGGCATCATTTAAACTGAGATTTAAAAGCACAAAGATCAGTCAGATGTTAACTGATGAAGGGCCAAACTTAGAATGATAAATGGCGCCAATTTTGGAACGTCCTTGACACTGCGCATGCGCAGTAGGGGCGAAGTGTGGAGGGCCTTTCAGGACATGTTTTCTTTAGTTTTAGATGCAAATTTTGGGGATTGGGGGGCAAAATTTGTGTTTGGCCCTATATTTTAAGAGTTAGCACCAGCTATGTCTGGGTCATTGGTACAGTATAAAAATATATAAATTACTATAAAGTTTTTAACATTTTTATACTGTAAAAAGGTTGGAGGGCATAGGACATAAAGGAAAATCCAATAGGCTCAACTACATATAACAAAATTATCCCCTCGAGGAGAAAAGGAGAAAAATGAGACTCTTTATACTCATTAAAAGAGTCTGAGGATTGTATATTAACACCCGTGTGAAACGTGACATATACAAATGTTTCACACCGAGCTACACTTTAAAAATATAATATGGATGAGTAAACATTAGCTTTACACTTAAAACCATCCCGACATCGACTTGGAATTACTGACTCCAAGGAGGTATTCCCTTGCTTTACACTATAAAGCAGGTGGCCTAAGGGAACACCCCCCCCCCCACCCCCTTCCCCTTGCCCTGGGTCAAATACCCCCAGAGCAAAGAGGGCAGCAGGACAGAGTCACTGCCAGAACAGAAAGCCTGCATAACTATAGTTGCAACTGTTTAGTGGACGACATTCTGAGCAACAGATAACGGATCTAAACAATGCAGATCTCCATAAATGGACTAAATATTTCTTAAGATAAAAATTCGTGAAAGTGGAAGGCTGAGACCAATATGCAGCCTTCATTAGATCTGTAATAGCAACACTATTAGCGTAAGCCCAAGAAGTAGATAGAGCTCTTACTTTATGAGCTGAAATCTAAAGCACAGACTGCTGAGATGAAGATAATTTATCATAAGCAGTACAGATAGTTAATTGAATCCATCTAGCAATAGAAAGGACCGAAATGTGGAGGAAGCTTCCACGGCATGTCCCACAATAGACATCTGAGTAGATTAATCCATGGTCTCTGTGGAGACAGAGATGCTACCAACAGAATTGCATTGAGATTGTTTTATCTTGAGAAATATCTGCTGAATCAACGGCGCTGGAGGATACGCATATCCTATCATTCCATCTCACGAGATCGATAGAGTGTCTATTGCAAACGCTCGAGGATCCGGACATAGTGACACGTACGTCTGCAACTGATTGTTGAGATGCGTCGCAAATAAGTCTATCATTGGCCGTTCCCATTGGTAGCAAATCTGATTGAATACTCGTTTGTTGAGAGTCCATTCTGATGGCAACAAGCGACCCCTCCGTGAAAGGGAGTCTGCTAATACGTTCAGACGACCCGGAATATGACGGACCAATAGGAGAACTTGATGTTCTAGCACAAACAGAAGGATTCATTCCATTAACTTAAATAACAGAATGGAACGAGTGCCTCCATGGTTCCGAAAATGCACTATTACCGTCGTATTGTCGGACAGAATTTGCACGTGTGCATTCAAAATAACGTTCATTCAATGACGCAGCACAAGCCAAATAAATAGACATCGTTTCTTCGATGTATATGTGCTTGATTAGGAACTGCAGATCCCAAAGACCCTGGCACTTCAAATCCGTTGGGCTAATGTTGCGCCCAACCTGTTTGACTGGCATCCGTCATAATTGTAAAACTCGGATCCGGCAATTGCTGTGGAACTCCCTGAGTTAACCACTGAATATCTGCCCAAGTCTGAATCTCTTGTTTCACTTGATTAGACAAGAGGATGTCCGTATCGAGCGAATGAATCTTCACCCTCCAAATCTGAGTAAGACAAAATTTGGAGAGGACAAGTGCGTAGCCGCCCCATCGGAATAAAATCCGCGGGAGCTCCGCACAAACCTATCAGTCTCATGAATTCTCTCGCTGTAACTTTGTCTGAGTGAATACAATAGCAAGCGTAACAACTGACTAAATTTGCTCTGGTTAACGGCAGACGAACGAGATTGTTGCGCGTCTCGAAGCTCATTCCCACGGGGGTGAATGAATAGGACGGCACTGGATCAGACTTCTCCTTGTTTACTATGAAACCGAGACGTCGGAGCAATAGAAGCAGAATCTGCACATTGTTCTGAAGCGTTAACTCGTTGCCGTACCTCTGAAGAATGTCGTCCAGGTAGGCTGATGTTACCGCAGACGAATGAGCTCAGAAATGAGTCATTACCAAGTTCATTACTCGAGTGAAAGCCCAGAGCACTAGATTCAGACCAAAGCACATTGCTCGGAACTGAAACACGACTCCTAGGACGGCGAAGCGAAGATACTTTCTAAACGCCGGATGAACCATGATGTGAAAGTACGCATCCTTGAGATCTATGCTCGTAGCATAGTCGTTCACCCGAATGCTCGCTCTGACCAATCAGATGGTCTCCATATAGAATTTTGGAGCCACAATCAGCTTGTTCATCCAGCTCAGATCTATGACTGGACGGAACGAGCCGTCTGGTTTCAGAACCAGAAAAAGATGGTTGTAGAAACCTGGAGATTCCTGGTTTTCTACGACCTCTATCGCGTTCTTCTCCAGAAGAGACTGAACCTCTGATAGAAGCAAGCCTCTTTCTGCGGAACTGACGGAAGCTGAGTCCATCTTGGACTTCGAGTTAACGGAGGTTTTCTTTTGAAGGACAGTTTAAGTCCTTCCGAAATCACTCCTTGAACCCAAGGGTCGTCCGTAATCGACTCCCAATTGGTTGAGAAACTTGACAGTCTTCTGCGCACTGGAACACAATAGAAGTTTATACCATCACCTCCTGGACCTTCGAGGCTTGCAGAAGGAGAAACCTGTCGACCTAGGGACGTCTGACCGGTTGTCTCGGCCAGTATCACGGCCCCCTACCTGAGTCGCCACCCTGACGGTCTCTAGAGTAAGACCTAGTGGACGCATAGGAACCTCTATAGGAACTTCCCTTGGACGTATTCGCCCCAGAAGTGCCTGTCTTACTCTTCTCCGCTGAATCCGACTTAACAGAAGCGGATTTGAATAGCAGAGAGTCTGAAGCTTTCTTAGTTATCTGATCATAGATTGCGGAAAGCTTTCCGTCGAAGAGAAGCTCTCCGGAGACCGGAGCGACTCTGAGAGAGTTTTTCACCTTACTATCCACGTGCATGGACATAGCCAGGGCCGCATCAAGTGTAACTAACTCCAGATTGCCACTGAAAGGGCGGAGTTATACGTGGAGAATGCTATGGCCCTCGAAAGAACTCTTAAGGAGGTTTGTACATCCTGGAATTCTTTTCCTTTGAAACGTAATGATAACGCTCTGGTAAGGTGAACTGCGTACGATAATGCGTCTAAACTAGCCCTGTTAGACGATATTGTCGTTTCCAACGTCATGGTTGGAATTGACATAGACGATGGTATAGACAATTCTAGGTCTTTGGCACGGTCATCTAGACGCAGAGGAACTCTCGGAATGCCCTATCCTGCCGTTTCGAATTATTCCTTGAATTGATGAAAGGCGGATGAAGAGCATTTGCCGATAGGAAACCGGACCTGCCCGTTTAGGTAGCAAGTTTATATATAGCGTCATTCAATAGTTCAAATGTCCATGAGACATTTCTGGACTGTGTCGGAAACTCAGGGACGATGTCCCTAAACCGATTAAAGAATTCTGTTTCCAGTGGCGCCATCAGTCTCTTATTCGGCAACGCAGCATTTTGGTCCGGAGGAAGAACGTCAGAAAGATAAAGCCAGATGAACTCTACAGTAATTTATGTTGTACCGAAAGGGAAAATTTCAACTCCTCCGTATCCCTTTTGCCATCATGTCGGACCACTTGTAATTTTTGGTCGTCCATGCCTGCACTTGCAGCGGAACGTACCAACCCAGCTTCTTCGGATAATTCCTGATCCGACAGAGTTTCTGTCGGTTGCTGGGATGCTGCGATAATTTGTGCTATCTGCGATAGCATGTCCGTAACAGAGGCCTGTGGAACTGCGGTCTTACAACATTTAGCCGCTGGAAGCTCCTAGGACGTTGACTCCTGCATACTTCTTTATGCGAACGTCCGGAGTATGAAGGCCTCGTATCCTTGGCTACTGGATGGCATGACCAAGTTGCCGTGAATTCCTGGTCGGCAAGGTTGGCTGGATATTACTAGTCACGTAGCCAAGGTGTGGTCGTGTGTGCTGCCATGAGGATGAGGAAGCCAATAGAGCAGTCTCTCCGGACTGTCTATATAAAGGAGCGTCCCGAGCGGTGGACGTATGCTCCAACTGAGAAAAGTTCTGTACCACAACATCTGGGCCCAGATATTGTTGTACGGGAGAGGGACCTCTCTCGCTCGAAGCCCGCGCGGAGCTGGACAAGCTAGGAACTGGACTAATAGGCTTCCTCCGTACCATCCTCGTATCTGTCGTCACTGGGTGTGCATGTTGTATGGTTGCTACACCGGGCGAGCTAGTGGACGCCAAAGCTGTCGATCCTACTTGGGACCTCTTAGGCAATTGACGTATCTGCATGAGCACTTTTGCCGCTAGCTCTTCATTTGACTGTTACGACGGAAGCACACTTTTCGAAGACATCACAGAAACATTACCCTGTTCTTGTTCCTCAATGAGACCTGAGGAGCCGCGGTCTTACGTAAATAGCCACTGGAAGCTCCAGGGACGTTCATTCCTGCTTTTATATAATATGCGAACGTCCCAACTGGAAAGGCCTCGTGTCCTTGGCTAAAGGATGGAGTGACCTGGTCGACGTTGATTAAAGGCCTAGTGTCCTTGGCTAACGGATGGAGTGACCTGGTCAACGTTGCTTCCCTGGTCGGTGAAGCAGGAGCTCCAGGGACATTCATTCCTGCATTTATATAATATGCGAACGTCCCCTGGAAATCTGTGATCACATAGCCAAGGTGCAGTCGTGTGTACTGACGTGAGGATGAGGAAGCCAATGGAACAGCTGCGCCGGACTGTCTATGCGACGGAGCGCCCCGAGCGGGAGGAGGAGTAAATGTATGGAGGATCATCTAGGACATGTAATTTTCGGTTTTTGATGCAAATTTTGGGGATTGGGGGGACAAAATTTGTGTTTGGCCCTGAATTAAAGAGTTTAGCACCAGCTAAGTCTGGGTCATTGGTACAGTATAAAAATATTATAAGTTACATCCCTGAACACATTCTGCCACTGTTTCTTCCTCTCATCCTTTATTCCATCCTTAGATCCACCATTTCTTTCAAAATTATGTGTCTGGCATCATTTAAACTGAGATTTACAAGCACAAATATCAGTGACATGTTATTGATTTTAGAGCCAAACAAAGAATGATAATTGCGCCAATTTCGAGACCTCCTTGACACTGCGCATGCGCAGTAGAGTAAAAGTATGCTGGACCATATAGGACATGTAATTTTTGGTTTTTGATGCAAATTTTGGGAATTGGGGGGTAAAATTTGTGTTTGGCCCTAAATATTCAAGAGTTAGCACCAGCTAAGTCTAGGTCATTGGTACAGTATAAAAATATACTGAGTTATAAATCACAGTTGAAAAATAATTTAGAACTCCACCAGTTAACATTTTCAAGAACCAAGGTCACATCATGTCAGAGTTTTACTGGTGGAAGAGGCTTAAGAACCCAGGGAGAACCACCAAACAGTGGCAACATATAGTCAGACTCACCAACTTGCTAACATAAAGTCAAAACTAGAAGTCCTGTCATGAAATGTGCACAAAAAGAATGTCGATCTATGCATTATGACCATAGTAGGCTATCAAATTCTGTACATATGGTCTGTGTACAGGCAATGTTTCAGCCAATGGTTACCCGGAGGTCCATTGGCAGAAACATTGCATGTGTTTGCTATGAGTAACCAGGAGAACCTGCCATGCTTTGGATGCCATTTGACATGGCAATTGCGTGCAATTCTTACGTGCAATAAAGCCTAGATAAGTGTACAGTTCATGACAAGTCTTCTAGTTTTAACTGTTGCTCAAGCAGAGGATCCATGAATAACCTTTCACCTCTAATTCTCTTACCTGTGCATCTGTGACTCCTGGAGCTAAGTACATGGAATCTTTCAAAAGTTCACAAATATCGGCTCTTGTACCTTCTCCATTGGGTAGCCTGGCAGCTGCATCCCGAACTATCACAAAAATGAAACAAAATCACAATGTAATTAATTTCTAGAAAGCATCATTATGTTTCTGACAAGACATTTCTTTTAATTTTGTGCAGTTAGTATTTGGCGTGATCAATCTGTTTATTCCTGATGATATACAATAAGTTACAAGTTCACATCAATTGAGGCATATTTATCATGTCGAAAGTCCATGTAAATCAATGGATTAATAAATTTTCAGAATAAACAAAGAATTACTGGACGTTTGTTTTTTAGAAACCACTATCGACAGCACTGCACAGAATCATCAACACTAACAGTTACTGGCACCGGTATGTATCCATGGTGACAGTAAACAATCTTTGCTGTTTGAAGTGTGATATTTGTTTACAAAATAAAATGTATCGCTACAAGCATATCTGAAATGCCCTAACATACAATTACTGTCAATACCACCTGAAAAGGGTTAACAAAGCACTTGTAAATGTTCAAAAAATCACGTTTAATCTGTTGAGTAAACTGTAAAGAAAACGTTTGCTTCAGCAATATAGTCTATAGACTACTGTCAGTATAGAGTCAGAATAGAGTCATAAAAACAACAAAGAACTTTTGGGGCTACATGTACAAACAAATAATATTTTCTGACCATTTTTTAAACATTTTTATGCTTTAAATCAAGAAATTATAAATTCAAAGTAAATTGTATATTTTTAATATTTACCAATGGCCTAGTCTCAGACTAGCTGGTGCTAACTCAAAAAATAATCCAGGGTCAAACACAAATTTGGCCCCCTTCCCCCCCCCCCCCCCCCCCCACAAAAAAATTTGCATGGAATTCCGAAAATTTTGTCCTCTCTGGTCCTCCATACTTTTGCGAACTGTGCATGTGCAGTATCCAGGAAGACACTGAAATTGGCGCCAACCATCATTCTTTCTAAAAAATTGTCTGCTAAATTTTATAAACAGCGGGGGAGGTATGAGTGCCCACTCATGGGAGGGCCATCCCTCTCTGGTCATTGGTAAGTATAAAAAAATATACAAATTACTTTGAATTTATAATATTTTATACAACAACCAATAGCCCCGTCCAGCTGAATCGTAAAAAGGCTGGAGGGCCTAGGACATGAAGGAAAATCCAATCACTCAATCACTTCAGTAAAGAATATCTCCTGTAGGAGAAAAGTTAAAAAATTTATAGTAATTTATATATTTTTTATACTTACCAATGACCCAGACTTAGCTGGTGCTAACTCTAACAAAACCAGGGCCAAACACAAATTTTGCCCCCCAATCCCCAAAATTTGCATCCAAAACAAAAAGAAATCATGTCCTAAAGGACCTCCATACTACGCCTCTACTGCGCAAGCGCAGTGACGCAGACGTCCCGAAATTGGCGCCAATTATCATTCTTACTGGCAGTGCCTGGTCAGCGCTATGTACTCAGCGGGGAGGCAAGAGTTCCCAACTCCAGGGAGGGCCATCCCCGGCTGGGTCATTGGTAAGTATAAAAAATATATAAATTACTATAAATTTTTTAACATTTTTATACTGTACCAATGACCCAGACTTAGCTGAATAGTAAACAGGCTGGAGGGCCTAGGACATAGAGGAAAATCCAATAAGCTCAACTATATAGTAAAGAGGTAACCCCTTAAGGAGAAAAGGAGTATTAGGCTTTACATGTATCTTTCTTATTTAATCTTAAATTAGAAAGATACACTACCCTTAATAATTGAGCACAATAACATTCATGTTCTCTATTAACATCCAATATAACCCTTATACTAATTATTTTTAAAGCAAGCCAATAAATAAAGTAGTCCAGAGAATTGAGACTCTTTATAGTCATTTAAAAGTGTCCGAGTATTGTATATTAAAGCCTGTTTGACACTTGACATATACAAATGCTTCACACCGAGCTACACTTTAAAAATAAGACATGAATGAATTTTAAACATTAATATTACACTTTAAAACCATCCCGGAAGCGACTCAGAAATACTGACTTGGAGGAGGCATTCCCTTGCTTTTCACTATAAAGCAGGTGACCTAAGGGAACACCCGCCCCCCCCCCCCCTTCCCCTTGCCCTGGGTCAAATAGCCCAGAGCGAAGAGGGCAGCCGGACGGAGTCACTGCCGGAACAGAAAGCCTGCATAACTATAGTTGCAACTGTTTAGTGGACGACATTCTGAGCAACAGATAACGGACCTAAACAATGCAGGTCTCCAGAAATGGACTCAATATTTCTGAGATAAAAATTCGTAAATGTGGATGGCTGAGACCAATAAGCAGCCTTCATTAAATCTGTAATAGCAACACTATTAGCATAAGCCCAGGAAGTAGAAAGAGCTCTTACTTCATGAGCAGAAATCTTAAGCACAGACTGCTGAGAAGAAGATAAATCTTCATAAGCAGTACGGATAGTTAACTGAATCCATCTAGCAATAGAATGGACTGAAATATCCTTTCTATTAGGCATCAAAGACAGAAAGAAACGTTTCCGTCCCTTTCTGATAAACAGAGATCTCTGTTTATAGATACGTAATGCTCTAACAGGACAGAGTAAAGGCCTACGCCCGTCTGAAGACGGAAGAGCCTTAATAACAATAGGTTCCGGATATTTATTAGGAGCCTGATTCTTAGCTAAAAAACCCACATTAGTAGTGAAGGTGATAGTATTCCCAACACTACGATAATGAGAATCATCCACCGATATTGCATGAAGCTCACTGACTCTTCTAGCAGAAGAGAAAGCTAAGAGAAAAGCTGTCTTATAAGATAAGAATTTGAAATCTACTGTCTCAAGAGGTTCAAATGGCTTTTCCTCCAATTTAAGAAGAACCCAAGCTAAATTCCACTTAGGAATTAATCTAAGAGTTCTGGGTCTATTTATCGAAAAGTTTCTAACCAACTTCGATAAAGAGACATTAGATCCAATTTGTAAACTATCATGATGTGCATAGGTATCAGATAACATAGATCTATAACCCTTTATAGTAACAGGCTGCAGTTTGATTTCGTCAAACAAGTATACTAGAAAGTTTGCAATGTCTGGTATAGAGGGATCGAATATATCTACAGAATGATCCCTACACCAACGACGAAAAACCTTCCACTTAGCCGCATAGTTTAGCGAAGAGGAGGTCCTCCTACAGTTAGAAATCGCGTCCACTGCTCGTCCTGTAAAGTGCTTGCCATGCAAGAAGGACCGCACAACGGAAAAACGTGAAGGTTGAGACCTTGCGGGTTGTGATGGAGTTGGCGCGATTTCCCCTGCGAAAGAAGATCCTCCCGTGGAGGAAGCTTCTGCGGTAGGTCCCACAACAGACACCTGAGTAGATTTATCCACGGTCTCTATGGCGACAGAGATGCTACCAACAGAATCTTGCATTGAGATTGTTTTATCTTTAGCAATACTTGTTGAATTAACGGCGCTGGAGGATACGCATATCCTATCATTCCGTCCCAAGGGATCGACAGAGCGTCTACTGCAAATGCTCTTGGATCCGGACACGGAGACACATACGTCTGCAACTGATTGTTGAGATGTGTCGCAAATAAGTCTATCATTGGCCGTTCCCATTGGTAGCAAATCTGATTGAATACTTGTTTGTTGAGAGTCCACTCCGACGGCAACAAGCGACCCTTTCGTGAAAGGGAGTCTGCTAGCACATTCAGACGACCCGGTATGAGACGGACCGAAAGAAGAACGTGATGTTCTAACACAAACAGAAGGATTCTTTCCGTTAGATTGAACAACGGAACTGAATGAGTGCCTCCCTGATTCCGTACATACGCCACTACTGTCGTATTGTCGGATAGGATTTGGACATGAGCATCGTGAATAATGTCCATCCAGTGACGTAACGCAAGCCAAATTGACATCATTTCCTTGATGTTTATGTGCTTGCACAGGAATTGCGGATCCCAAAGACCCTGGCATCTCGAATCCGTTGGGATTAATGATGCACCCCAACCTGTTTGACTGGCATCCGTCATAACGGTAAAACTCGGATCCGGCAACTGCAGCGGAACTTCTTGAGTTAACCACTGAATGTTTGCCCAAGTCTGAATCTCTTGTTTCACTTGATCTGACAAGAGAACGTCCACATCGAGCGAATGAATTTTCACACTCCAATTCTGAGTCAGGAAAATTTGAAGAGGACGTGTGCATAACCGCCCCATCGGAATGAGATCCGCGGCGGCTCCGCACAGACCTATCAGTCTCATAAATTCTCTCGCCCTGACTTTGTCTGCGTGCAGACAATAGCGAGCGTAACAACTGACTAATTTCGCTCTGGTTAACGGCAGACGAACGAGATTGTTGTGCGTCTCGAAGCTCATTCCCAGATGAGTGAATGACTTGGACGGCACCAGATCCGACTTCTCCTCGTTTACTATAAAACCGAGACGTCGGAGCAATAGAAGAAGATTCTGAACATCGTTCTGAAATGTTAACTCGTTGCCGTACCTCTGAAGAATGTCGTCCAGGTAGGCCGACGTTACCGCAGACGAATGAGCTCGGAAGTAGATCATTACCGAGTTCATTACCCGAGTGAAAGCCCAGGGTGCTAGATTCAATCCGAAGCACATCGCCCGGAATTGATACACCACTCCTAGGACTGCGAAGCGTAGATACTTTCGGAATGTCGGATGTACCATGACGTGAAAGTACGCATCTTTGAGATCTATGCTCGTTGCATAATCGTTCACCCGAATACTCGCTCTGACCGATCGAATCGTCTCCATATAAAACTTCGGAGCGACGATCAGCTTGTTTATCCAGCTCCAATCTATGACTGGACGGAACGAGCCGTCTGGTTTCGGAACCAGAAACAGATGGCTGTAGAATCCCGGAGATTCCTGGTTTTCTACGACCTCTACCGCGTTCTTCATTAAAAGAGACTGCACCTCTGATGACAGAGCATCTCTTTTCTGCGGATTTGACGGAAGATGAGTCCACTTTGGACTTCGAGTTAATGGAGGCTTTCGTTTGAAGGATATCTTTAGACCTTCCGAAGTCACTCCTCTCACCCAAGGGTCGTCCGTAATCGACGCCCATTCTTGTGAAAAGCTCGACAACCTTCCGCCAACCGGAACGCGATAGAGGTTTAAGCCATCACCTCCTGGACCTGCGAGGCCTGCGGTAGGAGAAACCACGTCTTCCACGACCCGCACCTCGCCCCGTCGACCTTGGGGCGTCCGACCGATTGTCCCGGCCTGAAGGACGTCCCGAACGAGAGTCGCTATCCTGACGGTCTCTCGAATAAGACCAAGAGGACGCACCGGAACCTCTATAGGAACCTCTCTTGGGCGCATTAGACCCAGAAGTGCCTGTCTTATTCGTGTCTGCTGTATCCGACTTCTTAGGAGCAGATTTGAACAACAGAGAATCCTTAGCTTTCTTTGTAATTTTATCATAAATAGCGGAAAGCTTGCCGTCAAAGAGAAGTTCTCCTGAGACCGAAGCGACTCTAAGAGAGTTCTTCACCTTAGAATCCACTAGTGTGGATGTAGCTAGGGCTGCGTCACGTCTAACCAACTCCAGATTTGCCACTGAAAGGGCGGAGTTACACGTGGAATAAGCTACTGCCCTTGAAAGAAGTCTTAAAGAGGATTGTATATCCTGAAACTCTTTCCCCTGAAGGCGCAGTGATAACGCCTTAGTAAGGTGATCTGCGTAAGATAAGGCATCTAAATTGGCTCTGTTAGACGCAATAGCCGTTTCCAACACCGCGGTTGGAATAGAAGCTGACGACGGTAATGATAGCTCTAAGTCTTCCGCCTCGTCGTCCATACGCAGAGGAACTCTCGGTATACCCTGTCCTGCCGTATCGAATTTATTCCTTGCATTAATGAAAGGCAGGTTGAGAGTATTAGCGGACAAGAAACCTGCTTTCCCCGTCCTGGAAGCAAGTTTAAATATAGCGTCGTTCAATAATTCAAATGTTCTTGCAACATTATTGGACTGCGACGGAAACTCGGGAGCGATGTCCCTGAACCGCTCAAAAAATTCAGAGTCCAATGACGCTATAATTCTCTTGTCCGGAAGCGCAGCAGTCTGGCCCGACGGAACAACTTGAGGGAGAAAGTGCCGGATGAAGTCCACGGCAGCTTTATGTTGTTCCGAAAGGGATAGCTCCAAGTCATCCGTATCCCTTTCACCATCCGGTCGGACCTCATGATGTTCCCGGTCGTCCGCCCCCGATGCTTCGGCAGAGCGTACAGACCCAGGGCCGTCGGATAATTCTCGATCCGACACCGTTTCTGTCGGCTGCTGGGATGCTGCGATAAGCTGTGCTATCTGCACAAGAATGTCCGGCGTCGAGACCGGCGGAGGCGCAGTCTTTCGCTGCTTCGCCGAGGGCAGCTCCGCATCAGATGGCTCCCGCATACTTTTCCTATGCGAACGTCTGGAGTCCATCGGTCTCGAATCCCTGGCTGCCGGATGGTGTGACCCATCGGACGAACCCGGCTGCCGAACCATTCAGTGAATGGACGCTACACCGGGCGAGCTAGCGGACGACATTTGTCTAATCTCCATGAGCACTTTTGCCGCTAGCTCTGAATTCATTTGTGATGACGGATGCACACTTGAAGAAGATAACATGGAAACATCACCCTGTTCTGGTTCCTCTGAAATAGAAACTGAGAGAGTAGAGTGACCTTGCGGAGAAAGAGCCGGAATCGCTCTTTCTCCAGAAACAACATATCGTGACACACGTTTCCAATGTTTCTCATCCCAATGTTCACATATAGGACAGGGATTAATGCGAGAACACTGACTACAATTAATACAATGATCATGAAAGTCAGAGGAAGATTTCTTCCTATAACAATTTGAACAATGTCCCTTCATTGTGAAAGAACAACAATAAGTCCTAGTTACTCGCAAAAACCCCTGACACAAAGATACATAATAACATGATCCATTAATAAATGAAAAAACAATTGCAAAACAAAATAATTTTGAAAAAATATTTTTTCAGCGAAGCCCAAGTTGCTGAAAAGTAACGTTGAGCCCCGATGGATCCGATGGCAAAGTGTGGTCAAAAATTTTAAATTTATATTAAATAATTAATGAGACACTTTCGGATAATATAAATGTATCTTATAGTGAGATAAACTACAGCAAAGGCAAACAGCCCCCCTCAAAAAAGGCTGTTGCCAATGAAAACAAACAGTGTAAAAACACCAGAAAACATGACTCCAGGCACTGAAAAAACTGGCCCGGAATCAGTCATCAATTACACTCTATCTGATGAAAAACAGAGACTCCCAGGGGAGAATCTGTAGAACATCAGATGGAAGATGCAGAACACAAACGTTATACACCCATGGGTGAAAACGTAACTATGGGGAAAATAACAGAAAACATTCTGTAACCAAGCAACTCTCCCAGGAAATTTTAGAAATGAAATTTCTCAAAAATATGCCAAAAGCATGGGAGAATTGCAAGGGGGGACTTTAGAAGGCTAGGGGAGAGGAAACACTGAATAAGCAGTGCAACCATTAGCAAGAATGACAACAAGAGGCCCATGCCTCGAAAATAGGCAACTTAACATAATTTCATCAAAAAATTTTAAGTACAGCCCTGATTATTTTTTGTCACTTCTTTTTCCTCTCCTCCTTCTATCCTCCTTAGAATCACATTTTCTCCAAGAATTACGTGTCTGGCATCCTTTAAACTGAGATTTACAAGCACAAAGATCAGTGAGATGTTGACTGATGAAGGGCCAAACAGAGAATGATAATTGGCGCCAATTTCGGGACGTCTGCGTCACTGCGCATGCGCAGTAGAGGCATAGTATGGAGGTCCTTTAGGACATGATTTCTTTTTGTTTTGGATGCAAATTTTGGGGATTGGGGGGCAAAATTTGTGTTTGGCCCTGGTTTTGTTAGAGTTAGCACCAGCTAAGTCTGGGTCATTGGTACAGTATAAAAATTTATAAATTCAAAGTAATTTGTATATTTTTAATATTTACCAATGGCCTAGTCTCAGACTAGCTGGTGCTAACTCAAAAAATAATCCAGGGTCAAACACAAATTTGGCCCCCTCCCCCCCAGCCCCCCCAAAAAATTTGCATGGAATTCCGAAAATTTTGTCCTCTCTGGTCCTCCATACTTTTGCGAACTGCGCATGTGCAGTATCCAGGAAGACACTGAAATTGGCGCCAACCAGCATTCTTTCTAAAAAATTGTCTGCTAAATTTTATAAACAGCAGGGGAGGTATGAGTGCCCACTCATGGGAGGGCCATCCCTGTCTGGCCATTGGTAAGTATAAAAAAATATACAAATTACTTTGAATTTATAATATTTTTATACAACAACCAATAGCCCTGTCTAGCTGAATCGTAAAAAGGCTGGAGGGCCTAGGACATGAAGGAAAATCCAATCACTCAATCACTTCAGTAAAGAATATCTCCTGTAGGAGAAAAAAAGGAATTATGTATGTCCTTCTCCTTTACGAGATACGAGTAAATCATAACACCAACAATGTAACTGAGTGTTACATAATATACAATTCTCCATTTAATGCCAGCATAACCCATTATGCTAATTCGGTGAAGGGAAGCCAATATATAAAGACAGTCCAGAGAATGAGACTCTTTATACTCATTTAAAAGAGTCCGAGGATTGTATATTAACGCTCATTTGACACGTGACATATACAAATGCTTCACAGTGAGCTACACTTTAACAAGAAGGATGCCAACACCCTATAGCTCACCAACATTCCTCTTTGATAGTAACTTTGGCAAACACAAGAACTGTATCAAACAGGCTCATAACATGCGACAAAGCTGACCTAAACACAACTTCTTAAAAGTAAAACACAGAAACTGACATAAACACTAAGTTAAACATGAAATTTTGAGCTAAACAGAAAACTAAATGCAACTAAAAATGTCAAGAAAAATGTTTAAAATGCAGAGTATGAGGGGTTAATCATGGAACAATGATACTGAGGAACTTGTATGATGAATATAAGTGCCAAAAGAAGAGAAGGAGCACAGCAGCTGACCTAAACACTAAGTTAAACAAGAAATTCCGAGCTAAACAGAAAACTAAACGCAACTAAAAATGTCAAGATAAATTTTAAAATGGAGGGTATGAGGGGTTAATCATGGAACAATGATACTGAGGAACAAGTATGATGAATATAAGTGCCATGGGAAGAGATGGAACACAGCAGCTGACATAAACACTTAGTTAAACATGAAATTCTGAGCTAAACAGAAAACTAAATGCAACTAAAAATGTCAAGAAAAATGTTTCAAATGCAGGGTATGAGGGGTTAAATCATGGTAGAATGATAATAATCATCATATAGCAGTATTATAAAGGCCATGATATGGAAATAGGGCAAGTAAGTGACCTAAACAGAAAGTTTAACATTATTGGACACGTACGCTGATGCTGACGCTGACACAGACGCCGACCGATCGAGCCATGCCTTAAGCTCACACAACTAAAGTTGGTGAGCTAAAAACAATATATAAATGAGACATATTATTTACTTCACACCGAGCTACACATTAAAACCATTCCGGAGCTACTGACATCAGAGGAGGTCTTCCCTTGCTTTTCACTATAAAGCCAGATGATTATAAGGGAAAAAAACGCCCCCTCCCCCACCCCCTTCCCCTTGTTCTGAGGTACATGACCACAGAACGAAAAGGGCAGCGGAACAGCGTCACTGCTGGAACGGGCTGCCTAAATAACTATAGATGTAATCAATTTAGTGGATGACATTCTGAGCAACAGAAAGAGGACCTAAACATCTAAGGTCACTGCAGATGGACTCTAAATTTCTAAGGTAGAACTTGGTAAATGTAGAGGGCTGTGTCCAGTACGTAGCCTTCATGAGATCAGTAATGGTTATACTGTTAGAATAAGCCCAGAAAGTGGACAGTGCTCTAACTTTATGTGCTGGTATCTTATTTACAGAACGCTGATTGGAAGATAGAATTTCATAGGCAATGCATATTGCCAATTGAATCCATCTAGCAATAGAATGAACAGAAGTTAAAAAATTTATAGTAATTTATATATTTTTTATACTTACCAATGACCCAAACTTAGCTGGTGCTAACTCTAACAAAACCAGGGCCAAACACAAATTTTGCCCCCCAATCCCCAAAATTTGCATCCAAAACAAAAAGAAATCATGTCCTAAAGGACCTCCATACTACGCCTCTACTGCGCATGCGCAGTGACGCAGACGTCCCGAAATTGGCGCCAATTATCATTCTCACTGGCAGTGCCTGGTCAGCGCTATGTACTCAGCGGGGAGGCAAGAGTTCCCAACTCCAGGGAGGGCCATCCCCGTCTGGGTCATTGGTAAGTATAAAAAATATATAAATTACTATAAATTTTTTAACATTTTTATACTGTACCAATGACCCAGACTTAGCTGAATAGTAAACAGGCTGGAGGGCCTAGGACATAGAGGAAAATCCAATAAGCTCAACTATATAGTAAAGAGGTAACCCCTTAAGGAGAAAAGGAGTATTAGGCTTTACATGTATCTTTCTTATTTAATATTAAATTAGAAAGATACACTACCCTTAATAATTGAGCACAATAACATTCATGTTCTCTATTAACATCCAGTATAACCCTTATACTAATTATTTTTAAAGCAAGCCAATAAATAAAGTAGTCCAGAGAATTGAGACTCTTTATAGTCATTTAAAAGTGTCCGAGTATTGTATATTAAAGCCCGTTTGACACTTGACATATACAAATGCTTCACACCGAGCTACACTTTAAAAATAAGACATGAATGAAATTTAACATTAATATTACACTTTAAAACCATCCCGGAAGCGACTCAGAAATACTGACTTGGAGGAGGCATTCCCTTGCTTTTCACTATAAAGCAGGTGACCTAAGGGAACACCCGCCCCCCCCCCCCCCTTCCCCTTGCCCTGGGTCAAATAGCCCAGAGCGAAGAGGGCAGCCGGACGGAGTCACTGCCGGAACAGAAAGCCTGCATAACTATAGTTGCAACTGTTTAGTGGACGACATTCTGAGCAACAGATAACGGACCTAAACAATGCAGGTCTCCAGAAATGGACTCAATATTTCTGAGATAAAAATTCGTAAATGTGGATGGCTGAGACCAATAAGCAGCCTTCATTAAATCTGTAATAGCAACACTATTAGCATAAGCCCAGGAAGTAGAAAGAGCTCTTACTTCATGAGCAGAAATCTTAAGCACAGACTGCTGAGAAGAAGATAAATCTTCATAAGCAGTACGGATAGTTAACTGAATCCATCTAGCAATCGAATGGACTGAAATGTCCTTTCTATTAGGCATCAAAGACAGAAAGAAACGTTTCCGTCCCTTTCTGATAAACTGAGATCTCTGTTTATAGATACGTAATGCTCTAACAGGACAGAGTAAAGGTCTACGCCCGTCTGAAGACGGAAGAGCCTTAATAACAATAGGTTCCGGATATTTATTAGGAGCCTGATTCTTAGCTAAAAAACCCACATTAGTAGTGAAGGTGATAGTGTTCCCAACACTACGATAATGAGAATCATCCACCGATAGTGCATGAAGCTCACTGATTCTTCTAGCAGAAGAGAAAGCTAAGAGAAAAGCTGTCTTATAAGATAAGAATTTGAAATCTACTGTCCCAAGAGGTTCAAATGGCTTTTCCTTCAATTTAAGAAGAACCCAAGCTAAATTCCACTTAGGAATTAATCTAAGAGTTCTGGGTCTATTTATCGAAAAGTTTCTAACCAACTTCGATAAAGAGACATTAGATCCAATTTGTAAACTATCATGATGTGCATAGGTATCAGATAACATAGATCTATAACTCTTTATAGTAACAGGCTGCAGTTTGATTTCGTCAAACAAGTATACTAGAAAGTTTGCAATGTCTGGTATAGAGGGATCGAATATATCTACAGAATGATCCCTACACCAACGACGAAAAACCTTCCACTTAGCCGCATAGTTTAGCGAAGAGGAGGTCCTCCTACAGTTAGAAATCGCGTCCACTGCTCGTCCTGTAAAGTGCTTGCCTTGCAAGAAGGACCGCACAACGGAAAAACATGAAGGTTGAGACCTTGCGGGTTGTGATGGAGTTGGCGCGATTTCCCCTGCGAAAGAAGATCCTCCCGTGGAGGAAGCTTCCGCGGTAGGTCCCACAACAGACACCTGAGTAGATTTATCCACGGTCTCTGTGACGACAGAGATGCTACCAACAGAATCTTGCATTGAGATTGTTTTATCTTTAGCAATACTTGTTAAATTAACGGCGCTGGAGGATACGCATATCCTATCATTCCGTCCCAAGGGATCGACAGAGCGTCTACTGCAAATGCTCTTGGATCCGGACACGGAGACACATACGTCTGCAGCTGATTGTTGAGATGTGTCGCAAATAAGTCTATCATTGGCCATTCCCATTGGTAGCAAATCTGATTGAATACTTGTTTGTTGAGAGTCCACTCCGACGGCAACAAGCGACCCTTTCGTGAAAGGGAGTCTGCTAGCACATTCAGACGACCCGGTATGTGACGGACCGAAAGAAGAACGTGATGTTCTAGCACAAACAGAAGGATTCTTTCCGTTAGATTGAACAACGGAACTGAATGAGTGCCTCCCTGATTCCGTATATACGCCACTACTGTCGTATTGTCGGATAGGATTTGGACATGAGCATCGTGAATAATGTCCATCCAGTGACGTAACGCAAGCCAAATTGACATCATTTCCTTGATGTTTATGTGCTTGCACAGGAATTGCGGATCCCAAAGACCCTGGCATCTCGAATCCGTTGGGATTAATGATGCACCCCAACCTGTTTGACAGGCATCCGTCATAACGGTAAAACTCGGATCCGGCAACTGCAGCGGAACTCCTTGAGTTAACCACTGAATGTTTGCCCAAGTCTGAATCTCTTGTTTCACTTGATCTGACAAGAGAACGTCTACATCGAGCTAATGAATTTTCACACTCCAATTCTGAGTCAGGAAAATTTGAAGAGGACGTGTGCGTAACCGCCCCATCGGAATGAGATCCGCGGCGGCTCCGCACAGACCTATCAGTCTCATAAATTCTCTTGCCGTGACTTTGTCTGCGTGCAGACAATAGCGAGTGTAACAACTGACTAATTTCGCTCTGGTTAACGGCAGACGAACGAGATTGTTGTGCGTCTCGAAGCTCATTCCCAGATGAGTGAATGACTTGGACGGCACCAGATCCGACTTCTCCTCGTTTACTATAAAACCGAGACGTCGGAGCAATAGAAGAAGATTCTGAACATCGTTCTGAAGCGTTAACTCGTTGCCGTACCTCTGAAGAATGTCGTCCAGGTAGGCCGACGTTACCGCAGACGAATGAGCTCGGAAGTAGATCATTACCAAGTTCATTACCCGAGTGAAAGCCCAGGGTGCTAGATTCAATCCGAAGCACATCGCCCGGAATTGATACACCACTCCTAGGACTGCGAAGCGTAGATAC
Source organism: Pictodentalium vernedei (assembly GCA_031216915.1). Classification (NCBI taxonomy): domain Eukaryota; kingdom Metazoa; phylum Mollusca; class Scaphopoda; order Dentaliida; family Dentaliidae; genus Pictodentalium; species Pictodentalium vernedei. The sequence goes on from CM062297.1 coordinate 28,371,571, forward strand.
TTTCGGAATGTCGGATGTACCATGACGTGAAAGTACGCATCTTTGAGATCTATGCTCGTTGCATAATCGTTCACCCGAATACTCGCTCTGACCAATCGAATCGTCTCCATATAAAACTTCGGAGCGACGATCAGCTTGTTTATCCAGCTCAAATCTATGACTGGACGGAACGAGCCATCTGGTTTCGGAACCAGAAACAGATGGCTGTAGAATCCCGGAGATTCCTGGTTTTCTACGACCTCTACCGCGTTCTTCATTAAAAGAGACTGCACCTCTGATAACAGGGCGTTTCTTTTCTGCGGATTTGACGGAAGATGAGTCCACTTTGGACTTCGAGTTAATGGAGGCTTTCATTTGAAGGATATCTTTAGACCTTCCGAAGTCACTCCTCTCACCCAAGGGTCGTCCGTAATCGACGCCCATTCTTGTGAAAAGCTTGACAACCTTCCGCCAACCAGAGCGCGATAGAGGTTTAAGCCATCACCTCCTGGACCTGCGAGGCCTGCGGTAGGAGAAACCACGTCTTCCACGACCCGCACCTCGCCCCGTCGACCTCGGGGCGTCCGACCGATTGTCCCGGCCTGAAGGACGTCCCGAACGAGAGTCGCTATCCTGACGGTCTCTCGAATAAGACTAAGAGGACGCACCGGAACCTCTATAGGAACCTCTCTTGGGCGCATTAGACCCAGAAGTGCCTGTCTTATTCGTGTCTGCTGTATCCGACTTCTTAGGAGCAGATTTGAACAACAGAGAATCCTTAGCTTTCTTTGTAATTTTATCATAAATAGCGGAAAGCTTGCCGTCAAAGAGAAGTTCTCCTGAGACCGAAGCGACTCCAAGAGAGTTCTTCACCTTAGAATCCACTAGTGTGGATGTAGCTAGGGCTGCGTCACGTCTAACCAACTCCAGATTTGCCACTGAAAGGGCAGAGTTACACGTGGAATAAGCTACTGCCCTTGAAAGAAGTCTTAAAGAGGATTGTATATCCTGAAACTCTTTCCCCTGAAGGCACAGTGATAACGCCTTAGTAAGGTGATCTGCGTAAGATAAGGCATCTAAATTGGCTCTGTTAGACGCAATAGCTGTTTCCAACACCGCGGTTGGAATAGAAGCTGATGACGGTAATGATAGCTCTAAGTCTTCCGCCTCGTCGTCCATACGCAGAGGAACTCTCGGTATACCCTGTCCTGCCGTATCGAATTTATTCCTTGCATTAATGAAAGGCAGGTTGAGAGTATTAGCGGACAAGAAACCTGCTTTCCCCGTCCTGGAAGCAAGTTTAAATATAGCGTCGTTCAATAATTCAAATGTTCTTGCAACATTATTGGACTGCGACGGAAACTCGGGAGCGATGTCCCTGAACCGCTCAAAAAATTCAGAGTCCAATGACGCTATAATTCTCTTGTCCGGAAGCGCAGCAGTCTGGCCCGACGGAACAACTTGAGGGAGAAAGTGCCGGATGAAGTCCACGGCAGCTTTATGTTGTTCCGAAAGGGATAGCTCCAAGTCATCCGTATCCCTTTAACCATCCGGTCGGACCTCATGATGTTCCCGGTCGTCCGCCCCCGATGCTTCGGCGGAGCGTACCGACCCAGCGCCGTCGGATAATTCTCGATCCGACACCGTTTCTGTCGGCTGCTGGGATGCTGCGATAAGCTGTGCTATCTGCACAAGAATGTCCGGCGTCGAGACCTGCGGAGGCGCAGTCTTTCGCTGCTTCGCCGAGGGCAGCTCCGCATCAGATGGCTCCCGCATACTTTTCCTATGCGAACGTCCGGAGTCCATCGGTCTCGAATCCCTGGCTGCCGGATGGTGTGACCTGGTCGCCGAAGAATCCTTGATCGGCAAAGCTGTAATATATCGGCGGTCACGCAGCCAAGGTGCGGTCGTGTGCGCTGACGAGAAGTGAGGAAGCCTTAACAGTCTCTGCGGACTGCTTATACAACGGAGCGTCCCGAGCGACGGACGTATGCTCCGCTAAAGACACATTTTGTACCACAACATCTGGTCCCAGATGTTGTTGTACGAGAGAGGGGCCTCTCTCACTCGCGGCCCGGCTGGACCTGGACGAGCTAGGAACCGGACTCAAAGGCTTCCTCCGTTCTCGCTTACTATCCGCCGTCACTGGGTGTGCATCTATTATGTTTATAGTGCTCGCATCACCCAAAATTTCCTCTTGGACCGCATCGGACGAACCCGGCTGCCGAACCATTCGGTGAATGGACGCTACACCGGGCGAGCTAGCGGACGACATTTGTCTAATCTCCATGAGCACTTTTGCCGCTAGCTCTGAATTCATTTGTGACGACGGACGCACACTTGAAGAAGATAACATGGAAACATCACCCTGTTCTGGTTCCTCTGAAATAGAAACTGAGAGAGTAGAGTGACCTTGCGGAGAAAGAGCCGGCATCGCTCTTTCTCCAGAAACAACATATCGTGACACACGTTTCCAATGTTTCTCATCCCAATGTTCACATATAGGACAGGGATTAATGCGAGAACACTGACTACAATTAATACAATGATCATGAAAGTCAGAGGAAGATTTCTTCCTATTACAATTTGAACAACGTCCCTTCATTGTGAAAGAACAACAATAAGTCCTAGTTACTCGCAAAAACCCCTGACACAAAGATACATAACAACATGATCCATTAATAAATGAAAAAACAATTGCAAAACAAAATAATTTTGAAAAAATATTTTTTCAGCGAAGCCCAAGTTGCTGAAAAGTAACGTTGAGCCCCGATGGATCCGATGGCAAAGTGTGGTCAAAAATTTTAAATTTATATTAAATAATTAATGAGACACTTACGGATAATATAAATGTATCTTATAGTGAGATAAACTACAGCAAAGGCAAACAGCCCCCCTCAAAAAAGGCTGTTGCCAATGAAAACAAACAGTGTAAAAACACCAGAAAACATGACTCCAGGCACTGAAAAAACTGGCCCGGAATCAGTCATCAATTACACTCTATCTGATGCAAAACAGAGACTCCCAGGGGAGAATCTGCAGAACATCAGATGGAAGATGCAGAACACAAACGTTATACACCCCTGGGTGAAAACGTAACTATGGGGAAAATAACAGAAAACATTCTGTAACCAAGCAACTCTCCCAGGAAATTTTAGAAATGAAATTTCTCATAAATATGAAAAAAGCATCGGAGAATTGCAAGGGGGGACTTTAGAAGGCTAGGGGAGAGGAAACACTGAATAAGCAGTGCAACCATTAGCAAGAATGACAACAAGAGGCCCATGCCTCGAAAATAGGCAACTTAACATAATTTCATCAAAAAATTTTAAGTACAGCCCTGATTATTTTTTGTCACTTCTTTTTCCTCTCCTCCTTCTTTCCTCTTTAGAATCACATTTTCTCCAAAAATTACGTGTCTGGCATCCTTTAAACTGAGATTTACAAGCACAAAGATCAGTGAGATGTTGACTGATGAAGGGCCAAACAGAGAATGATAATTGGCGCCAATTTCGGGACGACAGCGTCACTGCGCATGCGCAGTAGAGGCGTAGTATGGAGGTCCTTTAGGACATGATTTCTTTTTGTTTTGGATGCAAATTTTGGGGATTGGGGGGCAAAATTTGTGTTTGGCCCTGGTTTTGTTAGAGTTAGCACCAGCTAAGTCTGGGTCATTGGTACAGTATAAAAATATATCCCTTCTGTTAGGAATTAAAGGAAGAAGCGTTTTCTTCCTTTTCTAATAAACTCTGATCGGTGTTTATATATGCGCAAAGCCCAGACTGGACACAGCAGAAGTATACGGATGTCCGGAGGAGGCAGAGCCCTAATGGTAATAGGCTCAGGCTGTTTACCTGGAGCCTGATTCTTAGCCAAAAATCCTACTTCTGTACTTAAAATAATGGTATTACCTACGGTAGTGAGATTTGTCAACAGGTAGAGCATGAAGTTTGTGAACTCTTCTAGCAGATGCAAAGGCTAAGAGAAATGCCGTTTTATATGTAAAAAATTTGAGCTTTCCACAATGTCCAACGGCTCAAACACAGCTTCTTTAAGCTTCAACAAAACCCAAGCCAAATTTCACTTGGGAATTATTCTGAGGATTCTAGGTCTATTGATGGAGAAATTTCTAACCAGTCTGGATAATGAAGCATTAGATCCAATTGCCAAGTTTTCATTATGAGCATAAGTGTCAGATAAGTTGTTACTGACTTTGGGCCAAACAGAAGAATGATGTTGGCACCAATTCCGGTCTCTTCTTAGGTGCTGCGCATGTGCAAATACTAAAATTATGAAGGGTCAGATAGGACTTTTAATTTTTGGTATTGTAAGCAAATTCTCGGGATGGGGGGGGGGGGGGGGGGGGTGTTCAAAATTTGTGTTTGGCCCTTAATAATATTGAGGCTGCTTCAGCTAAGTCTGGGCCATTGGATTTGGGGATAAAAATATGGGGGTGCCATTAGTTTGTAAATATTACCAAGCGTCAGAATTGTAACATAAGCTGGTCTTTCTGATACAAGAAGGGCATGTTCTCTTGCTTTTGTCATTGAATTTTCTTTGCTGTATACACCCTTCACTGGTCCAACAACAGAACTGTATCCATGAACAGTGTATGAAAAAGCTAAATGAGGATTTTCAAATCGTCTTTTCTCCTGGAATATAAAAAGTATACATTTGAGAGTATAATAATTTAAAATAGTATTAATTTCACACGTTTTCTAACATAATGGCCTTATTTGGACTATTAATAAAATCGGATGCAAAGGAACTCACAGATTAAATGATTAAAGCACTGGAATTTATATGATTCTGGCTGTTGACGTGTTGTTAAATGGTAGAGTCCTGGAAGCCCATATTTGGGCTTTACTCATAAGTGCAGGTACTGCAATTCCGTGGCTTCAAACTCTGCGGGTGTCCTTCATATTAACTTTGAATCTAAATTTTTTTTTTTTTTTTTTATTAGGGTTTAACGACACATTAACAGCCAGGGTCATGTCATGTCGGTGACAGTTTTACGGGTGGAGGAAGCTGGAGAACCCGGAGAGAACCACCGAGCAATAAGGAGCAGCTGCCAGCTCTCCAACATCGTAACTCTAAACTCTGCATTGCAGCACAGGCAGGGTTAGATTGGTTGAAGACATGCGCACCATCGACGTGCAGTACGCCTTAGTACACAGTGTCATCGTGCCCCCACATATAGGCAATCAGGGTTAAGAGCCTTGCCCAAGGACACAACGCGGGAGCATGAATCAGTCGCTGAAATGGTCACCCATCCAACTACTAACCGTGCTCAACGTTGCTTAACTTCCGTGATCTGACAAGGACCAGTAACCACGACACCACCGCACCCCCTTGAAACTAAATTATTTGGTCTGTATGGATTTTCCTTGTTACAATTTATGGGAAAGTGCCTTTAGGCACTCTCCCATAAATTGTAACAAGGTATAACATGGTATAGATTTATGAACAAATTTTGATGACAACAAATAATTTAGCACTCTACTAGTTAGACCATTAAAATAAAATGTATGGGTTCTCAGGCAAATATGCCCCAAAAAGATGATGAGGGAGGGAGGCTTTTTATTTTTTTTTTTATAAATCTCAAATTAACATAATTCTGTTCTTTTCTTTTGATATATAAAAGCTTTATACATGTCCATGTTTTATAATCAACCGACTTCTTTAGTACTAGTCTATAGTATACATATACATGTGTTCAAGATGTCTTTCATTTAATGACCTCATTCTGGTATTAATTCAATTGATTATATCATAAACCTTCAATATTTTATATTGAAGTGTTATGATATAATCAATTAAAATGAATCCCAGAATGAGTAATGATTCCACAATATACTTCCCATAAGTATCGACTAATTCTCCGATTGCAGCTGTGGGGAATACTTCCTGTTCTCTCCCCATTATATTTCAAGATGAATTTGGGGGAAACATTTGTTGCCTGTTTCAGCATCACCAATTTTCTAAATGGTTCGTCAATCAAAAGTTTATTAAAAATATCATTTACAAGCGTTTCTGCATCCACCCACCCATAGACACTATAGTCTAAAATTTTCCTCAACCGAAACATAATACAAACACTGAACAAAAACATATTTTTCTTCATTTAAAAATAAGAATGTTACTAATTTCAGATACGAAATATCCAGATGTTGTACGGTGCTACTATAATAAACCCGGTGCTACTATCAAAAGACCAGAAAATAAGTACCAGCATTACATTGCACGGTGATTTGCAATCATGATAACCAACTTTATATTTTGGGGTAATAAAATTTGTTGATTTGGCAGGTTTTAACTGATGCACATGTTGCCTGAGAACCCAGACATTTATTTTAATGGCCTTAAACACCAATGATTATACAAATTCAGAAAACTGCAATTCAAATTTAATATTATTTAAATTTTTTTATACCATGATTACCTATTCTACAATATATGAAAAGCCTATGACATAAATTTTAGCTTTACACACCAACCATGGTGAACACGCCAGCAATGGGATTTCAATAGTTAAAATTTATACCTACAGTGGAACTACATCCAAGATGACCTTTGGTGACGTAGACCTGAATACAACTTGTTTCAATTTATCGCATGTCGCCTCAGGAAGAGTGAAATGAAAGTGATAATTATTTATTATGTTTTTAAATGAGTTTACCCCATAAGACACCAAAACTTAACAACCATGCACTCTCTCATGTTAATGAAGCATCCAGAACTCGAACTGGTATGTTATTGTGCTATTAAAATGAAAAATGCTCAGTTTCATTTTCCATTTCGTTTCTGTGATAAAATTGACAGCGGAAGTACCGCCCACAAATGCTCATGTAAACAAAAACAGATTTGCATGTATGTACATCTGGTGCTCAGTAAAATCGAAAAAAAATAATAGCGACTCTTAATTATCTGACGATCTCTTAATTATCTGACGATCATGGTATAAATAAAATATAACCATAGTAGCATGATTCACTTTCATCCTGAACCCCAGACATTGAGTACTTTTAGAGAATATCATGACTTGTGGTGGTTTCAATGTCATACAGAATATTTTCTGTATTCCACAGGTGTTCTGAAGATAGTTTTGTGTGGGTAAAAACTAAAATTTATTACTGGCACTTCCATCAGATACCTTTTAGCTATGACATTCAGAAAAAGTGGACAATAACTTCAAACTCATAATCTGATTTGACTGCGTTAAAAAATGAAAGTGTCAATGTCACTGTAGCACAACTTGACAAACTTGAACTTGATCGGTTACGAGAGAGGCTAAAGGAAAATGTTGATAAACAAATGCTGTAAGTTTAAAGGTCATGGTGAATGGCAACTTTTTTTCACAGAAATGTTTGGTAATCGATAGCTCTTATCTAGAGGTCTCGTCTAATGAGCACACCAAGTTCTAAAACAATCCTATAATTAATGTGCTCTGTAGGCTATGTCAAAGAAGAATGCTGATGCACAAATACCCTAAATTCAAAGGTCATTGCTAACAGCAACAATTTTTGATAGAAATGAAAGAAAATCACCCCAAACACACATACCAAGTTTCAAAGCAATCTATACATAAATGTGCCATATAGGGCATGCCACATGAATATGTAGATGCACACATGCACCATTTTCAAAGGCCAATGCTACAGCAACATTTTTTTGAAGAACTTGAAACTTGGTTTCCATTTATAAATGTGCCGTGTAAGGCATGTCAAAGGAATATATATTGATGCACAAATGCACTAATTTTAAAGGTCACTCTGACGGCAAAGTTCTTTGATGAAACCGGAAAAAAATTGATAGCTCATATCTCGAGGTTACCCCAAACATGCATGTCAAGTTTTAATCAGATCCATTCATAAATTCACCCTGCAGGGTTGTGCCAAAGGAATACGCTGATGCACAATTTCAATGGGTTCAAAGGTCATTGCTAACAGCAACATTCGGCAATGTTTTTCAAGAGAAATGAAAGAAAATCAGAAGCTCCCATCTACAGGTCACTTCAAACAAGAACATATTGTTTCAAAGTGATCAAATCATAAACATGAACTGGGCAGTGTTCCAAAGGAAACTGTCGACAGACAAAATGGCAAAGCTGAAGGTTGTTGCTAAGGGCAACATTTTTTGATGGAAATGGAAGAAAATCTATAGCTTTCATCTTTTAGTAACCCAAAACAAGCATGCCAAGTTTCAAACCACTCCATTCATAAATCAAGCCAAAGAAAAATGTTCAAGCAAAAACAGCAAAGTTGAAAGATCATTTCTAACAGCAACTTTTCTCAATGGCAATAAAAGAAAATCAATAGCTTGCATCTAAAGGTTGCTCCAAACAACACACCAAGTTTCAAAGCAATTGAATCGTAAATGTGACCTGTGTAGTGCGCAAAGGAAATTGGTGATGCATAAAATGGCAAAGTTGAAGGTCGTTGCTAATGGCAATTTTTTTGACAGAAGTGAAAGAAGTTCCCAGCTGGAGGTAAAAAATATACAAAGTTTCAAAGTCCTCCATTCATTACTGTATCTTGTAGGGCATGCCAAAGAAAAATATTGATGCACAAATGCACTAAGTTTGAAGGTTGTTGCTAACGGCAACTCCTTTTATGAAAATTAAAGAAAATCGATAGATCCCACCTAGCGATCACCTTGAATATGTATACCAAGTTTCAAAGTGCAGGGGGCCAAAGGAAATTGTTGATGTACAAACAGAAAAGTTGAATGCCATTGCTAACGGCAACATTTCTCGGGGGGAAATGGAATAAAATCAAAAGCACCCATCTAAAGGTCAGCCCAAACAAGCATAGTGAGTTTCAAAGTGATCTATTCATGAATGCACCCTGCAGGGCGTGCCAAAGGAAAATATTGATACACAAATTCACAAAGTTCAAGGTAACAGCAACATTTTACGGAAACTAATAAAGAAAACCGCTCGCTCTTATCTAGAGGTCACCCCCAAACACGCCCACAAAGTTTCAAAGCAATCCAATGATGAATGAGACCTGTGCAGTGCACCAAATGAAACTGTCAACTTACTAAATGTATAAGTTAAACATCGTGGCTAAAGACAACGGTTCTCAACAGAAATAAAAGAAAAACAATAGCTCCTATCTAGAGGTCACCCCAAACAAACATACCAAGTTTCGAAGCATTCCATTCATAAATGTGCTCTGTGCGGCATGCCAAAAGAATGCACTGATGCACAAATGCACAAAGTTCAAAGCTTGTTGCTAATGACAATGTTTTTGGATGGAAGTGGTAGAAAATTGATAGGTCCCATCCAGAGCTCAACCCAAACAAGCATACCAAGTTCCAAGGTCATCCAATCATAAATGTGACCTGTGCGGGGTGCCAAAGGAAATTGTGTAAGTACGTACATATGACGACGGATTGGAAGTGATGGCAACAGCTCAGCTTGACTTTGTCAGTTGAGATAAAAACCAATATGGCTGTCATCAGCCAAGTTTTCAAAGCTTCTACCATGAAACTCAAGAGCTTATATCTTGGTGTCATGCCATGCTAAAATACTAGAGATATGATTGTCCCAGATGTGCCTGTTCATAGCCCCTGATGCCACTGTTATTCTATGAAGAAAAGAGGCATAACTATTGACAATAGCTGTTGTTCAAATACAAAGATATTGAAAATGACATATTGGTGCTTTATTTAACCCTTTACCTAACATGAAAAGCAGACGACACTTGCAAAAAGAATTCTTGAATAACTAATTTTTTTCATTTTTTGTCCCAAAAGTTAAAAAATTTATAGTAATTTATATATTTTTTATACTTACCAATGACCCAGACATAGCTGGTGCTAACTCTTAAAAATATAGGGCCAAACACAAATTTTGCCCCCCAATCCCCAAAATTTGCATCTAAAACCAAAGAAAACATGTCCTGAATGGCCCTCCATACTTCACCTCTACTGCGCATGCGCAGTGTCAAGGACGTCCCGAAATTGGCGCCATTAATCATTCTTATAACCAGTGCCTGGTAAGCGCTATGTACTCAGCGGGGAGGTATGAGTTCCCAACTCCTGGGAGGGCCATCCCCGTCTGGGTCATTGGTAAGTATAAAAAATATATAAATTACTATAAATTTTTTAACATTTTTATACTGTACCAAAGACCCAGACATAGCTGAATAGTAAAAAGGCTGGAGGGCCTAGGACATAGAGGAAATTCCAATAAGCTCAATTATATAAAATAGAGTCATCCCCTCGAGGGGAAAAGGAGTATTAGGCCTTACATGTATCTTTCTTATTTATGATAAATTAGAAAGACACAACACCTTCCATAATTGAGCATCATAACATCCATGTACTCTATTAATATCCAGTATAATCCTTATACTAATAATTTTTAAAGTAAGCCAATAAATAAAGTTAGTCAAGAGAATAGAGACTCATTATACTCCTAAAAAGTGTCTGAGGATTGTATAATAACGCCCGTTGACACGTGATATATTCAAAAGCTATACTTTAAAAACTATGACCTGAATGAATTTTTAAAACATAAACTTATCACTTAAAAACCATCCCAGTAACAGCTCAGAATTACTAACTCCGGAGGAGGTATCCCCTTGTTTTCATAATAAAACAGGTGACCCAAGGGAACACCCCCCCCCCCCTTCTCTTTGCCCTGGGTCAAATAGCCCAGAGCGAAAAGGGCAGCAGGACAGAGTGACTGCCTGGACAGAAAGCCTGCCTAGCTATAGTAGCAACTGTTAAGTGAATGACATTCTGAGCAGTAGATAATAGACCTAACAATGGAGGCCTCCAGAAATGGACTCAATATTTCTGAGATAAAAAATTCATGAATGTGGATGGCTGAGCCCAATGTACAGCCTTCATAAAATCTATAATAGCGACACTATTAATGTAAGCCCAAGATGTAGAAAGAGCTCTTACTTCATGAGCCGAAATCTCAAGCACAAACTGCTGAGTTAATGATATACCATAAGCAGTACCGATAGTTAATTGAATCCATTAGCAATAGAATGGAGCGTAATGTAATGTCCTTCTATTAGGCATCAAAGACAGAAGAAGCTTACGTCCTTACTAATAAACTGATATCTGTTTATAAATACGTAAACTCTAACCGGACAGAGTAAAGGCCTATGCCGTACGAAGACGGAAGGACCTTAATAACAATAGGTTCTGGATATTTATTAGGAGCCTGATTCTTAACCAAAAATCCAACATTAGTAGTAAAGGAAATAGTGTTTCCGATACTACAAAGGTGAGAATCGTCCACCGATGGTGCATGAAGCTCACTGACTCTTGAGTAGAAGAGAAGACTAAGAGAATTACTGTTATAAAAGGTCAGAATTTGAAAACTACTGTTTCCAAAGGCTCAAATGATTACTTAGCTAAATAAGAACCGAAGCTAAATTCCGTATAGGAATTTAATCTAAGGATTCTAGGTCTATTTATCGAAAAGTTTCTAACTGACTTAGATAAAGAGACATAAGACTCAATTGTAAACTATCATAGAGTGCATAGGTATGAGATAACATAGACCTATAACGTTAATAATAACAGGCTGTAGTTGATCTTGTCAAACAAGTATACTAGAAAGTTGCAATGTCTAGTATGGAGGGATAAAAAATATCAACATAATGATCCCTACACCAACGACGGAAGAGCCTCCACTTTAACCGCATAGTATAGCGAAGAAGAGGTTCTCCTACAGTAAGAAATCGCATCCATAGCTGGTCCTGTACAATGCTTGCCGTGCAAGAAGGACCACACAACGGAATACGTGAAGGTTGAGACCTTGCGGGTTGTGATGAAGTTGACACGATTTCCCCAGCGAAAGAGGATCCTCTCATGGAGGAAGTTTTCGCGGTAAGTCCCACAGTAGACACCTGAGTAAATTTACCCACGGTCTCTGTGAAGACAGAGATGCTATCAACAGAATTGTATTGTGGATGTTTATCTTAGCAATACTTGCTGAATCAACAGCGCTGGAGGATACGCGTATCCTATCATTCCGTCCTATTAGATCAATAGAGCGTTAACAACATAAGCTCAGGGATCCGGACATGGAAACACATATGTCTGCAATTGAATAGTGAGTTGTGTCGCAAATAAATTATCATTGGGCGCTCCCATTGATAGCAAATCTGATTGAATACTTGTTTGTTGAGAGTCCATTCTGACGGCAACAAGCGACCCTTACGTGAAAGGGAGTCTGCTAATACAATCAGATGACCCAGAATATGACGAACCGAAGCAGAACTTGGTGTACTATAACAAACAGAAGGATTCTTTCCGTTAAATTGAATAACGGAATCGAATGAGTGCCTCCCTGGTTCCGGAGATATGCAACTACTGTCGTATTAACGGACAGGATTTGGACATGCGTTTCTGAATAATGTTCATCCAATGACATAGTGCAAGCCTAAATAACATCATTTCCTGGAAGTTAAGTGCTTGCCTAGAAACTGCGGAACCCAAAGACCCTGGCACTTCGAATCCGTTGGGATCAATATTGTACCCCAACCCGTTTGACTGGCATCCGTCATAATCATAAAACTCGGATCCGGCAACTGCAGTGGCACTCTCTGAGTCAACCACCGAATGTTTGCCCCTGTCTGAATCTCTTGCTACACTTGATAGACGAGAGACCGTGTGTATCAAGCAATTCATAGATTGCTGAAAAGTTGCCGTCGAAGAGAAGCTTCTCCGAGACCGAAGCGACTCCGAGAGAGTTCTTCACCTTACTATCCACATGCGTGGATGTAGCCAGGGCTGCGTCACGTCTAACCAACTCCAGGTTGCCACTGAAGGGCGGAGTTATATGTGGAAAAACTACTGCCCTTGAAAGAAATCACATTGAGGATCATATCCTGGAATTCTTTCTCTTGAAGACGTAATGATAACGCCTCAGTAAGGTGGTCTACGTATGATAAAGCGTCTAAGTTAAGTCTATTAGACCTCATTGTCGTTTCCAACATCGTGGTTGGAATTGACATAGACGGCAAAAAAGATAATTCCCAGTCTTCAGCACCGCCGTCTAGACGCATATGAACTCTCGGTATGCCCTGTTCTGCCAATATAAATTATTTCCTAGAACTGAAAAAAAGGCAGAATAGAGCATTGCGGACAAGAAACTAGACTATCATGCTTGGTAGCAAGCTTATATATAGCATCGTTAAATAATTCGAATGTTCTAAAGACATTATTGGACTGTGTCGGTAAGTCAGGGACAATGTCCCTGAACCGATCCAAAACTCTGTGTCCAATGACGCTATTAGTCTCTTATCCAGCATCGCAGCAATGTAGTCCGACGGAACAACCTCTGGAAGATAATGCCGAAAGAAATGTATGGCAGCTTCTGTTGTTCCGAAAGGGAAAGCTCGAAATCGTCCGAATCCCTTTCGCCATCCTGTCGGACCCTATAAAGTGTTCAGTCGTCCGAACCTGATGCAACAGCGGAGCGCACCGACCCAGCGTCGTCGGATTATTCCTGATCCGATCGAGAATTTGTCGTTTGCTGGGATGCTGCGATAAACTGTGCTATTTTGGATAGCATGTCCGTCACTGAGGCCTGTGGAGAAGCGGTCTTACGATGCATTGCCGCTGGAAGCTCCGTGTTCGTTACCCCGTGCATACTTCTATTATGCGAGCGAACGGAGTGATTAGGCCTCGTGTCCCTTGGCTACCGGATGGCGTGACCTGTTCGCCGTGGAATCACTGAATGACGAAGCTGGCCGGATACTCGAGGTCACGTAGCCAATGAGCGGTCGTGTCCGCTGCTGTGAGGATGAGGAAGCATTATCAACAGTCTCTCGGACTGTCAATATAACGGAGCGTCCCAAGTGACAGACATATGCTCCGAATGCGAAATATCTGTACCACAACATCCGGTCCCATATGTTGTTGTACGAGAGAGGGACCTCTCTCGCTCGCAGCCCGGACGGACCTGGACGAGCTAGGAACCGGACTAACAGGCTTCCTCCGATCTGTCCTCAAATCCGTCGTCACTGGGTGTGTACTAAAGTCTATTATAGTGCTCGCATCACCCAAATCTCCTTCCTAGACCACAACGGACGAACCCGACTGCCGAACCATTCGATGAATGGACGCTACACCGGGTGAGCTAGCGAATGTCAACTCCGTCGATCCTACTAGGGACCTCTTAGGCGATTGACGTATTCCATGAGCACTTATTGCCGCTAGCTCTTCATTAACTATGACGACAGAGGCACACTTTTGAAAGACATCTCAGTAACTATGCGAACAAGAAACCAGACATGCTTGTTAATAGCAAGCATATAATAATATATATAGCGTCGTTCAATAATTCGAAAGTTTGTGTGACATTATTGGACTGTGTCGGAACTGAGGGACGATGTCCCTGAACCGAACCAAAAATTTCTGTGTCCACCGACGCTATCAGTTTCTTATCCGGCATCGCAGCATTCTGGTCCGACGAAAGAACTCTAGAAGATAAAGTCAGAAGACATACACAGCAGCTCATGTTCTTCCGAAAGAGAAAGCTCGAAATCCTCCGAATCCCTTTCGGCATCCCGTCGGACCAGATGAAATTTTCGGACGTCTGTACCTGCTTCCGCGGAGCGTCCCGACCCAGCGTTGTCGGATAATACATAATGCGACAGAGATTCTGTCGTTGCTGGGATGCTGCGATAAGCTGTGCTATTTGGGATAGCACATCCGTCACCGAGGCCTGTGCAGTAGCGATCTTACGATGCTTTGCCGCTGGAAGCTCTGTGTACGTTGACTCTCGCATACTTTCTTATGCGAACGTCCGGAGTCTGCAGGCCTCGTGTCCCTGGCTACCGGATGGTGTGACCTGGTCGCCGATGATTCTCTGATTGGCGAAGCTGACTGGATATCCGAGGTCACGTAGCCAAGAGCGGTCGTGTGCGCTACCATGAGGATGAGGAAGCCTTATTGTCAGTCTCTCTGGACTGACTATATATCGGAGCGTCCCGAGCGGCGGACGTAAGCTCCGAATACGAAACATTTGTACCACAATATCTGGGGCCAGATGTTGTTGTACGAGAGAGGGGCCTCTCTCGCTCGCAGTCCGGATGGACCTGAACGAGCTAGGAACCGGACTAAAAGGCTTCCTCTGTTCTCTTCTCTAATCCGCCGTCACTGGGTGTGCATTTGGTTGATTTATAGTGCTCACATCACCCAAAACTCCTTCTAGACCGCAACGGACGAACCCGGCTGCCGAACCATTCGATGAATGGATGCTACACTGGGCGAGCTAGTGGACGTCAAAGGCCGTCGAACCTACTAGGGTCCTCTTAGGCAATTGACGTATTTACATGAGCACTTTTCCGCTAGCCCTTCATTAATTGTGACGACGGAGGCACACTTTTGGAAGACATCACGGATACATCACCCTGTTCTTGATCGTCTGAAATAGAGATTGATAAAGTAGAGTGACCCTGCGGGGAAAGGACCGGAATGGCCAATTCCCCACTAACATACCGTGACACACGCTTCCCATGTTGTCATCGAAATTAACACATACAGAACAGGAGTTAGTGCGAGTACACTGACTACATATACAATGATTATGAAAGTCAGAGGAAGACTTCCTCTTATTACAATTGAACAATATCCTTTCATTGTGAAAAGAAAACAAAGTCCTAGTACTCTCACCAACCCCTGACAATCAAAATACATAATAACATGATCCATTAACATAGAAAAAATAATTGAAATCAAAAAATTTTGAAAAAGTTAAAAAATTTATAGTAATTTATATATTTTTTATACTTACCAATGACCCAGACATAGCTGGTGCTAACTCTTAAAATATAGGGCCAAACACAAATTTTGCCCCCCAATCCCCAAAATTTGCATCTAAAACTAAAGAAAACATGTCCTGAAAGGCCCTCCACACTTCGCCCCTACTGCGCATGCGCAGTGTCAAGGACGTTCCGAAATTGGCGCCATTAATCATTCTAATAACCAGTGCCTGGTAAGCGCTATGTACTCAGCGGGGAGGCAAGAGTTCCCAACTCCTGGGAGGGCCATCCCCGTCTGGGTCATTGGTAAGTATAAAAAATATATAAATTACTATAAATTTTTTAACATTTTTATACTGTACCAATGACCCAGACATAGCTGAATAGTAAAAAGGCTGGAGGGCCAAGGACATAGAGCAAAATGGAATACGCTCAATAAAATAAAATAGAGTCATCCCCTGTACGGAAAAGAAGTAATAGGCCTTACATGTATCTTTCTTATTTATGATAAATTAGAAAGATACAACACCTTCCAAAATTGAGCTTCATACATCCATGTACTCTATTAATATCCAATATAATCCTTATACTAATAATTTTTAAAGTAAGCCAATAAATAAAGTAAGTCTAGAGAATAGAGACTCTTATACTCCTAAAAGTGTCTGAGGATTGCATAATCATGTCCGTTGACATATGCAATATTCAAAAGCTATACTTTAAAAACTAAGACTTGAATGAATTTTAAAAACCTAAACTTCTCACTAAACAACCATCCCAATAACAGCTCAGAATTACTAACTCCGGAGGAGGTATCCCCTTGTTTTCATAGTAAAACAGGTGACCCAAGGGAACACCCTCCCCCCCCCCCCTTTTTCTTGCCCTGGGTCAAATAGCCCAGAGCGAAGAGGGCAGCCGAACGGAGACACTGCCGAAACAGACAGCCTACCTAGCTATAGTAGCAACTGTTAAGTGAATGACATTCTGAGCAGTAGATAATAGACCTAACAATAGAGGCCTCCAGAAATGGACTCGATATTTCTGAGATAAAATTCATGAATGTGGATGGCTGAGCGCAATGAGCGGCCTTCAAAAATCTATAATAGCGACACTATTAATGTAAGCCCAAGAAGTAGAAGAACTCTTACTTCATGAGCCGAAATCTTAAGCACAACTGCTAAGTCAATGATATACTATAAGCAGTACCGATAGTTAATAGAATCCATTAACAATAAAATGGAGCGTAACATCCTTCTACTAGACATCAAAGACAGAAGAAGCTTACGCCCATAGTAATAAACCGAAATCTGTTTATAAATACATAAACTGCACCCGGAAAGAGTAAAGGCCTATGCCCATACGAAGACGGAAGGACCTTAAAATAATAGGTTCCGGATAATAGGAGCCTAACTCTTATGCAACAATCCAACCTAAATAGTAACGGAAGTATTGATTCCGAAACTATGAAAGTGAAAATCATCCATCGATAGTGCATGAAACTCACTGACTCTACAGTAAAAGAGAAACCAACAGAATTACTGTCTAAAAGGTCAGAATTTGAAAACTACTGTTTCCAGAGGCTCAAATGATTACTTAGCTAAATAAGAACCGAAGTTAAAATTTCGTATAGGAATTTAATCTAAAGATTCTAAGTCTATTTATCAAAAAGTTACTAACTGACTTAGATAAAGAGACAAAAGACTCAATTGTAAACTATCGTAGAGTGCATAGGTATGAGGTAACATAAACCTATAACCTAAATAATAACAGGCTGCAGTAGATCTTGTGAAACAAGTATACTAAAAAATAGCAATGAGTAGTATGGAGGGATCAACAATATGAACATAATGATCCCTACACCACGACGGAAGAGCCTCCACTTTAGCCGCATAGAATAGCGAAGAAGAGGATCTCCTATAGTAAGAAATCGCGTCCAAAGCTCGTCCAGTACAGTGCTTACAATGCAATACGGACCACACAACGGAATACATGAAGGTTGCGACCTTGCAGGTTGTGATAAAGATGACACGATTTACCCAGTGAAAAAGATCCTCACATAGAGGAAGATTTCACGTTAAAACCCACAGTAGACAAGAGAGAAAATTACTCATGATCTCTGTGAAGATAGAGATGCTATCAACAGAAATGTATTGTGGTTGTTTATCTTAGCAAAACCTGCTAAAACAACAGCGCCGGAGGATACGCGTATCCTATCATTCCGTCCTATAGATCAATAGAGCGTTAAGAATATTAGCTCAGAGATCTGGACAAGCCAACACATACGTCTGCAATTGATTAGCAAGCTGTGTCATAAATAAATCATCATTGGGCGTTCCCATAGATAGCAAATCTGATTGAATACTTGTTTGTTGAGAGTCCATTCTGACAGCAACAAGCGACCCGTAAGAGAACGGGAGTCCGATAAAACAATCAGACGACCCGGAATATGACGGACCAAAACTGAACTTGGTGTACTATAACCAACAGACGGATTCTTTCCATTAAATTGAATAACGGAAACGAAAGAGTGCCTCCCTGGTTCCGGAGATACGCCACTACTGTCGAATTAAAGGACAGGAATTTGGGCATGCGTTTCTGAATAATGTTCATGCAATGACATAAAGCAAGCTTAAAAAACATTATTCCGCGGAAGAAAACTGATTGCTAAAAGACTGCGGAACCCAAAGACCCTGGCACTTCGAATCCGTAGGGATCAGTATTATATCCCAATCTGTATGACTGGCAACCGTCATAACAGCCACACTCGGGTCCGGCAACTGCGGCGGCACTCTCTGAGTCAACCACCGAATGTTTGCCCCAGTCTGAATCTCTTGTAACACTAGATAGACAAGAGAACGTGTAAATAGAGCAATTCATGGATTGCCGAAAAGTTGCCGTCGAAGAGAAGCTCCTCCGAGAACGAAGCGACTCTGAGAGAGTTCTTGACCTTACTATCCACGCGAGTGGATGTAGCTAGGGCTGCGTCACGTCTAACTAACTCCAATCAGCCACTGAAGGGCGGAGTTATACGTGAACAAACTACTGCCCTCAAAAGAAATTACATTGAGAATAATATCCCGTAAATCTTTTCTTGAAGACGTAATGATAACGCCTCAGTAAGGCGGATTACGTATAATAAAGCGTCTAAGTTAAGTCTACTATACATAATGTCGTTCCCAACATTGAAATTGGAAAAGACATAAACGGCGAAAAAGAATATATGCAGCTTTTAATCACACCGTCTAGACGCATATGAACTCTCGGTATGCCCTGCTCTGCCAAAATAAACTATTTGTATAAATGATAAAATGGCAGAAATGAGCAACGCGGACAAGAAACTAAACTATCATGCTTAGTAGCAGGCTTGTATATATATATATAGCGTCGAAAAATAAAACACATGTTGTAATGACAATATTGGACTACGTCGGTAAGTCAGGGACAATGTCCCCGAACCGATCGAAAAATCCGAGTCCAATGACGCTATAAGTCTCTTATCCAAGATCGCAGCAATGAAGTCCGAAATAATAATCACTGGAAGATAATGCCAAAAGATATGAAAGGCATCTTCCGATATTACTAAAGGGAAAACTCGAAATCTTTCGAATCCCTTTCGCCATCCTGTCGGACTCTATAAAGCGTTCGGTCGTCCGTACCTGATGCAACCGCGGACCGCACCGACCCAGCGCCGTCGGATAATTCCTGATTCGACCGAGAAACTGTCAATTGCTGGGATGCTGCGAAACAACTGTGCTAACTCGGATAGAACGTCCGTCACTGAGGCCTGAGGAGAAGCGGTCTTACGATGCATTGCCGCTGGAAGCTCCGTGATCGCTACCCCGTGCATACTACCAATATGCGAGCGAACGGAGTGTATAGGCCTCGTGTCCCTTGGCTACCGGATGGCGCGACCTATTCGCCGTGGAATCACTGAATGCCGAAACTGATCGGATACTCGAAGTCACGTAGCCAATGTGCGGTCGTGTGCCCTGGTGTGAGGATGAGGAAGCATTAAAGACAGTCCCTCGGACTGTCAATATAACGGAGCGTCCCGACCAACGGACATATGCTCCGAAGGTAAAATATCTGAACCACAACATGCGGTCCCCTATGTTGTTGGGCGAGAGAGGGACCTCTCTCGCTCACAGCCCGGACGGACCTGGACCAGCCAGGAACCGGACTAACAGGCTTCCTCCGATCTGTCCTCAATCTGCCGTCACTGGGTGAGTACTAAAGTAATTAAAGTGCTCGCATCACCCAAATTTCCTTCCTAGACCGCAACGGACGAACCCGGCAGCCGAACCATTCGATGAATGTACGCTACACCGGGTGAGCTAGCGAATGTCACTCCGTAGGCGATAGACATATTCCATGAGCACTTATTGCCACTAACTCTTCATTAACTATGACGACAGAGGCACACTTTTGAAAGACATCTCCATAACTCTTTGAACAAGAAACCAGAAATGCTTGGTTAGCAAGCATAAAATAATAATATATATAGCGTCGTTCAATAATTCAAAAGTTTGTGTGACATTATTGGACTATGTCAGAACTGAGGGACGATGTCCCTGAACCGAACCAAAAATTTCTAAGTCCACCGACGCTATCAGTTTCTTATCCGGCATCGCAGCATTCTGGTCCGACGAAAGAAGCTGGAGAAGACCAAGTCAGATGACATACACAACAGCATATGTTGTTCCGAAAGGGAAAGCTCGAAATCCTCCGAATCCCTTTCGGTATCCCGTCGGACCGGATGAAACTTTCGGACGTCCGTACCCGCTTCCGCGGAGCGTCCCGACCCAGCATCGTTGGATAAAATATATGCGACAGATTCAGTTGATGCTGGAATGCTGCGATAAACTGTGCTATTAAGGAAAGCACGTCCGTTCCCGAGGCCTGTGCAGTAGCGGTCTTACGATGCATTGCCGCCGGAAGCTCCGTGTACATTGACTCCCGCACACTTCCTATGCGAACGTCCGGAGTCTGCAGGCCTCGTGTCCCTGGCTACCGGATGGTGTGACCTGGTCGCCGAAGAATCCTTGATCGGCGAACCTGGTAATATATCGGCGGTCACGCAGCCAAGGTGCGGTCGTGTGCGCTGACGAGAAGAGGAAGCCTTAGCAGTCTCAGCGGACTGCCTATACAACGGAGCGTCCCGAGCGACGGACGTATGCTCCGCTTACGACACATTTTGTACCACAACATCTGGGGCCAGATGTTGTTGAACGAGAGAGGGGCCTCTCTCGCTTGCCGTCCGGATGGACCGGAACGAGCTATGAACCGGACTAAAAGGCTTCCTGCGTTCTCCCTCCGATCCGCCGTCACTGGGTGTGCATTAGGTTAGTTTATAGTGCTCGCATCACCCCAAAATTCCTTCTAGACCGCAACGGACGAACCCGGCTGCCGAACCATTCGGTGAATGGACGCTACACCGGGCGAGTTAGCGGATGTCAAAGGCCGTCGAACCTACTAGGGTCCTCTTAGGTAATTGGCGTATTTACATGAGCACTTTTCCGCTAGCCCTTCATTAATTGTGACGACGGAGGCACACTGTTGGAAGACATCACAGATACATCACCCTAATCTTGATCGTCTGAAATAGAAATTGATAAAGTAGAGTGACCCTGCAGGGAAAGGACCGGAGTGTCCAAATCCCCAACAACATACCGTGACATACGCTTCCCATATTGTCATCGAAATCATACGATACAGAACAGGAGTTAATGCGAGTACACTGACCACATATAGAATGATAATAAAGTCAGAGGAAGACTTCCTCTTAAAACAATTGATCAATATCCTTTCAATGTGAAAAGAAAACAAGTCCTGGTACTCGCACTAACCCCTGGCAATCAAAATACATAATAATAATATGATCCATTGATATAGAAAAAATAATTGAAATCAAAATATTTTGAAAAAATATTTTTTCAGAACAGCCCAAGTTTCTGAAAAGTAACGTTGAGCCCCAATGGATCCCAAGCCTAAGTGTGGACAAAAATTTTAAAAATATTTTAAACAATTTATTCAACACTTACGAACAATAATAATGTATCTAGTTATGATTAAAATAACATCAAGATATTATTTTTTAGAAATCCCCCCCTCACACAGAGGGCTGTTGAAAATGTAAACAATGAGTGTAAAAACACTAAAATAAGACTCCAGGCACCCAGGCCCGAAATCAGTTACCAAAAATACACTATCTGATGCAAAACAGAGACTTCCAGGGAAGAAACTGCAGAACATCAGATGGTAGATGCAGAACACAACGCCTAACCACCCCTAGGTGAAGACGTAAACATGGGGAAAGAACAGAATTCATTCTGTTATTCAGCTAAAACTCCCAAGAAAATTTAGTAATAATAATTACAAAAACTATGCCAAAAGCATGGGAGAATAGCAAGGGGGAACTTAAAGGACAGGGAGAGAGGAAAACACTTAAAAAAACAGTGTAACTAAATAATCAGAATGACAACAAAATGGCTGCTGCCTTGAAAATAGGTAACTTAACATAATTTCATTAAAAAATTTTAAGTTACAGCCCTGATAATATTCTGTCACACATTCTTTTCCTCTCCTCCTTTTCTATCCTCCTTAGAATCACCATTTCACTAATATTTATGTGTCTGGCATCATTTAAACTGAGATTTATAAGCACAAAGATCAGTCAGATGTTAACTGATGAAGGGCCAAACTTAGAATGATTAATGGCGCCAATTTCGGAACGTCCTTGACACTGTGCATGCGCAGTAGGGGCGAAGTGTGGAGGGCCTTTCAGGACATGTTTTCTTTAGTTTTAGATGCAAATTTTGGGGATTGGGGGGCAAAATTTGTGTTTGGCCCTATATTTTAAGAGTTAGCACCAGCTATGTCTGGGTCATTGGTACAGTATAAAAATATATTTTTTCAGAACAGCCCAAGTTTCTGAAAAGTAACGTTGAGCCCCAATGGATCCCAAGCCTAAGTGTGGACAAAAATTCTAAAAATATTTTAAACAATTTATGCAACACTTACGAACAATAATAATGTATCTAGTTATGATTAAATAAACATCAAGATATTATTTTCAAGAAATCCCCCCTCACACAGAGGGCTGTTGTAAATGTAAACAAAAAGAGTAAAAACACCAGAAGACTCCAGGCACCCTGGCCCGAAATCAGTTACCAATAATACACTATCTGATGCAAAACAGAGACTTCCAGGGAAGAAACAGCAGAACATCAGATGGTAGATGCAGAACACTACGCCTAACCACCCATAGGTGAAGACGTAAACATGGGGAAAAGAACAGAATTCATTCTGTTATCTAGCTAAAACTCCCAAGAAATTTTAGTAATAATATTACAGAAAATATGCCAAAAGCATGGGAGAATAGCAAGAGGGGACTTAAAGGAAAGGGAGAGAGGAAAACACTGAACAAGCAGTGTAACTTGATAACAAGAATGACCACAACAGGCTGTTGCCTCGAAAATAGGTAACTTAACATAATTTCATTAAAAAATTTTAAGTTACAGCCCTGATAATTTTCAATCACTCATTTTTCCTCTCCTCCTTCTATATCCTCCTTAGAATCACCATTTCTCTAATATTTATGTGTCTGGCATCATTTAAACGGAGATTTACAAGCACAAAGATCAGTCAGATGTTAAGTGATGAAGGGCCAAACAAAGAATGATTAATGGCGCCAATTTCAGGACGTCCTTCACACTGCGCATGTGCAGTAGAGGTGAAGTATGGAGGGCCATTCAGGACATGTTTTCTTTGGTTTTAGATGCAAATTTTGGGGATTGGGGGGCAAAATTTGTGTTTGGCCCTATATTTTTAAGAGTTAGCACCAGCTATGTCTAGGTCATTGGTACAGTATAAAAGTTAAAAAATTTATAGTAATTTATATATTTTTTATACTTACCAATGACCCAGACTTAGCTGGTGCTAACTCTAACAAAACCAGGGCCAAACACAAATTTTGCCCCCCAATCCCCAAAATTTGCATCCAAAACAAAAAGAAATCATGTCCTAAAGGACCTCCATACTACGCCTCTACTGCGCATGCGCAGTGACGCAGACGTCCCAAAATTGGCGCCAATTATCATTCTTACTGGCAGTGCCTGGTCAGCGCTATGTACTCAGCGGGGAGGCAAGAGTTCCCAACTCCAGGGAGGGCCATCCCCGTCTGGGTCATTGGTAAGTATAAAAAATATATAAATTACTATAAATTTTTTAACATTTTTATACTGTACCAATGACCCAGACTTAGCTGAATAGTAAACAGGCAGGAGGGCCTAGGACATAGAGGAAAATCCAATAAGCTCAGCTATATAGTAAAGAGGTAACCCCTTAAGGAGAAAAGGAGTATTAGGCTTTACATGTATCTTTCTTATTTAATATTAAATTAGAAAGATACACTACCCTTAATAATTGAGCACAATAACATTCATGTTCTCTATTAACATCCAGTATATCCCTTATACTAATTATTTTTAAAGTAAGCCAATAAATAAAGTAGTCCAGAGAATTGAGACTCTTTATAGTCATTTAAAAGTGTCCGAGTATTGTATATTAAAGCCCGTTTGACACTTGACATATACAAATGCTTCACACCGAGCTACACTTTAAAAATAAGACATGAATGAATTTAAACATTAATATTACACTTTAAAACCATCCCGGAAGCGACTCAGAAATACTGACTTGGAGGAGGCATTCCCTTGCTTTTCACTATAAAGCAGGTGACCTAAGGGAACACCCACCCCCACCCCCCCCCCCTTCCCCTTGCCCTGGGTCAAATAGCCCAGAGCGAAGAGGGCAGCCGGACGGAGTCACTGCCGGAACAGAAAGCCTGCATAACTATAGTTGCAACTGTTTAGTGGACGACATTCTGAGCAACAGATAACGGACCTAAACAATGCAGGTCTCCAGAAATGGACTCAATATTTCTGAGATAAAAATTCGTAAATGTGGATGGCTGAGACCAATAAGCAGCCTTCATTAAATCTGTAATAGCAACACTATTAGCATAAGCCCAGGAAGTAGAAAGAGCTCTTACTTCATGAGCGGAAATCTTAAGCACAGACTGCTGAGAAGAAGATAAACTGTCATAAGCAGTACGGATAGCTAATTGAATCCATCTAGCCATAGAATGGACCAAAATGTCCCTTCTATTAGGCATCAAAGACAGAAAGAAACGTTTCCGTCCCTTTCTGATAAACTGAGATCTCTGTTTATAGATACGTAACGCTCTAACAGGACAGAGTAAAGGCCTACGCCCGTCTGAAGACGGAAGAGCCTTAATAACAATAGGTTCCGGATATTTATTAGGAGCCTGATTCTTAGCTAAAAAACCCACATTAGTAGTGAAGGTGATAGTGTTCCCGACACTACAATAGTGAGAATCATCCACCGACAGTGCATGAAGCTCACTGACTCTTCTAGCAGAAGAGAAAGCTAAGAGAAAAGCTGTCTTATAAGATAAGAATTTGAAATCTACTGTCCCAAGAGGTTCAAATGGCTTTTCCTTCAATTTAAGAAGAACCCAAGCTAAATTCCACTTAGGAATTAATCTAAGAGTTCTGGGTCTATTTATCGAAAAGTTTCTAACCAACTTAGATAAAGAGACATTAGATCCAATTTGTAAACTATCATGATGTGCATAGGTATCAGATAACATAGACCTATAACCCTTTATAGTAACAGGCTGCAGTTTGAATTCATCAAACAAGTATACTAGAAAGTTTGCAATGTCTGGTATAGAGGGATCGAATATATCTACAGAATGATCCCTACACCAACGACGAAAAACCTTCCACTTAGCCGCATAGTTTAGCAAAGAGGAGGTCCTCCTACAGTTAGAAATCGCGTCCACTGCTCGTCCTGTAAAGTGTTTGCCATGCAAGAAGGACCGCACAACGGAAAAACGTGAAGGTTGAGACCTTGCGGGTTGTGATGGAGTTGGCGCGATTTCCCCTGCGAAAGAAGATCCTCCCGTGGAGGAAGCTTTCGCGGTAGGTCCCACAACAGACACCTGAGTAGATTTATCCACGGTCTCTGTGGCGACAGAGATGCTACCAACAGAATCTTGCATTGAGATTGTTTTATCTTTAGCAATACTTGTTGAATTAACGGCGCTGGAGGATACGCATATCCTATCATTCCGTCCCAAGGGATCGACAGAGCGTCTACTGCAAATGCTCTTGGATCCGGACACGGAGACACATAAGTCTGCAACTGATTGTTGAGATGTGTCGCAAATAAATCTATCATTGGCCGTTCCCATTGGTAGCAAATCTGATTGAATACTTGTTTGTTGAGAGTCCATTCCGACGGCAACAAGCGACCCTTTCGTGAAAGGGAGTCTGCTAGCACATTCAGACGACCCGGTATGTGACGGACCGAAAGAAGAATGTGATGTTCTAGCGCAAACAGAAGGATTCTTTCCGTTAGATTGAACAATGGAACTGAATGAGTGCCTCCCTGATTCCGTATATACGCCACTACTGTCATATTGTCGGATAGGATTTGGACATGAGCATCGTGAATAATGTCCATCCAGTGACGTAACGCAAGCCAAATTGACATCATTTCCTTGATGTTTATGTGCTTGCACAGGAATTGCGGATCCCAAAGACCCTGGCATCTCGAATCCGTTGGGATTAATGATGCACCCCAACCTGTTTGACTGGCATCCGTCATAATGGTAAAACTCGGATCCGGCAACTGCAGCGGAACTCCCTGAGTTAACCACTGAATGTTTGCCCAAGTCTGAATCTCTTGTTTCACTTGATCTGACAAGAGAACGTCTACGTCGAGCGAATGAATTTTCACACTCCAATTCTGAGTCAAGAAAATTTGAAGAGGACGTGTGCGTAACCGCCCCATCGGAATGAGATCCGCAGCGGCTCTGCACAGACCTATCAGTCTCATAAATTCTCTCGCTGTGACTTTGTCTGCGTGCAGACAATAGCGAGCGTAACAACTGACTAATTTCGCTCTGGTTAACGGCAGACGAACGAGATTGTTGTGCATCTCTAAGCTCATTCTCAGATGAGTGAATGACTTGGACGGCACCAGATCCGACTTCTCCTCGTTTACTATAAAACCGAGACGTCGGAGCAAAAGAAGAAGATTCTGAACATCGTTCTGAAGCGTTAACTCGTTGCCGTACCTCTGAAGAATGTCGTCCAGGTAGGCCGACGTTACCGCAGACGAATGAGCTCGGAAATAGATCATTACCGAGTTCATTACCCGAGTGAAAGCCCAGGGTGCTAGATTCAATCCAAAGCACATCGCCCGGAATTGATACACCACTCCTAGGACTGCGAAGCGTAGGTACTTTCGGAATGTCGGATGTACCATGACGTGAAAGTACGCATCTTTGAGATCTATGCTTGATGCATAATCGTTCACCCGAATACTCGCTCTGACCAACCGAATCGTCTCCATATAAAACTTCGGAGCGACGATCAGCTTGTTTATCCAGCTCAAATCTATGACTGGACGGAACGAGCCGTCTGGTTTCGGAACCAGAAACAGATGGCTGTAGAATCCCGGAGTCTCCTGGTTTTCTACGACCTCTACCGCGTTCTTCATTAAAAGAGACTGCACCTCTGATAACAGAGCGTCTCTTTTCTGCGGATTTGACGGAAGATGAGTCCACTTTGGACTTTGAGTTAATGGAGGCTTTCGTTTGAAGGATATCTTTAGACCTTCCGAAGTCACTCCTCTCACCCAAGGGTCGTCCGTAATCGACGCCCATTCTTGTGAAAAGCTCGACAACCTTCCGCCAACCGGTACGCGATAGAGGTTTAAGCCATCACCTCCTGGACCTGCGAGGCCTGCAGTAGGAGAAACCACGTCCTCCACGACCCGCACCTCGCCCCGTCGACCTCGGGGCGTCCGACCGATTGTCCCGGCCCGAAGGACATCCCGAACGAGAGTCGCTACCCTGACGGTCTCTCGAATAAGACCAAGAGGACGCACCGGAACCTCTATAGGAACCTCTCTTGGGCGCATTAGACCCAGAAGTGCCTGTCTTATTCTTGTCTGCTGTATCCGACTTCTTAGAAGCAGATTTGAACAACAGAGAATGCGAAGCTTTCTTTGTAATTTTATCATAAATAGCGGAAAGCTTGCCGTCAAAGAGAAGTTCTCCGGAGACCGAAGCGACTCTAAGAGAGTTCTTCACCTTAGTATCCACTAGTGTGGATGTAGCTAGGGCTGCGTCACGTCTAACCAACTCCAGATTTGCCACTGAAAGAGTGGAGTTACACGTGGAATAAGCTACTGCCCTTGAAAGAAGTCTTAAAGAGGATTGTATATCCTGAAACTCTTTCCCTTGAAGGCGCAGTGATAACGCCTTAGTAAGGTGATATGCGTAAGATAAGGCATCTAAATTGGCTCTGTTAGACGCAATAGCTGTTTCCAACACCGTGGTTAGAATAGAAGCCGACGACGGTAATGATAGCTCTAAGTCTTCCGCGTCGTCGTCCATACGCAGAGGAACTCTCGGGATACCCTGTCCTGCCGTATCGAATTTATTCCTTGCATTAATGAAAGGCAGGTTGAGAGTATTAGCAGACAAGAAACCTGCTTTCCCCGTCTTGGAAGCAAGTTTGAAAATAGCGTCGTTCAATAATTCAAATGTTCTTGCAACATTATTGGACTGCGACGGAAACTCGGGAGCGATGTCCCTGAACCGCTCAAAAAATTCAGAGTCCAATGACGCTATAATCCTCTTGTCCGGAACCACAGCAGTCTGGCCCGACGGAACAACTTGAGGGAGAAAGTGCCGGATGAAGTCCACGGCAGCTTTATGTTGTTCCGAAAGGGATAGCTCCAAATCATCCGTATCCCTTTCACCATCAGGTCGGACCTCATGATGTTCCCGGTCGTCCGCCCCCGATGCTTCGGCGGAGCGTACCGACCCAGCGCCGTCGGATAATTCTCGATCCGACACCGTTTCTGTCGGCTGCTGGGATGCTGCGATAAGCTGTGCTATCTGCACAAGAATGTCCGGCGTCGAGACCTGCGGAGGCGCAGTCTTTTGCTGCTTCGCCGAGGGCAGCTCCGCATCAGATGGCTCCCGCATACTTTTCCTATGCGAACGTCCGGAGTCCATCGGTCTCGAATCCCTGGCTGCCGGATGGTGTGACCTGGTCGCCGAAGAATCCTTGATCGGCGAAGCTGGTAATATATCGGCGGTCACGCAGCCAAGGTGCGGTCGTGTGCGCTGACGAGAAGAGGAAGCCTTAGCAGTCTCCGTGGACTGCCTATACAACGGAGCGTCCCGAGCGACGGACGTATGCTCCGCTAAAGACACATTTTGTACCACAACATCTGGTCCCAGATGTTGTTGTACGAGAGAGGGGCCTCTCTCGCTCGCGGCCCGGCTGGACCTGGACGAGCTAGGAACCGGACTCAAAGGCTTCCCCCGTTCTCGCTTACTATCCGCCGTCACTGGGTGTGCATCTATTATGTTTATTGTGCTCGCATCACCCAAAATTTCCTCCTGGACCGCATCGGACAAACCCGGCTGCCGAACCATTCGGTGAATGGACGCTACACCGGGCAAGCTAGCGGACGACATTTGTCTAATCTCCATGAGCACTTTTGCCGCTAGCTCTGAATTCATTTGTGACGACGGACGCACACTTGTAGAAGATAACATGGAAACATCCCCCTGTTCTTGTTCCTCTGAAATAGAAACTGAGAGAGTAGAGTGACCTTGCGGAGAAAGAGCCGGCATAGCCCTTTCTCCAGAAACAACATATCGTGACACACGTTTCCAATGTTTCTCATCCCAATATTCACATATAGGACAGGGATTAATGCGAGAACACTGACTACAATTAATACAATGATCATGAAAGTCAGAGGAAGATTTCTTCCTATTACAATTTGAACAATGTCCCTTCATTGTGAAAGAAGAACAACAAGTCCTAGTTACTCGCAAAAACCCCTGACACAAAGATACATAATAACATGATCCATTAATAAATGAAAAAACAATTGCATATCAAAATAATTTTGAAAAAATATTTTTTCAGCGAAGCCCAAGTTGCTGAAAAGTAATGTTGAGTCACGATGGATCCGATGGCAAAGTGTGGTCAAAAATTTTAAATTTATATTAAATAATTAATGAGACACTTACGGATAATATAAATGTATCTTATAGTGAGATAAACTACAGCAAAGGCAAACAGCCCCCCTCAAAAAAGGCTGTTGCCAATGTAAACAAACAGTGTAAAACACCAGAAAACATGACTCCAGGCACTGAAAAAACTGGCCCGGAATCAGTCATCAAAATTACACTCTATCTGATGCAAAACAGAGACTCCCAGGGGAGAATCTGCAGAACATCAGATGGAAGATGCAGAACACAAATGTTATACACCCATGGGTGAAAACGTAACTATGGGGAAAATAACAGAAAACATTCTGTAACCAAGCAACTCTCCCAGGAAATTTTAGAAATGAACTTTCTCAAAAATATGCCAAAAGCATGGGAGAATTGCAAGTGGGGACTTTAGAAGGCTAGGGGAGAGGAAACACTGAATAAGCAGTGCAACATTTAGCAAGAATGACAACAAGAGGCCCATGCCTCGAAAATAGGCAACTTAACATAATTTCATCAAAAATTTTTAAGTACAGCCCTGATTATTTTTTGTCACTTCTTTTTCCTCTCCTCCTTCTATCCTCCTTAGAATCACATTTTCTCCAAAAATTACGTGTCTGGCATCCTTTAAACTGAGATTTACAAGCACAAAGATCAGTGAGATGTTGACTGATGAAGGGCCAAACAGAGAATGATAATTGGCGCCAATTTCGGGACGTCTGCGTCACTGCGCATGCGCAGTAGAGGCGTAGTATGGAGGTCCTTTAGGACATGATTTCTTTTTGTTTTGGATGCAAATTTTGGGGATTGGGGGGCAAAATTTGTGTTTGGCCCTGGTTTTGTTAGAGTTAGCACCAGCTAAGTCTGGGTCATTGGTACAGTATAAAAATATACATAGGTTATGACCCCTCGTGGGAACGAGCTTGACGAGCTCGTTCCAAAGAGGGGTCATAACCTATGTTTTTGAGACAAAAAATGAAAAAAATAATGCAAATTAACTGGCGACTTTTGAAAATAGCGCTGGCCGGTTTTGGCCGTTACGCTGGGTAAAGGCTTAAAGATTACCTGATCACGGAAGCTATCCTTTTCATCATCTGTTGTTGGTCTCACAATAAAGGATGTTCTCCTGAAAACAGAAAAACAATACTTTAAGCCCCACAAAGTAGATCTTCTGTTTCACAGGCCATTTTTGGGGCGTAATTTTATTTTATTTTTTATTTTTTAATTATTTCTTTGCCATCAAAAGTTCATGTTCTTGATTTGTTTTACGTTTTAGGTCACATAATCCACAGAATAGCATGGGTGGTGGTGTATTTCATACCTTGAGTGCAAGCTTTGCAATGCTAGAGCATTGCAAGCCTTGATGCACTCAAGGGGCAACCTTATCAATTTTATTAACTTGGGTAAAATATCACAGTTTGCATTGGTTATAAAAAGAAAGCATGCGGCAGCCAAAAGTACCATGTGGAAGGGCCTGATAAACAGTTTTTTGACTTTTTTAGGTCTTATATCTTAATATATAAGCGACAATATGAGACAGATGTTCTGACGACTAAATTTTCAAGTATAAAAGAAAAGAAGAAGAAAGAAAATTATTCAATTAACAGGGTAAACAATTAAACATGAATTGACCACTCCTGTATCCTGAAGATTAATGGAACATTTATTATTTAAAAATCTTCTTCTTCAGACCCAGTGTGTCAGATAAGATATAATAGATTAAATGCTTGCATCGGAAGTATTGAGGCCAAATAAACATAGGTCTATAAACATAGGGAAAACAGACACTGTCAAGGCTCGCATTAGAAACCCAAATGTGGACCCAGGGACTTCATTTGAAGATACTGGAATCCCCCCCCCCCCCTCCCTACCAACCTCCCAAAAGGATGCTGTATAAAAAATAAATACCAAAAGATTCTGATTGGTGGATCCGAAGAAGATTTTAAAAGAATCTCCCTCATCAATTTTTAAAGATTATTCCTCATATTGCACCAAGTTAAAATTTGGGGTCCCAATTAGGAAGCCAGGCACTTGATTTGAACAAACCAGAATCTGACCCTGGAAGAATGCAGTATACCAAATATCAAAATATTCTGAATGGTGGATCTGAAGAAGATTTTTAAAGAAATTTCCTCCAATTGCACCATGTTAAGGAGCCGAAACATAAACCCTTCATCTTGATTTGAACAAACTTTCATCTGATCATAATAAGGATGCTGAAAACCACATAGCAAAAGATTCTGATTGATTGTTCTGGAGAAGATTTTTGAAATTGTTGAGCATACTAACAGTTATGCGCCCTGTGGTCTGGTTTTCAAACTCATCCAAGATATTCTCGAGAACTCACAACCCAAATTGGGTAAAAATCGGAGAACGTTTAAGTTATTGTACTGTCACTACTTATATGTTGGAAATTGTAACAAGAAATCAATCTAAAGGACAAAACTCCTAAAAACAATTTTGGCAGGACTGGTTTTGGAATTCATCCAAGACATTCAAGTAGAGCCCATAGACCAAATCTGGTAAAACAATGGGATAACATTTGATCAGGATGGACTGGATGGCCTGACATCTAGCTGGATGGCATGACAAACAGATGGCAAAATTTTTATTTGTTTCAACCTACAATACACAGGCCTAAGGCTTCCACATTTACACGTGTAAACGTGAACGTTTCGTTTATGGGCATTAAACGTTTACAGTTCTGGTCAACGTGTACACGGAATGAAGTTTTAATAGAGTAATTTCCCTTGAGTCCCTTCACAACACGAATTCAATAAATTTCCAACTTTGCAATGCAATATTTTGGTAATGCTTCAGAAAAACTGTGTACTGGTTCCGACTGGTGCCGCCGCCACAGTAACCTAACGAAATCATCTTCAAATCATGTGATATCATATGTGACAGTCATGTGAGCCGCATGGTACGTGCTTGTCTTTGGTGTTTCCTTCGAAACATGTGTGGGATGTTTTAGTTTATTCGGATTTACATGTATATTCCCGAAGTGATACACAATTGTTCTCGATGATTTCGTTCACCTGACATGGATTATTAATTTATTATTCACACATGGGATTATCTTAGGATCGATTTATGGAGTTAGACAGACAGACTGGCACTTGCGGTGTTTGAAAATTTGGATTCCCCTGCATGGTTTGTAGACTTGTGTATTTTTGCGACATTGCATTCCACTCTCAAGTCCGGTATTGTCATTATTGTGTGCCATGGCAACTCGCTCCAACATTACAAGGACCCCATAGACCGAGCGACTTTGCCTTCGGCATCTGCATGCTGTGATCGTTCGTCTACGTTGTTTTTGGACGAACTGTAAATCGGCTGTCTCAATAACATAAATTGTATGCCCTGTACACAAAGATATGATGAACTTACTGTGTATCATTACACACTTCTATCAAATATTGACTACTTGCCTTGTTAGTACGTGTAAACGTTTCCGTTTCGTTTACAGACAGTCGTTTAAACGTTTACAATATTGTCTAAATGTGGAAGCCTTACACAGGCCTGAAAATAAGCAGTCTGACATTTGCAGAATGAGGTCCCCAGAGGGTGAATTTGATGATGCTATCCCATACAGCAGACCAATTTATCCTCTGGGTACCTCTTTCTGTTTAGTTTTGAGACCCTGATTCAGATTAAGGTTCACAGAGGGTAAATGTAGTGATGCTACCCTGCTGTGCAGGGTAACATCACTAAATTCACCCTCTGGGGACCTCTTTTTACAGATGACTATCTGCTTATTTTCTGGCTTGACCATACATGTACACATAGGACCAAAATCACTAATACGCCGGTTGTAATTCATGTAACATTATCATAAGCCATCAGAATTTAAAAGCAGTGAAAATTTCAACAGCCTGTACTGAATGTCAACAAAAAAAATCTGGGTAAAAAGTTAAAAAATTTATAGTAATTTATATATTTTTTATACTTACCAATGACCCAGACTTAGCTGCTGGTGCTAACTCCACAAAAACCAGGGCCAAACACAAATTTTGCCCCCCAATCCCCAAAATTTGCATCCAAAACAAAAAGAAAACATGTCCTAAAGGACCTCCATAGTACGACTCTACTGCGCATGCGCAGTGACGCAGTCGTCCCGAAATTGGCGCCAAATATCATTCTTACTGGCAGTGCCTGGTCAGCGCTATGTACTCAGCGGGGAGGCAAGAGTTCCCAACTCAGGGAGGGCCATCCCCGTCTGGGTCATTGGTAAGTATAAAAAATATATAAATTACTATAAATTTTTTAACATTTTTATACTGTACCAATGACCCAGACTTAGCTGAATAGTAAACAGGCTGGAGGGCCTAGGACATAGAGGAAAATCCAATAAGCTCAATTATAAAATAAAGAGGTAACCCCTTAAGGAGAAAAGGAGTATTAGGCTTTACATGTATCTTTCTTATTTAATATTTAAATTAGAAAGATACACTACCCTTAATAATTGAGCACAATAACATTCATGTTCTCTATTAACATCCAGTATAACCCTTATACTAATTATTTTTAAAGCAAGCCAATAAATAAAGTAGTCCAGAGAATTGAGACTCTTTATAATCATTTAAAAGTGTCCGAGTATTGTATATTAAAGCCCGTTTGACACTTGACATATACAAATGCTTCACACCGAGCTACACTTTAAAAATAAGACATGAATGAAATTAAACATTAATATTACACTTTAAAACCATCCCGGAAGCGACTCAGAAATACTGTCTTGGAGGAGGCATTCCCTTGCTTTTCACTATAAAGCAGGTGACCTAAGGGAACACCCGCACCCCCCCCCCCCCTTCCCCTTGCCCTGGGTCAAATAGCCCAGAGCGAAGAGGGCAGCCGGACGGAGTCACTGCCGGAACAGAAAGCCTGCATAACTATAGTTGCAACTGTTTAGTGGACGACATTCTGAGCAACAGATAACGGACCTAAACAATGCAGGTCTCCAGAAATGGACTCAATATTTCTGAGATACAAAATTAGTAAATGTGGATGGCTGAGACCAATAAGCAGCCTTCATTAAATCTGTAATAGCAACACTATTAGCATAAGCCCAGGAAGTAGAAAGAGCTCTTACTTCATGAGCAGAAATCTTAAGCACAGACTGCTGAGAAGAAGATAAATCTTCATACGCAGTACGGATAGTTAACTGAATCCATCTAGCAATAGAATGGACTGAAATGTCCTTTCTATTAGGCATCAAAGACAGAAAGAAACGTTTCCGTCCCTTTCTGATGAACTGAGATCTCTGTTTATAGATACGTAGTGCTCTAACAGGACAGAGTAAAGGCCTACGCCCGTCTGAAGACGGAAGAGCCTTAATAACAATAGGTTCCGGATATTTATTAGGAGCCTGATTCTTAGCTAAAAAACCGACATTAGTAGTGAAGGTGATAGTGTTCCCAACACTACGATAATGAGAATCATCCACCGATAGTGCATGAAGCTCACTGACTCTTCTGGCAGAAGAGAAAGCTAAGAGAATAGCTGTCTTATAAGATAAGAATTTGAAATCTACTGTCCCAAGAGGTTCAAATGGCTTTTCCTTCAATTTAAGGAGAACCCAAGCTAAATTCCACTTAGGAATTAATCTAAGAGTTCTGGGTCTATTTATCGAAAAGTTTCTAACCAATTTCGATAAAGAGACATTAGATCCAATTTGTAAACTATCATGATGTGCATAGGTATCAGATAACATAGATCTATAACCCTTTATAGTAACAGGTTGCAGTTTGATTTCGTCAAACAAGTATACTAGAAAGTTAGCAATGTCTGGTATAGAGGGATCAAATATATCAACAGAATGATCCCTACACCAACGACGGAAAACCTTCCACTTAGCCGCATAGTTTAGCGAAGAGGAGGTCCTCCTACAGTTAGAAATCGCATCCACTGCTCGTCCTGTAAAGTGCTTGCCATGCAAGAAGGACCGCACAACGGAAAAACGTGAAGGTTGAGACCTTGCGGGTTGTGATGTAGTTGGCGCGATTTCCCCTGCCAAAGAAGATCCTCTCGTGGAGGGAGCTTCCGCGGTAGGTCCCACAACAGACACCTGAGTAGATTTATCCACGGTCTCTGTGGCGACAGAGATGCTACCAACAGAATCTTGCATTGAGATTGTTTTATCTTTAGCAATACTTGTTGAATTAACGGCGCTGGAGGATACGCATATCCTATCATTCCGTCCCAAGGGATCGATAGAGCATCTACTGCAAATGCTCTTGGATCCGGACACGGGGACACATACGTCTGCAACTGATTGTTGAGATGTGTCGCAAATAAGTCTATCATTGGCCGTTCCCATTGGTAGCAAATCTGATTGAATACTTGTTTGTTGAGAGTCCACTCCGACGGCAACAAGCGACCCTTTCGTGAAAGGGAGTCTGCTAGCACATTCAGACGACCCGGTATGTGACGGACCGAAAGAAGAACGTGATGTTCCAACGCAAACAGAAGGATTCTTTCCGTTAGATTGAACAACGGAACTGAATGAGTGCCTCCCTGATTCCGTATATACGCCACTACTGTCGTATTGTCGGATAGGATTTGGACATGAGCATCGTGAATAATGTCCATCCAGTGACGTAACGCAAGCCAGATTGACATCATTTCCTTGATGTTTATGTGCTTGCACAGGAATTGCGGATCCCAAAGACCCTGGCATCTCGAATCCGTTGGGATTAATGATGCACCCCAACCTGTTTGACTGGCATCCGTCATAATGGTAAAACTCGGATCCGGCAACTGCAGCGGAACTCCTTGAGTTAACCACTGAATGTTTGCCCAAGTCTGAATCTCTTGTTTCACTTGATCTGACAAGAGAACGTCTACATCGAGCGAATGAATTTTCACACTCCAATTCTGAGTCAGGAAAATTTGAAGAGGCCGTGTGCGTAGCCGTCCCATCGGAATGAGATCCGCGGCGGCTCCGCACAGACCTATCAGTCTCATAAATTCTCTCGCCGTGACTTTGTCTGTATTCAGACAATAGCGAGCGTAACAACTGACTAATTTCGCTCTGGTTAACGGCAGACGAACGAGATTGTTGTGCGTCTCGAAGCTCATTCCCAGATGAGTGAATGACTTGGACGGCACCAGATCCGACTTCTCCTCGTTTACTATGAAACCGAGACGTCGGAGCAATAGAAGAAGATTCTGAACATCGTTCTGAAGCGTTAACTCGTTGCCGTACCTCTGAAGAATGTCGTCCAGGTAGGCCGACGTTACCGCAGACGAATGAGCTCGGAAGTAGATCATTACCGAGTTCATTACCCGAGTGAAAGCCCAGGGTGCTAGATTCAATCCGAAGCACATGGCCCGGAACTGATACACCACTCCTAGGACTGCGAAGCGTAGATACTTTCGGAATGTCGGATGTACCATGACGTGAAAGTACGCATCTTTGAGATCTATGCTCGTTGCATAATCGTTCACCCGAATACTCGCTCTGACTGATCGAATCGTCTCCATATAAAACTTCGGAGCGACGATCAGCTTGTTTATCCAGCTCAAATCTATGACTGGACGGAACGAGCCGTCTGGTTTCGGAACCAGAAACAGATGGCTGTAGAATCCCAGCGATTCCTGGTTTTCTACGACCTCTACCGCGTTCTTCATTAAAAGAGACTGCACCTCTGATAGCAGAGCGTCTCTTTTCTGAGGGTTTGACGGAAGATGAGTCCACCTTGGACTTCGAGTTAATGGAGGCTTTCGTTTGAAGGATATCTTTAGACCTTCCGAAGTCACTCCTCTCACCCACGGGTCGTCCGTAATCGACGCCCACTCTTGAGAAAAACTTGACAACCTTCCGCCAACCGGAACGCGATAGAGGTTTGAGCCATCACCTCCTGGATCTGCGAGGCCTGCGGTAGGAGAAACCACGCCTTCCACGACCCGCACCTCGCCTCGTCGACCTCGGGGCGTCCGACCGATTGTCCCGGCCTGAAGGACGTCCCGAACGAGAGTCACTATCCTGACGGTCTCTCGAATAAGAGCTAGAGGACGCACCGGAACCTCTATAGGAACCTCTCTTGGGCGGATAAGACCCAGAAGTGTCCGCCTTATTCGTGTCTGCTGTATCCGACCTTTTAGGAGCGGATCTAAACAACAGAGAATCACTAGCTTTCTTTTTAATATTATCATAAATAGCGGAAAGCTTGCCGTCAAAGAGAAGATCTCCTGAGACCGAAGCGACTCTAAGAGAGTTCTTCACCTTAGAATCCACTAGTGTGGATGTAGACAGGGCTGCGTCACGTCTAACCAACTCCAGATTTGCCACTGAAAGGGCGGAGTTACACGTGGAATAAGCTACTGCCCTTGAAAGAAGTCTTAAGGAGGATTGTATATCCTGAAACTCTTCCCCTTGAAGACGCAGTGATAACGCCTTAGTAAGGTGATCTGCGTAAGATAAGGCATCTAAATTGGCTCTGTTAGACGCAATAGCTGTTTCCAACACTGCGGTTGGAATAGAAGCTGACGACGGTAATGATAGCTCTAAGTCTTCCGCCTCGTCGTCCATACGCAGAGGAACTCTCGATATACCCTGACCTGCCGTGTCGAATTTATTCTTTGCATTAATGAAAGGCAGGTTGAGAGTATTTGCGGACAAGAAGCCTGCTTTCCCCGTCCTGGAAGCAAGTTTAAAAATAGCGCCGTTCAATAATTCAAATGTTCTTGCAACATTATTGGACTGCGACGGAAACTCGGGAGCGATGTCCCTGAACCGCTCGAAAAAATCAGAGTCCAATGACGCCATAATTCTCCTGTCCGGAAGCGCAGCAGTCTGGCCCGACGGAACAACTTGAGGAAGAAAGTGCCGGATGAAGTCCACGGCAGCTTTGTGTTGTTCCGAAAGGGATAGCTCCAATTCATCCGTATCCCTTTCACCATCCGGTCGGACCTCCCGATGTTCCCGGTCGTCCGCCCCCGATGCTTCGGCGGAGCGTACCGACCCAGCGCCGTCGGATAATTCTCGATCCGACACCGTTTCTGTCGGCTGCTGGGATGCTGCGATAAGCTGTGCTATCTGCACTAGAATGTCCGACGTCGAGACCTGTGGAGGAGCGGTCTTTCGCTGCTTCGCCGAGGGCAGCTCCGCATCAGATGGCTCCCGCATACTTTTCCTATGCGAACGTCCGGAGTCCATCGGTCTCGAATCCCTGGCTGCCGGATGGTGTGACCTGGTCGCCGAAGAATCCTTCATCGGCGAAGCTGGCAAAATATCGGAGGTCACGCAGCCAAGGTGCGGTCGTGTGCGCCGACGAGAAGAGGAAGCCTTAACAGTCTCTGCGGACTGCTTATACAACGGAGCGTCCCGAGCGACGGACGTATGCTCCGCTAAAGACACATTTTGTACCACAACATCTGGTCCCAGATGTTGTTGTACGAGAGAGGGGCCTCTCTCGCTCGCGGCCCGGCTGGACCTGGACGAGCTAGGAACCGGACTAAAAGGCTTCCTCCGTTCTCGTTCACTATCCGCCGTCACTGGGTGTGCATCTATTATTTTTATAGTGCTCGCATCACCCAAAATTTCCTCTTGGACCGCATCGGACGAACCCGGCTGCCGAACCATTCGGTGAATGGACGCTACACCGGGCGAGCTAGCGGACGACATTTGTCTAATCTCCATGAGCACTTTTGCCGCTAGCTCTGTATTTAATTGTGACGACGGACGAACACTTGAAGAAGATAACATGGAAACATCACCCTGTTCTGGTTCCTCTGAAATAGAAACTGAGAGAGTAGAGTGACCTTGTGGAGAAAGAGCCGGCATCGCTCTTTCTCCAGAAACAACATATCGTGACACACGTTTCCAATGTTTCTCATCCCAATGTTCACATACAGGACAGGGATTAATGCGAGAACACTGACTACAATTAATGCAATAATCATGAAAGTCAGAGGAAGATTTCTTCCTATTACAATTTGAACAAGTTCCCTTCATTGTGAAAGAACAACAATAAGTCCTAGTTACTCGCAAAAACCCCTGACACAAAGATACATAATAACATGATCCATTAATAAATGAAAAAACAATTGCAAAACAAAATAATTTTGAAAAAATATTTTTTCAGAGAAGCCCAAGTTGCTGAAAAGTAACGTTGAGCCCCGATGGATCCGATGGCAAAGTGTGGTCAAAAATTTTAAAATTATATAAAATAAATAATGAGACACTTTCGGATAATATAAATGTATCTTATAATGAGATAAACTACCTCAAAGGCAAACAGCCCCCCTCAAAAAAGGCTGTTGCCAATGAAAACAAACAGTGTAAACACAGAAGAAAACATGACTCCAGGCACTGAAAAAACTGGCCCGGAATCAGTCATCAATTACACTCTATCTGATGCAAAACAGAGACTCCCAGGGGAGAATCTGCAGAACATCAGATGGAAGATGCAGAACACAAACGTTATACACCCATGGGTGAAAACGTAACTATGGGGAAAATAACAGAAAACATTCTGTAACCAAGCAACTCTCCCAGGGAATTTTTAGAAATGAAACTTCTCAAAAATATGCCAAAAGCATGGGAGAATTGCAAGGGGGGACTTTAGAAGGTTAGGGGAGAGGAAACACTGAATAAGCAGTGCAACAATTAGCAAGAATGACAACAAGAGGCGTTTGCCTCGAAAATAGGCAACTTAACATAATTTCAACAAAAAATTTTAAGTACAGCCCTGATTATTTTTTGCCACTTCTTTTTTCCTCTCCTCCTTCTATCCTCCTTAGAATCACATTTTCTCCAAGAATTACGTGTCTGGCATCCTTTAAACTGAGATTTACAAGCACAAAGATCAGTGAGATGTTGACTGATGAAGGGCCAAACAGAGAATGATATTTGGCGCCAATTTCGGGACGACTGCGTCACTGCGCATGCGCAGTAGAGTCGTACTATGGAGGTCCTTTAGGACATGTTTTCTTTTTGTTTTGGATGCAAATTTTGGGGATTGGGGGGCAAAATTTGTGTTTGGCCCTGGTTTTTGTGGAGTTAGCACCAGCAGCTAAGTCTGGGTCATTGGTACAGTATAAAAATATAATTTTACAATTACATAGTGGGATAATGTTTCTACTGAAAATTTCCTGTTTTGACATTAGTTTGTAGTGAGATAAAGAACTTACGTTTTAGGAGGCGGTGGAGAACCTTGGTTCTGGTCAATAGAATCAGAGGGGATACTATCTTTCTGTGAAAACCAGTATTTATTCAACTCTCCAAGTACTTCATCCACATCTCTCCCTTGTCCTATCCATTTCCATTGTTGTGTTCTATCTTTGTAATCCACCATAGGTACAAAGTTATCTAAACTGACACCTGTAGGAATATACAAGAATATGAAAACAAATCATTTAACTCCATAGATGTATTTGTGTAATAGAAGTTTAGGGTTTCTTTAATACTTGTTCTGAAGAGTGTTCAAATAAATGAAAGTGTCAATAACATTGCAGCTTAAATTGATTGTGTGTAGTGTTTGATGAAAAGGATAATGTTCAATGTTTGAGAAAGGATTATGAAATAAGAAAAGAATTGTGATAATTGAGAATATGTTATGTTCTGTACCCTACGTGCTATGTTTTCAACAAGAATAATTTGAGGTGTAGACTGTACTAAAGAACCGAGGCTTGAGTTGATACAGCCCTCAGTTATCTAGATCAGGTGCCCTTCCGGTGGTCATGGTTGACTGACCGTGACCAAAATAGGATAGTCTCATCTAGATAACATATGAGTCATCCTACCTATCATCTAGACATGACCTCAAACCTGCACATGAAATTTAGTAATGATTGGACAAGAGCTACAGGGTGTAGCCTGTGCTAAAGAAAATGTGAACAGACTCACAGACTTCCGTATGTGTGATGGCAATAGCTTATGTTGACTTTGTCAAGTTAAGCTAACAAAACCAAGGGTGTGACCTTTAGAAGCAGATGCACGGATGTACAGTAAAACCTGTCTTGAGAGACCACTGTCTTGAGAGACCACATCTACCAGGCACCAATTGGTTTTACTCTTTAATGGACCTGCTATGGGAGACCACCTGTCTTGAGAGATCACCTGTCTTGAGAGACAACTGTGACCTGGTACCAACTAGTATTTTTATGCCATAATGGACCTGTCTTGAGAGACCATCCCTTTGAAGACTGAAACCATGACAAAAACTTTTTACCTGTTCTGGAATTGGAAAATCCATTGTGGTTCTACTAACATAATTAAAAGCTCTTAACTGGGTTTCAATTGCTAACTCATTACAGATTGAGATGTTTTTATAAGACCCCTGGGAAAAGATTAGGATTATTGCTGAATAAACAATTTCATACATACCTGAAATGGGTAACCTCCCAAAACTTCTACAGCCAAAACTTCTACAGTCTAAAACAACACATTTCAGGGTCCAAGGCATGATTAATATTGTGCATGCTACCTTAACTTGTGAATGGGATTGTCCAATTAAATAAAAACACAGTAAGTGAAAAATGGGTTGTTTATTATTAATTTTATGATAAGGCGCATATAAATTAAAAGTTGTTTTGATTTTTGATACAAAATTAAATTCAAGTAGTTCATAATGAATAGAAGTAGTTTTGATTTTTGACATATGTCATAATTAGGCACATGTAATTAAACATAAGGCCACACAAAGTAGATCTTCTGTTTCTCAGGCCATTATTTGTAAAATTGCATGCGGGCGAGCGGTTTTTTATTTCATTTTTTATTTCAGTAAATACTTCTTTGCCATCAAACGTTCATGTTTTAGGCCTCATAATCTACAGAATAGCATGGGTGGTGGTGTATTTCATCCCTTGAGTGCAAGAAGGCTTTGCAATGCTAAAGCATTGCAAAGCCTTCTTGCACTCAAGGGACAAATTCATCAATTTTTTCAACTTGGGTAAAATATCAGACATAAACCATTTAATTTTTATTTTTGTTAAGTTTAAATTGATTATAAAAAGAGAGCATGCGGCAGCCAAAAGGACCATGCGGGAGGGCCTGAGAAACAGATTTTTATTTTTTTAGGCCTAACAAACTACTTTTCTCAAACCAGCCATTCTGATATTTTTGATGACATGAATGAATGAAAGGTTTTACCTTTCATTCATTCATGTCATCAAAAATATCAGAATGGCTGGTTTGAGAAAAGTAGAGTTTGTTATGTTTAATTGATGACATAATTGATGACATGAAATGAAGAGATACTTCATTACATACCTTTTTTTAAACTCATCACAATTATATTCACTGACTAAAATTCACTTTATTTAATATTATTTTGTGATTTGTTGTTACTAAATACACATACAACTCATCAAATTTTATTATTAAGATGAGCAGTTATTTTAGGTGATTTCCTAATCACTGTTTGGTTTGTTCCATTACAAAAATAGGTGTGAACAATTAACTGATCAATCACAGTGTTGAAGTTCTGGGTTCTAGAAGTTTTGGCTGTAGAAGTTTTGAGAGATAACCCTGAAATGTGACAGATAGGAATAAAAAATAAATCTGTGTTGAAAATCTTTTTGTAACAAATTGAAACTTCATAAAAAAGAACGACTACAAAGTAATTATTCTTCTCCATTTCTGAATTTTGTGGTTGGTTATTCACTGACTTGAGAAAACCTGAAACCTGTTATGAGAGACCACCTGTCTTGAGAGACTACTTTTGTGTGGCCCAAAGGGCGGTCTCTCAAGACAGGTTCTACTGTAGTATGAAACATATAGAAGAATCATACCCTTTATCTACATTGTACTTTATGATTGAACACTGTGTACATTCCGACAACTGTGACTGCTTGTTTATGAAGGTCTCAGACGAGAAATGTTCAATTCTGCTTCCCAACAGAGATTATGACCATTGATTAAAACTAGCTCAAAAAGCTGGTTCTTGTCAGGGGGTCATGAGCTATGTTTTGGATACAAAAAGCAAAAATGTTTTTTAACCCTTTACCTAACGAATCGCCCTCATCCGTCCCTGTAATATGCAAATTGAGCAGTTGAAAAAATTGAGCTCGTTCCAATGAGGGGTCACATGATATGGTTTTGTCAAAATATTTTCAAAAATTTATAAAAATGATATTTAAAATAATAAATTTTGATATCGCCTGTGTTGGGTAAAGGGTTAAGTTATTTAGGATGCAGCAAGTGTCATCTCGCTGTTGTTTTGTCTCACAAATCAAAGCAGAATAAAGTGTGTCAGCTGCTGCAACAAAATGTAAAAAAAAAAAAAATTATTTGATGACGTAGTTACAATTTTTTGTTTGTTTTACAACTTCAACATTACTGCCCAATATTTATCAGAATTGTTGCTACATCAGTGCATTCATAATTGTGTTCATCCTATGCAGGGCTCGTACACATCTGAAAGGGGATAAATTCTGGACTTTCAATGACTTTTGTAGAGAATTTTTGATCAGTTTCCAGAAACTTCATCTGAATTAAGGGCTGAGAGTGGAAGGTATTTATTTATTATTTATTGGTGTTTAAGGTCACATATTTTTGCACAATGGATAATCGTGACCACAACATAAGTATCAACTCAAGACCAGGGATGAGCATTAATAAACCATATTGCCCATTATAGAGAGGGGTTAGACCTACCAAGTATTGGTGACCGGGTCATATTTTACCAGTAAAACAGAGCCTGTTTACTGCAATGAAAAGGCACTGCTTCACTTCCCAGGGTTCCCGCGGGGAGGAAGGTATTTAAATTATCTGAAATAAGCTTAAACTCATAATTTAACCTGAAAATGAAGTTTCTTCGGAAAGTTAAAAAATTTATAGTAATTTATATATTTTTTATACTTACCAATGACCCAGACATAGCTGGTGCTAACTCTTAAAATATAGGGCCAAACACAAATTTTGCCCCCCAATCCCCAAAATTTGCATCTAAAACTAAAGAAAACATGTCCTGAGAGGCCCTCCACACTTCGCCCCTACTGCGCATGCGCAGTGTCAAGGACGTTCCGAAATTGGCGCCATTTATCATTCTAATAACCAGTGCCTGGTAAGCGCTATGTACTCAGCGGGGAGGCAAGAGTTCCCAACTCCTGGGAGGGCCATCCCCGTCTGGGTCATTGGTAAGTATAAAAAATATATAAATTACTATAAATTTTTTAACATTTTTATACTGTACCAATGACCCAGACATAGC
This sequence comes from Pictodentalium vernedei, assembly GCA_031216915.1. NCBI lineage: Eukaryota > Metazoa > Mollusca > Scaphopoda > Dentaliida > Dentaliidae > Pictodentalium > Pictodentalium vernedei. The sequence goes on from CM062297.1 coordinate 28,416,561, forward strand.
TGAATAGTAAAAAGGCTGGAGGGCCAAGGACATAGAGCAAAATGGAATACGCTCAATAAAATAAAATAGAGTCATCCCCTGTAGGGAAAAGAAGTAATAGGCCTTACATGTATCTTTCTTATTTATGATAAATTAGAAAGATACAACACCTTCCAAAAATTGAGCTTCATACATCCATGTACTCTATTAATATCCAATAATCCTTATACTAATAATTTTTAAAGTAAGCCAATAATAAAGTAAGTCTAGAGAATAGAGACTCTTATACTCCTAAAAGTGTGAGAGAATTGCATAATCATGTCCGTTGACATATGCAATATTCAAAAGCTATACTTTAAAAACTAAGACTTGAATGAATTTTATAAACTTAAACTTCTCACTAAACAACCATCCCAATAACAGCTCAGAATTACTAACTCCGGAGGAGGTATCCCCTTGTTTTCATAGTAAAAACAGGTGACCCAAGGGAACACCCTCCCCCCCCCCTTTTTCTTGCCCTGGGTCAAATAGCCCAGAGCGAAGAGGGCAGCCGAACGGAGACACTGCCGAAACAGACAGCCTACCTAGCTATAGTAGCAACTGTTAAGTGAATGACATTCTGAGCAGTAGATAATAGACCTAACAATAGAGGCCTCCAGAAATGGACTCGATATTTCTGAGATAAAATTCATGAATGGATGGCTGAGCGCAATGAGCAGCCTTCAAAAATCTATAATAGCAACACTATTAATGTAAGCCCAAGAAGTAGAAGAACTCTTACTTCATGAGCCGAAATCTTAAGCACAACTGCTAAGCCAATGATATACCATAAGCAGTACGCTAGTTAATAGAATCCATAACAATAAAATGGAGCGTAACGTCCTTCTACTAGACATCAAGACAGAAGAAGCTTACGCCCTTGTAATAAACAGATATCTGTTTATAAATACATAAACTGTACCCGGAAAGAGTAAAGGCCTATGCCCATACGAAGACGGAAGGACCTTAAAATAATAGGTTCCGGATAATAGGAGCCTAACTCTTATGCAACAATCCAACCTAAATAGTAACGGAAGTATTGATTCCGAAACTATGAAAGTGAAAATCATCCATCGATAGTGCATGAAACTCACTGACTCTACAGTAAAAGAGAAACCAACAGAATTACTGTCTAAAAGGTCAGAATTTGAAAACTACTGTTTCCAGAGGCTCAAATGATTACTTAGCTAAATAAGAACCTGAAGTTAAAATCCGTATAGGAATTTAATCTAAAGATTCTAAGTCTATTTATCAAAAAGTTACTAACTGACTTAGATAAAGAGACAAAAGACTCAATTGTAAACTATCGTAGAGTGCATAGGTATGAGGTAACATAAACCTATAACCTAAATAACAACAGGCTGCAGTAGATCTTGTGAAACAAGTATACTAAAAAATAGCAATGAGTAGTATGGAGGGATCAACCATATGAACATAATGATCCCTACACCACGACGGAAGAGCCTCCACTTTAGTCGCATAGAATAGCGAAGAAGAGGGATCTCCTATAGTAAGAAATCGCGTCCAAAGCTCGTCCAGTACAGTGCTTACAATGCAATACGGACCACACAACGGAATACATGAAGGTTGCGACCTTGCTGGTTGTGATAAAGAAGACACGATTTACCCAGTGAAAAAAGATCCTCACATAGAGGAAGATTTCACGTTAAGATCCACAGTAGACAAGAGAGTAAATTACTCATGATCTCTGTGAAGATAGAGATGCTATCAACAGAAATGTATTGTGGTTGTTTATCTTAGCAATACCTGCTAAAACAACAGCGCCGGAGGATACGCGTATCCTATCATTCCGTCCTATAGATCAATAGAGCGTTAACAGTATTAGCTCAGAGATCTGGACAAGCCAACACATACGTCTGCAATTGATTAGCAAGCTGTGTCATAAATAAAACATCATTGGGCGCTCCCATAGATAGCAAATCTGATTAAATACTTGTTTGTTGAGAGTCCATTCTGACAGCAACAAGCGACCCGTAAGAGAACGGGAGTGCGATAAAACAATCAGACGACCCAGAATATGACGGACCAAAACTGAACTTGGTGTACTATAACCAACAGACGGATTCTTTCCATTAAATTGAATAACGGAAACGAAAGAGTGCCTCCCTGGTTCCGGAGATACGCCACTACTGTCGAATTAAAGGACAGGAATTTGGGCATGCGTTTCTGAATAATGTTCATGCAATGACATAAAGCAAGCCTAAAAAAACATTATTCCGCGGAAGTTAAACTGATAGCTAAAAGACTGCGGAACCCAAAGACCCTGGCACTTCGAATCCGTAGGGATCAGTATATATCCCAATCTGTTTGACTGGCAACCGTCATAACAGCCACACTAGGGTCCGGCAACTGCGGCGGCACTCTCTGAGTCAACCACCGAATGTTTGCCCCAGTCTGAATCTCTTGTAACACTAGATAGACAAGAGAATGTATAAATCAAGCAATTCATGGATTGCCGGAAAGTTGCCGTCGAAGAGAAGCTCCTCCGAGAACGAAGCGACTCTGAGAGAGTTCTTAACCTACTATCCACGCGTGGATGTAGCTAGGGCTGCATCACGTCTAACCAACTCCAATCAGCCACTGAAGGGCGGAGTTATACGTGAACAAACTACTGCCCTCAAAAGAAATTACATTGAGAATAATATCCCATAAATCTTTTCTTGAAGACGTAATGATAACGCCTCAGTAAGGCGGATTACGTATAATAAAGCGTCTAAGATAAGTCTACTATACATAATGTCGTTCCCAACATTGAAATTGGAAAAGACATAAATGGCGAAAAAGAATATATGCAGTCTTTAATCACACCGTCTAGACGCATATGAACTCTCGGTATGCCCTGCTCTGCCAAAATAAACTATATGTAAAAAAGATAAAATGGCAGAAATGAGCCACGCGGACAAGAAACTAAACTATCATGCTTAGTAGCAGGCTTGTATATATATATATAATATATAGCGTCGAAAAATAAAACACATGATGTAATGACAATATTGGACTGCGTCGGTAAGTCAGGGACAAAGTCCCTGTACCGCTCGAAAAATCCGAGTCCAATGACGCTATAAGTCTCTTATCCAAGATCGCAGCAATGAAGTCCGAAAAATAATCACTGGAAGAAATGCCAGAAGATATGAAAGGCATCTTCCAATACTACTAAAGGGAAAACTCGAAATCTTTCGAATCCCTTTCGCCATCCTGTCGGACCCTATAAAGCGTTCGGTCGTCCGTAGCTTGATGCAACCGCGGACCGCACCGACCCAGCGCCGTCGGATAATTCCTGATTCGACCGAGAAACCGTCAATTGCTGGGATGCTGCGAAACAACTGTGCTAACTCGGATAGCACGTCCGTCACTGAGGCCTGAGGAGCAGCGGTCTTACGATGCATTGCCGCAGGAAGCTCCGAGATCGTTACCCCGTGCATACTTCCAATATGCGAGCGAACGGAGTGTATAGGCCTCGTGTCCCTTGGCTACCGGATGGCGCGACCTATTCGCTGTGGAATCACTGAATGCCGAAACTGATCGGATACTCGAGGTCACGTAGCCAATGTGCGGTCGTGTGCCCTGCTGTGAGGATGAGGAAGCATTAAAGACAGTCTCTCGGACTGTCAATATAACGGAGCGTCCCGAGCAACGGACATATGCTCCGAATGTAAAATATCTGAACCACAACATGCGGTCCCCTATGTTGTTGGCTTCCTCCGATCTGTCCTCAATCTGCCGTCACTGGGTGAGTACTAAAGTAATTAAAGTGCTCGCATCACCCAAATCTCCTTCCTAGACCGCAACGGACGAACCCGGCAGCCGAACCATTCGATGAATGTATGCTACACCGGGTGAGCTAGCGAATGTCACTCCGTAAGCGATAGACATATTCCATGAGCACTTATTGCCGCTAACTCTTCATTAACTATGACGACAGAGGCACACTTTTGAAAGACATCTCCATAACTCTTCGAACAAGAAACCAGAAATGCTTGGATAGCAAGCATAAAATAATAATATATATAGCGTCGTTCAATAATTCGAAAGTTTGTGTGACATTATTGGACTATGTCGGAACTGAGGGACGATGTCCCTGAACCGAACCAAAAATTCTAAGTCCACCGACGCTATCAGTTTCTTATCCGGCATCGCAGCATATGTTGTTCCGAAAGGGAAAGCTTGAAATCCACCGAATCCCTTTCGGTATCCCGTCGGACCGGATGAAACTTTCGGACGTCCGTACCCGCTTCCGCGGAGCGTCCCAACCCAGCATCGTCGGATAAAATATATGCGACAGATTCAGTTGATGCTGGGATGCTGCGATAAACTGTGCTATTAAGGAAAGCACGTCCGTTCCCGAGGCCTGTGCAGTAGCGGACTTACGATGCATTGCCGCTGGAAGCTCCGTGTACGTTGACTCCCGCACACTTCCTATGCGAACGTCCGGAGTCTGCAGGCCTCGAGTCCCCGGCTACCGACCCAGCGCTGTCGGATAATTCTCGATCCGACACCGTTTCTGTCGGCTGCTGGGATGCTGCGATAAGCTGTGCTATGTGCACAAGAATGTCCGGCGTCGAGACCTGCGGAGGCGCAGTCTATCGGTGCTTCGCCGAGGGCAGCTCCGCATCAGATGGCTCCCGCATACTTCCTATGCGAACGTCCGGAGTCCATCGGTCTCGAATCCCTGGCTGCCGGATGGTGTGACCTGGTCGCCGAAGAATCCTTGATCGGCGAAGCTGGTAATATATCGGCGGTCACGCAGCCAAGGTGCGGTCGTGTGCGCTGACGAGAAGAGGAAGCCTTAGCAGTCTCAGCGGACTGCCTATACAACGGAGCGTCCCGAGCGACGGACGTATGCTCCGCTAACGACACATTTGTACCACAACATCTGGGGCCAGATGTTGTTGAACGAGAGAGGGGCCTCTCTCGCTTGCTGTCCGGATGGACCGGAATGAGCTATGAACCGGACTAAAAGGCTTCTTCCGTTCTCCCTCCGATCCGCCGTCACTGGGTGTGCATTAAGTTAATTTTATAGTGCTCGCATCACCCCAAAATTCCTTCTAGACCGCAACGGACGAACCCGGCTGCCGAACCATTCGGTGAATGGACGCTACACCGGGCGAGCTAGCGGACGTCAAAGGCCGTCGAACCTACTAGGGTCCTCTTAGGCAATTGGCGTATTACATGAGCACTTTTCCGCTAGCCCTTCATTAATTGTGACGACGGAGGCACACTGTTGGAAGACATCACAGATACATCACCCTAATCTTGATCGTCTGAAATAGAAATTGATAAAGTAGAGTGACCCTGCGGGGAAAGGACCGGAGTGTCCAAATCCCCAACAACATACCGTGACATACGCTTCCAATATTGTCATCGAAATCATACGATACAGAACAGGAGTTAATGCGAGTACACTGACCACATATAGAATGATAATAAAGTCAGAGGAAGACTTCCTCTTAAAACAATTGATCAATATCCTTTCAATGTGAAAAGAAAACAAGTCCTGGTACTCGCACTAACCCCTGGCAATCAAAATACATAATAATAATATGATCCATTAATATAGAAAAAATAATTGAAATCAAAATATTTTGAAAAAATATTTTTTCAGAACAGCCCAAGTTTCTGAAAAGTAACGTTGAGCCCCAATGGATCCCAAGCCTAAGTGTGGACAAAAATTTTAAAAATATTTTAAACAATTTATTCAACACTTACGAACAATAATAATGTATCTAGTTATGATTAAAATAACATCAAGATATTATTTTCCAGAAATCCCCCCCTCACACAGAGGGCTGTTGTAAATGTAAACAATGAGTGTAAAAACACTAAAATAAGACTCCAGGCACCCAGGCCCGAAATCAGTTACCAAAAATACACCATCTGATGCAAAACAGAGACTTCCTGGGAAGAAACTGCAGAACATCAGATGGTAGATGCAGAACACAACGCCTAACCACCCGTAGGTGAAGACGTAAACATGGGGAAAGAACAGAATTCATTCTGTTATTAAGCTAAAACTCCCAAGAAATTTTAGTAATAATAATTACAGAAACTATGCCAAAAGCATGGGAGAATAGCAAGGGGGAACTTAAAGGACAGGGAGAGAGGAAAAACACTTGAAAAAACAGTGTAACAAATAATCAGAATGACAACAAAATGGCTGCTGCCTTGAAAATAGGTAACTTAACATAAATTCATCAAAAAATTTTAAGTTACAGCCCTGATAATATTCTGTCACACATTCTTTTCCTCTCCTCCTTTTCTATCCTCCTTAGAATCACCATTTCACTAATATTTATGTGTCTGGCATCATTTAAACTGAGATTTAAAAGCACAAAGATCAGTCAGATGTTAACTGATGAAGGGCCAAACTTAGAATGATAAATGGCGCCAATTTCGGAACGTCCTTGACACTGCGCATGCGCAGTGGGGGCGAGGTGTGGAGGGCCTTTCAGGACATGTTTTCTTTAGTTTTAGATGCAAATTTTGGGGATTGGGGGGCAAAATTTGTGTTTGGCCCTATATTTTAAGAGTTAGCACCAGCTATGTCTGGGTCATTGGTACAGTATAAAAATACAAATGTTTATAGATGGAAGGACAGATGGATCGATGCTGGACATCAGAAAATGGGCGAACTGCCGAATTCACATTAATGTTGGCAATTTATCTGTTATCGTTTATTTTTTTGGCAATAAATACTGTTTAAACTAAAATGGGCGAACATGGTGTCGACAAAAACCAGTAAATGAGAACTTATTAACAGGCACTGCTCTACTTCCAAGGGTTCACACGAAGGATGTGTATCTGAATAATAAAGGACAATATTATTCAGATTCACATCCTCCGTGGGAATCCTGGGAAGTAGAGCCGTGATTGTTAATATAACAATAATAATAATATTAATATATCATAACGGCCAACACAAATAGCTCCTCAATAGCATTGTAGATTACTCATAAATTCTGGCTCCTCAGAAAATATGAGCCTTGATTTTCCCAAATCCACTTCATGCCTATCTCAAACGAGGATCGCATGGCATTGGGGATGCATACAGACTGCCAGGTGACAATCTTACAAACAAGAAATATAAACTTCAGTACCTGTATGTTAAACTCCAAGGATAAACAACCAGTAAGGCCCCACAAAGTCAATCTTCCATTTCTCAGGCCATTTTGTGTAAAATTGTATGTAGGTGGACGATTTTTTTTTTTATTTACGTAATTATTTCTTTGCCATCAAAACATCATGTTTGTGGGTTTGTTTTATGTTTTAGGCCTAATAATCTACTGAATAGTGTGGGTGGTATTTCGTTCTTCGAGTGCATTTGTTATAAAAAGAGAGCATGTGGCAGCTATAAGGACCATGCGGGAGGGCCTCAGCAACTGATTTTTAACTTTTTTAGGCCTAAACAAGGATACCAATTGCCTGGTACAAAGCAGCCTGTAAAAAAATGTATACCAAAAAAATGAATTGATTCTCAGGCAATTTTTTTTTCAAATCAGTGAGGGAGGGAGGATTTTATTTTTACTTTTTTTTTTCTTTTTTTTTCGTGTAAAAGGGTTGAGTATACTCAGTAAATCTTTTTGCTGTCTTTCCACTTGAAAAAGAGAAAAGGTTGTATTTTAGTGTAATTATAGTGTACCTTTTATAACTAACTGCCATAACAGCTAAAAGGATTTGAATTTTGTTCTTTTTAATGGTATTGATCTGTCAAGCTTCATGGTCCATTAGAATATGCCCCACTAACCAATGCTTGGGGTAGGAGTCCTTTAAAATGGGAAACATGGCTCTAAATGATTGGTTAAACTTGAGTTTATATCGGTGTTGCGGCCATTATTAGCCATTGTGCAGAAATATATGACCTTAAACACCAGCAAATAAATAAATAATTAAATCATGATCCAGTATATCAGAATTTTCTTTGTTACAGTTTGTGGGAGAGTGCCCCTGGGCACTCTCCCATAAACTGCAACAAGAAAAACCAATTTACTGCTAACACAGCTAAATAATTATATGTCGAGAAATGTGAAAAAATTATCATTCCTAGTTTTCACAATTTTTTTAAAAAACATGATATAATAAAAATGTCTAATGAGGAGGTTCAAATCCAATGAGGGAGGGCCTGAGAATTAAAACATTATTTTTTTTTAGCCTAAGAAATAAGGCACAGTAGCAAACCAGTAAACATCCAAAATGGAAACAATGAATCCAGTTACTTAACCCTTTGAACCCTGGTGGTATCTTCCATGTCAGTTCAATGACAGTAGTTGTTCATTATTTGGGGGTAGACCTTAGGGCTGCACATTGAAAATATTGATTGGTCTACACTGCACATTTACCTTGTAGCCATCCCACTTAATGGCATTATGACGTAGCTTGTGACACGGCTTGAAAAAACACCTCTCCAAGGGTTAAATCAATGACACAAAGAAATTTTACTATTTTTAAATTACAGATTTAGTGGAATGAATTTATTCAGTTTCCTGTGTTCTGGAGGTAAACTGAGCATTTATTCTATTATATCTTGTTTGACAGAGCTCATAGAGCTCTGTCAAACAAGATATAATAGAATAAAGGCCTGTATTGGATGTAGTGAGGCCAAAAAGGTTAATAAATAAGGGGAATTTGGTGCGTGTCACAGTAATTTTTGGACATATTACAAAGAATTATATACAGGAGTTTACTCTACAACCCATATGCAATTAACAGATCAAATTTGAACTGAAGGTATGGTAAATGATTTTGTGTTTTAAAATTATATTCAATTAACAGGGATATACAATTAAGAGATATCCATTTAAGTGGGCTCCACTGTATCTTCCATGTCAGTTCAATGACAGTAGTTGGAAGAGTGCATATTCATTATTTGGGGATAGACCAATTAATATTTTCAATGTGCAGCCTTGGGGCTGCACATTGAAAATATTGATTGGTCTACACTGCACATTTACCTTGTAGCCATCCCACTTAATGGCATTATGACGTAGCTTGTGACCCGGCTGCAAAAACGGCCTCTGGGGTTCAAAGGGTTAAATCAAGGACACAAAAAAATTTTACTATTTTTAAATTACAGATTTAGTGGAAACCTCACCTAAAAGATCTCCTGAGAGAAACTTCAAAGCATTTGATACACAGTCTACCCAATTACTCTGTAATGCAAACCAATGACAAAGTGAACTAGATGGAGAATCTTGCCATTCTCTGACCTGGTCTTCCAACTAAAAGTAGAAAAAAATGTGTTGAGAAAATAACAAATAGTTTTTATTAGTATCTATTAGTTTAATTGATTTATCAATATAATTAGGCCTAAAAAAAGTTACAAATCTGATTCTCAGGCCCTCCTGTATGGTCATTTTGGCTGCTGCATGCTCTTTTTTTTATAACCAATGCAAACTTACAAGAATAAAAATTAAATGGTTTATGTCTGATATTTTACCTAAGTTAATAAAATTGATAAATTTGCCCCTTGAGTGCAACAAGGCTTTGCAATGCTTTAGCACTGCAAAGCCTTCTTGCACTCAAGGGGTATAATACACAACCACTAATGCTATTCTGTACATCATGAGGCCTAAAACATAAAACAAACCAAGAATATGAACTATTGATAGCAAAGAAATAATTACAAAAATAAAAAATAAACAAGAGGCCCCAGGGGGCCTGAGGCGCTCACCTGACATGGTATCTAAATATCAAACCAGGGACTTGACTTGAATAAGCTGTATACACCCCTCCTAAGAAAAGCATATACCAACTAGATGAAGCAATTGTGCCCACACAATACACAGGATTTTCCTTCTATTTTCAGTTCAGGCATTTTTACGTCCCAAATTGAGATAAATGTATAAAAAAAAAGATTTTTTTTATTTTTGTTCGGAAATTTTCGAAGTCCCAAACAAAATATCAAGACATGTCGGGAATGATTAAGAAGTAAGCTATTCTCCATCTGTCTTTCTAACTCATATATGGATCTGTGTGTATGTGTACGTGCAGTTATTCGACTCTATGTCTCTCATTTCCCTGTCAACTCAGTTTATAACAGTCAGTTTTGTGGCATCCTTGGTATATATTATTTACTTAACGCACACTCTATAGGCACTCATGAAAATGGAAACCAGGCCTGGCATTCTGAAAAATGCAGGAGGGCAAAAAATCGCTCTCCTCAATCAGCTTAGGAGAGCAATTAGCTTTACACAGCATTTTAAGTATCAAGTTGAACGAACTCATTGAAACTGAAACCAACAGACTACATCAGTGATTTTATTAACTTTACTAAGGTAAAGCGAAATCTCTTAGACATCTAGATGTCTCACTCAACAACCGAACACACACTTGACAAGACCTGTGTGTGTACCCAGACCTGTTGTCCTAGAAAGTCATACGCCTACCACTACCACCTTCAACCCCCCAAGGGGGGTTGAAGGTGGTAGTGGTAGGCGTATGACTTTCTTGGACAACAGGTCTGCTTGAATCTACAGCCACATCCTGGTGGAAGTGCTTCAAGTGACAGGATAGTAGTAATGGTAATATATTATAGTGTCAATATTCCTTGAATAATTACCCCTCAAACTGTGATGTCAGTTGTTGAACTTGAAACTGACAGAAAAAAAAATATTGCTGTGACCCATTTTGCTTCAAATGATTGCAACTGTGTTTGGGTATGGTTGCAGCCATTACCTTTTACCACTAAACCACTTTCAAAATGAAATTACGTGATGTTATGTGACTTCGAAGTTGAATTACATTTTTGCTTTACAAGAAAAATTTAATGTGAGCATAATACATGTAATCTCAATCATCCCAGACCAAAATATTTAGGAGGGCAATTTTTCGCTCTCCTTAATTCTTTCAGGAGGGCAGTAAGGAGAGCTAAAAAATCGCTCTCCTGAAATTGCAAAGCCTGATATGTTTCTGTTAATGTTTTTCTTTACTTTTATGTTCATTGTGTATTCACCTTTTTCAGCTTTGTATACAGATACGACTAGCCTCTTAATTACTTTTTACGAAAAATTGATTACAAATCGGAAAATCCTGAAACCTTTTGAGATCAATTACATATATCTTAATAATTATATTTGATGGAACTCCCGTCCCACGAGGTCACCCATAGGACTTCGCAGTATCGATAAGAGTAATGGCGGGTAGCGTACATGTAACACTGGACGAGATACAGACAAATCCGGAATATGACCTCATAACATTGTATAATGATAGAAACTGTGAATCGATAACAGAAGAAGAGTCCCTCCTTATAAACTTTAGACACAACTGTAAATATTACTTCCCAAATGAATTTTGAACAAAAACAATAAACCTCAAAAATCAATTCGCACTTTTTCACTTAAACTGCCAAAGTCTCAGTGCCCATTGGGACTCCATGAATGCCTTACTTACGGAAATGCAGGACTCGGAAAATATTTTTAGCGTGATAGGGCTGACAGAAATTTTTAGAATACCTCCAAACATTTCGTACTTGTTAGATGGCTATCACACACTCATTAAAAACACAAGACCAGATGGAGACGATGGACGAGGTGGTGTCGGCCTCTATGTGAAGGAGGAGTTCTGTCTGACAATACGAAATGATCTGTCTATTTTTATTTTCCACGTAATCGAATCCCTATTTATTGAAATTAAGGTAAATAACAAAGAAACTAATTGGGGTCATTTTTCGGCCTAATACTGCACCAAAAGCTGACACAGATCTTTTTTTAGAAAAGCTAACTGAAATAACTGATAAAATTAATCAAGAAAGTAAGGAGGCATATATTATGGGGGACTTTAATATCAACCTTTTAAAAACAAACTCTCACCTGAAAACTGAAAGCTACTTTGATATAATGATCAGTCAAGGATTTTTACCGCGAATCACGAAGCCAACAAGGATAACCAGTCATTCTGCGACCCTGACTGATCATATCTTTTCTAATAACATTTCTTCAGATTCTCTGTCCGGAATAATCATCACAGATGTTTCGGACCATTTCGGTACATTTTATACGGTTAACGTAATATCGAACAAAGATAAACCAAAAGTGTCATATAAACGTAGTTTCAATACTGAGAACATGGCAACATTTAAAATACTTTTATCACAAAGCAATTTTGCTTCTGTTGTTGAGTCAAGCAACCCGAATCGAGCATATGAGTGTTTTATGAATATATATTTAACGGCCTTTGAAACGGCATTTCCACTCAGAAATGTAGAACTAAAGAAAAAATATATTAGAAAACAACCATGGATATCAAAGGGTCTCATGACTTCATCGATTAATAAGGCAAAATTCTACCAAAAAAAAATAAAATTTCCAACAGAGCAGAACGTAAAAAATTATAAAAACTATTGTAAAATATTTAATAAACTTAAGAAACAAAGCAGGGCAATGTACTTCAACAATATTTTAACAGAAAATAAAAACAATCTAAGAAAAAAGTGGATAATATTAAATAAAACAATAAACAAAGCTAAGCGTACATCCGCCATGCCACCTACATTTATTAAGGAGAATAATGAAGAGATAAGTGATCCACATGAAATTGCACATGAATTCAATACATTCTTTGCAAATGTAGGGAAACGCACTAGTGAGCAAATAACCAGATCAGACAAAACATTTGAAGACTTCATGGATTCCCATTTTCCAAACAATTTCTTTATAACCCCTACAACCCCCCAGAAGTGGAACAAATAACCAGGAGAACTCCCTTCGTCGTTCAATAATTTTTTTGATGCAACAGGTAATGATTCACAAATAACCACAAGACAGTCTGAGCTTTTACGCGTCAGGAGAACCCGTACACGAGCTCTTGATAAGTTACCTGTATATACATTCCCAAGGATATGGAATGAGCTTGACCACGAGCTTAGAAATATTACAAATAGGAAAAAAATTTTAAAATTATTGACAGAGAAACTTTTATCTCAATATCTAACTCACGTGGAATGCGATAACCGATATTGCCCAGACTGTCAAGTTTACACGAATTAGGGATTTAAAGATATAGGTAAAGCATTCCATATCAAGTAGTAGTAAATGACTAAATTACGCCCCGCTCACCCCCAGATCTAACATATTTAATGTCTCAGAATAATCATTTTTTATTGACTGTTATCTCATCCACCAAAATATTATCCTAACTGCCAAGTCCAGTCCATGCGCACATGAACCTTGATATCAGGACAATAAAAATAGTTATCCACCGATGTGAAGAAATGACATGAACAATCCGTATACAAAGTTGGTTCGTACATCCGTGTTTTGGGGAGATGACAGGTAGACAGCCAATCTGGCTATGTTATCTCCCTACGGTATAGACCTGTATTCCTCCTGTAATTTGTGACATTGTCTTCATCTTTTTGTCACTTGAAGATGCCATCATATGTATTGTAATAGACTATCTATACCGTTAAATAAAATAATCTAATCTAATCTAATCTAAATATTTTCAACCTAAAATTTTTTTTTCTTCTTCTTAAAATTGAGCAAAACGCATAAAAAACAAAAAAACTAATTTCCGGATTTTCGTCCAAAATTTTCTAAGTCACACCCGGCCCCCAAATTTTCAGTGTAAAAAAAAAAATTTTTTGTCTTAAAACTGACCGAAACACATAAAAAAAACAAAAACAAATTTCCGGATTTTGGTCCAAAATTTCTAAGTCCGGAACGGGACCCCAAATTTTTAGCCTAAATATGAACCCAGGGACCTGGCTTGAACAAACTTCAATCTCACCCCCCTAAGGATGCTGCATACCAAATATCAAAAGATTCTTATTGGTATATCTGAAGAAGAAGATTTTTAAAGAATATTCCTCATACTGCACTAATTTAAACATTTGGGCTCCCATAGAGAGCCCAAATATGGACCCAGGCAATTGATTTCAATAAAAATGCGAAACAATCGTCCAAAGATGTTATATGTGAAATTTGAAAGCTTTTGGAGTAGTGGTTTGGGAGAAAAGTAGTTAAATGATTTTCCCATTACTCACAGTGTTAAAAAATGCTGACTCAGCACTTTTTCAAAGTCCCAGAAAAGTACCCCCATTATAAAACCGATAGCAATTTTTTTACCATTCCATTCTGTTGGTCCTAAGGAAGCTTCACATCAAATAAGAATTTTCAGTGCCAGGTAGTTTTGGAGATATTGGCGTTTTAATTTTTTTCTATTTTTAGCTCCTGCGGTTCCCATGGGGTGACGGGAAAAGACATTTGGGCATAAATTAAGTACTTATGACCCAATAAGCCCTCATATCAAATTTGGTCCAAATCTGCCTCTCGGTTTTGGAAAATATAAATTTTGGGAGGGGCAAAAATTCTTGCCCCTCCCATAACGACGGCAAATATAGCCCCACAAACTTCTCTTGAACAAATCTGAGTCTACACCTCAAAAGGAAGCTGCACACCAAATATCAAGTCTCTGCTACTGCTGGTTCATAAGAAGAAGATTTTTTAAGATTTAAGCACACTTTTTGGGCGTGGCCCTACCAATGGGCGAGGCAACTTGATTTGAACAAAATCAAATTGCGACGTCATAACAAACTATTATCTCAAATATCAATTTAATTGGTTCAGCGGTTTGGGAGGAGAAGATGCAAACACCATGTTCACGGACGACGGGCGACAGGCGACGGATGGTGAGTGATCACTATAGCTCTCCTGACTGAAAGTCAGGTGAGCTAAAAACCCTCTGCCCACATCCAATTTTATAAAAACGGCCCGAGAAAATGATCTAATTTGTGGGGCCTTACATAAACAAATGGATTAAATCCTCTGAACCCTAGTGATGTAGTATCAAGCCAATACATATCAGAAATTAAACCTCCGCACAATGATGACAAAATATCAAAATTTTGAGTACAAATGCATGAATCAAGTACTTATGAGTCAATAATATACTACATACCAAATTTGAATTCAATAAAAAATAACAAAATTTGGATTATTTTCCATTGTTTACTTGCTGGTTTTCCCCAACTGTCAGTATGATGTGCTGTAAACTGTAGGTAAAGTGGAGATCAGGAGGTGTGCAATGGGTTCAAAAAATCAAAATTACACTGAATCTATTAAAATTCTGAAAAAAATACCTGGTGCTGGTTTCTAAATCTTCAGTAATAATCCCTGTCAGTGTATTCTACATATGAACCCACCAATCATTGCTGTTAACCCTTTACCTAACATGAAAAGCAGACGACACTTGGCAAAAATATTCTTGAATAACTATTTTTTTTCATTTTTTGTCTCAAAAACACAGGTTATGACCCCTCGTTGGAACGAGCTCGACGAGCTCGTTCCAACGAGGGGTCATAACCTATGTTTTTGAGACAAAAAATGAAAAAATAATGAAAATTAATTGGCGATTTTTGAGAGTAGCGCTGGCCGGTTTTGGCCGTTACGTTGGGTAAAGGGTTAATATTCTTTCACACTAAAGAAAATAGATTCTGCAC
This sequence comes from Pictodentalium vernedei, assembly GCA_031216915.1. Classification (NCBI taxonomy): domain Eukaryota; kingdom Metazoa; phylum Mollusca; class Scaphopoda; order Dentaliida; family Dentaliidae; genus Pictodentalium; species Pictodentalium vernedei. Next base: position 28,432,033 of record CM062297.1, read on the forward strand.
AAGTCGACACATGTACTGGGAAACTGAAGCAATGTTCAATGGGGAATCCCAAACTTTTAATATCAATATTTACAGTGTGTTGGAATCTCCTTGGAAGAAGAAATTTGCAGGTATTTTCCTTTCATCAACAGTTGTATTTCCAACTGGGGTAACTCTATTTCTTTAACCCTTTACCCAACGTAACGGCCAAAACCGGCCAGCGCTATTCTAAAAAATCGCCAATTAATTTTCAAAATATTTTCATTTTTTGTCTCAAAAACATAGGTTATGACCCCTCGTTGGAACGAGCTCGTCGAGCTCGTTCCAACGAGGGGTCATAACCTATGTATTTGAGACAAAAAAATTAAAAAAATTAGTTATTCAAGAATTTTTTTTGCAAGTGTCGTCTGCTTTTCACGTTAGGTAAAGGGTTAAATTTATGTCAGTATTTTGATTGGGATTCACAAATACTGAGCTTTATTTTGTAATGATGACAGGTTTTTAGCTCACTTTGACGAAGTCAAGCTGAGCTTATCTAATCACTCTCCATCCATCCTCCGTCCATCTGTCCATTGTCCATCAACGCAATGTTTTGGGCTTGTCCTCCAAAACCACTGAGCCAATTCAAGTGAAAGTTTGTGTAAGTGATAGTGATGAGGGGGCATTGCATTGGGATTCATACAATTTGTACCCATTCCCACACGTTCATACCCCAATAAAGATTATAAAAATTGCATTCAATTCTTATAATTACATTCTTTAACTGTTTAAACTACTTTTTACCAAACAACAAAGCAGAAAAACGAAATAAAACATGTACGAAAGAACGAGGTGAAAAACCACCCTCACAGAAAAGACAAAGCGCACAACTCTGAGTTGAGCGCCGGTTTTCGGCATTGACCCAAATTTGTCAAATTGCCGTCTTTCGCAACGAAACTTGGAATGTTCAAAACAATTTATTTAACATATCAGTAAACTATAATCACTGATCACTGCGAGAGGTGCTATAAGTTATAACCCAAAAGCTCTTCTGTCAACTGCGCTCTACCCAAACACCGCCCGAATTACATTCTGTCAACTGCGCTCTACTGTAAATGCAGGTCAAAGTTCGACCAAATGTATTCATTGGAAAATGAATTACATTTGGTCATGACGTTTTCATCCAGCTGACCAATGGAAATTGAGTATTTGGACCCAAAACAGATAACTACATTAACAATGTAATTATGAAGCAATATTTGCCTTTGTAATGGGAGAGGAAAAATTTTTGACCACGCCCAAACTTTCTATATTTACCAACTATTTGAAAGTAAGATTTAGATTTTTCATATTTTTATCAACTTTTTCACTCTAAATTTTAATGCAAAATGATACCAATCAAAGCATGTGATACCTGGAAATAATATGACTTGACAGCACTGTCTGCAGTTGTCAAAACATCAACGTGATGTTCAATTTGTTCAGCATTTTAAACACTGACAAATATGTGCGAGATAAATGGGTGGATATTTTTTTTATTTAGAAGTATAATTTCTCTTTCTTAGGTGGCTTTCTACAAAAACATATCATACCCAAAGGATAGTTACTCATCTCCCGATACACACGGACTTGACTTGCAGGCTTGATTTCTCATCCTGAAGCCACCCTCCACTTTTTATTTTTCTACTGCACGCACACCAAGGGCTTTGAAATGGATCAGTATGGTATTATATCTTGTTTGACAGAGCTACACTATTAACCGGTAGAGTGCTGGAAGCCCATATTTGGGCTTTACCCTGAAGTGTAGGTATCATAACAGAAAGGTTCATATTCAGTGGATATGCTTCTGATTGTCTATAAAGTGATATTATTTAGTCTGTATAGATTTGCCTTGTTACAATTCATGTGAGATTGCCTACTGGCACTCTCACATAAATTGTAACAAAGCAGACATATGAACAGATTTGGGTGTCCAAACAAAATTTAGCACTCTACCAGTTAAAAGTGCTCAAGGTTTTTGCCTTGGCAAAGCAAATTGTAACAGTTCAGCATCATTGTTGGCACATCATGACTCGAAGAAAAGTATGAAAAACTTAGAATACAAGGGCCTGCATTTTAGAGGGGTTGAGGTGAAGTAGCAGATTTGGTAAGCTGAAAGTAAAATGGCCGATTCTTACCTTTGTTGTGGTTGCTTTACCTCTGGAAATTCACAGATTAAATCTTGCACAAAGTGATGAAACACTTTGGCTGGTTGAAAGACAATCTGCCAAAAACATAGAATACAAGGGCCTGCATTTTAAAGGGGTTGAGGTAAAGTAGCTGATTTGGTGAGCTGAAAGTAAAAAGGCTAATTCTTACCTTTGTTGTGGTTGCTTTACACTCAGGAAATTCAGAGATTAAATCTCGCAGCAAAGTGAAGAAACAGTTTGGCTGGTTGAAAGACAATCTGGTTGCTAGTGAACTGCAATGGAAAGTGAGAAATAGAGTATGTGGAGAGTGTATTATCACTAAATCACCCACAGAGTGGAGATTCCACCAAAGCAATAATTGCAAATTTGGTGCAAAGCATAACAAGTACAAGCAAAGTTCCAGCCTATGGACCTCCGGGTATAACCCAGAGGTCCATTGGTTGAAACGTTGCTTGTGTTCTTTGTCCACATGTACAGAATTTGAAAATGATGCTTTGGGTGTTAACTTCACTCCCCGGGTGATTTTGTTACAATCCACTCTCCATGTACTGTAGAGGATCTCTCATGAATCACAATATGATGTGGAATTTCTGGACTGAGTTCACTGAAATACGCTCAGATCGACTTCAGTGAACATGGTTCAGCAGAAATTTCATATCAAATCGTTAGGAATTTGGGATTCTTTTTATCACATAATGTGAAATTTAACAGCTTACATGCTGCCGACGGATATTCCTTCCCTGGACAGAATTTCTCTTGTCACTGATATAAGTACAATTTTGGCACAATAATCAAATTTTCCCCCTGTACATCGAGTGGACTTTTTTACCAATGATTTCTTGAGTTAGATATGGATCAAGTTTTCATTAAATCTAGTTGTGGCTTCTGTGATGTTTTCACTTGGATTGCGGGAAATACGTTGTAAGATATCTTGTAACATAAATCACATTAGGATTTTCAAGGAAAGTCCTAACATCCAAAGGGGAGCATGGTGGCTCAGTGGTTTAGAGCATTGGACTCCAAATCGAAAGATCCATGACTCGGTTCGGACCAGCAGTAACTGCACTATGTCCTAGGGCAATACACTTAATCCTGATTTCCCATGTGGTGGCATTGTGGTGCTGTGTACATCAATGGGACACTTGCCTTCAACCGCTGTTAAGTCTTAGAAGCCGGGAGTTGAGTTTTCTTGCATGTGATGTAATATGGCAGGTAATCTGGCTGTGACGGTTCGGCTATCTTTGGACTGGGGAGAATTAAATACTGAGCAGGTTGTTCTAGTCAAGTGTCGTCTGCCTGAATAGGCAGACGACACTTGACTAGAAGCACCTGTTTTACTGTAAGTTTTTTGCGGTATGTCATGTTCCATAAATTCATTCTGATTCTCTGGCTTCTAAGAGTTAACACTGCTTGTGCAGCAGGGCTTATATTTCATCTAAATTTGAGAGAATCCAATTGGATTCTCACGAAAATTGTTGCGAGAATCCGCACCTGCAATGCATGTCCCAGGATCCCATGAGGCCACTATGGCTGAACCCCTGTTTTATACTGATAACATGGGTTAACTCTTTATCCAACACAGCTGATTAATTTTTAAAACATCAACTGAATTTTTTTAAAAATTAAACAATATTTACCAATAAAACCTTACAAATATGGATGTCATTGGAACCGGTTCATCGAGCCGTTTCCAATGACAGCCATATTTGTACAATTTTATTGACAAAGTGTCAGGCTTTTTCAGGTTATGTTAGCTTTGTATTGGTTAATTTGCAGTCACTATGTTGACTCAATTCTTTTCACATGAATCCTAGCAGATGCACAGCGAGAATCTACATGGATCCTCACAGATTTTGTTGCTCAAATCTTCGAGTGAATCAATTCTTGAGTTCTCATCAAAATATAAGCCCTGTGCAGAGTTAGTAAGTTGGAAGAATCTGACAGTTGCTCGGTGGTTCTCTCCAGGTACTCTGGATTCTTCCATCCATAAAACTGTACAACATGATGTGATTCTGGCTGTTCAAAGTGTCATTAAACTCCAATAAACAAACAAACAAACAATATTAACCCTTTACCCAACATAGAGAATATCAAAATTTATTATTTTAATTACTATTTTTTTTAAATTTTCCAAGAATTTCAACAAAACCATAACATGTAACCCCTCATTAGAACAAGATTCATGAGCTCATTCCAATGAGGGGTCACATGATATGGTTTTGTTGAAATATTTTGATAAATTTAATTTTTTCAACTGCTCAATTTGCAAATTACGTAGGTGGATGTGGGCAATTCGTTAGGTAAAGGATGGAAAGACTTTCCAGGTGTTGGTGAAGGAATTTCAAAATTCTAGGACTTTCAAAGCAATAATTATTGAAGAGCACAAAAAACTTATTGAAAAAATTACTCCTGTAATGGAAATTCTGGAATAGAATCATCATCTCTACTGACGACATCGATATGAGAACTCTGATCAGATACAGGTGTTGCTTCCGAGGACATTGGTGTTCCATCTGAAACTGCTTTTACTTTAGCTTTTTTCAGTTTTCTTTCTTTTTCTTTATTTTTAAGCTTCTTTTTGATTAAGCCAGACCCAACTTTGTTCTTTGTACCTGAAAGAATGGAAAAACTAGTAACGATCAAGTAAATTACAACAGTATTTAAAACTGAAAATATATCAACTGTCCAGGAGCAGACTCTATTGAAAAATGTTTAACCCTCTACCCAATGCAGACGATATCAAAATTTATTATTTTACATATAATTTTTTTAAATTTTTCAAAAAATTTCAACAAAACCATATCATGTGACCCCTCATTGGAACGAGCTCAATGAGCCCGTTCCAATGAGGGGTCACATGATATGGTTTTGTTGAAATATTTCAAAAAATTTAATTTTTTCAACTGCTCAATTTGCATATTACGCAGGCAGATGCGGGCGATTCATTAGGTAAAGGGTTAAGATCATAAAGTTCTGCACACTGGGCTATCATGATGGCAACATTGATATAAATTCAAGTTCAGCCAATTGTTTGTACTGATGTTGCCCATTTTAGAGGACTTCCACCCCAGGCATTGGAGACGAATCAATTCTTAAAGTTAACCCTTTCATCACTGAAATCCAAAATGGGATCACCGAATAAATATTATCATATCATCAGCAAACGGACAAAATTAGTTTCATATTTGTAGGGCAGCTCAGTAATAATTTTACTCTCTGCATGCTGAGGTCAGATATTCCTGCCAAGACAGTAATACCCTTGTCAGGAGGGGGGGCTCAGTAGGTAGTGGTACAGGCTGCGAGCAGACACTTCCTCAGTTTGAATCCCACCTGCGGCAATTGCATTGTGTCCTTGGGCAAGGCAAGACACTTCACCAGCATTGCCCATGTGGGCGTACTGCAGGTCGATGGTGCACTTGTCTTCAACCAATGCTAAGCCTGCTTGTATGGAGTTAGTATGTTGGGGAGCCTGACAGTTGCTCGCCATTGCTTGGTGGTTCTCTCCGGGTACTATAACCTTCCTCCACCTGCAAAACACAAGGTGACCCTGGCTGTCAAAAGTGTTGTTAAACCCTGATAACGAAATAAAGAAATAAATAATGCCCTTGTCAACAGAAAGGGTATTATTTCGCATCTGTCAACAGAATGTATCACCATAAATTACGCCATTCATATTACAAATGGTAGTTAATCTTCATCTGTTCTAATTTTTCATCAAATCCAGTCATGGCTGCTTCATAACAGCCATAAAGGAATTTCAGCAACAAGAGGAGGGTGTCCATCCCCATTAGCTCACCAACGCATGGCATGCAATAAGCCTAGGCTCATTACAAATCTGCAAAAAAAGTCTGGTCATGTACATGTATAGCAAAACAAGTTAGAAATTTTGTATAAATCCACACTGACAAAAATGTCTAACATTGCAAAAACACTCTAAAAAACAAAAAAATATCACTAGGTATGGGTCTGCGGGTAACTGTAAGCCACAGAAACAGTATGGGGTGCATAGAAACAGGGCGGAAGGTCAGTGTGGACTTTTACAATAATTTTAATACACGTGTTGACTCTGATGCCGACACGCCACAGGTCACGACATAAGCTCACACAACTTCGTTGGTCAGCTAAAAACTGAAGAAAATTTTCAGCAGGTCAAGATTTAACCCTTTACCCAACGAATTGGCCGCATCCGCCCACGTAATATGCAAATTCTGTAGTTGAAAAAATATTATTTTTAAAAAAAATTTCAACAAAACCGTATCATGTGACCCCTCGTTGGAACGAGCTCGTCGAGCTCGTTCCAACGAGGGGTCACATGATATGGTTTTGTTGAAATATTTTGAAAAATTTCAAAAAATGATATTTAAAATAAAAAAAATTGATATCGTCTGCGTTGGGTAAAGGGTTAATGCTAAAACTGATAAATATTAAATTATTGCTAATCCTGTTTGCCTATTTTTCATTTCGCCATGTATTTTGTGACTGATATTTTTTTTCATTTATTTCTTATTATACTTACCAAAGTAACACAACTGCCTGATCCTCATCGTGTTTCCCAGTGAAAAAGAGCCAATTTTGAATGTCCATAAAAGTTAAAACCCTTCTGGAACTGAGAAAAGTCAGAAGACAAAAATCAGACCGCACTGGACTGACGAGGGGCCAAAAGTGCATGGTGCACTAAACCACAGTCACTGCTTGAGCAGTCATCCATTGTCACATTCATATTCCAGCCAATATATCGCAATTCAATTTCCGACTTTATTATTACAGTGGAGCCCACTTACTTGGATATCCCCTAACTGAATAACCCTGTTAATTGAATATAATTTTCCAACACAAAACCATTTACCATACCTCTAGTACAAATTTGACCTGTTAATTGAATATAGGTTATAGAGTAAACTCCTGTTAATTGAATAAAAAAATCTGTCGAGGAAATTATCCTGACTAGTCCCAGTAGACCTATTTGGCCTCGGTACATGCAATACAGGCATTTAATCTATTATATCTTGTTTGGCAGAGCCATGGAGCTCTGTCAAACAAGATATAATAGAATAAATGCTAAGTTTATATCTAGAATACAGAAAAGTGACACAATCCCGGTTATTTATTACTCTGGTTAATTGAATAATTTTTATTGGCAAAGTGGCTATTTAATTAACAGGGTTTAACTGTACTGACATATGCATGTATCTTTGTGAACAGGGAGGCGGCAGATATAAATATTACTTTATTGGGTGGGCATAATTTTGTGTTACTTTGGTTAGTATAATAAGAAATAAAATCTGGTGTAAAATTTCAATTTCTTTGAATCTTCCCAAGGTAACACAATTGCCGAACGATAGGTGGAGGGTGTAGACAAATACATGTAATGTGGTGGATATTATATATATATCACAAGAGATCGAAAATGTTGAAAATGATAATATAATCATATACATGTACAGTAGAACCTGTCTTGAGAGACCGCCCTTTGGGCCACACAAAAGTGGTCTGTCAAGACAGGTGGTCTCTCAAGACAGATTTCAGGTTTGTCTCAAGTCAGTGAATAAACAACCACAAAATTCAGAAATGGCGAAGAATGGATTTTTGTAATTACTTTGTAGTTGTTCTTTTTTTATGAAGTTTTTGTAACAAATTGAAATGGACTGTTATAAAAATTATAAAAATAAATTAGTGTTGAAAATCTTCATTGAAGATTTTCAACACTAATTTATTTTTATAATTTTTATAACAGTCCATTCCAATTTGTTACAAAAAGATTTTCAACACAAATTTATTTTTATTCCTATCTATCACATTTCAGGTATGTATGAAATTGTTTATTCAGCAATAATCCTAATCTTTTCACAGGGGTCTTATAAAAACATCTCGATCTTTAATGAGTTAGCAATTGAAACCCAATTAAGAGCTTTTAATACTTTTAATTATGTTAGTATAACCACAATGGATTTTCCAATTCCAGAACAGGTAAAAAGTTTTTGTCATGGTTTCAGTCTTCAAAGGGGCGGTCTCTCAAGACAGGTCAATTATGGCATAAAAATACTAGTTGGTACCAGGTCACAGTGGTCTCTCAAGACAGGTGGTCTCTCAAGACAGGTGGTCTCCCATAGCAGGTGAATTATAGAGTAAAACCAATCGGTGCCTGGCAGATGTGGTCTCTCAAGACAGGTGGTCTCTCACGACAGTGGTCTCTCAAGACAGGTTTTACTGTATTCAATCCCATAATTAGAAGAATTACTCTCTTCAACAATAAATCATGATAGGTTTCATAGTACCTGTTCCTCGGGAGATTCTGTAAGAGAAACAGGCTGGAAAGTAACCTTAACCCTTTACCTAACATGAAAAGCAGACGACACTTGCAAAAAAAATTCTTGAATAACAATTTTTTTTTCATTTTTTGCATCAAAAACATAGCTTATGACCCCTCACTGAAATGCACTCAATGAGCTTGTTCCAATGGGGAGATTGTTTTTGATACAAAAAATGATCAAATAATGAAAATCAGATGGTGAGATTTGCGAATAATGCTGTTAAGTTTTGGCCATTACGTTGGATAAAGGGTTACGATACAAGCTTCTTGAAAACTTTTCCCAGATCTACAAGGATCAAAGCAAAGATTCAATTTCCTACTCTGATACATACCAGTAAAATGAATATGGAAACTTAGTTAACAAGGCATACAAAGAAATCACACTAAAGTCAAGGTCACCGTTTCCACCATGCAACAAGATTGCAATTCATCCATCCCTTGATCTAAGTTGCCACATCATATGAAAACAAACCAGGCATGGGTGCAAGTAACCTTAGTCTTCCATTCTGAAATAAACTACATCTGCAGAAGAGAAACTAGGGAAAGAATAATGACTGAAAAAAAAAAACAGATAAGCTGTGAAGTATTATTAGTGACTGAGTACAATAACAGGATTCAGCAGCTACTACAGGTCCTAATGAATAGATTCATTTCCGATTGTTTCTGTAGGTCTCTGCAATAAAAAGGGGGAAAGGTCTACAATTCCTCCAGTAAGATGCATTTATGAGATCACCAATAGATACCGAGTTAGCTTATGCCCAAGAAGTAGCCAGGGCCCTAACTTCATAAGCAGTGATATTGTTAGAAATTCTATCTGCTGCTGTTAAACATCTGTAAGCTAACTGAATAACTGACTGTTTCCTGTGGGAAATAGAGTGTGAAGAGATATCCCTTTTACCAGGAATGAGGGAAGGGAAAAATCTTTTCCTCCCTTTCCCAATGAATTTAGTTTGGTCAACATAGGTCCTAACAGCACGGACTGGACATGAGAGGTCTATTCCCTGAATGTTCTTTTGGTGGTAAAGCCCTAATAAAAGGTTTCAGGGCTTGATTCTTAGCCGAGAAGGCAGCATTTGTAGTAAAAGTAACTGTGTTACCCAAGCTGCAAAAAAGAGATGCTCAATGGAGAGGGCATGAATCTCACTAACTCTTCTAGAAGCAACTAAGGCAAGATGAAAAGCTATCATGTTGGTCAGAAGCTTCATATTGGCATCTGGTAAAGTTCAAAAGGTACCTCATTAAAACATAAGAGAACGCAAGACAGGTTCCATTCAGGTTTAAATCTGAGACTTTTCAGGGTAGAATGTTTCATAAGATTACCTCAAAATGGGTTGGAGCCGATATGAGAGTCTCTGGCGAACAAAAAAGTTTCAGACAACATAGAGTCATAGCCTTTAATCCTTTACCCAACGTAACGGCCAAAATGGCCAGCACTATTTACAAAAATCACCATTCAATTTTCATTATTTTTTCATTTTTTTGTCTCAAAACCATAGCTTATGACACCTCATTGAAACAAGCTCATTGAGTTTGTTCCAATGGGGGTCATAAGCTATAGTTTTGATGCAAAAGTAAAAAGAAATTAGTTATTCAAGACTTTTATTGGCAAGTGTCATCTGCTTTTCGTGTTAGGTAAAGGGTTAATAGTAATAGGTTGAAGGCCCTAAGTATCAAATAAGTAAACTAAGAAATTAACCCTTTACCTAACATGAAAAGCAGACGACACTTGCAAAAAAAATTCTTGAATAACTAATTTTTTTCATTTTTTGTCTCAAAAACATAGGTTATGACCCCTCGTTGGAACGAGCTCAACGAGCTCGTTCCAACGAGGGGTCATAACCTATGTTTTTGAGACAAAAAATGAAAAAATAATGAAAATTCATTGGCGATTTTTGAGAATCGCGCTGGCCGGTTTTGGCCGTTACGTTGGGTAAAGGGTTAAGCAGTTGAGCTATGGACGGATGTTTAAAATTAACGTCATTACTCAAACCTCTTTCCCTGAGGCAAGACCTGATAAAAGACATTCGTAAAGGTGCAACTGTCTGTTGTTGAGTGGAAATCTCTGAAGCAGACCTTGATAGAGAAGATCTGAGGTAACTGTATTGGAACATCTAGAAGGGGTCAAAAGTGATTTTTGAGGCAATAGAGGAACAATCAAAAGGATTTGGCAGTGTGTCTTGAGTCTTGTTTAAAACACAATGAACAACTGGTGGAAAGGCATAGTCGTCTATCTCGTACCAGTCGAGAGACAGAGCATCGGCTGCGTAGACGAGAGGGTCTGAACAGGGCAAAACGAATGTGTCGAGTCTTTTGTTCCATCTTGTCACGATCAGGTGTATGTTGGGAGTGCCCCACTTGAGACACAAGTGACCTGAAGGACTTCTCTGTAATACGTCCATTTGTCCATTTACAGCTAGCACATTCAGGCATCCTGGAATATGTCTGACTAGCATGCGTATGTGATTCTGATGAGCTAGCAGAAGCAGATCTCTCATCAGATGATGCATAGGGACGGAGTGAGTTACTCCCTGATTTCTTATTACATTACAACTGTTGAATTGTCGGAAAGAAGGAGAATTGAATGATTTGACAGGAGAGATAGCCATTGCCTGGGCGCCAGAAAGTTGCTAACAACTCCTTCTGGTTGATACAGTGTCACTTGATCCTCTGACGACCATAGATAGATAGAATCTTTATGTTCGTGACATGTGCTTTCAGAATAATATTTAGTACAATAACAAGCCAAGACCAATACCGGGTCTGGACCTGCATCGCTGCATGCAATTGAATCGGCAAACAGGAAGTGGCTGCATGGCAAATCTGAAAATTGCATACACGATACAACTGATCGTTATCAGGCTCCAGAGGAAATATAAAATCAATCCCTTGCAAAGAAGCTGAGAAAAGTTTGATGAAAAATTTCAATGTTCAATGGGTACAGTAAAATTTCAAAGTATTGGCAAACAGGAAGTGGCTGCACGGCAGATCTGAAAATTGCTTACACAATACAACTCATCATTATGAAGCAGCAGACCAAATATAAAATCAATCCCTTGCATGGAAGACGAGAAACCTTGACGGAAAATTTCAATGTTCAGTGGGTACAGCAAAATTTCAAAGTATCGGCAAACAGGAAGTGGCTGCACGGCAGATCTGAAAAATGCTTACACGATACAACTCATCATTATGAAGCAGCAGACCAAATATAAAAAAATCATTCCCTTTCATAGAAGCCAAGAAAACTTTGACGGAAAAAGTGTTTCGGACGGACTGACGGACGGCTGGATGGACGGACTGACGGACGGACTGACGGATGGAGTCGAGCGGTTACTAGACCTGCTCTGCCGCTGGTGACGCAGGTAAAAATAAAACAATTGCACCAGGCCCAATGGGCCTATATGTCACCTATAACTTCTTAACTCTATATGTAGAGCTGAAATGGTTAAGGGGTTTTCTTGATCGATTAATCATGTGGATTAACCTTGGTTAACCAATTAATCACTTGTTCAAATAGATATCTGAATAATTGTCATACCGTTGATGAGTTACAGCATAAACCCTTTACCCAAATTAACAAACAAAATCGACTAGACCAATATACAAAAATCTCCATTCAAATTTATTATGTTCTCAGTTTTTGTCTCAAAAACATAGCTTATGACCCTTCATTGGAACAAACTCATTGAGCTCGTTCCAATGAGGGGTCATAAGCTGTGTTTTTAAGTCAAAAGTTAAAAAATTTATAGTAATTTATATATTTTTTATACTTACCAATGACCCAGACTTAGCTGGTGCTAACTCTAACAAAACCAGGGCCAAACACAAATTTTGCCCCCCAATCCCCAAAATTTGCATCCAAAACAAAAAGAAATCATGTCCTAAAGGACCTCCATACTACGCCTCTACTGCGCATGCGCAGTGACGCAGACGTCCCGAAATTGGCGCCAATTAACATTCTCACTGGCAGTGCCTGGTCAGCGCTATGTACTCAGCGGGGAGGCAAGAGTTCCCAACTCCAGGGAGGGCCATCCCCGTCTGGGTCATTGGTAAGTATAAAAAATATATAAATTACTATAAATTTTTTAACATTTTTATACTGTACCAATGACCCAGACTTAGCTGAATAGTAAACAGGCTGGAGGGCCTAGGACATAGAGGAAAATCCAATAAACTCAACTATATAGTAAAAAGGTAACCCCTTAAGGAGAAAAGGAGTATTAGGCTTTACATGTATCTTTCTTATTTAATATTAAATTAGAAAGATACACTACCCTTAATAATTGAGCACAATAACATTCATGTTCTCTATTAACATCCAGTATAACCCTTATACTAATTATTTTTAAAGCAAGCCAATAAATAAAGTAGTCCAGAGAATTGAGACTCTTTATAGTCATTTAAAAGTGTCCGAGTATTGTATATTAAAGCCCGTTTGACACTTGACATATACAAATGCTTCACACCGAGCTACACTTTAAAAATAAGACATGAATGAAATTTAACATTAATATTACACTTTAAAACCATCCCGGAAGCGACTCAGAAATACTGACTTGGGGGAGGCATTCCCTTGCTTTTCACTATAAAGCAGGTGACCTAAGGGAACACCCGCCCACCCCCCCTTCCCCTTGCCCTGGGTCAAATAGCCCAGAGCGAAGAGGGCAGCCGGACGGAGTCACTGCCAGAACAGAAAGCCTGCATAACTATAGTTGCAACTGTTTAGTGGACGACATTCTGAGCAACAGATAACGGACCTAAACAATGCAGGTCTCCAGAAATGGACTCAATATTTCTGAGATAAAAATTCGTAAATGTGGATGGCTGAGACCAATAAGCAGCCTTCATTAAATCTGTAATAGCAACACTATTAGCATAAGCCCAGGAAGTAGAAAGGCTCTTACTTCATGAGCAGAAATCTTAAGCACAGACTGCTGAGAAGAAGATAAATCTTCATAAGCAGTACGGATAGTTAACTGGATCCATCTAGCAATAGAATGGACTGAAATGTCCTTTCTATTAGGCATCAAAGACAGAAAGAAACGTTTCCGTCCCTTTCTGATAAACTGAGATCTCTGTTTATAGATACGTAATGCTCTAACAGGACAGAGTAAAGGCCTACGCCCGTCTGAAGACGGAAGAGCCTTAATAACAATAGGTTCCGGATATTTATTAGGAGCCTGATTCTTAGCTAAAAAACTCACATTAGTAGTGAAGGTGATAGTGTTCCCAACACTACGATAATGAGAATCATCCACCGATAGTGCATGAAGCTCACTGACTCTTCTAGTGGAAGAGAAAGCTAAGAGAAAAGCTGTCTTATAAGATAAGAATTTGAAATCTACTGTCCCAAGAGGTTCAAATGGCTTTTCCTTCAATTTAAGAAGAACCCAAGCTAAATTCCACTTAGGAATTAATCTAAGAGTTCTGGGTCTATTTATCGAAAAGTTTCTAACCAACTTCGATAAAGAGACATTAGATCCAATTTGTAAACTATCATGATGTGCATAGGTATCAGATAACATAGATCTGTAACCCTTTATAGTAACAGGCTGCAGTTTGATTTCTTCAAACAAGTATACTAGAAAGTTTGCAATGTCTGGTATAGAGGGATCGAATATATCTACAGAATGATCCCTACACCAACGACGAAAAACCTTCCACTTAGCCGCATAGTTTAGCGAAGAGGAGGTCCTCCTACAGTTAGAAATCGTGTCCACTGCTCGTCCTGTAAAGTGCTTGCCATGCAAGAAGGACCGCACAACGGAAAAACGTGAAGGTTGAGACCTTGCGGGTTGTGATGGAGTTGGCGCGATTTCCCTTGCGAAAGAAGATCCTCCCGTGGAGGAAGCTTCCGCGGTAGGTCCCACAACAGACACCTGAGTAGATTTATCCACGGTCTCTGTGGCGACAGAGATGCTACCAACAGAATCTTGCATTGAGATTGTTTTATCTTTAGCAATACTTGTTGAATTAACGGCGCTGGAGGATACGCATATCCTATCATTCCGTCCCAAGGGATCGACAGAGCGTCTACTGCAAATGCTCTTGGATCCGGACACGGAGACACATACGTCTGCAACTGATTGTTGAGATGTGTCGCAAATAAGTCTATCATTGGCCGTTCCCATTGGTAGCAAATCTGATTGAATACTTGTTTGTTGAGAGTCCACTCCGACGGCAACAAGCGACCCTTTCGTGAAAGGGTGTCTGCTAGCACATTCAGACGACCCGGTATGTGACGGACCGAAAGAAGAACGTGATGTTCTAGCGCAAACAGAAGGATTCTTTCCGTTAGATTGAACAACGGAACTGAATGAGTGCCTCCCTGATTCCGTATATACGCCACTACTGTCGTATTGTCGGATAGGATTTGGACATGAGCATCGTGAATAAAGTCCATCCAGTGACGTAACGCAAGCCAAATTGACATCATTTCCTTGATGTTTATGTGCTTGCACACGAATTGCGGATCCCAAAGACCCTGGCATCTCGAATCCGTTGGGATTAATGATGCACCCCAACCTGTTTGACTGGCATCCGTCATAACGGTAAAACTCGGATCCGGCAACTGCAGCGGAACTCCTTGAGTTAACCACTGAATGTTTGCCCAAGTCTGAATCTCTTGTTTCACTTGATCTGACAAGAGAACGTCTACATCGAGCGAATGAATTTTCACACTCCAATTCTGAGTCAGGAAAATTTGAAGAGGACGTGTGCGTAACCGCCCCATCGGAATGAGATCCGCGGCAGCTCCGCACAGACCTATCAGTCTCATAAATTCTCTCGCCGTGACTTTGTCTGCGTGCAGACAATAGCGAGCATAACAACTGACTAATTTTGCTCTGGTTAACGCCAGACGAACGAGATTGTTGTGCGTCTCGAAGCTCATTCCCAGATGAGTGAATGACTTGGACGGCACCAGATCCGACTTCTCCTCGTTTACTATAAAACCGAGACGTCGGAGCAATAGAAGAAGATTCGGAACATCGTTCTGAAGCGTTAACTCGTTGCCGTACCTCTGAAGAATGTCGTCCAGGTAGGCCGACGTTACCACAGACGAATGAGCTCGGAAGTAAATCATTACCGAGTTCATTACTCGAGTGAAAGCCCAGGGTGCTAGATTCAATCCGAAGCACATCGCCCGGAATTGATACACCACTCCTAGGACTGCGAAGCGTAGATACTTTCGGAATGTCGGATGTACCATGACGTGAAAGTACGCATCTTTGAGATCTATGCTCGTTGCATAATCGTTCACCCGAATACTCGCTCTGACCGATCGAATCGTCTCCATATAAAACTTCGGAGCGACGATCAGCTTGTTTATCCCGCTCAAATCTATGACTGGACGGAACGAGCCGTCTGGTTTCGGAACCAGAAACAGATGGCTGTAGAATCCCGGAGATTCCTGGTTTTCTACGACCTCTACCGCGTTCTTCATTAAAAGAGACTGCACCTCTGATAACAGGGCGTCTCTTTTCTGCGGATTTGACGGAAGATGAGTCCACTTTGGACTTCGAGTTAATGGAGGCTTTCGTTTGAAGGATATCTTTAGACCTTCCGAAGTCACTCCTCTCACCCAAGGGTCATCCGTAATCGACGCCCATTCTTGTGAAAAGCTCGACAACCTTCCGCCAACCGGAGCGCGATAGAGGTTTAAGCCATCACCTCCTGGACCTGCGAGGCCTGCGGTAGGAGAAACCACGTCTTCCACGACCCGCACCTCGCCCCGTCGACCTCGGGCGTCCGACCGATTGTCCCGGCCTGAAGGACGTCCCGAACGAGAGTCGCTATCCTGACGGTCTCTCGAATAAGACCAAGAGGACGCACCGGAACCTCTATAGGAACCTCTCTTGGGCACATTAGACCCAGAAGTGCCTGTCTTATTCGTGTCTGCTGTATCCGACTTCTTAGGAGCAGATTTGAACAACAGAGAATCCTTAGCTTTCTTTGTAATTTTATCATAAATAGCGGAAAGCTTGCCGTCAAAGAGAAGTTCTCCTGAGACCGAAGCGACTCTAAGAGAGTTCTTCACCTTAGAATCCACTAGTGTGGATGTAGCTAGGGCTGCGTCACGTCTAACCAACTCCAGATTTGCAACTGAAAGGGCGGAGTTACACGTGGAATAAGCTACTGCCCTTGAAAGAAGTCTTAAAGAGGATTGTATATCCTGAAACTCTTTCCCCTGAAGGCGCAGTGATAACGCCTTAGTAAGGTGATCTGCGTAAGATAAGGCATCAAAATTGGCTCTGTTAGACGCAATAGCTGTTTCCAACACCGCGGTTGGAATAGAAGCTGACGACGGTAATGATAGCTCTAAGTCTTCCGCCTCGTCGTCCATACGCAGAGGAACTCTCGGTATACCCTGTCCTGCCGTATCAAATTTATTCCTTGCATTAATGAAAGGCAGGTTGAGAGTATTAGCGGACAAGAAACCTGCTTTCCCCGTCCTGGAAGCAAGTTTAAATATAGCGTCGTTCAATAATTCAAATGTTCTTGCAACATTATTGGACTGCGACGGAAAGTCGGGAGCGATGTCCCTGAACCGCTCAAAAAATTCAGAGTCCAATGACGCTATAATTCTCTTGTCCGGAAGCGCAGCAGTCTGGCCCGACGGAACAACTTGAGGGAGAAAGTGCCGGATGAAGTCCACGGCAGCTTTACGTTGTTCCGAAAGGGATAGCTCCAAGTCATCCGTATCCCTTTCACCATCCGGTCGGACCTCATGATGTTCCCGGTCGTCTGCCCCCGATGCTTCGGCGGAGCGTACCGACCCAGCGCCGTCGGATAATTCTCGATCCGACACCGTTTCTGTCGGCTGCTGGGATGCTGCGATAAGCTGTGCTATCTGCACAAGAATGTCCGGCGTCGAGACCTGCGGAGGCGCAGTCTTTCGCTGCTTCGCCGAGGGCAGCTCCGCATCAGATGGCTCCCGCATACTTTTCCTATGCGAACGTCCGGAGTCCATCGGTCTCGAATCCCTGGCTGCCGGATGGTGTGACCTGGTCGCCGAAGAATCCTTGATCGGCGAAGCTGGTAATATATCGGCGGTCACGCAGCCAAGGTGCGGTCGTGTGCGCTGACGAGAAGAGGAAGCCTTAACAGTCTCTGCGGACTGCTTATACAACGGAGCGTCCCGTGCGACGGACGTATGCTCCGCTAAAGACACATTTTGTACCACAACATCTGGTCCCAGATGTTGTTGTATGAGAGAGGGGCCTCTCTCGCTCGCGGCCCGGCTGGACCTGGACGAGCTAGGAACCGGACTCAAAGGCTTCCTCCGTTCTCGCTTACTATCCGTCGTCACTGGGTGTGCATCTATTATGTTTATAGTGCTCGCATCACCCAAAATTTCCTCTTGGACCGCATCGGACGAACCCGGCTGCCGAACCATTCGGTGAATGGACGCTACACCGGGCGAGCTAGCGGACGACATTTGTCTAATCTCCATGAGCACTTTTGCCGCTAGCTCTGAATTCATTTGTGACGACGGACGCACACTTGAAGAAGATAACATGGAAACATCACCCTGTTCTGGTTCCTCTGAAATAGAAACTGAGAGAGTAGAGTGACCTTGCGGAGAAAGAGCCGGCATCGCTCTTTCTCCAGAAACAACATATCGTGACACACGTTTCCAATGTTTCTCATCCCAATGTTCACATATAGGACAGGGATTAATGCGAGAACACTGACTACAATTAATACAATGATCATGAAAGTCAGAGGAAGATTTCTTCCTATTACAATTTGAACAACGTCCCTTCATTGTGAAAGAACAACAATAAGTCCTAGTTACTCGCAAAAACCCCTGACACAAAGATACATAACAACATGATCCATTAATAAATGAAAAAACAATTGCAAAACAAAATAATTTTGAAAAAATATTTTTTCAGCGAAGCCCAAGTTGCTGAAAAGTAACGTTGAGCCCCGATGGATCCGATGGCAAAGTGTGGTCAAAAATTTTAAATTTATATAAAATAATTAATGAGACACTTACGGATAATATAAATGTATCTTATAGTGAGATAAACTACAGCAAAGGCAAACAGCCCCCCTCAAAAAAGGCTGTTGCCAATGAAAACAAACAGTGTAAAAACACCAGAAAACATGACTCCAGGCACTGAAAAAACTGGCCCGGAATCAGTCATCAATTACACTCTATCTGATGCAAAACAGAGACTCCCAGGAGAGAATCTGCAGAACATCAGATGGAAGATGCAGAACACAAACGTTATACACCCCTGGGTGAAAACGTAACTATGGGGAAAATAACAGAAAACATTCTGTAACCAAGCAACTCTCCCAGGAAATTTTAGAAATGAAATTTCTCAAAAATATGCCAAAAGCATGGGAGAATTGAAAGGGGGGACTTTAGAAGGCTAGGGGAGAGGAAACACTGAATAAGCCGTGCAACAATTAGCAAGAATGACAACAAGAGGCCCATGCCTCGAAAGTTAAAAAATTTATAGTAATTTATATATTTTTTATACTTACCAATGACCCAGACATAGCTGGTGCTAACTCTTAAAATATAGGGCCAAACACAAATTTTGCCCCCCAATCCCCAAAATTTGCATCTAAAACTAAAGAAAACATGTCCTGAAAGGCCCTCCACACTTCGCCCCTACTGCGCATGTGCAGTGTCAAGGACGTTCCGAAATTGGCGCCATTAATCATTCTAATAACCAGTGCCTGGTAAGCGCTATGTACTCAGCGGGGAGGCAAGAGTTCCCAACTCCTGGGAGGGCCATCCCCGTCTGGGTCATTGGTAAGTATAAAAAATATAGAAATTACTATAAATTTTTTAACATTTTTATACTGTACCAATGACCCAGACATAGCTGAATAGTAAAAAGGCTGGAGGGCCAAGGACATAGAGCAAAATGGAATACGCTCAATAAAATAAAATAGAGTCATCCCCTGTAGGGAAAAAGAAGTAATAGGCCTTACATGTATCTTTCTTATTTATGATAAATTAGAAAGACACAACACCTTCCAAAATTGAGCTTCATACATCCATGTACTCTATTAATATCCAATATAATCCTTATACTAATAATTTTTAAAGTAAGCCAATAAATAAGGTAAGTCTAGAGAATAGAGACTCTTATACTCCTAAAAGTGAGTGAGGATTGCATAATCATGTCCGTTGACATATGCAATATTCAAAAGCTATACTTTAAAAACTAAGACTTGAATGAATTTTAAAAACCTAAACTTCTCACTAAACAACCATCCCAATAACAGCTCAGAATTACTAACTCCGGAGGAGGTATCCCCTTGTTTTCATAGTAAAACAGGTGACCCAAGGGAACACCCTCCCCCCCCCCCCCTTTTTCTTGCCCTGGGTCAAATAGCCCAGAGCGAAGAGGGCAGCCGAACGGAGACACTGCCGAAACAGACAGCCTCCAGAAATGGACTCGATATTTCTAAGATAAAATTCATGAATGTGGATGGCTGAGCGCAATGAGTGGCCTTCAAAAATCTATAATAGCGACACTATTAATGTAAGCCCAAGAAGTAGAAGAACTCTTACTTCATGAGCCGAAATCTTAAGCACAACTGCTAAGTCAATGATATACCATAAGCAGTACTGATAGTTAATAGAATCCATTAACAATAAAATGGAGCGTAACGTCCTTCTACTAGACATCAAAGACAGAAGAAGCTTACGCCCTTTGTAATAAACAGATATCTGTTTATAAATACATAAACTGTACCCGGAAAGAGTAAAGGCCTATGCCCATACGAAGACGGAAGGACCTTAAAATAATAGGTTCCGGATAATAGGAGCCTAACTCTTATGCAACAATCCAACCTAAATAGTAACGGAAGTATTGATTCCGAAACTATGAAAGTGAAAATCATCCATCGATAGTGCATGAAACTCACTGACTCTACAGTAAAAGAGAAACCAACAGAATTACTGTCTAAAAGGTCAGAATCTGAAAACTACTGTTTCCAGAGGCTCAAATGATTACTTAGCTAAATAAGAACCGAAGTTAAAATCCGTATAGGAATTTAATCTAAAGATTCTAAGTCTATTTATCAAAAAGTTACTAACTGACTTAGATAAAGAGACAAAAGACTCAATTGTAAACTATCGTAGAGTGCATAGGTATGAGGTAACATAAACCTATAACCTAAATAATAACAGACTGCAGTAGATCTTGTGAAACAAGTATACTAAAAAATAGCAATGAGTAGTATGGAGGGATCAACAATATGAACATAATGATCCCTACACCACGACGGAAGAGCCTCCACTTTAGCCGCATAGAATAGCGAAGAAGAGGATCTCCTATAGTAAGAATCGCGTCCAAAGCTCGTCCAGTACAGTGCTTACAATGCAATACGGACCACACAACGGAATACATGAAGGTTGCGACCTTGCTGGTTGTGATAAAGATGACACGATTTACCCAGTGAAAAAGATCCTCACATAGAGGAAGATTTCACGTTAAGACCCACAGTAGACAAGAGAGTAAATTACTCACGATCTCTGTGAAGATAGAGATGCTATCAACAGAAATGTATTGTGGTAGTTTATCTTAGCAATACCTGCTAAAACAACAGCGCCGGAGGATATGCGTATCCTATCATTCCGTCCTATAGATCAATAGAGCGTTAACAATATTAGCTCAGAGATCTGGACAAGCCAACACATACGTCTGCAATTGATTAGCAAGCTGTGTCATAAAAAAAAAAAAAAATCATCATTGGGCGCGCCTATAGATAGCAAATCTGATTGAATACTTGTTTGTTGAGAGTCCATTCTGACAGCAACAAGCGACCCGTAAGAGAACGGGAGTCCGATAAAACAATCAGACGACCCGGAATATGACGGACCAAAACTGAACTTGGTGTACAATAACAAACAGACGGATTCTTTCCATTAAATTGAATAACGGAAACGAAAGAGTGCCTCCCTGGTTCCGGAGATACGCCACTACTGTCGAATTAAAGGACAGGAATTTGGGCATGCGTTTCTGAATAATGTTCATGCAATGACATAAAGCAAGCCTAAAAAACATTATTCCGCGGAAGTTAAACTGATTGCTAAAAGACTGCGGAACCCAAAGACCCTGGCACTTCGAATCCGTAGGGATCAGTATTATATCCCAATCTGTTTGACTGGCAACCGTCATAACAGCCACACTCGGGTCCGGCAACTGCGGTGGCACTCTCTGAGTCAACCACCGAATGTTTGCCCCAGTCTGAATCTCTTGTAACACTAGATAGACAAGAGAACGTATAAATCGAGCAATTCATGGATTGCCGAAAAGTTGCCGTCGAAGAGAAGCTCCTCCGAGAACGAAGCGACTCTGAGAGAGTTCTTAACCTTACTATCCACGCGTGTGGATGTAGCTAGGGCTGCGTCACGTCTAACTAACTCCAATCAGCCACTGAAGGGCGGAGTTATACGTGAACAAACTACTGCCCTCAAAAGAAATTACATTGAGAATAATATCCCGTAAATCTTTTCTTGAAGACGTAATGATAACGCCTCAGTAAGGCGGATTACGTATAATAAAGCGTCTAAGTTAAGTCTACTATACATAATGTCGTTCCCAACATTGAAATTGGAAAAGACATAAACGGCGAAAAAGAATATATGCAGTCTTTAATCACACCGTCTAGACGCATATGAACTCTCGGTATGCCCTGCTCTGCCAAAATAAACTATTTGTATAAATGATAAAATGGCAGAAATGAGCAACGCGGATAAGAAACTAAACTATCATGCTTAGTAGCAGGCTTGTATATATATATATATAGCGTCGAAAAATAAAACACATGTTGTAATGACAATATTGGACTGCGTCGGTAAGTCAGGGACAATGTCCCTGAACCGATCGAAAAATCCGAGTCCAATGACACTATAAGTCTCTTATCCAAGATCGCAGCAATGAAGTCCGAAATAATAATCACTGGAAGATAATGCCAGAAGATATGAAAGGCATCTTCCGATACTACTAAAGGGAAAACTCGAAATCTTTCGAATCCCTTTCGCCATCCTGTCGGACCCTATAAAGCGTTCGGTCGTCCGTAGCTGATGCAACCGCGGACCGCACCGACCCAGCGCCGTCGGATAATTCCTGATTCGACCGAGAAACTGTCAATTGCTGGGATGCTGCGAAACAACTGTGCTAACTCGGATAGCACGTCCGTCACTGAGGCCTGAGGAGAAGCGGTCTTACGATGCATTGCCGCTGGAAGCTCCGTGATCGTTACCCCGTGCATACTACCAATATGCGAGCGAACGGAGTGTATAAGCCTCGTGTCCCTTGGCTACCGGATGGCGCGACCTATTCGCCGTGGAATCACTGAATGCCGAAACTGATCGGATACTCGAGGTCACGTAGCCAATGTGCGGTCGTGTGCCCTGCTGTGAGGATGAGGAAGCATTAAAGACAGCCTCTCGGACTGTCAATATAACGGAGCGTCCCGACCAACGGACATATGCTCCGAATGTAAAATATCTGAACCACAACATGCGGTCCCCTATGTTGTTGGACGAGAGAGGGACCTCTCTCGCTCACAGCCCGGACGGACCTGGACAAGCCAGGAACCGGACTAACAGGCTTCCTCCGATCTGTCCTCAATCTGCCGTCACTGGGTGAGTACTAAAGTAATTAAAGTGCTCGCATCACCCAAATCTCCTTCCTAGACCGCAACGGACGAACCCGGCAGCCGAACCATTCGATGAATGTACGCTACACCGGGTGAGTTAGCGAATGTCACTCCATAGGCGATAGACATATTCCATGAGCACTTATTGCCGCTAACTCTTCATTAACTATGACGACAGAGGCACACTTTTGAAAGACATCTCCATAACTCTTCGAACAAGAAACCAGAAATGCTTGGATAGCAAGCATAAAATAATAATATATATAGCGTCGTTCAATAATTCGAAAGTTTGTGTGACATTATTGGACTATGTCGGAACTGAGGGACGATGTCCCTGAACCGAACCAAAAATTTCTAAGTCCACCGACGCTATCAGTTTCTTATCCGGCATCGCAGCATTCTGGTCCAACGAAAGAAGCTGTAGAAGACCAAGTCAGATGACATACACAACAGCATATGTTGTTCCGAAAGGGAAAGCTCGAAATCCTCCGAATCCCTTTCGGTATCCCGTCGGACCGGATGAAACTTTCGGACGTCTGTACCCGCTTCCGCGGAGCGTCCCGACCCAGCATCGTCGGATAAAATATATGCGACAGATTCAGTTGATGCTGGGATGCTGCGATAAACTGTGCTATTAAGGAAAGCACGTCCGTTCCCGAGGCCTGTGCAGTAGCGGTCTTACGATGCATTGCCGCCGGAAGCTCCGTGTACGTTGACTCCCGCACACTTCCTATGCGAACGTCCGGAGTCTGCAGGCCTCGTGTCCCTGGCTACCGGATGGTGTGACCTGGTCGCCGAAGAATCCTTGATCGGCGAAGCTGGTAATATATCGGCGGTCACGCAGCCAAGGTGCGGTCGTGTGCGCTGACGAGAAGAGGAAGCCTTAGCAGTCTCAGCGGACTGCCTATACAACGGAGCGTCCCGAGCGACGGACGTATGCTCCGCTTGCGACACATTTTGTACCACAACATCTGGGGCCAGATGTTGTTGAACGAGAGAGGGGCCTCTCTCGCTTGCCGTCCGGATGGACCAGAACGAGCTATGAACCGGACTAAAAGGCTTCCTGCGTTCTCCCTCCGATCCGCCGTCACTGGGTGTGCATTAGGTTAATTTATAGTGCTCGCATCACCCCAAAATTCCTTCTAGACCGCAACGGACAAACCCGGCTGCCGAACCATTCGGTGAATGGACGCTACACCGGGCTAGCTAGCGGACGTCAAAGGCCGTCGAACCTACTAGGGTCCTCTTAGGCAATTGGCGTATTTACATGAGCACTTTTCCGCTAGCCCTTCATTAATTGTGACGACGGAGGCACACTGTTGGAAGACATCACAGATACATCACCCTAATCTTGATCGTCTGAAATAGAAATTGATAAAGTAGAGTGACCCTGCAGGGAAAGGACCGGAGTGTCCAAATCCCCAACAACATACCGTGACATACGCTTCCCATATTGTCATCAAAATCATACGATACAGAACAGGAGTTAATGCGAGTACACTGACCACATATAGAATGATAATAAAGTCAGAGGATGACTTCCTCTTAAAACAATTGATCAATATCCTTTCAATGTGAAAAGAAAACAAGTCCTGGTACTCGCACTAACCCCTGGCAATCAAAATACATAATAATAATATGATCCATTAATATAGAAAAAATAATTGAAATCAAAATATTTTGAAAAAATATTTTTTCAGAACAGCCCAAGTTTCTGAAAAGTAACGTTGAGCCCCAATGGATCCCAAGCCTAAGTGTGGACAAAAATTTTTAAAAATATTTTAAACAATTTATTCAACACTTACGAACAATAATAATGTATCTAGTTATGATTAAAATAACATCAAGATATTATTTTTTAGAAATCCCCCCCTCACACAGAGGGCAGTTGTAAATGTAAACAATGAGTGTAAAAACACTAAAATAAGACTCCAGGCACCCAGGCCCGAAATCAGTTACCAAAAATACACTATCTGATGCAAAACAGAGACTTCCAGGGAAGAAACTGCAGAACATCAGATGGTAGATGCAGAACACAATGCCTAACCACCCGTAGGTGAAGACGTAAACATGGGGAAAGAACAGAATTTATTCTGTTATTCAGCTAAAACTCCCAAGAAAATTTAGTAATAATAATTACAAAAACTATGCCAAAAGCATGGGAGAATAGCAAGGGGGAACTTAAAGGACAGGGAGAGAGGAAAACACTTAAAAAAACAGTGTAACTAAATAATCAGAATGACAACAAAATGGCTGCTGCCTTGAAAATAGGTAACTTAACATAATTTCATTAAAAATTTTTAAGTTACAGCCCTGATAATATTCTGTCACACATTCTTTTCCTCTCCTCCTTCTCTATCCTCCTTAGAATCACCATTTCACTAATATTTATGTGTCTGGCATCATTTAAACTGAGATTTATAAGCACAAAGATCAGTCAGATGTTAACTGATGAAGGGCCAAACTTAGAATGATTAATGGCGCCAATTTCGGAACGTCCTTGACACTGCGCATGCGCAGTAGGGGCGAAGTGTGGAGGGCCTTTCAGGACATGTTTTCTTTAGTTTTAGATGCAAATTTTGGGGATTGGGGGGCCAAATTTGTGTTTGGCCCTATATTTTAAGAGTTAGCACCAGCTATGTCTGGGTCATTGGTACAGTATAAAAATATAGGCAACTTAACTTAATTTCATCAAAAAATTTTAAGTACAGCCCTGATTATTTTTTGTCACTTCTTTTTCCTCTCCTCCTTCTATCCTCCTTAGAATCACATTTTCTCCAAAAATTACGTGTCTGGCATCCTTTAAACTGAGATTTACAAGCACAAAGATCAGTGAGATGTTGACTGATGAAGGGCCAAACAGAGAATGATAATTGGCGCCAATTTTGGGACGTCTGCGTCACTGCGCATGCGCAGTAGAGGCGTAGTATGGAGGTCCTTTAGGACATGATTTCTTTTTGTTTTGGATGCAAATTTTGGGGATTGGGGGGCAAAATTTGTGTTTGGCCATGGTTTTGTTAGAGTTAGCACCAGCTAAGTCTGGGTCATTGGTACAGTATAAAAATATTGAAAATTTTTAGTAATTCATGAATGTATTTTGCAAGTATCATCTGCTACCCGCAATGCGTAAAAGGTTAAGAGTGTCCGTTTCCAGCCACTGATACAGGATGATGATCATGCAAGTAAACAAGTATGTCAGCAAGTAACTTGCATGCTTTACTCTGTCAAATATATTTGGTGTAAGTCAGTGTGACAATGTTTGCCTGTTTTGGAGCAAGTTTGTTCCTTTTGTTAACCCATATAATACAGTAGTTCAAAAGTAACAGTTGATTGATCAATTACTTTTTGGATCGATCAAGATGTTGCTCATTGATTAATCGGTTTACCGTTACAGCTCTAACCATACGCCATAAGTTTGTAGATTCAGAGGATCAAAATTAGCTCTCAAGGCTAGTTTACTTGCATCTGCTGTAAAATGTGATCTGGATTGGGAGTCCAGGGAAATTCCTTGTGTGAGCCATGAAATGTTCTGCCACATTGAAGTCTGATCATGACTGATCATTTTACAGGACGAGCAGTGGATGCAATTTCTAACTGTAGGAGGACCTCCTCTTCACTAAATTATGCTGCTAAGTGGAAGGTTTTCTCACGGTGGTGTAGGGATCATTCTATTGATATTTATGATCCCTCCATTCCAGACATTGCTAATTTTCTGGTCTACCTGTTTGATGAGATCAAACTGCAGCCCGTTACCATTAAGGGTTATAGGTCTATGCTATCAGATATCTATGCACATCATGATAGCTTACAGATTGGATCTAATGTCTCTTTATCTAAGTTAGTGAAAAACTTTTCGATAAATAGACCTAGAACCCTTAGATTAATTCCAAAGTGGAATTTAGCTTGGGTTCTTCTTAAGCTAAAAGAAGCACCATTTGAGCCTCTTGACACGGTGGACTTCAAATTCTTATCTTATAAGACAGCTTTTCTCTTAGCCTCCTCTTCGGCTAGAAGAGTTAGTGAGCTTCATGCACTATCTGTTGATGATTCTCACTATCGTAGTGTGGGTAATACTATTACTTTGACTACTAATGTTGGATTTTTGGCTAAGAATCAGGGTTCTAATAAGTATCCTGAACCTATTGTTTTTAAGGCTCTTCTGTCTACAGGCAGGCATAGGCCTTTACTTTGTCCTGTTAGAGCTATACGTATTTACAAACGTAGATCTAAGTTTATCAGAAAGGGACGTAAACATTTCTTTCTGTCTCTGCTGCCAAATAGAAGGGACATTACGGTCCATTCTATTGCAAGGTGGATTCAATTAACTATCCGTACTGCTTATGAAAAATTATCTTCTACTCAGCAGTCTGTGCTTAAGATTTCAGTGCATGAAGTAAGAGCACTGTCTGCATCTTGGGCTTATGTTAATAGTGTTGCTATTACCGTTTTGATGAAGGCTGCATATTGGTCTCAGCCTTCCACATTTACTAATTTTTATCTTAGAAATATTGAGTCCATTTCTGGCGACCTGCATTGTTTAGGTCCGTTATCTGTTGTTCAGAATGTCGTCCACTAAACAGTTGCAACTCAAGTTATGCAGGCTTTCTGTTCTGGCAGTGACTCTGTCCTGCTGCCCTCTTCGCTCTGGAGTATTTGACCCAAGTCAAGGGGAAGGGGGGGGGGGGGGTCCCTTATATCACCAGCTTTATAGTGAAAAGCAAGGGAATACCTCCTCTGGAGTCAGTAATTCCGAGTCGGTACCGGGATGGTTTAAGTATAAAGCTAATGTTTATCTCATTCATGTAATATTTTTAAAGTGTAGCTCGGTGTGAAGCATTTGTATATGTCACGTGTCATACGAGCATTAATATACAATCCTCGGACACTTTTTAATGAGCATAAAGAGTCTCATTCTCTGGACTAATTTTATTTATTGGCTTTCCTTTAAAAAATTAGTATAATGGGTTATACTGAATGTTAATAGAGATCATTGATGTTATTGTGCTCAATTACGGAATGGTATTGTGTCTTTCTTTTTTGAGATAAACAAGAAAGATACATGTACAGTTAAAACTAGAAGTCCTGTCATGAAATGTGTGCTTATCTAGGCTTAATTGCGCGTAGGAATTGCGTGTCATTGCCATATCGAATGGCATCCAAAGCATGGCAGGTTCTCCTTGTTACTCATAGCAAACACAGGCAATGGTTCTGCTCATGGACCTCCAGGTTACCCGGAGGTCCATTGGCTGAAACATTGCTTGTGCACGGGCCATATGTACAGAATTTGATAGCCTTACTATTGTCATAATGCATAGATTAACGTGCAGATCGACGTGCTATTTGTGCACATTTCATGACAGGACTTCTAGTTTTAACTGTAAAGCCTGTTTCTCCTTTTCTCCTTGAGGGGATAATTCTGTTTATATGTAATTGAGCTTATTGGATTTTCCTTTAAGTCCGAGGCCCTCCAGCCATTTTTCTATTCAGCTAAGTCTGGGTCATTGGAACAGTATAAAAATGTTAACAAATTTATAGTAATTTATATATTTTTTTTTATACTTACCAATGACCCATGATGATGGGGATGGCCCTCCCATGAGTTGGGAACTCATATCTCCTGCTGATTACATAACACTTACCAGGCACTGGTTGTAAGAATGAGAATTGGCGCCAATTTTGGGACTCCCTTGACACTGTGCATACGCAGTGGATAAAAGTATGGAGGACCACATAGGACAATGAAATTTCGGATTTTGATGCAAATTTTGGGGATTGGGGGGTGAAATTTGTGTTTGGCCCTAGAATTTTAGGAGTTAGCACCAGCTATGCATGGGTCATCGGTAAGTATAAAAAATGTATAAATTACTATAAATTTTTTAACTTTTTTGTAAAACTGCATGCTGGAGGGCAGGATTAAAATTTAATTTTTAGCTCAACTTGACAACGTCAAGCTGAGCTATTGCCGTCATTTCTAATCTGTTGGCATGCGTCCGTCCGTATGTATGTTCATATGTATGTACATCCACAACTTCCTTTGGTACACCGCACATGACTCATTTTTGATCAGATCGCTTTAAAACTTGGTATGCTTGTTTGGAGTGACCTCTAAATGAGAGCTATCAATTTTCTTCCATTTCTGTCAAAGAATGTTGCTGCTGGCGACGTTCTTTGAACATAGTTTAGTCAGGCCTCAATATTTCCCTTTGGCACACCATGCAGTGCACATTTTTGACCATATCACTTTGAAACTTGGTGTGCCTGTTTGAGGTGACCTCTATATGGGAGTTATCGATTTTCTTCCTGTTCTGTCAAAGAATGTTGCTGCTGGCAACGTTCTTTGAACATAGTTTAGTCAGGCCTCAATATTTCCCTTTGTCACACTCTACAGGGCACATTTATGATCAGATTGCATGGAAACTTGGTATGCTTGTTTGGGGTGATCTCCAGATGGGAGCTATTGATTTTCTTCCATTTCTGTCAAAAAATGTTGCCGCTGGCAATGACCTTTGAACTGATTTTAGTCAGGCATCAATATATTCCTTTGGCATGCCCTACAGATCACATTTATGTTCAGATTGCTTTGAAACTTGGTATGCTTGTTTGGGGTTACCTCAAGATGGGAGCTATTGATTTTCTTCAATTTCTGTCAAAAAATGTTGCCGCAAAAATAGCCTTCGATGAACTTAGTGCAGTTATGCATCAATATGCCCCTTTTGCACACCCTGCAGGGCACATTTATGATCAGATTGCTTTGAAACGTGGTGTGCTTGTTTGGGGTAACCTCTAGATGGGAGCTATCCATTTTTGTCAAAAAATTTTGCAGCTGGCAACAACCTTGAACTTAGTTTAATCAGACCTCAATATTTCCCTTTGGCACACCCTATAGGGAAAATTTATATTCAGATCACTTTGAAATGAGGTATGCTTGTTTGGGGTGACCTCTAGATGGGAGCTATTAACTTTCTTCCTTGTCCGTCACAAAATGTTGTTGGTAAAAACCTTTGATGAACTTAGTGCAGTTATACATCATATATTTCGTGTGATTTTCTATTAAGACATGTCAGATATGGATAAATGTTCCAAAATCTTCATCATCGGCCACTCCATGATTTCTTGACTACGCGTTTTTTTTAACAAGACAGCGCATCACCACACTAAGTTGACCAATGATTTTCGTCTCAATGAGATTAAATGCTGTAATGTGAATTGACGAGCTGTGGGAAAACCCGGTGCTACTATGACCTCTTTCTGTGAATATGCAATACGCTACATCCACAAATTTAAACCCAATGTTGTAATATTACAAATCGGGGGTAATGATGTAGCAGAACATGATCCACTTTCACTGGGAAGTAATATTGATGACGTCGCGACCGACATTCTGAAACAATCAAATGTCCAATTTGTTGTTGTGTGCCAATTATTTCATCGCACATACGTTCGTCCATCGACGAAATGTCCCACAATATCCGTTGTTGAATATAACCCTAGAGCCAATACAATAAATAATTATTTAAAGGAAGTATTGCCATCTTCATCCCCCAAAATTAAGTTCTGGACACACATGCAGCTACATTCTATCTATTGCCATGCAACATTTGTGTGACGGGGTTCACTTTACTGAGGCAGGGCTTAAAAAATATTGTCGCAGCTTACGCGGCTGTATTTTGTTTTTCTTAAATAAGGTAGGCCTCCAGTAAAATAATTACATTTTATGGCATTATGTCGGAATATGATGGACCGATAGGAGAACTTGATGCTCTAGGACAAACAGAAGGATTCTTTCCGTTAAGTTGAATAACGGACTGGAATGAGTGCCTCCCTGGTTCTGAATATACGCTACTACTGTCGAATTGTCGGACAGAATTTGAACATGTGAAATCTGAATAATGTTCATCCAATGACGTAGCGCAAGCCAAACTCACATCATCTCTTTGATGTTTATGTGTTTGTTTAGGAACTGCAGATCCCAAAGATCCTGGCACTTCGAATCTGTTGGGTTCAATGTTGCACCCCAACCTGTTTGACTGGCATCCGTCATAATCGTAAAACTCGGATCTGGCGATTGCAGTGGAACTCCCTGAGTTAAACACTGAATATCTGCCCAAGTCTGAATCTCTTGTTTCACTTGATTCGACAAGACGATATTCGTTTCGAGAGAATGAATCTTCACACTCCAATTCTGAGTCAATAATATTTGGAGTGGCCGAGTACATAGCCGCCCCATCAGAATAAGATACACGACGACTCCGCACAAACCTATTAGTCGCATGAATTCTCTCGCTGTTACTACACCTGAGTGAAGACAAAAGCGAGCGTAACAACTGATTAATTTCGCTCTGGTTAACGGCAGACGGACGAGATTGTTGTGCATCTCAAAGCTCATTCCCAGGTGGGTGAATGACTTGGACGGCACCAGATTGGACTTCTTTTCATTTACTATGAAACTGAGACGTCGGAGCAATTGAAGCAGACTCTGAACATCGTTCTGTAGCGTTAACTCGTTGCCGTAACTCTGAAGAATGTCGTCCAGGTAGGCCGACGTTACTACAGACGAATGAGCTTGGAAATGAGTCATTACCGAGTTCATTATTCGAGTGAAAGCCCAGGGCGGTAGATTCAGACTGAAGCACATTGCTCAGAACTGATAAATGACTCCTAGGACAGCAAAGAGAAGAAACTTTCTGAACGCTGGATGTACCATGACGTGAAAGTACACATCTTTGAGATCTATGCTCGCAGCATAGTCATTCACCCAAATGCTCGCTCTGATCGATCAGATAGTCTCCATATAAAATTTTGGAGCCACGATCAGCTTGTTTATCCAGCTCAGATCTATGACTTGACGAAACGAGCCGTCTGGTTTTGGAACCAGAAACAGATGGCTGTAGAAACCTGGAGATTCCTGGATTTCTACGACCTCTATCGCGTTCTTCTCCAGAAGAGATTGGACTTCTGATAGAAGCGAATCTCTCTTCTGAGGATTTGACGGAAGCTGAGTCCATCGTGGCCTTCGAGTTAACGGGGGTTTTCTTTTGAAGGACAGTTTCAGCCCTTCTGAAATCACCCCTCAAACCCATGGGTCGTCCATAATTGACAACCAATTGGTTAAGAAACTTGATAGCCTTCTGCCCACTGGAACACGATAGAGGTTTACGCCATCACCTCCTGGATCTGTGAGGCTTGCGGGAGGAGAAACCATGTCCTCCACGACCAGCACCTCGCCCCGTCTCGACCAGTATTATGACCCCTACCTGAGTCGCTACCCTGATGGTCTCTGGAGTAAGCCTTAGAGGTCCTCTTAGAATCTCTATAGGAACTCCCCTTGGACGTGCTCGCCCCAGAAGTGCCTGTCTTACTCTTCTCCACTGAATCTGACTTTTTAGAAGCGGATTTAAACAGCAGAGAGGCTGAAGCTTTCTTAGTAATCTGATCATAGATTATGGAAAGCTTGCCGTCGAAGAGAAGATCTCCGGAGACCGGAGCGACTTGAAGAGAGTTTTTCACCTTACGATCCACTCTAGTGGACACAGTCAGGGCCACATCACGTCTAACTAACTCCAGATTTGCCACTGAAGGGGCGGAGTTATACGTAGAGTATGCTATGGCCCTCGAAAGTACTCTTAACTGGTAGAGTGCTAGAAGCCACTATCAGGGCTTTAATATGAAGAACGGGTACCCCGACTCAAAGGTGTCATATTCTGTGGATGTGCTTCATATTATCTTAGAAGTGAAATTAATTAGTCTTCATGCGTTTGCCTTGTTACAATTTATGGGAGAGTGCCTGTTGGCACTCTCCCATAAATTGTAACAAGGCAAAGACACGTGAACAAATTTTGATGACCAAAAATAACTTAGCACTCTACCAGTTAAGGACGTTTGTACATCCTGGAATTCTTTTCCTTCGAGACATAATGATAATGCTCTGGTAAGTTGATCTGCGTACAAAATGAGTCTAAGCTGATTCTGTTAGACGAGATTGTTGTTTCCAGTGTACTGGATTGAATTGACATAGACGACGGCAAAGACAATTCTAGGTCTTCAGCCTGGTCAGCCAGACGCAGAGGAACTCTCGGTACACCCTGTCCTGCCGTTTCAAATTTATTCCTTGAATTGATGAAAGGCAGCTGTAGAGCATTAGGAGATAAGAAACCGGACTTGCCCATCTTAGAGGCTAGTTTGAATATAGCGTCATTCAAAAGTTCAAATGTCTGTGTGACATTTCTGGACTGGGTCGGAAACTCAGACGCCATGTCCCTATTCCGGCCGAAGAAATCTGTGTCCAGTGACGCTATCAGTCTCTTATCTGGTAACACAGCATTTTGGTCCGGAGGAACAACTTCAGGAAGGTATTGCCGGATAAAATCTACAGCTACCTTATGTTGTTCAGAAAGGGAAAATTCCAGCTCCGCTGAATTCCTTTCGCCATCTGGCAGGACCACTTGGTAATCTCGGTCGTCCCTTTCTGACTCTGCAGGGGAGCGAACCGACCCAGCTTCCTCAGACAATTCCTGATCCGAAAAAGTTTCGGGCGGCTGCTGGGATGCTGCAATGAGTTGAGCTATCTGCGATAGCAAGTCCGTCACGGAGGCCTGTGGAGCCGCGGCCTTATGTGATTTAGCTGCTGGAAGCTCCTGGGACATTGAATCCTGCATACTTCTTTTATGCGAACGTCCCGACTGTAAAGGCCTCATGTCCCTGGCTACCGGATAGCGTGACCTGGTCGACGTGGAATCCCTGGTCGGCGAAGCTGGCTGGATATCAGCGGTCACATAGCCAAGGTGTGGTGTGTGTGCTGCCGTGAGGAAGAGGAAGCCGATAGACTAGTCGCGCCAGACTGTCTATGCGACGGAACGTCCCGAGCAGGAGGAGTGGACGTGTGCGCCGACTGACGAACGTTACGTACAACATCTGAATATAAACAGTCATAGTACTCGCACTAGCCCTTGAAAACAAAGATACATGATATTAAAATAACCCATTACAACATTTAGAAAAATAATTCAAAAGAAAAAAATTTTCGAAAAATTTTCAGGTGAGCCCAAGTTCCCAATGGGAACGATGAGCTCAAATGGATTCCAAAAAAGCCTAAGTGTGGACAAAAATTTTAAAACATCTTTAAAAATTAATGTTACACTTATGGATAATATTAATGTATCTGGCTATGAGCAGAACTAAACAGAAGACAAGGAATCACTATCAGAAGTAACCGTTGTCAACGTAAACAAAAGTGTATAAAAACCAGAAACAAGACTCCAGGCATTGTAAACATGGCCAAAAATCAGTTACCAATTTAAACACTATCCGATGTAAAACAGAGGCTTCCAGAGAAGAAACTGCAGTACATCGGATGGTAGATGCATGACCAAAACACCTAATCACCCTAGGGTGAGGACGTAACCATGGGGAAAAACAGATTAATCATTCTGTTACCAAGCCAAAACTCCCAAGAAATTTTAGTAAAAAAATTACAAAAATCATACCAAAAGCATGGGAGAATAGCAAGGAGGGGATCAAGGAAAGGGAGAGAGGAAACACTGAACAAACAATGGAAATTTCATAGCAAGAATGAAAACATCAGGCCCATGCCCCAAAAATTAGGGAACATGAAATAATTTCGTAAAAAAATTATAACTTACAGGTCCGAATACATCCTTCCATTGTTTCTTCCTTTCATCCTTTATTTCATCCTTAGATCCACCATTTCTTTCATGATTATGTGTCTGGCATCATTTTAACTGAGATTTACAAGCACAAATATCAGTGAGATGTTACTGATTTTAGGGCCAAGCAAAGTGTGAGAATTGGTGCCAATTTCGGGACTTCCTTGACACTACGCATGCGCAGTGGATAAAAGTATGGAGGACCACATAGGACATTGAAATTTCAGATTTTGATGCAAATTTTCGGGATTGGGGGGGGGGGGGGGGGGAATTTGTGTTTGGCCCTGGAATTTTAGGAGTTAGCACCAGTTAAGTCTGGGTCATTGGTACAGTATAACTAGAGGGCTGCCACATCCACGGGGCAGCTGATCCCCCCGAAAAAAGTGTGGTCATCATAAGATTTTCTAAGTTGAAAAGGGGCATAACTCTGGTAAAATTAATCAGGACAAACCCATTTTCGAACTTGACCCGTATTTTGATATGTTTGCACCACATATCAAGTTTGGTTACAATCAAACTATCTTGAGGGAAGTTACCATCCGGAAACCAAAAATCATAAGATTTTCTAAATTAAAAAGGGGCATAACTCTGGTAATATTAATCAGGATGAACCCGGATTCAAACTTGACCTGTATTTTTATATGTTTAAGCCACATATCAAGTTTGGTTACAATCAAACTATTTCAAGGGAAGTTATCATCCGGAAACGAAATGTAAACGGACGGACAGATGGACGTACAGACGGACGGACAAAAAAAACGCGTGACGACTATATCCCCCGAAATTTTTTTTCGGGGGGATAAAAATATGTCCTGAGAAACAGAAGATCCACTTTGTGGGGGCTTAACTGTTGGAAGATAAACAATTTCAGAAATGTAATACACATACACACATCAGTAGTCAATTTAGTTTTATCAACAGATCAAGTAATTAATATACTAATCAGTACCAAAAGTTACAATACTTAATGTACCTTTCCATTGTGTCTGACATCTCTGAAGGTGTCGTGTCGTGATACACATACACACATCAGTAGTCAATTTAGTTTTATCAACAGATCAAGTAATTAATATACTAATCAGTACCAAAAGTTACAATACTTAATGTACCTTTCCATTGTGTCTGACATCTCTGAAGGATATCATCCAATGTCATGTCACTCGTGTCGTGTCGTGATACTCATACACACATCCAGGGACCAGCCGAGAGGGCAACTAGGGCGATTATTTCGCCCTTCTAAGCTCAAAGTCGCCTAGAAAAATAGTCGGGGCGATTACAAGTCGCCCTCTAAAAATTGGCCAAAATGAGGAAAGGTTGAACTGAGTAATGCGAGCTTTGCATGAAAACGATTATTTTCAAAAATCGAATGTGCTCGAGTGTGATAAATGGGCATTTTAATTCGTTAAATAAACATCCATTTAATGAAATCACACGACAATCAATTGTCCATTGTCTCTTTTGACGAATTTTTTTATTTCTATTTTGTTGCGTTTCAGTCGGAGCTTCAAATGTCGAAACGAAAATAGGTGACTTACGCGACTCAACAAAATAACTCAGTTTGAAAGTAGGTTACGTCGCTTAGGATGCCGAAAATGTATACACAACGGATGTATTTTATACCACAGTATTTTTATTTCGTTTTGCTGACGACTGTTAACTGTTGGGCCGTCTATTCCCACAAAAACATGAATGGAATTGAAACACATGAAAGTTAAAAAATTTATAGTAATTTATATATTTTTTATACTTACCAATGACCCAGACTTAGCTGGTGCTAACTCTAACAAAACCAGGGCCAAACACAAATTTTGCCCCCCAATCCCCAAAATTTGCATCCAAAACAAAAAGAAATCATGTCCTAAAGGACCTCCATACTAAGCCTCTACTGCGCATGCGCAGTGACGCAGTCGTCCCGAAATTGGCGCCAATTATCATTCTTACTGGCAGTGCCTGGTCAGCGCTATGTACTCAGCAGAGAGGCAAGAGTTCCCAACTCCAGGGAGGGCCATCCCCGTCTGGGTCATTGGTAAGTATAAAAAATATATAAATTACTATAAATTTTTTAACATTTTTATACTGTACCAATGACCCAGACTTAGCTGAATAGTAAACAGGCTGGAGGGCCTAGGACATAGAGGAAAATCCAATAAGCTCAACTATATAGTAAAGAGGTAACCCCTTAAGGAGAAAAGGAGTATTAGGCTTTACATGTATCTTTCTTATTTAATATTAAATTAGAAAGATACACTACCCTTAATAATTGAGCACAATAACATTCATGTTCTCTATTAACATCCAGTATAACCCTTATACTAATTATTTTTAAAGCAAGCCAATAAATAAAGTAGTCCAGAGAATTGAGACTCTTTATAGTCATTTAAAAGTGTCCGAGTATTGTATATTAAAGCCTGTTTGACACTTGACATATACAAATGCTTCACACCGAGCTACACTTAAAAAATAAGACATGAATGAATTTAAACATTAATATTACACTTTAAAACCATCCCGGAAGCGACTCAGAAATACTGACTTGGAGGAGGCATTCCCTTGCTTTTCACTATAAAGCAGGTGACCTAAGGGAACACCCCCCCCCCCTTTCCCCTTGCCCTGGGTCAAATAGCCCAGAGCGAAGAGGGCAGCCGGACGGAGTCACTGCCGGAACAGAAAGCCTGCATAACTATAGTTGCAACTGTTTAGTGGACGACATTCTGAGCAACAGATAACGGACCTAAACAATGCAGGTCTCCAGAAATGGACTCAATATTTCTGAGATAAAAATTCGTAAATGTGGATGGCTGAGACCAATAAGCAGCCTTCATTAAATCTGTAATAGCAACACTATTAGCATAAGCCCAGGAAGTAGAAAGAGCTCTTACTTCATGAGCAGAAATCTTAAGCACAGACTGCTGAGAAGAAGATAAATCTTCATAAGCAGTACGGATAGTTAACTGAATCCATCTAGCAATAGAATGGACTGAAATGTCCTTTCTATTAGGCATCAAAGACAGAAAGAAATGTTTCCGTCCCTTTCTGATAAACTGAGATCTCTGTTTATAGATACGTAGTGCTCTAACAGGACAGAGTAAAGGCCTACGCCCGTCTGAAGACGGAAGAGCCTTAATAACAATAGGTTCCGGATATTTATTAGGAGCCTGATTCTTAGCTAAAAAACCCACATTAGTAGTGAAGGTGATAGTGTTCCCAACACTACGATAATGAGAATCATCCACCGATAGTGCATGAAGCTCACTGACTCTTCTGGCAGAAGAGAAAGCTAAGAGAAAAGCTGTCTTATAAGATAAGAATTTGAAATCTACTGTCCCAAGAGGTTCAAATGGCTTTTCCTTCAATTTAAGGAGAACCCAAGCTAAATTCCACTTAGGAATTAATCTAAGAGTTCTGGGTCTATTTATCGAAAAGTTTCTAACCAACTTCGATAAAGAGACATTAGATCCAATTTGTAAACTATCATGATGTGCATAGGTATCAGATAACATAGATCTATAACCCTTTATAGTAACAGGCTGCAGTTTGATTTCGTCAAACAAGTATACTAGAAAGTTTGCAATGTCTGGTATAGAGGGATCAAATATATCTACAGAATGATCCCTACACCAACGACGAAAAACCTTCCACTTAGCCGCATAGTTTAGCGAAGAGGAGGTCCTCCTACAGTTAGAAATCGCGTCCACTGCTCGTCCTGTAAAGTGCTTGCCATGCAAGAAGGACCGCACAACGGAAAAACGTGAAGGTTGAGACCTTGCGGGTTGTGATGGAGTTGGCGCGATTTCCCCTGCGAAAGAAGATCCTCCCGTGGAGGAAGCTTCCGCGGTAGGTCCCACAACAGAAACCTGAGTAGATTTATCCACGGTCTCTGTGGCGACAGAGATGCTACCAATAGAATCTTGCATTGAGATTGTTTTATCTTTAGCAATACTTGTTGAATTAACGGCGCTGGAGGATACGCATATCCTATCATTCCGTCCCAAGGGATCGACAGAGCGTCTACTGCAAATGCTCTTGGATCCGGACACGGAGACACATACGTCTGCAACTGATTGTTGAGATGTGTCGCAAATAAGTCTATCATTGGCCGTTCCCATTGGTAGCAAATCTGATTGAATACTTGTTTGTTGAGAGTCCACTCCGACGGCAACAAACGACCCTTTCGTGAAAGGGAGTCTGCTAGCACATTCAGACTACCCGGTATGTGACGGACCGAAAGAAGAACGTGATGTTCTAACGCAAACAGAAGGATTCTTTCCGTTAGATTGAACAACGAAACTGAATGAGTGCCTCCCTGATTCCGTATATACGCCACTACTGTCGTATTGTCGGATAGGATTTGGACATGAGCATCGTGAACAATGTCCATCCAGTGACGTAACGCAAGCCAAATTGACATCATTTCCTTGATGTTTATGTGCTTGCACAGGAATTGCGGATCCCAAAGACCCTGACATCTCGAATCCGTTGGGATTAATGATGCACCCCAACCTGTTTGACTGGCATCCGTCATAACGGTAAAACTCGGATCCGGCAACTGCAGCGGAACTCCTTGAGTTAACCACTGAATGTTTGCCCAAGTCTGAATCTCTTGTTTCACTTGATCTGACAAGAGAACGTCTACATCGAGCGAATGAATTTTCACACTCCAATTCTGAGTCACGAAAATTTGAAGAGGACGTGTGCGTAACCGCCCCATCGGAATGAGATCCGCGGCGGCTCCGCACAGACCTATCAGTCTCCTAAATTCTCTCGCCGTGACTTTGTCTGCGTGCAGACAATAGCGAGCGTAACAACTGACTAATTTCGCTCTGGTTAACGGCAGACGAATGAGATTGTTGTGCGTCTCGAAGCTCATTCCCAGATGAGTGAATGACTTGGACGGCACCAGATCCGACTTCTCCTCGTTTACTATAAAACCGAGACGTCGGAGCAATAGAAGAAGATTCTGAACATCGTTCTGAAGTGTTAACTCGTTGCCGTACCTCTGAAGAATGTCGTCCAGGTAGGCCGATGTTACCGCAGACGAATGAGCTCGGAAGTAGATCATTACCGAGTTCATTACCCGAGTGAAAGCCCAGGGTGCTAGATTCAATCCAAAGCACATCGCCCGGAATTGATACACCACTCCAAGGACTGCGAAGCGTAGATACTTTCGGAATGTCGGATGTACCATGACGTGAAAGTACGCATCTTTGAGATCTATGCTCGTTGCATAATCGTTCACCCGAATACTCGCTCTGACCGATCGAATCGTCTCCATATAAAACTTCGGAGCGACGATCAGCTTGTTTATCCAGCTCAAATCTATGACTGGACGGAACGAGCTGTCTGGTTTCGGAACCAGAAACAGATGGCTGTAGAATCCCGGAGATTCCTGGTTTTCTACGACCTCTACCGCGTTCTTCATTAAAAGAGACTGCACTTCTGATAACAGAGCGTCTCTTTTCTGTGGATTTGACGGAAGATGAGTCCACTTTGGACTTCGAGTTAATGGAGGCTTTCGTTTGAAGGATATCTTTAGACCTTCCGAAGTCACTCCTCTCACCCAAGGGTCGTCCGTAATCGACGCCCACTCTTGTGAAAAGCTCGACAACCTTCCGCCAATCGGAACGCGAAAGAGGTTTAAGCCATCACCTCCTGGACCTGCAAGGCCTGCGGTAGGAGAAACCACGTCTTCCACGACCCGCACCTCGCCTCGTCGACCTCGGGGCGTCCGACCGATTGTCCCGGCCTGAAGGACGTTCCGAACGAGAGTCGCTATCCTGACGGTCTCTCGAATAAGACCAAGAGGACGCACCGGAACCTCTATAGGAACCTCTCTTGGGCGCATTAGACCCAGAAGTGCCTGTCTTATTCGTGTCTGCTGTATCCGACTTCTTAGGAGCAGATCTGAACAACAGAGAATCATTAGCTTTCTTTTTAATTTTATCATAAATAGCGGAAAGCTTGCCGTCAAAGAGAAGTTCTCCTGAGACCGAAGCGACTCTAAGAGAGTTCTTCACCTTAGAATCCACTAGTGTGGATGTAGCTAGGGCTGCGTCACGTCTAACCAACTCCAGATTTGCCACTGAAAGGGCGGAGTTACACGTGGAATAAGCTACTGCCCTTGAAAGAAGTCTTAAAGAGGATTGTATATCCTGAAACTCTTCCCCTTGAAGGCGCAGTGATAACGCCTTAGTAAGGTGATCTGCGTAAGATAAGGCATCTAAATTGGCTCTGTTAGACGCAATAGCTGTTTCCAACACCGCGGTTGGAATAGAAGCTGACGACGGTAATGATAGCTCTAAGTCTTCTGCCTCGTCGTCCATACGCAGAGGAACTCTCGGTATACCCTGTCCTGCCGTATCAAATTTATTCCTTGCATTAATGAAAGGCAGGTTGAGAGTATTAGCGGACAAGAAACCTGCTTTCCCCGTCCTGGAAGCAAGTTTAAATATAGTGTCGTTCAATAATTCAAATGTTCTAGCAACATTATTGGACTGCGACGGAAACTCGGGAGCGATGTCCCTGAACCGCTCAAAAAATTCAGAGTCCAATGACGCTATAATTCTCTTGTCCGGGAGCGCAGCAGTCTGGCCCGACGGAACAACTTGAGGGAGAAAGTGCCGGATGAAGTCCACGGCAGCTTTATGTTGTTCCGAAAGGGATAGCTCCAAGTCATCCGTATCCCTTTCACCATCCGGTCGGACCTCATGATGTTCCCGGTCATCCGCCCCCGATGCTTCAGCGGAGCGTACCGACCCAGCGCCGTCGGATAATTCTTGATCCGACACCGTTTCTGTCGGCTGCTGGGATGCTGCGATAAGCTGTGCTATCTGCACAAGAATGTCCGGCGTCGAGACCTGCGGAGGCGCAGTCTTTCGCTGCTTCACCGAGGGCAGCTCCGCATCAGATGGCTCCCGCATACTTTTCCTATGCGAACGTCCGGAGTCCATCGGTCTCGAATCCCTGGCTGCCGGATGGTGTGACCTGGTCGCCGAAGAATCCTTCATCGGCGAAGCTGGTAATATATCGGCGGTCACGCAGCCAAGGTGCGGTCGTGTGCGCTGACGAGAAGAGGAAGCCTTAACAGTCTCTGCGGACTGCTTATACAACGGAGCATCCCGAGCGACGGACGTATGCTCCGCTAAAGACACATTTTGTACCACAACATCTGGTCCCAGATGTTGTTGTACGAGAGAGGGACCTCTCTCGCTCGCGGCCCGGCTGGACCTGGATGAGCTAGGAACCGGACTAAAAGGCTTCCTCCGTTCTCGCTTACTATCCGCCATCACTGGGTGTGCATCTATTATGTTTATAGTGCTCGCATCACCCAAAATTTCCTCTTGGACCGCATCGGACGAACCCGGCTGCCGAACCATTCGGTGAATGGACGCTACACCGGGCGAGCTAGCGGACGACATTTGTCTAATCTCCATGAGCACTTTTGCCACTAGCTCTGAATTCATTTGTGACGACGGACGCACACTTGAAGAAGATAACATGGAAACATCACCCTGTTCTGGTTCCTCTGAAATAGAAACTGAGAGAGTAGAGTGACCTTGCGGAGAAAGAGCCGGCATCGCTCTTTCTCCAGAAACAACATATCGTGACACACGTTTCCAATGTTTCTCATCCCAATGTTCACATATAGGACAGGGATTAATGCGAGAACACTGACTACAATTAATACAATGATCATGAAAGTCAGAGGAAGATTTCTTCCTATTACAATTTGAACAACG
Organism: Pictodentalium vernedei; assembly: GCA_031216915.1. NCBI lineage: Eukaryota > Metazoa > Mollusca > Scaphopoda > Dentaliida > Dentaliidae > Pictodentalium > Pictodentalium vernedei. The sequence goes on from CM062297.1 coordinate 28,474,526, forward strand.
TCCCTTCATTGTGAAAGAACAACAATAAGTCCTAGTTACTCGCAAAAACCCCCGACACAAAGATACATAATAACATGATCCATTAATAAATGAAAAAACAATTGCAAAACAAAATAATTTTGAAAAAATATTTTTTCAGTGAAGCCCAAGTTGCTGAAAAGTAACGTTGAGCCCCGATGGATCCGATGGCAAAGTGTGGTCAAAAATTTTAAATTTATATAAAATAATTAATGAGACACTTTCGGATAATATAAATGTATCTTATAGTGAGATAAACTACAGCAAAGGCAAACAGCCCCCCTCAAAAAAGGCTGTTGCCAATGAAAACAAACAGTGTAAAAACACCAGAAAACATGACTCCAGGCACTGAAAAAACTGGCCCGGAATCAGTCATCAATTACACTCTATCTGATGCAAAATAGAGACTCCCAGGAGAGAATCTGCAGAACATCAGATGGAAGATGCAGAACACAAACGTTATACACCCATGGGTGAAAACGTAACTATGGGGAAAATAACAGAAAACATTCTGTAACCAAGCAACTCTCCCAGGAAATTTTAGAAATGAAATTTCTCAAAAATATGGCAAAAGCATGGGAGAATTGCAAGGGGGGACTTTAGAAGGCTAGGGGAGAGGAAACACTGAATAAGCAGTGCAACAATTAGCAAGAATGACAACAAGAGGCCCATGCCTCGAAAATAGGCAACTTAACATAATTTCATCAAAAAATTTTAAGTACAGCCCTGATTATTTTTTGTCACTTCTTTTTCCTCTCCTCCTTCTATCCTCCTTAGAATCACATTTTCTCCAAAAATTACGTGTCTGGCATCCTTTAAACTGAGATTTACAAACACAAAGATCAGTGAGATGTTGACTGATGAAGGGCCAAACAGAGAATGATAATTGGCGCCAATTTCGGGACGACTGCGTCACTGCGCATGCGCAGTAGAGGCGTAGTATGGAGGTCCTTTAGGACATGATTTCTTTTTGTTTTGGATGCAAATTTTGGGGATTGGGGGGCAAAATTTGTGTTTGGCCCTGGTTTTGTTGGAGTTAGCACCAGCTAAGTCTGGGTCATTGGTACAGTATAAAAATAAAGCTTTAGTGATGACAAGAAAAGCTTTGTACAGGACACAAGAGTGCATGTGGACGATCTTGAAAAAGGGTCCTCCTAAACAACGGAATGACACGAAATGACGCGGAATGACACCGGAATGCCATAAAAATGATGCGGAATGACATTTCTTTTACAAAATACTCGACCCCAGAATGTATTTTGTTTCTTTACTAACAAAGTACCTCCCAAGCAACCTTCTTACATCTGGTCCTGTTCACACTTTCAGACTTAGGAAATTAATTACTTTGTGATTTTTTAACCTGGCATAGATGCCTCATAGACAACTGGACCTGGATTATTGGGACATTAATGGAGGACCACAAATTGAAAATATGAAGGGGCGGCGGGGGTGGTACATGAATATTCTTAATTTTCCCCACTTGCCTATGAAGTCTCTCTACATGACTCTGCAGTCTCCCTATTTTTTCTGGAGGGAGACACGGAGTCTCCCTAGTTACAATACTTAATGTACCTTTCCGTTGTGCCTGACATCTCTGCAGGATATCATCCAATGTTATGTCACTCGTGTCTAGTTCTGGGGAATCCTGAAATCAAAAAGGTATTTATATATTTTTATCCCATAAATGGCCGTTTATTTGAACAATAAGGGCCTTTGATAAATTTTTGCTTTATTTGCCTAGTAGGGTGATAAATTTTTCCCATAGGTTTAACACACGAAAAATTTATCACCCTAGTAGGGAGTTGGAAACGGACTATACTATGTTGGCCTCCAGCGTTCCATTTGAAAGATCGGGATATCTTGACCTGATTTACGCATATCAGAAATCTGCGGAAACGAAGTGAAGATCATCACTTAAACATAATTAAATGAGCTGTATCGGTATAACATTATATGCTGCATGTTCATTGCGAGCAAACAATAAAGAATACTCATTATTAATTAACAAAAGTATTCAAAAATAAAACCCGATTTTGAAATACCTAATGCCAGTAGTGACTGGAGTACTGTTAATTTGGATTTTGCCTGGGGATGTACATATGCTCGATGGGTGGTACCTCGCATCGATAGATGATAAACAATTATTCTGTTTCAGGAGAGAAAGAACGTGAACGATGTTCTTTAATTAAGAGTAACCTTACCTCTCCACCCAGCACAGCAATGTGTAACACGAAGTACACTCTGCACAATTCCAATACAACTGAATTCACACATTGTCAAAATATTTTGAACACACCTGTATCACGTGCTGTTGAACCCATGGCTTCCACACATGAATCTCGGGTAACCGCAATAACTATTTCCTCATCAGAATGAAATGGTGGCACAAGTGTTAACATTAACGACTTCCATTTGCAGCATACTGGCCTCTCGAATCCAAGCATATTATTGAATAGTTTATTTCACGGACGTATTTACGTTAACACTTTAAACATCAACATACAAAAATGAACTGACATTCGTGGCCTGCTTTGAAAGTGACCCAATTGCTCTCACTGCTCTCACCCACTTAACTCTTAACCCGCTGAGTATTTGTCAAATATTTTTCATCACATCTAGTCATGGCTGCTGTGAAGCAGCCATGACTAGATATGATGAAAAATTCATATAAATTTAACTCAAGAAATCATTGATCAAACATATAATCCAATATACAAGGGAGAATTTGGATAAAGGTGCTCCAAGTATACTTATTTCGCTGGCAACTATTCCTTGTCCTCGGCAGGAATATCCGCCAGCAGCATGCAAGGAGTTAATGCAACATGAATGCATTGTAATGTAGCTTAATTAACACCTCAATTGTTGTTTTCTTTGAAAGGTTTGAAAGTATTACACAATGCCAGTACAAAAGAATATAGATTGCTCATTTAAAAAAGGATTTTTGCAAGTTTAGCTAAGTTTGTTGGGGAATTATTTTTAGACAAAAATGTATCACCTTAGCACCTTATTTATTTTTTACAATGTTCTCTTGTCGATCGAAATGGACCAATATACCCCTCACTTCAAGCTATGCTTTGTAGCAAATAACAGCACAATTTTGCCGCAACTTCTTTGTAAAAGATTTATGGGATAAACAAAATAAACGTATAGTGTTTTCAAGTAAAAAATTTATTCTACTCGTAGGATTAAGAATCATTCTTAATCCAACTCGTAGAATACATTTTTGACTTGAAAACACTATACGTTTATTCTATATCTAATTTGTCAACAAAATGAATATGTATGGTTTTCCATAACAATTTACCTCAAAGCCGACAATATTAAAATTTATTACAGTAAAACCTGTCTTGAGAGACCACCGTCTTGAGAGACCACCTGTCTTGAGAGACCACATCTACCAGGCACCGATTGGTTTTACTCCATGTCGTGTACGCTGCCCATATGAACACAGAAATTGAGACCCCACTAATTACACTACGAGATGGGGTCTCAAAACCCCACCACGTGACTTCAATTTGTCTATAATTAACTTGTGTTTTTTGCAAGTGCGGTAATCAGGTTTATTCTTCCACCAAAAATAGTTTCAGTTCATTGTTGTTTTGTGATTGTTAGGTATTGCACTTAAGTATAAATTGAATACGTATGCTACATGCGTGTTTTTTGATAATAAAAAGCATTAATATGGCAGAAAAAACGATCAAAATATGGAGTTTGAATCGTGTTTTTAATCTCGCATGAATATGTCAAACTGTGTGATGGGATGTTCAGCTGACGTCGGTTTATCTTTTGATCTCACAGCTCTTAATTAGATCAAATTTTTTCACAGTCAGTGAAAAGTTAAAAAATTTATAGTAATTTATATATTTTTTATACTTACCAATGACCCAGACTTAGCTGGTGCTAACTCTAACAAAACCAGGGCCAAACACAAATTTTGCCCCCCAATCCCCAAAATTTGCATCCAAAACAAAAAGAAATCATGTCCTAAAGGACCTCCATACTACGCCTCTACTGCGCATGCGCAGTGACGCAGTCGTCCCAAAATTGGCGCCAATTATCATTCTTACTGGCAGTGCCTGGTCAGCGCTATGTACTCAGCGGGGAGGCAAGAGTTCCCAACTCCAGGGAGGGCCATCCCCGTCTGGGTCATTGGTAAGTATAAAAAATATATAAATTACTATAAATTTTTTAACATTCTTATACTGTACCAATGACCCAGACTTAGCTGAATAGTAAACAGGCTGGAGGGCCTAGGACATAGAGGAAAATTCAATAAGCTCAACTATATAGTAAAGAGGTAACCCCTTAAGGAGAAAAGGAGTATTAGGCTTTACATGTATCTTTCTTATTTAATATTAAATTAGAAAGATACACTACCCTTAATAATTGAGCACAATAACATTCATGTTCTCTATTAACATCCAGTATAACCCTTATACTAATTATTTTTAAAGCAAGCCAATAAATAAAGTAGTCCAGAGAATTGAGACTCTTTATAATCATTTAAAAGTGTCCGAGTATTGTATATTAAAGCCCGTTTGACACTTGACATATACAAATGCTTCACACCGAGCTACACTTTAAAAATAAGACATGAATGAATTTAAACATTAATATTACACTTTAAAACCATCCCGGAAGCGACTCAGAAATACTGACTTGGAGGAGGCATTCCCTTGCTTTTCACTATAAAGCAGGTGACCTAAGGGAACACCCGCCCCCCCCCCCCCTTCCCCTTGCCCTGGGTCAAAATAGCCCAGAGCGAAGAGGGCAGCCGGACGGAGTCACTGCCGGAACAGAAAGCCTGCATAACTATAGTTGCAACTGTTTAGTGGACGACATTCTGAGCAACAGATAACGGACCTAAACAATGCAGGTCTCCAGAAATGGACTCAATATTTCTGAGATAAAAATTCGTAAATGTGGATGGCTGAGACCAATAAGCAGCCTTCATTAAATCTGTAATAGCAACACTATTAGCATAAGCCCAGGAAGTAGAAAGAGCTCTTACTTCATGAGCAGAAATCTTAAGCACAGACTGCTGAGAAGAAGATAAATCTTCATAAGCAGTACGGATAGTTAACTGAATCCATCTAGCAATAGAATGGACTGAAATGTCCTTTCTATTAGGCATCAAAGACAGAAAGAAACGTTTCCGTCCCTTTCTGATAAACTGAGATCTCTGTTTATAGATACGTAGTGCTCTAACAGGACAGAGTAAAGGCCTACGCCCGTCTGAAGACGGAAGAGCCTTAATAACAATAGGTTCCGGATATTTATTAGGAGCCTGATTCTTAGCTAAAAAACCCACATTAGTAGTGAAGGTGATAGTGTTCCCAACACTACGATAATGAGAATCATCCACCGATAGTGCATGAAGCTCACTGACTCTTCTGGCAGAAGAGAAAGCTAAGAGAAAAGCTGTCTTATAAGATAAGAATTTGAAATCTACTGTCCCAAGAGGTTCAAATGGCTTTTCCTTCAATTTAAGGAGAACCCAAGCTAAATTCCACTTAGGAATTAATCTAAGAGTTCTGGGTCTATTTATCGAAAAGTTTCTAACCAACTTCGATAAAGAGACATTAGATCCAATTTGTAAACTATCATGATGTGCATAGGTATCAGATAACATAGATCTATAACCCTTTATAGTAACAGGCTGCAGTTTGATTTCGTCAAACAAGTATACTAGAAAGTTTGCAATGTCTGGTATAGAGGGATCAAATATATCTACAGAATGATCCCTACACCAATGACGAAAAACCTTCCACTTAGCCGCATAGTTTAGCGAAGAGGAGGTCCTCCTACAGTTAGAAATCGCGTCCACTGCTCGTCCTGTAAAGTGCTTGCCATGCAAGAAGGACCGCACAACGGAAAAACGTGAAGGTTGAGACCTTGCGGGTTGTGATGGAGTTGGCGCGAATTCCCCTGCGAAAGAAGATCCTCTCGTGGAGGAAGCTTCCGCGGTAGGTCCCACAACAGACACCTAAGTAGATTTATCCACGGTCTCTGTGGCGACAGAGATGCTACCAACAGAATCTTGCATTGAGATTGTTTTATCTTTAGCAATACTTGTTGAATTAACGGCGCTGGAGGATACGCATATCCTATCATTCCGTCCCAAGGGATCGACAGAGCGTCTACTGCAAATGCTCTTGGATCCGGACACGGAGACACATACGTCTGCAACTGATTGTTGAGATGTGTCGCAAATAAGTCTATCATTGGCTGTTCCCATTGGTAGCAAATCTGATTGAATACTTGTTTGTTGAGAGTCCACTCCGACGGCAACAAGCGACCCTTTCGTGAAAGGGAGTCTGCTAGCACATTCAGACGACCCGGTACGTGACGGACCGAAAGAAGAACGTGATGTTCTAACGCAAACAGAAGGATTCTTTCCGTTAGATTGAACAACGGAACTGAATGAGTGCCTCCCTGATTCCGTATATACGCCACTACTGTCGTATTGTCGGATAGGATTTGGACATGAGCATCGTGAATAATGTCCATCCAGTGACGTAACGCAAGCCAAATTGACATCATTTCCTTGATGTTTATGTGCTTGCACAGGAATTGCGGATCCCAAAGACCCTGGCATCTCGAATCCGTTGGGATTAATGATGCACCCCAACCTGTTTGACTGGCATCCGTCATAACGGTAAAACTCGGATCCGGCAACTGCAGCGGAACTCCTTGAGTTAACCACTGAATGTTTGCCCAAGTCTGAATCTCTTGTTTCACTTGATCTGACAAGAGAACGTCTACATCGAGCGAATGAATTTTCACACTCCAATTCTGAGTCAGGAAAATTTGAAGAGGACGTGTGCGTAGCCGCCCCATCGGAATGAGATCCGCGGCGGCTCCGCACAGACCTATCAGTCTCATAAATTCTCTCGCCGTGACTTTGTCTGCGTGCAGACAATAGCGAGCGTAACAACTGACTAATTTCGCTCTGGTTAACGGCAGACGAACGAGATTGTTGTGCGTCTCGAAGCTCATTCCCAGATGAGTGAATGACTTGGACGGCACCAGATCCGACTTCTCCTCGTTTACTATAAAACCGAGACGTAGGAGCAATAGAAGAAGATTCTGAACATCGATCTGAAGCGTTAACTCGTTGCCGTACCTCTGAAGAATGTCGTCCAGGTAGGCCGACGTTACCGCAGACGAATGAGCTCGGAAGTAGATCATTACCGAGTTCATTACCCGAGTGAAAGCCCAGGGTGCTAGATTCAATCCGAAGCACATCGCCCGGAATTGATACACCACTCCCAGGACTGCAAAGCGTAGATACTTTCGGAATGTCGGATGTACCATGACGTGAAAGTACGCATCTTTGAGATCTATGCTCGTTGCATAATCGTTCACCCGAATACTCGCTCTGACCGATCGAATCGTCTCCATATAAAACTTCGGAGCGACGATCAGCTTGTTTATCCAGCTCAAATCTATGACTGGACGGAACGAGCCGTCTGGTTTCGGAACCAGAAACAGATGGCTGTAGAATCCCAGAGATTCCTGGTTTTCTACGACCTCTACCGCGTTCTTCATTAAAAGAGACTGCACCTCTGATAACAGAGCGTCTCTTTTCTGTGGATTTGACGGAAGATGAGTCCACTTTGGACTTCGAGTTAATGGAGGCTTTCGTTTGAAGGATATCTTTAGACCTTCCGAAGTCACTCCTCTCACCCAAGGGTCGTCCGTAATCGACGCCCACTCTTGTGAAAAACTCGACAACCTTCCGCCAACCGGAACGCGATAGAGGTTTAAGCCATCACCTCCTGGACCTGCGAGGCCTGCGGTAGGAGAAACCACGTCTTCCACGACCCGCACCTCGCCTCGTCGACCTCGGGGCGTCCGACCGATTGTCCCGGCCTGAAGGACGTCCCGAACGAGAGTCGCTATCCTGACGGTCTCTCGAATAAGACCAAGAGGACGCACCGGAACCTCTATAGGAACCTCTCTTGGGCGCATTAGACCCAGAAGTGCCTGTCTTATTCGTGTCTGCTGTATCCGACTTTTTAGGAGCTGATCTGAACAACAGAGAATCATTAGCTTTCTTTTTAATTTTATCATAAATAGCGGAAAGCTTGCCGTCAAAGAGAAGTTCTCCTGAGACCGAAGCGACTCTAAGAGAGTTCTTCACCTTAGAATCCACTAGTGTGGATGTAGCTAGGGCTGCGTCACGTCTAACCAACTCCAGATTTGCCACTGAAAGGGCGGAGTTACACGTGGAATAAGCTACTGCCCTTGAAAGAAGTCTTAAAGAGGATTGTATATCCTGAAACTCTTCCCCTTGAAGGCGCAGTGATAACGCCTTAGTAAGGTGATCTGCGTAAGATAAGGCATCTAAATTGGCTCTGTTAGACGCAATAGCTGTTTCCAACACCGCGGTTGGAATAGAAGCTGACGACGGTAATGATAGCTCTAAGTCTTCCGCCTCGTCGTCCATACGCAGAGGAACTCTCGGTATACCCTGTCCTGCCGTATCGAATTTATTCCTTGCATTAATGAAAGGCAGGTTGAGAGTATTAGCGGACAAGAAACCTGCTTTCCCCGTCCTGGAAGCAAGTTTAAATATAGCGTCGTTCAATAATTCAAATGTTCTAGCAACATTATTGGACTGCGACGGAAACTCGGGAGCGATGTCCCTGAACCGCTCAAAAAATTCAGAGTCCAATGACGCTATAATTCTCTTGTCCGGAAGCGCAACAGTCTGGCCCGACGGAACAACTTGAGGGAGAAAGTGCCGGATGAAGTCCACGGCAGCTTTATGTTGTTCCGAAAGGGATAGCTCCAAGTCATCCGTATCCCTTTCACCATCCGGTCGGACCTCACGATGTTCACGGTCGTCCGCCCCCGATGCTTCGGCGGAGCGTACCGACCCAGCGCCGTCGGATAATTCTCGATCCGACACCGTTTCTGTCGGCTGCTGGGATGCTGCGATAAGCTGTGCTATCTGCACAAGAATGTCCGGCATCGAGACCTGCGGAGGCGCAGTCTTTCGCTGCTTCGCCGAGGGCAGCTCCGCATCAGATGGCTCCCGCATACTTTTCCTATGCGAACGTCCGGAGTCCATCGGTCTCGAATCCCTGGCTGCCGGATGGTGTGACCTGGTCGCCGAAGAATCCTTCATCGGCGAAGCTGGTAATATATCGGCGGTCACGCAGCCAAGGTGCGGTCGTGTGCGCTGACGAGAAGAGGAAGCCTTAACAGTCTCTGCGGACTGCTTATACAACGGAGCGTCCCGAGCGACGGACGTATGCTCCGCTAAAGACACATTTTGTACCACAACATCTGGTCCCAGATGTTGTTGTACGAGAGAGGGACCTCTCTCGCTCGCGGCCCGGCTGGACCTGGACGAGCTAGGAACCGGACTAAAAGGCTTCCTCCGTTCTCGCTTACTATCCGCCGTCACCGGGTGTGCATCTATTATGTTTATAGTGCTCGCATCACCCAAAATTTCCTCTTGGACCGCATCGGACGAACCCGGCTGCCGAACCATTCGGTGAATGGACGCTACACCGGCGAGCTAGCGGACGACATTTGTCTAATCTCCATGAGCACTTTTGCCGCTAGCTCTGAATTCATTTGTGACGACGGACGCACACTTGAAGAAGATAACATGGAAACATCACCCTGTTCTGGTTCCTCTGAAATAGAAACTGAGAGAGTAGAGTGACCTTGTGGAGAAAGAGCCGGCATCGCTCTTTCTCCAGAAACAACATATCGTGACACACGTTTCCAATGTTTCTCATCCCAATGTTCACATATAGGACAGGGATTAATGCGAGAACACTGACTACAATTAATACAATGATCATGAAAGTCAGAGGAAGATTTCTTCCTATTACAATTTGAACAACGTCCCTTCATTGTGAAAGAACAACAATAAGTCCTAGTTACTCGCAAAAACCCCTGACACAAAGATACATAATAACATGATCCATTAATAAATGAAAAAACAATTGCAAAACAAAATAATTTTGAAAAAATATTTTTTCAGAGAAGCCCAAGTTGCTGAAAGGTAACGTTGAGCCCCGATGGATCCGATGGCAAAGTGTGGTCAAAAATTTTAAATTTATATAAAATAATTAATGAGACACTTTCGGATAATATAAATGTATCTTATAATGAGATAAACTACCACAAAGGCAAACAGCCCCCCTCAAAAAAGGCTGTTGCCAATGAAAACAAACAGTGTAAACACACTAGAAAACATGACTCCAGGCACTGAAAAAACTGGCCCGGAATCAGTCATCAATTACACTCTATCTGATGCAAAACAGAGACTCCCAGGGGAGAATCTGTAGAACATCAGATGGAAGATGCAGAACACAAACGTTATACACCCATGGGTGAAAACGTAACTATGGGGAAAATAACAGAAAACATTCTGTAACCAAGCAACTCTCCCAGGAAATTTTAGAAATGAAATTTCTCAAAAATATGCCAAAAGCATGGGAGAATTGCCAGGGGGGACTTTAGAAGGCTAGGGGAGAGGAAACACTGAATAAGCAGTGCAACAATTAGCAAGAATGACAACAAGAGGCCCATGCCTCAAAAATAGGCAACTTAACATAATTTCATCAAAAAATTTTAAGTACAGCCCTGATTATTTTTTGCCACTTCTTTTTCCTCTCCTCCTTCTATCCTCCTTAGAATCACATTTTCTCCAAAAATTACGTGTCTGGCATCCTTTAAACTGAGATTTACAAGCACAAAGATCAGTGAGATGTTGACTGATGAAGGGCCAAACAGAGAATGATAATTGGCGCCAATTTCGGGACGACTGCGTCACTGCGCATGCGCAGTAGAGGCGTAGTATGGAGGTCCTTTAGGACATGATTTCTTTTTGTTTTGGATGCAAATTTTGGGGATTGGGGGGCAAAATTTGTGTTTGGCCCTGGTTTTGTTAGAGTTAGCACCAGCTAAGTCTGGGTCATTGGTACAGTATAAAAATATTACTTTTACTTTTACTTGAAATATTAAAAAGATAGTTCAATATTTGAAAAAGTTATTAAAAGCTATTGCGATTCCGAATGTTGTTCATCAAAATCGATTCAGAACTCGAGTAATTACGAAAAAATAAATATTATACCGTACTGAAATCATGGATGTGAGTTGAAAAAATTATAACTTGACCAGCAAGTAACTGTTGACAGAGAAGAATCATGTTACCGGTACTGACTTTTGAATAAATTGTGGGTGGGTGGGGGGGGGGGGGGGGGGGGGGGGGGGGGGGGATCCGATTTACGATTTTATTATTTATTTATTTATTGGTGTTTAAGGTCATATACTTATGCACAATGGCTAATCATGACCGTGACAGTTTTACGGGTGGAGGAAGCCGGAGAGAACCACCAAGCAACGACGAGCAGCTGCCAGCTCCCCAACATCGTAACTCCGCACTGCAGCACAGGCAGGGTTAGACTGGTTGTAGACTTACGTACCATCGACGTGCAGTACGCCTTAGTAACCGGCATCATCGTGCCCCATGTTGCCAATCGAGGTTAAGTGCCTTGCCCAAGTCCGAATTGATCGCCCAGACGCTCACCCATCCAATGATTAACCGGGCTTGACGTTGCTGAACTTCGGTGAACTGATGAGAACATTTCAGCCCAAGACGTTACGGAATCTGTATATTGAAGCGTCGGCATGCACTAGCAAGAAAAACTGGCAAAGATGGGGGGGGGGGGGGGGTGGGGAGGGGGGCAGATGGGCAAGCAATCAATGATATGAGCCTATTTGTGCGTGTGGGTTTATGGGAGTCTGGGGTCCAGTTGTCTCGTTTCGGAGATGGGGAGGGGGGGGGGGCTATTTACTTCACCATTTAGGAGTGGTATGGATGCCTGAATCTTACACTGCCAAGACACTGAAATTTTTAATGTGCGGGCTGCGCCAGAAAATCTCCGATAGAGGAACTAAAATCTCCTGTCTGAAAGATTTTTGGGGTTTCAAGACACGTGTTGGGGGACAAAACCAAAAAATTATAATACAAAATTTCGGGGCATGTTTGAGCTTGGGTTATGATGTGTGGTGGTCTGGCTTGTCGATCGGCATGTCATTATTGAAAAATAAAAAAAATATTATTTTCTATTGATTTTATTTACATATGGTTATAATTATGGTTGCTGAATTAATAAAAAGTAATTGAAAATGCTGATTTGTCTCTTATTTTTTCTCAAGCTTGTCATGTGCAGAGGTGTTAAAACAGATGTTGGTTTGAAGGACAGCTCTGTGCTTTGTCGCGCCACTCAAATGTTATTTCACACCTCGTGCAAGTTTTAGTTTAATCTCCTATACTTAATTAATCACTTCAGTCCCGACTACTTTAATGTAGTTGTAGAATATTTTATTTAAGTGTCACATTTCAATACACATATATAATATACATAGAGTATTTACAAATATTTATATGAAATCCAGCCTATGGAGGCTTATGAGACACATTTTCATCAGAGGTAAGTCTTTTTTTACAGTAGTTCATAAAAAAAAAACCAAAAAACAAAAAACCCAAACCCGAAAAACCAAAACACATGCACGCACACTAACACACACACACACCCTTGCGGACCCCCCCCCCCCCCACACACACACACACACAGAGTAATATGCAGACATACGCCCACATGCACTTGCGTATACTTTCGTGTACTAATTTTCTTTCACTTTTTCTTACTTTCTCTCTCTCCCCACATCACGTATATCTGTCTCTCTCTCTATCTCTTTCCCGCTGAAGTGTACTCTCTCTTAGAATGGCACATGCGCAGATGTTTTAATTCGGTATCTCCCTTATATTCACCCACGTATTTTTACATACACACAGGCTTAGCTATTTCAATTGATAATACAATTAACAACAATGTAGAGGAACGTTGAAAAATCTGAAAATGCAAAGAGTATAAAAGTATGTACAAACCCCTACAGAATTGGATGAAGGATATTTATTTCTGTATGCAAATATCTCCCGTCCACCCCCTCCCCCCTGTAAAATAATCATTAGTTTCAGTCGCAAGTGAGATACTTTTTGGTATCCATACAAAAACACTATCTTTTCTTTTTACTATATCCTTTTTAAAAGAATCTTTAATTGTGTAGCCCGACAAGAGTAAGACAGGAAAGAGGTTGGGCTGTTCAAGTTGACTCAATGTCGTAAACTGGTATCACTTCGATCATTAGCCGTGCACCGTGGGCGCTTTCGTGGTGCAGGAGGCTTTTTCGCCCTCAATTCCCACCCAAGAAAAACACGGTTCATCACGTGTTGGCCTACAGCTGTAAACAAAATGTGAAAATGGGAACTTCGCGAATATTAGTTGTTTTTCTCAAGTCTGGTTTATTTATTTCCTCGATCAAATCGATCGCGCAAACACAACAGTTTAGTTTCGAAAGTGACGAGGACTTTGTACTTAACCAAATGGATCTGACTGTTCTATTCCCAATTTACAATTTCAAACCACAGCAATAGTCGCCTCCTCCAAAATTCCCATTTTAATTTAAAATAAATTATCTACTACCAGTAACAAACACAGTAGTCTTGCCAGTTGACGTCACAAGACAGTATTTATTAATCAGCAGAGAAACTGACATGCAAAAGCAATAAAACTAATCGTTAACGCTCGTGACCAAGGTGGGTCACAGTGTTTTGAAAACTGTCTTCCACTGATCAAACACTGCGGTCCACTGGAACTCCATGGTGGAGAACACTCCGCGGCGGCGTTTTGTTTCAATCCACGTTGAACATATACTGTAATGTTAGTTATAAGAAACCAAATGAAGTTAAAAGATTAAAAAAAGACAACTCATTTATGAAAATATCTATGTGCAAAAAACAAACTTATTTATGTTAATATCTATGTGCAATGTATTATGTTTCTATAGTTTATCGCTTGTTAAAAGCTGAAACACTTGAATGAAATAAAATCTATCAAAGCCAATGTTCTTGTTTTTGTTGCTCTGTTGTCAATGAAGATAAGTAATTAATTGTACACGCCCACTCATAAATAGTTCCTCTATAAATAGACAGCACTAATCTAAATTTAGCATCAATAACTGGGGTATTAATTGACCAGTCTCATATGGGTACTGTACATGTAATGTCTATAATGGACCCGGTATGGGAGACCACCTGTCTTGAGAGACCACTGTGACCGAATGGAATGGTTTAACGCTCCGAAGGCGCGCAGGGACGATATGGGGAACAAGCCCCTTTCGACCCTCGTTGACTGTAAGTGACTAATTTCCACATGTCTACTCGTGTTGAAGGAGGAACAGGTTCAGGTACTCGGCAGGTTCACCGGTTGCGGCGTCGTGATGGTTTCTTTGACTGATGTCGGTTGAACCCTCGGGTGAGGACCAGTGTGAGGGGTTGGGTCCTCTCACAAAGGTACTACCTCTCCCCGAGGGTGCAGTCGGTCTGGGTTTTCAGGCAAGTATAGTCTGCCACTTCGGAGATGATATTGAGTGATGGCCTGTGACCTGGTACCAACTTGTATTTTTATGTCATAATGGACCTGTCTTGAGAGACCGCCCCTTTGAAGACTGAAACCATGACAAAAACTTTTTTTAACTGTTGTAATTGGAAAATCCATTGTGGTTATACTAACATAATTAAAAGTATTAAAAGCTCTTAATTGGGTTTCAATTGCTAACTCATTAAAGATTGAGGTGTTCTTATAAGACCCCTGTGAAAAGATTAGGATTATTGCTGAATAAACAATTTCATGCATACCTTAAATGTTACAGATAGGAATAAAAATAAACTTGTGTTGAAAATCTTTTGGTAACAAATTGAAATGGACTGTTATAAAAATTACAAAAATAAATTAGTGTTGAAAATCTTCAATTTCAATTTGTTACAAAAACTTCATAAAAAAGAACAACTACAAAGTAATTACAAAAATTCATTCTTCTCGATTTCTGAATTTTGTGGTTGGTTATTCACTGACTTGAGAAAACCTGAAACCTCTTATGAGAGACCACCTGTCTTGAGAGACCACTTTTGTGTGGCCCAAAGGGCGGTCTCTCAAGACAGGTTCTACTGTACTTTAATTTTTGTTTTTTTCAACTTTTTAAAAAAATTCAATAAAACCAGATCATGTGACCCCTCATTGGAACAAGCTTGTTCCAATGAGGGGTCACATGATATGGTATTGTGGAAATGTTTTCTTTTTCAATAGCTTCATTTGTAAATTATGTGGGCGAATGCGGCCGATTCATTAGATAAAGGTTTAACTCTCCACCAAATGCAACTGAATCCACCCAATTCTATTCATAATGAAAGTGTCAATGACACTGTACTTAGCTTGACTGTGGGTAGTGTTTGTTGAAAAAGATAATGTTCAATGTTTATGAAAGGATTATGAAATAAGACAAGAATTGTGAGAATATGTTAATTTCTGTTCCCTGCATGCTATGTTTTCAATAAGAATAATTTGAGATGTAGACAGTACTAAAGAATTAGGCCCTCACAGTTAACGTATGTTAACCAAAGTTACCAAGTTACAGCAAAATCATTCCAAAATGAGTTATTCTACCAAGTTACAATGAAATTCCTTCATAAATATGACTCGCAGACTTTGCTAAAAGAATCTAGGTTATGTGATGCTCCGGCAGTCACGGCTGACCAAACGTACCAAAATATGACAGTCTTATCTCGATATCATACCAAGTTATCCTACCAAGTTACAATGAAATAGCTTCATAAAAACAACCTGTAGACAGTGCTAAAGGAATTTAGGTCACAAGCCCAAGTGGCAGTACTGGCCGACTGATCGTGGCTAAAATAGGACAGTCTCATTTGGACATCATAGCGAGTTATCCTTCCATGTTACAATGAAATCACTCCATAAATATGTTTTGTAGACTGTGTTAAAATGTGAGTGTGCAGTCATCACAGATGACTGATCATGTCCAAAATAACACATTCTCATCTAGACATAATACAGTCATCCTACCAGGTTGTGATGAAATGTCGTCACAGTTGACTGAAAACGACCAAAATAGGATGCTCTCATCTAAACATTATAATTAATGTGTCATCCTACCAAGTTGCAATGAAATCCCTTTATAAATATGACCTGTAGACTGTGCTAAAGGTTTCTAGGCCAGGGCAGTCATCACGGTTGACTGATCGCAATCAAAAGGGGACATTCTCATCTAGACATGACCTCGAACCTGCATATGAAATTTTGTGATGATCGGACAAGAACTACGAAGTGTAGTCTGTGCTAAAGAAAATGTGAACAGACCCACAGACTTACAGATTCACAGACTCACAGACTTCCGCATGAGTGATGGCAATAGCTTATCTTGACTTTGTCAAGTTAAGCTAAAAATCACCATTTAACTTATAATTTTGAAATTTGGGTTTTTAAAAGAAGTTACTATACCTGAGGCATCTGAAAAAGAAGCAGACTGAATCTGTTAAATGGCTTTGAACGTCCGTCAGAGACTTCGAGGGTAATGACTGAGACCCATCAAGTTCTTAATCCAAGCAAAGCCTGATAGGTCCACTTGGATATAAAGACTTCTGAATCGTGTGTTGACAATTACAAGGAGCAGACAAGGATGATAATCCTTATTTGTTAAGTGTAGTCAAATGTTCCGAGCATCATTAGATATCAATCTTATAACATGGTTCCCACCCTTTTTTCAAAACCAAATTTAAGCACTATTTAACCCTTTACCCAACGTAACAGCCAAAACCAGCCAGTGGTATTTTCATAAATCGCCAATTAATTTTCATTATTCTTTCATTTTTTGTCTCAAAAACATAGGTTATGACCCCTCGTTGGAACGAGCTCGTCGAGCTCGTTCCAACGAGGGGTCATAACCTATGTTTTTGAGACAAAAAATGAAAAAAATTAGTTTTTCAAGAATTATTTTTGGAAGTGTCGTCTGCTTTTCATGTTAGGTAAAGGGTTAAGCACTTTTCAAGCACTCCAATAGCAATTTTCAAGGACTATATGACAATTTCATTAAAGCGTTGATAATGGTATGTTTATTTGTTACTGCCATTAAGGAGATTATAAAGGGACAATTTTAACCAGAACAATTTATTCTATCAGATAATTATAATAAAATGTTAAAAAATTTATAGTAATTTCTATATTTTTTATACTTACCAATGACCCAGACATAGCTGGTGCTAACTCTTAAAATATAGGGCCAAACACAAATTTTGCCCCCCAATCCCCAAAGTTTGCATCTAAAACCAAAGAAAACATGTCCTGAAAGGCCCTCCACACTTCGCCTCTACTGCACATACGCAGTGTCAAGGACGTTCCGAAATTGGCGCCATTAATCATTCTAATAACCAGTGCCTGGTAAGCGCTATGTACTCAGCGGGGAGGCAAGAGTTCCCAACTCCTGGGAGGGCCATCCCCGTCTGGGTCATTGGTAAGTATAAAAAATATATAAATTACTATAAATTTTTTAACATTTTTATACTGTACCAATGACCCAGACATAGCTGAATAGTAAAAAGGCTGGAGGGCCAAGGACATAGAGCAAAATGGAATACGCTCAATAAAATAAAACAGAGTCATCCCCTGTAGGGAAAAAGAAGTAATAGGCCTTACATGTATCTTTCTTATTTATGATAAATTAGAAAGATACAACACCTTCCAAAATTGAGCTTCATACATCCATGTACTCTATTAATATCCAATATAATCCTTATACTAATAATTTTTAAAGTAAGCCAATAAATAAAGTAAGTCTAGAGAATAGAGACTCTTATACTCCTAAAAGTGTCTGAGGATTGCATAATCATGTCCGTTGACATATGCAATATTCAAAAGCTATACTTTAAAAACTAAGACTTGAATGAATTTTAAAAACCTAAACTTCTCACTAAACAACCATCCCAATAACAGCTCAGAATTACTAACTCCGGAGGAGGTATCCCCTTGTTTTCATAGTAAAACAGGTGACCCAAGGGAACACCCTCCCCCCCCCCCCCCTTTTTCTTGCCCTGGGTCAAATAGCCCAGAGCGAAGAGGGCAGCAGAATGGAGACACTGCCGAAACAGACAGCCTACCTAGCTATAGTAGCAACTGTTAAGTGAATGACATTCTGAGCAGTAGATAATAGACCTAACAATAGAGGCCTCCAGAAATGGACTCGATATTTCTGAGATAAAAATTCATGAATGTGGATGGCTGAGCGCAATGAGCGACCTTCAAAAATGTATAATAGCGACACTATTAATGTAAGCCCAAGAAGTAGAAGAACTCTTACTTCATGAGCCGAAATCTTAAGCACAACTGCTAAGTCAATGATATACCATAAGCAGTACCGATAGTTAATAGAATCCATTAACAATAAAATGGAGCGTAACGTCCTTCTACTAGGCATCAAAGACAGAAGAAGCTTACGCCCATAGTAATAAACAGATATCTGTTTATAAATACATAAACTGTACCCGGAAAGAGTAAAGGCCTATGCCCATACGAAGACGGAAGGACCTTAAAAATAATAGGTTCCGGATAATAGGAGCCTAACTCTTATGCAAAAATCTAACCTAAATAGTAACGGAAGTAGTGATTCCGAAACTACGGAAGTGAAAATCATCCATCGATAGTGCATGAAACTCACTGACTCTACAGTAAAAGAGAAACCAACAGAATTACTGTCTAAAAGGTCAGAATTTGAAAACTACTGTTTCCAGAGGCTCAAATGATTACTTAGCTAAATAAGAACCGAAGTTAAAATCCATATAGGAATTTAATCTAAAGGTTCTAAGTCTATTTATCAAAAAGTTACTAACTGACTTAGATAAAGAGACATAAGACTCAATTGTAAACTATCCTAGAGTGCATAGGTATGAGGTAACATAAACCTATAACCTTAATAATAACAGGCTGCAGTAGATGTTGTGAAACAAGTATACTAAAAAATTGCAATGAGTAGTATGGAGGGATCAACAATATGAACATAATGATCCCTACACCAACGACGGAAGAGCCTCCACTTTAGCCGCATAGAATAGCGAAGAAGAGGATCTCCTATAGTAAGAAATCGCGTCCAAAGCTCGTCCAGTACAGTGCTTACAATGCAATACGGACCACACAACGGAATACATGAAGGTTGCGACCTTGCGGGTTGTGATAAAGATGACACGATTTACCCAGTGAAAAAAGATCCTCACATAGAGGAAGATTTCACGTTAAGACCCACAGTAGACAAGAGAGTAAATTACCCATGATCTCTGTGAAGATAGAGATGCTATCAACAGAAATGTATTGTGGTTGTTTATCTTAGCAATACCTGCTGAAACAACAGCGCCGGAGGATACGCGTATCCTATCATTCCGTCCTATAGAACAATAGAGCGTTAACAACATTAGCTCAGAGATCTGGACAAGCCAACACATACGTCTGCAATTGATTAGCAAGCTGTGTCGTAAATAAATCATCATCGGGCGCTCCCATAGATAGCAAATCTGATTGAATACTTGTTTGTTGAGAGTCCATTCTGACAGCAACAAGCGACCCGTAAGAGAACGGGAGTCCGGTAAAACAATCAGACGACCCGGAATATGACGGACCAAAACAGAACTTGGTGTACTATAACCAACAGACGGATTCTTTCCATTAAATTGAATAACGGAAACGAAAGAGTGCCTCCCTGGTTCCGGAGATACGCCACTACTGTCGAATTAAAGGACAGGATTTGGGCATGCGTTTCTGAATAATGTTCATGCAATGACATAAAGCAAGCCTAAAAACATTATTCCGCGGAAGAAAACTGGTTGTTAAGAGACTGCGGAACCCAAAGACCCTGGCACTTCGAATCCGTAGGGATCAGTATTATATCCCAATCTGTTTGACTGGCAACCATCATAACAGCCACACTCGGGTCCGGCAACTGCGGTGGCACTCTCTGAGTCAACCACCGAATGTTTGCCCCAGTCTGAATCTCTTGTAACACTAGATAGACAAGAGAACGTGTAAATCGAGCAATTCATAGATTGCCGAAAAGTTGCCGTCGAAGAGAAGCTCCTCCGAGAACGAAGCGACTCTGAGAGAGTTCTTAACCTTACTATCCACGCGTGTGGATGTAGCTAGGGCTGCGTCACGTCTAACCAACTCCAATCAGCCACTGAGGGGCGGAGTTATACGTGAACAAACTACTGCCCTCAAAAGAAATTACATTGAGAATAATATCCCGTAAAACTTTTCTTGAAGACGTAATGATAACGCCTCAGTAAGGCGGATTACGTATGATAAAGCGTCTAAGTTAAGTCTACTATACATCATGTCGTTTCCAACATTGAAGTTGGAAAAGACATAAACGGCGAAAAAGAAAATATCCAGTCTTTAACCACACCGTCTAGATGCATATGAACTCTCGGTATGCCCTGCTCTGCCAAAATAAACTATTCGTATAAATGATAAAATGGCAGAAATGAGCAACGCGGACAAGAAACTAAACTATCATGCTTGGTAGCAGGCTTGTATATAAATATATATAGCGTCGAAAATAAAACACATGTTGTAATGACAATATTGGACTGCGTCGGTAAGTCAGGGACAATGTCCCTGAACCGATCGAAAAATCCGAGTCCAATGACGCTATAAGTCTCTTATCCAAGATCGCAGAAATGAAGTCCGAAATAACAATCACTGGAAGATAATGCCAGAAGATGAAAGGCAGCTTCCGATACTACTAAAGGGAAAACTCGAAATCTTTCGAATCCCTTTCGCCATCCTGTCGGACCCTATAAAGCGTTCGGTCGTCCGTACCTGATGCAACCACGGACCGCACCGACCCAGCGCCGTCGGATAATTCCTGATTCAACCAAGAAACTGTCAATTGCTGGGATGCTGCGAAACAACTGTGCTAACTCGGATAGCACGTCCGTCACTGAGGCCTGAGGAGAAGCGGTCTTACGATGCATTGCCGCTGGAAGCTCCGTGATCGTTACCCCGTGCATACTACCAATATGCGAGCGAACGGAGTGTATAGGCCTCGTGTCCCTTGGCTACCGGATGGCGCGACCTATTCGCCATGGAATCACTGAATGACGAAACTGATCGGATACTCGAGGTCACGTAGCCAATGTGCGGTCGTGTGCCCTGCTGTGAGGATGAGGAAGCATTAAGGACAGTCTCTCGGACTGTCAATATAACGGAGCGTCCCGACCGACGGACATATGCTCCGAATGTAAAATATCTGAACCACAACATGCGGTCCCCTATGTTGTTGGACGAGAGAGGGACCTCTCTCGCTCACATCCCGGACGGACCTGGACAAGCCAGGAACCGGACTAACAGGCTTCCTCCGATCTGTCCTCAATCTGCCGTCACTGGGTGAGTACTAAAGTAATTAAAGTGCTTTCATCACCCAAATCTCCTTCCTAGACCGCAATGGACGAACCCGGCAGCCGAACCATTCGATGAATGTACGCTACACCAGGTGAGCTAGCGAATGTCACTCCGTAGGCGATAGACATATTCCATGAGCACTTATTGCCGCTAGCTCTTCATTAACTATGACGACAGAGGCACACTTTTGAAAGACATCTCCGTAACTTTGCGAACAAGAAACCAGAAATGCTTGGATATAGCAAGCATAAAATAATAATATATATAGCGTCGTTCAATAATTCGAAAGTTTGTGTGACATTATTGGACTATGTCGGAACTGAGGGACGATGTCCCTGAACCGAACCAAAAATTTCTAAGTCCACCGACGCTATCAGTTTCTTATCCGGCATCGCAGCATTCTGGTCCGACGAAAGAAGCTGTAGAAGACCAAGTCAGATGACATACACAACAGCATATGTTGTTCCGAAAGGGAAGGCTCGAAATCCTCCAAATCCCTTTCGGTATCCCGTCAGATCGGATGAAACTTTCAGACGTCCGTACCCGCTTCCGCGGAGCGTCCCGACCCAGCATCGTCGGATAAAAAATATGCGACAGATTCAGTTGATGCTGGAATGCTGCGATAAACTGTGTTATTTAGGAAAGCACGTCCGTTCCCGAGGCCTGTGCAGTAGCGGTCTTACGATGCATTGCCGCCGGAAGCTCCGTGTACGTTGACTCCCGCACACTTCCTATGCGAACGTCCGGAGTCTGCAGGCCTCGTGTCCCTGGCTACCGGATGGTGTGACCTGATCGCCGAAGAATCCTTGATCGGCAAAGCTGGTAATATATCGGCGGTCATGCAGCCAAGGTGCGGTCGTGTGCGCTGACGAGAAGAGGAAGCCTTAGCAGTCTCCGCGGACTGCCTATACAACGGAGCATCCCGAGCGACGGACGTATGCTCCGCTTGCGACACATTTTGTACCACAACATCTGGGGCCAGATGTTGTTGAACGAGAGAGGGGCCTCTCTCGCTTGCCGTCCGGATGGACCGGAACGAGCTATGAACCGGACTAAAAGGCTTCCTCCGTTCTCCCTCCGATCCGCCGTCACTGGGTGTGCATTAGGTTGCTTTATAGTGCTCGCATCACCCCAAAATTCCTTCTAGACTGCAACGGACGAACCCGGCTGCCGAACCATTCGGTGAATGGACGCTACACCGGGCAAGCTAGCGGACGTCAAAGGAAGTCGAATCTACTAGGGTCCTCTTAGGCAATTGGCGTATTTATATGAGCACTATTCCGCTAGCCCTTCATTAATTGTGACGACGGAGGCACACTGTTGGAAGACATCACAGATACATCACCCTAATCTTGATCGTCTGAAATAGAAATTGATAAAGTAGAGTGACCCTGCGGGGAAAGGACCGGAGTGTCCAATTCCCCAATAACATACCGTGACATACGCTTCCCATATTGTCATCTAAATCATACGATACAGAACAGGAGTTAATGCGAGTACACTGACCACATATAGAATGATTATAAAGTCAGAGGAAGACTTCCTCTTAATACAATTGATCAATATCCTTTCAATGTGAAAAGAAAACAAGTCCTGGTACTCGCACTAACCCCTGGCAATCAAAATACATAATAATAATATGATCCATTAATATAGAAAAAATAATTGAAATCAAAATATTTTGAAAAAATATTTTTTCAGAACAGCCCAAGTTTCTGAAAAGTAACGTTGAGCCCCAATGGATCCCAAGCCTAAGTGTGGACAAAAATTTTAAAAATATTTTAAACAATTTATTCAACACTTACGAACAATAATAATGTATCTAGTTATGATTAAAAAAACATCAAGATATTATTTTCCAGAAATCCCCACCTCACACAGAGGGCTGTTGTAAATGTAAACAATGAGTGTAAAAACACTAAAATAAGACTCCAGGCACCCAGGCCCGAAATCAGTTACCAAAAATACACTATCTGATGCAAAACAGAGACTTCCAGGGAAGAAACTGCAGAACATCAGATGGTAGATGCAGAACACAACGCCTAACCACCCGTAGGTGAAGACGTAAACATGGGGAAAAGAACAGAAATCATTCTGCTATTCAGCTAAAACTCCCAAGAAAATTTAGTAATAATAATTACAAAAACTATGCCAAAAGCATGGGAGAATAGCAAGGGGGGACTTAAAGGACAGGGAGAGAGGAAAACACTTAAAAAACAGTGTAACTAAATAATCAGAATGACAACAAAATGGCTGCTGCCTCGAAAATAGGTAACTTAACATAATTTCATTAAAAAATTTTAAGTTACAGCCCTGATAATATTCTGTCACACATTTTTTCCTCTCCTCCTTCTCTATCCTCCTTAGAATCACCATTTCACTAATATTTATGTGTCTGGCATCATTTAAACTGAGATTTACAAGCACAAAGATCAGTCAGATGTTAACTGATGAAGGGCCAAACTTAGAATGATTAATGGCGCCAATTTCGGAACATCCTTGACACTGCGCATGCGCAGTAGAGGCGAAGTGTGGAGGGCCTTTCAGGACATGTTTTCTTTGGTTTTAGATGCAAATTTTGGGGATTGGGGGGCAAAATTTGTGTTTGGCCCTATATTTTAAGAGTTAGCACCAGCTATGTCTGGGTCATTGGTACAGTATAAAAATATCTTAGTACATATGTCACTGATTCCTTAATACTAGAATATGACGAATGTGTAGTAATACAAGGAATGGCCCATACAATCTCTGATTCCAAAACGGATGTCTTAGAAAAAAAATTCAAAACTGTTCCACTCTGACTGGTACTCGCGGCTGTGGCACTTGTTTTAGCACATATCTCAGTTTCCTTCTTATGATCACTTTGAAAGTTCCTGCGAGAAGTCACGAATGAGTTAAGAGAATCACAGTCACAGTCACTGCTTGTCACAGCCAAAAGTTTGCGATGTTTTTCACTTCTACTGTGGGATTTCAGAGCACTTTCGCCCATGCCGGAAATCTCAAAGTCTTTTCTGCAAACAGTACAGTTCACTTTCGTTTTCGTTTTTGAATCCTTAACTGCTGCGAGCCACGGATACGTTTTAATCCAGGAATGATTAAATACACATTTTCCAAAAGGCATGATGATATTTGAGAGTAATAATCCTGAAAATGTTGATAAAATACAACGCGTCTTTTAATACACGTGCTTCCAAAAACGAAACCATAACGTCATCGTAATTTGTGTACTTGTGTTTTCTCTCATCATCATGAACAAGAAAAGTAGTATGCAGAGCACACAGGCATATTATACTATTCATGTTTTAAACTTTAATTTGCTACTGCGAATTCCCAAATTTTTTGGTTATTTTGGGCACTAAAACGTGGCATTTTGGGGGTGGGGGGGGGGTGGGGGGGGGTAGCAGAGTAGGTTGGGGTCAGGGATTCAAGGACTTTTCAAGGGGAGTAGTGGTAATTCAAGCACTATTCAAGGGGAAAAGTCAATTTAAGCACTTTTCAAGACAGGCATTGAAATTCAAGCACTTTTCAAGACCGTACGGACCCTGTATAAGGCCTCACAAAGTAGATCTTCTGTTTCTCAGGCCATTTCTTGTAAAATTGCATGCAGGTGGGCATTTTTTTTTTTTTTTTTTCATTTTTGTAATTATTTATTTACAATCAAAAGTTCATGATCTTGGTTTGTTTTATGTATTTGGCCTCATAATCCACAGAACAGCATTGCAAATCCTTGTTGCACTCAAGGGACAAATTTATCAATTTTATTAACTTTAGTAAAATATCAGACATAAACCATTTAATTTTTTTTTTTTTTTTAAGTTTAAATTGGTTATAAAAAGAGAGCATGCAACAGAAATGACCTTGCGGCAGGGCCCGATTGACAGATTTTAAACTTTTTTAGACCTAAAAAATGAACTTCAAGTAGATGACATTACCCTCAAGAGAACACATGTGAAAGAAGCTGTCATACGTCCGAAGGTGTCATATCACCATGGAGGCCATATGGAATTGCCTAGCTGGACCAAAATCGAAAGGAAGCATTGCCTCATCATCCACAAGTAACAACTAAAATTATGATTTGATCAAATAAGTGGTTTTC
Organism: Pictodentalium vernedei; assembly: GCA_031216915.1. NCBI lineage: Eukaryota > Metazoa > Mollusca > Scaphopoda > Dentaliida > Dentaliidae > Pictodentalium > Pictodentalium vernedei. The sequence goes on from CM062297.1 coordinate 28,499,972, forward strand.
AAATCCAACATGCAGTGAGTGCAATAAAGAGGTCAAGAAAAATGTTCCAAGTCGAAAGAGTGAAAAAGGGCCATAACTCTAGGAAAAATTATTGGATGGAACCCGTTCCTTGTGCATATCCTCCCCCTCCCCCATGAGGATCTATCAGCATATCAAAGGAGATCCAAATCCAACTGATGGCTTTAAAATTACAATCCAAAACCTTTAAAGACAGACAGATGGATGGACAGAGGTCTCCACCAGATACTCCCAAATCCTCCTTCAGGGGCATAACAAGTGCACCATCGATATTTGTTTGTTTACATTCACCTTAACTGAATCAACAGATTTTACTTCATTATCCCATTTTAAGGTTAACATTATGGCAACATCAGACATATCAAGTCACTTAGTTATTCATAACTCGTTACTACCCTTCAGGTGTTAGTAGAAGAGTACATCTTAACCCTAGAAAAAAAAAAAAATTTAGGCTCAACAAATTAAATCTTCTGTTTCTTAGACCATTTTTTTAAAAATTGAATGGGGGGTGGGGGAGGGGGCAGGGAGGGGGAGTTTATTTTATTTTATTTATTTATTTTTTATTTTTGTAATTATTTCTTTGCCATCAAAAGTTCATATTCTTGGTTTGTTTCATGTTTTAGGCCTCATAATCTACAGAATAGAATGGGTTGTGGTGTATTTCATCCCTGAAGTACAAGAATGCTTTGCAATGCTAAAGCACTGCAAGGCCTTGTTGCACTCAAGGGCCAAATTTATAAATTTTATTAACTTGGGTAAAATATCAAACCATTTAATTTTTATTTTTAAAGTTTGTATTGGGAAATGTTAAAAAATTTATAGTAATTTATATATTTTTTATACTTACCAATGACCCAGACTTAGCTGGTGCTAACTCTAACAAAACCAGGGCCAAACACAAATTTTGCCCCCCAATCCCCAAAATTTGCATCCAAAACAAAAAGAAATCATGTCCTAAAGGACCTCCATACTACGCCTCTACTGCGCATGCGCAGTGACGCAGACGTCCCGAAATTGGCGCCAATTATCATTCTTACTGGCAGTGCCTGGTCAGCGCTATGTACTCAGTGGGGAGGCAAGAGTTCCCAACTCCAGGGAGGGCCATCCCCGTCTGGGTCATTGGTAAGTATAAAAAATATATAAATTACTATAAATTTTTTAACATTTTTATACTGTACCAATGACCCAGACTTAGCTGAATAGTAAACAGGCTGGAGGGCCTAGGACATAGAGGAAAATCCAATAAGCTCAACTATATAGTAAAGAGGTAACCCCTTAAGGAGAAAAGGAGTATTAGGCTTTACATGTATCTTTCTTATTTAATATTAAATTAGAAAGATACACTACCCTTAATAATTGAGCACAATAACATTCATGTTCTCTATTAACATTCAGTATAACCCTTATACTAATTATTTTTAAAGCAAGCCAATAAATAAAGTAGTCCAGAGAATTGAGACTCTTTATAGTCATTTAAAAGTGTCCGAGTATTGTATATTAAAGCCCGTTTGACACTTGACATATACAAATGCTTCACACCGAGCTACACTTTAAAAATAAGACATGAATGAATTTAAACATTAATATTACACTTTAAAACCATCCCAGAAGCGACTCACAAATACTGACTTGGAGGAGGCATTCCCTTGCTTTTCACTATAAAGCAGGTGACCTAAGGGAACACCCGCCCCCCCCCCCCCTTCCCCTTGCCCTGGGTCAAATAGCCCAGAGCGAAGAGGGCAGCCGGACGGAGTCACTGCCGGAACAGAAAGCCTGCATAACTATAGTTGCAACTGTTTAGTGGACGACATTCTGAGCAACAGATAACGGACTTAAACAATGCAGGTCTCCAGAAATGGACTCAATATTTCTGAGATAAAAATTTGTGAATGTGGATGGCTGAGACCAATAAGCAGCCTTCATTAAATCTGTAATAGCAACACTATTAGCATAAGCCCAGGAAGTAGAAAGAGCTCTTACTTCATGAGCAGAAATCTTAAGCACAGACTGCTGAGAAGAAGATAAATCTTCATAAGCAGTACGGATAGTTAACTGAATCCATCTAGCAATAGAATGGACTGAAATGTCCTTTCTATTAGGCATCAAAGACAGAAAGAAACGTTTCCGTCCCTTTCTGATAAACTGAGATCTCTGTTTATAGATACGTAGTGCTCTAACAGGACAGAGTAAAGGCCTACGCCCGTCTGAAGACGGAAGAGCCTTAATAACAATAGGTTCCGGATATTTATTAGGAGCCTGATTCTTAGCTAAAAAACCCACATTAGTAGTGAAGGTGATAGTGTTCCCAACACTACGATAATGAGAATCATCCACCGATAGTGCATGAAGCTCACTGACTCTTCTAGCAGAAGAGAAAGCTAAGAGAAAAGCTGTTTTATAAGATAAGAATTTGAAATCTACTGTCCCAAGAGGTTCAAATGGCTTTTCCTTAAATTTAAGGAGAACCCAAGCTAAATTCAACTTAGGAATTAATCTAAGAGTTCTGGGTCTATTTATCGAAAAGTTTCTAACCAACTTCGATAAAGAGACATTAGATCCAATTTGTAAACTATCATGATGTGCATAGGTATCAGATAACATAGATCTATAACCCTTTATAGAAACAGGCTGCAGTTTGATTTCGTCAAACAAGTATACTAGAAAGTTTGCAATGTCTGGTATACAGGGATCGAATATATCTACAGAATGATCCCTACACCAACGACGAAAAACCTTCCACTTAGCCGCATAATTTAGCGAAGAGGAGGTCCTCCTACAGTTAGAAATCGCGTCCACTGCTCGTCCTGTAAAGTGCTTGCCATGCAAGAAGGACCGCACAACGGAAAAACGTGAAGGTTGAGACCTTGCGGGTTGTGATGTAGTTGGCGCGATTTCCCCTGCGAAAGAAGATCCTCCCGTGGAGGAAGCTTCCGCGGTAGGTCCCACAACAGACACCTGAGTAGATTTATCCACGGTCTCTGTGGCGACAGAGATGCTACCAACAGAATCTTGCATTGAGACTGTTTTATCTTTAGCAATACTTGTTGAATTAACGGCGCTGGAGGATACGCATATCCTATCATTCCGTCCCAAGGGATCGACAGAGCGTCTACTGCAAATGCTCTTGGATCCGGACACGGAGACACATACGTCTGCAACTGATTGTTGAGATGTGTCGTAAATAAGTCTATCATTGGCCGTTCCCATTGGTAGCAAATCTGATTGAATACTTGTTTGTTGAGAGTCCACTCCGACGGCAACAAGCGACCCTTTCGTGAAAGGGAGTCTGCTAGCACATTCAGACGACCCGGTATGTGACGGACCGAAAGAAGAACGTGATGTTCTAACGCAAACAGAAGGATTCTTTCCGTTAGATTGAACAACGGAACTGAATGAGTGCCTCCCTGATTCCGTATATACGCCACTACTGTCGTATTGTCGGATAGGATTTGGACATGAGCATCGTGAATAATGTCCATCCAGTGACGTAACGCAAGCCAAATTGACATCATTTCCTTGATGTTTATGTGCTTGCACAGGAATTGCGGATCCCAAAGACCCTGGCATCTCGAATCCGTTGGGATTAATGATGCACCCCAACCTGTTTGACTGGCATCCGTCATAACGGTAAAACTCGGATCCGGCAACTGCAGCGGAACTCCTTGAGTTAACCACTGAATGTTTGCCCAAGTCTGAATCTCTTGTTTCACTTGATCTGACAAGAGAACGTCTACATCGAGCGAATGAATTTTCATACTCCAATTCTGAGTCAGGAAAATTTGAAGAGGACGTGTGCGTAACCGCCCCATCGGAATGAGATCCGCGGCGGCTCCGCACAGACCTATCAGTCTCATAAATTCTCTCGCCGTGACTTTGTCTGCGTGCAGACAATAGCGAGCGTAACAACTGACTAATTTCGCTCTGGTTAACGGCAGACGAACGAGATTGTTGTGCGTCTCGAAGCTCATTCCCAGATGAGTGAATGACTTGGACGGCACCAGATCCGACTTCTCCTCGTTTACTATAATACCGAGACGTCGGAGCAATAGAAGAAGATTCTGAACATCGTTCTGAAGCGTTAACTCATTGCCGTACCTCTGAAGAATGTAGTCCAGATAGGCCGACGTTACCGCAGACGAATGAGCTCGAAAGTAGATCATTACCGAGTTCATTACCCGAGTGAAAGCCCAGGGTGCTAGATTCAATCCTAAGCACATCGCCCGGAATTGATACACCACTCCTAGGACTGCGAAGCATAGATACTTTCGGAATGTCGGATGTACCATGACGTGAAAGTACTCATCTTTGAGATCTATGCTCGTTGCATAATCGTTCACCCGAATACTCGCTCTGACCGATCGAACCGTCTCCATATAAAACTTCGGAGCGACGATCAGCTTGTTTATCCAGCTCAAATCTATGACTGGACGGAACGAGCCGTCTGGTTTCGGAACCAGAAACAGATGGCTGTAGAATCCCGGAGATTCCTGGTTTTCTACGACCTCTACCGTGTTCTTCATTAAAAGAGACTGCACCTCTGATAACAGAGCGTCTCTTTTCTGTGGATTTGACGGAAGATAAGTCCACTTTGGACTTCGAGTTAATGGAGGCTTTCGTTTGAAGGATATCTTTAGACCTTCCGAAGTCACTCCTCTCACCCAAGGGTCGTCCGTAATCGACGCCCACTCTTGTGAAAAGCTCGACAACCTTCCGCCAACCGGAACGCGATAGAGGTTTAAGCCATCACCTCCTGGACCTGCGAGGCCTGCGGTAGGAGAAACCACGTCTTCCACGACCCGCACCTCGCCTCGTCGACCTCGGGGCGTCCGACCAATTGTCCCAGCCTGAAGGACGTCCCGAACGAGAGTCGCTATCCTGACGGTCTCTCGAATAAGACCAAGAGGACGCACCGGAACCTCTATAGGAACCTCTCTTGGGCGCATTAGACCCAGAAGTGCCTGTCTTATTCGTGTCTGCTGTATCCGACTTCTTAGGAGCAGATCTGAACAACAGAGAATCATTAGCTTTCTTTTTAATTTTATCATAAATAGCGGAAAGCTTCCTGTCAAAGAGAAGTTCTCCTGAGACCGAAGCGACTCTAAGAGAGTTCTTCACCTTAGAATCCACTAGTGTGGATGTAGCTAGGGCTGCGTCACGTCTAACCAACTCCAGATTTGCCACTGAAAGGGCGGAGTTACACGTGGAATAAGCTACTGCCCTTGAAAGAAGTCTTAAAGAGGATTGTATATCCTGAAACTCTTTCCCCTGAAGGCGCAGTGATAACGCCTTAGTAAGGTGATCTGCGTAAGATAAGGCATCTAAATTGGCTCTGTTAGACGCAATAGCTGTTTCCAACACCGCGGTTGGAATAGAAGCTGACGACGGTAATGATAGCTCTAAGTCTTCCGCCTCGTCGTCCATACGCAGAGGAACTCTCGGTATACCCTGTCCTGCCGTATCGAATTTATTCCTTGCATTAATGAAAGGCAGGTTGAGAGTATTAGCGGACAAGAAACCTGCTTTCCCCGTCCTGGAAGCAAGTTTAAATATAGCGTCGTTCAATAATTCAAATGTTCTTGCAACATTATTGGACTGCGACGGAAACTCGGGAGCGATGTCCCTGAACCGCTCAAAAAATTCAGAGTCCAATGATGCTATAAATCTCTTGTCCGGAAGCGCAGCAGTCTGGCCCGACGGAACAACTTGAGGGAGAAAGTGCCGGATGAAGTCCACGGCAGCTTTATGTTGTTCCGAAAGGGATAGCTCCAAGTCATCCGTATCCCTTTCACCATCCGGTCGGACCTCATGATGTTCCCGGTCGTCCGCCCCCGATGCTTCGGCGGAGCGTACCGACCCAGCGCCGTCGGATAATTCTCGATCCGACACTGTTTCTGTCGGCTGCTGGGATGCTGCGATAAGCTGTGCTATCTGCACAAGAATGTCCGGCGTCGAGACCTGCGGAGGCGCAGTCTTTCGCTGCTTCGCCGAGGGCAGCTCCGCATCAGATGGCTCCCGCATACTTTTCCTATGCGAACGTCCAGAGTCCATCGGTCTCGAATCCCTGGCTGCCGGATGGTGTGACCTGGTCGCCGAAGAATCCTTCATCGACGAAGCTGGTAATATATCGGCGGTCACGCAGCCAAGGTGCGGTCGTGTGCGCTGACGAGAATAGGAAGCCTTAACAGTCTCTGCGGACTGCTTATACAACGGAGCGTCCCGAGCGACGGACGTATGCTCCGCTAAAGACACATTTTGTACCACAACATCTGGTCCCAGATGTTGTTGTACGAGAGAGGGGCCTCTCTCGCTCGCGGCCCGGCTGGACCTGGACGAGCTAGGAACCAGACTCAAAGGCTTCCTCCGTTCTCGCTTACTATCCGCCGTCACTGGGTGTGCATCTAATATGTTTATAGTGCTCGCATCACCCAAAATTTCCTCTTGGACCGCATCGGACGAACCCGGCTGCCGAACCATTCGGTGAATGGATGCTACACCGGGCGAGCTAGCGGACGACATTTGTCTAATCTCCATGAGCACTTTTGCCGCTAGCTCTGAATTCATTTGTGACGACGGACGCACACTTGAAGAAGATAACATGGAAACATCACCCTGTTCTGGTTCCTCTGAAATAGAAACTGAGAGAGTAGAGTGACCTTGCGGAGAAAGAGCCGGAATCGCTCTTTCTCCAGAAACAATATATCGTGACACACGTTTCCAATGTTTCTCATCCCAATGTTCACATATAGGACAGGGATTAATGCGAGAACACTGACTACAATTAATACAATGATCATGAAAGTCAGAGGAAGATTTCTTCCTATTACAATTTGAACAACGTCCCTTCATTGTGAAAGAACAACAATAAGTCCTAGTTACTCGCAAAAACCCCTGACACAAAGATACATAATAACATGATCCATTAATAAATGAAAAAACAATTGCAAAACAAAATAATTTTGAAAAAATATTTTTTCAGCGAAGCCCAAGTTGCTGAAAAGTAATGTTGAGCCCCGATGGATCCGATGGCAAAGTGTGGTCAAAAATTTTAAATTTATATTAAATAATTAATGAGACACTTTCGGATAATATAAATGTATCTTATAGTGAGATAAACTACAGCAAAGGCAAACAGCCCCCCTCAAAAAAGGCTGTTGCCAATGAAAACAAACAGTGTAAAAACACCAGAAAACATGACTCCAGGCACTGAAAAAACTGGCCCGGAATCAGTCATCAATTACACTCTATCTGATGCAAAACAGAGACTCCCAGGGGAGAATCTGTAGAACATCAGATGGAAGATGCAGAACATAAACGTTATACACCCATGGGTGAAAATGTAACTATGGGGGAAAATAACAGAAAACATTCTGTAACCAAGCAACTCTCCCAGGAAATTTTAGAAATGAAATTTCTCAAAAATATGCCAAAAGCATGGGAGAATTGCAAGGGGGGACTTTAGAAGGCTAGGGGAGAGGAAACACTGAATAAGCAGTGCAACAATTAGCAAGAATGACAACAAGAGGCCCATGCCTCGAAAATAGGCAACTTAACATAATTTCATCAAAAAATTTTAAGTACTGCCCTGATTATTTTTTGTCACTTCTTTTTCCTCTCCTCCTTCTATCCTCCTTAGAATCACATTTTCTCCAAAAATTACGTGTCTGGCATCCTTTAAACTGAGATTTACAAGCACAAAGATCAGTGAGATGTTGACTGATGAAGGGCCAAACAGAGAATGATAATTGGCGCCAATTTCGGGACGTCTGCGTCACTGCGCATGCGCAGTAGAGGCGTAGTATGGAGGTCCTTTAGGACATGATTTCTTTTTGTTTTGGATGCAAATTTTGGGGATTGGGGGGCAAAATTTGTGTTTGGCCCTGGGTTTGTTAGAGTTAGCACCAGCTAAGTCTGGGTCATTGGTACAGTATAAAAATTTATAAATTTTATTAACTTGGGTAAAATATCAAACCATTTAATTTTAATTTTTAAAGTTTGTATTGGTTATAAAAAAGAGAGCATGCGGGAGGGCCTGAGAAACAGATTTTAAACTTTTTTAGGCCTTATCTTGTCTTCTTTTACCTCATCCTCAAGCCTTTTCTTTTTATGATACTTCAGCATCAGCCTCAAGTCATCATCACTTAATTCCACAGGACTAAATGGTCGATTCCTTTTTGGTTGTTCTGGATGATCAGCTGGAATTTCTTCTGAAATTACAAACAAAAACAAAGCTGCCTGATTATGGTCAGGCACTTCCTGGAAATGGTAAGCAGTTAACTGGTAGCAGGCCTGAAAATAAGCAGTCTGACATTTGCAGAATGAGGTCCACAGAGGGTGAATTTGATGATGCTATCCCATGTAGTGGGCCAATTTATCCTCTGGGTAACTTTTTCTGTTTACTTATGAGACCCTGATTCAGATTGAGGGTCACAGAGGGTAAATTTAGTGATGCTACCCTGCTATGCAGGGTAGCATCACTAAATTTACCCTCTGGAGACCTCATTTTGGGGATGTAAGCCTGCTTATTTTCTGGCTTGACTTGTAGAGTGCTGGAAGCCCACATTTGTGTTTTATTCAGAAGTACAGATACCACAACTTGAAGGCTCATATTCAGTGGATGTGCTTTGTATTATATTTGAAGTGTTATTATTTAGTTGCTAAGGGAATGCTTTGTCACAATTTATGGGAGAGTGCCCACAGGCGCTTTCCCATAAATTGTAACAAGGCAAAGACGTGTGTACAAAAAATAATTTAGCACTCTGCCAGTTAAAAGAAATTTCCATGACATTTTCATTTATCTTATCTTCCAAGTTCTTTATCGTGATCCACAATTCAATATTCAGGGTTTTTCCAGCGTGTAAATGATTTAATTGGGTTTTTATAAGATGGTGTAGTCACTATAGATCAGTTCCTACACATTAACTTAATTAAATTAATTGGCATTGAGAGATCTAGATTTTCTCCAGATCTGATGTGTTAACAGATTTTCTCCTCTTTTGATGTGTTAACTAATTTTCTCCAGATCTGATGTTAACAGATTTTTCACAGCTCTGATGTGTTAACTTATTTTCTCAAGATCTGATGTGTTAACTTATTTTCTCTAGATCTGATGTGTTAACAGATTTTCCACAGATCTGTGGTGTTAACTTATTTTCTCCAGACCTGATGTGTTAACTTACTTTCTCCAGATCTGTGTTAACAGATTTTCCACAGATCTGATGTGTTAACTTATTTTCTCCCGATCTGATGTGTTAACTTATTTTCTCCCGATCTGATGTGTTAACTAATTTCTCCAGATCTGATGTGTTAAATAATTTTCTCCAGATCTGATGTGTTAACAGAATTTCTCCAGATTTGATGTGTTAACTTATTTTCTGCAGATCTGATGTGTTCCCTTATTTTCTCCAGATCTGATGTGTTAACAGATTTTCCACAGATCTGATGTGTTAACTTATTTTCTCCAGATTTGATGTGTTAACTTATTTTCTCCAGATCTGATGTGTTAACTAATTTTCTCTATATCTGATCTGTTAACTTATTTTCTCCAGATCTGATGTGTTAACTTATCTTCTCCAGATCTGATGTGTTAACAGATTGTCTCCTCTTTTGATGTGTTAACTGATTTTCTCCAGATCTGATGTGTTAACAGATTTTCTCCAGATCGGATGTGTTAACAGATTTTCCAGATCTAATTTGTCAACTTATTTTCTCCAGATTTGATGTGTTAACTTATTTTCTCCAGATCTGATGTGTTAACAGATTTTCCACAGATCTGATGTGTGAACTTATTTTCTCCAGATCTGGTGTGTTAACTTATTTTCTCCAGATCGATGTGGTAACAGATTTTCTCAAGAACTGATGCATTAACTGCAATTAAACATGAGTCCATTTAACTCTTGATCTAAAAACAGTCAGGCGAGAACATGTCAAAGTACCGCCAGTACCAACATAACCGGTACAGGACAGAGCCTGTCCTGCCAAAACCAGTACTGGTACCGGGACAAATCAACAATTGGATGACATAGCACAATCAGAGGAAGAAATTTGCATTTAAACTGAACCAGTCCCCAAGGTCACAAGACAAACATGGCGTTGTGCCAATTATTCTGAGGAGACATAAAGCATGAAGATCGTACTTTATGATTACTTTGATGTCACTACAGAATACTTTTGTTGATTTAGCAGTTGACGGCACTTTCATTGTCTTTGATACATTTGAAAAGTCAAAATGGTTGGCCTTATCGACATTGTGGTGCAGCCAGAACATGCTCCTGTAGAGTGTATTGATATGTTCATTCACAAATAAGTTAAAAGTATGTTGTGCAAGTGTGCCAAGCATGATTATCAACCCGTTTACCCTCGTTCAATAAGGAATTTCCCCATAAAATAATTTTGTCCTGGTACCAGCGGGACACAACCTTCAGTACCAGGGACCGACCTGGGCATGCGCCAGTGCGTATTTGGTTCTGAAACATCAGGACCTGGCTCTTAAATCTCAGAAATAGACTTCTCAGTTGGCGCGTAACTTCTCAGATCATATTTTGATATTCTTTCGATGGATAATCGAGAGAGACACTCTTACATGTATTATATATATGATTATCATTTATCATTGTTGTAGAGTGCTTAAGTTAATACTTCAAGTCTTAATTACCAAGCATTAATTTCACTGTGGTTTCTGATCAAGTCCTGGCTGCCTGAATAGGCAGCCAAGACTTGATCAGAAACCACAGTGAAGATTAATGTTTGCTATAGTGTACTAAATGAAAATGATGAAAGCTATTACATACTTGCGGTGTGTGTTACAAACAGCAGTGTGACTCCGTAAATTGAAATCTGGCACATGAATTGAAAAAATAGGCTCCGAGGCTAGGGCGTATTTTAAATAGTCCTGATCGGTCCCTGGAGTACCGATACCGTTACTGGTTGGAGCATGAGGGAATCGGCAGTACCGGTACTGGTACAGGTTGACATGCCTGAGCAAGAACACATGCATTATTTTTCTTGAATAACTGTAACTTTTTGATATTCATCATTACAATGAGCTTGAGATCATTCTAATGAGAACTATTTATCAGAGGCAAATATTAAAAAAGCATTTCCATTGTGATTTGGGGGAACAGCACCTGTTGTTTTTCAATTAGTTTAGGAAAAGGGTTAACAGGGTAATTACCTCCAGCAGTTCTGACAAAATACAAAAAATTCCTGATAATAAATTTACCTTGAATGTCACCATTTGGAGTTGGAAGTTTGGTTGCATAAGTTGCAATAACATTAGGAACAGTCGGTTCAGGTGAAGGTATGGGATACAAGGATTTAAATAGCTGTTTCCTGCTCTTCTGTTCAAGATCTGTAACACAAAAGTTAAAAAGATGTTATTTCTTCAAATTCCCTGTTTATTATATTTCTGTACCAAATCAATGTTCAAGCATTACCCCTTTATCCAACACACAGGATATCAAAATTTATTATTTTAATTATTGCTTCTTTTTTAATTTTTACAAAAATTTCAACAAAATCAAATCGGGTGACCCCATACTACAATGAGTTTGACGAGCTCGTGCCAAAGAAGGTGGCCACATGATATGGTTTTGTTGATATTTTTCGAAAAATGTATTATTTTTCCAACTTCTTAATTTGAAAATTACGCAGGTGGAAGGAAGTTTTGCACATGAATACAACTGTATATAATCAGGAGTACTCCCACAATGTTATTGAATGATCATTCTTAACTGTTTTTACAGTATGCATTTAATAGTTGGGTAAAGGTTTAGAGCATGCGATAAAGATATAGAGAGTAATCGCTTGACTGGACTGGTTACGTGAAATAATTCATGAGAGGTGAGGGACATTGTACAAACACGAGTGTGCGAATGCTCACGAGTGTTTTACAATATAGTCAATCGCCTGAATTATTTCATGTAACCAGTCAAGTCAAGCGATTACTCTGTTTATTACTTTTCATTATCAACGATAATTCTATTATTTAACCCTTTACCTAACGTAACGGCCAAAACCGGCCAGCGCTATTCAAAAAATCGGCAATTAATTTTTTCATTTTTTGTCTCTAAACATAGCTTATGACCCCTCATTGGAATGAGCTCATTGAGCTCGTTCCAATGAGGGGTCATAACCTATGTTTTGAGACAAAAAATGAAAATAATAGTTATTCAAGAATTTCTTTTGCAAGTGTCATCTGCTTTTCATGGTAGGTAAAGGTTTAAAAAAAACAATGAAGTCCCCATTACACCCAGGGCGAAGAGTCTTCATTTGCGCGCACGGATACATGACCCAATTGTTGATTGCATAATTCACTTGTGAAGTTATCGTTTATAATCAAGCTCAGAAATCCCAGTGAATCACACTCTGGAAAGTAATAAATTTTAATGATCTTACAATCATATTTAAAGAAGATTCAGTTTTCAAACCTCTGTCTGGAGAGCCCAATACACTTACTGTATTGACCCAGATATCAGCCCATAATCAAAAATAAGCCAACCTACCAATTTTGCAGATTTCAGTTTCAGAGTCCCCCCTCCTTGTAAATAAGCCCAGTCCCGACTTGCAATGGCAACATCAATGACAGCCATGCTGGAATATGTAAGTTATTACAAAGAAAAAGAACCCCTTACCAAACGCACGATATCAAAGTATCTTATTTTAATTACTTCCTTTACAAATGTTTCAAAAAATTTCAACAAAACCATATCATGTGACTCCCTCATTGGAATGAGCTCGATGAGCTCGTTCCAAAGAGGGATCACATGATATGGTTTTGTTGAGATGGTATTACTTTTTTTTTTCAACTGTTCAATTTGTAAATTACAAGGGCATATGCATCCAATTTGTTAGGTAAAGGGTTAATGTATCTTGGATATAAATTGACCAAGTCACCTAACTTTGTGTCAACTTTGTGTGCAAATTCAACCGATTCGTTAGGTAAAGGGTTAATGTATCTTGGATATAGATTGACCAAGTCACCTAACTTTGTGTCAACTTTGTGTGCAAATTCTTCCGATTCGTTAGGTAAAGGGTTAATTTATCTTGGATATAGATTGACCAAGTCACCTAACTTTGTGTCAACTTTGTGTCCAAATTCATTCGATTCATTAGGTAAAGGGTTAATGTATCTTGGATATAGATTGACCAAGTCACCTAACTTTGTGTCAACTTTGTGTGCAAATTCTCTGGCAGGGTTGACCTCTCAAAAATAAGCTCACCCAAATACTTTTACCTTCTATTAATTCCTGGGTCATTATGGTACTGCCACCACTTTCTATGACTCATTGGTTCAATTATTATTATTATTATTATTATTATTAGGATTTAACGACACTTTAACAGCCAAGGTAATATCATGTAGGTGACAGTTTTACGGGTGGAGGAAGCCAGAGTACCCGCTGAGAATCACCGATCAACGACAAGCAGCTCCCCAACATCATAACTCCGCACTGCAGCACAGGCAGGATTAGATTGGTTGAAGACATGCACACCATCGACGTGCAATACGCCTTAGTGCATGGCGTCATCGTGCCCCCTTGTGGACAATCAGGGATTAAGAGCCTTGCCCGAGGACACAATGTGGGAGTCCGAATTGATCACTCAGATGGTCAACCATCCAAGGACTAACTGGGCTCAACGTTTCTTAACTTCAGTGATCTGGTGAGAACTGGTTACCGCAAAGTCACTGCATCCCCTGATTGGTTCAATAATACCAAGATTAGAATATGATGTCATATAGATAAACATGATGAATCAAATACTTACTTGCAGGTTCATCTTCCTCTGATGAAGTATCTTCCACACCACATTCTTCCCTCATTTCTCTGAGTATTCTTATGAAACAGAATAAAAAGTAAATAGAACAACAATTAACTCCTTGCATACTGCTAATGGATATTCCTGATTAGTGCTGGATATTTGGCCAGTGAAATAAGTATTATTTGGGCACATTTAATCTACTTTCCTCCTATAAATTGCATGAATTTTTTCATCATTGACTCCTTGAGGTAAATTTAGATGAATTTTGCATCAAATTCAGTCATGGCTGCTGAAACTGATGCTACGGATGAATGTCAGTTGCAGGTATTACTACAAAATGGGAACACTTTGAATATAAGTATTAATTCAATGTAAGAACTAATTCAGTGCATCTTGTTTTGTCTTATGGAGCAAACAACCAACGAATAAATTAAATATTAAATAATCAGGTTTTAATTGAAGTACTGTGGAACCCTGTTAATTGAATAGCCACTTTGCCAATGAAAATTATTCAATTAAAAGGAGTCTTCAATTAACAGGGATTGTGTCGCTTTCCTGTATTCTAGAGATAAACTTAGCATTTAATCTATTATATCTTGTTTGACAGAGCTCTATGAGCTCTGTCAAACAAGGTATAATAGATTAAATGCTTGTATTAGATGAACTGATGCCCAGTAGGTCTATAAACAAAGGAAAACTGGGGAGAATCAGGGTAGTTTCTCGACAGGTTTCAAGATTTTCTTATTCTATTAACAGGAGTTTACTCTGTAACCTATATTCAATTAACAGGTCAAATTTGTACTGGAGGTATGGTAAATGGTTTTGTGTTGGGAAATTATATTCAATTAATATTAATATATTACATATACAATTGAGAGATATCCAATTAAGTGGGATCCACTGTACCAAACTTACTTTATATACTTTCTTTTCACTCTTTGTTCTAAAGATGTGTCTTTTGGTGGGGGCTGATTGTACTCAAACTTTAATGAATGATCAGGAGGTAGATGTTTCAACTGTTCAAATAATTTCTAAAATAAAAATTGAAAATCTATGATACGAATTATTGAATTGTAGGCTTGATTGTTTATTAGGGTACACAGTCGGTTTCAGCATCTTTGGCCATACAACAATTACAACACTACCATCAAATAGTACAAGATGAAAATATAAAATCTATTTCTAAGGCTTTCTCACAAGGACATTCTGTCTTTTGCAAGTACTTTTTTTATTACAAATGCTAACTTGATTATAGGGGCATTATAAGATCAATCAAAAAACGTTAATATTTTTTACTCATCTTTTCAGATTTTGTTAAGCACATGCAGTGAACAAAAGTTAACTCCGCCAACATGTATGGTATATGGTGATTTAATACCTGGATGTCGGTTTTTAAACACCAGACATCCAGGTATTAAATCTCTATATACCATACATGTTGGCGGAGATAATGTTTTTGTCCTGTTTGAAATATAATACAAACATAGTGGAAATAAATTTGTGGACGGATTTTTCAGCTCCACAATCACTTGGACCAAATTCGTGATAATTATTTTGTTTTTTATAATCGCAGAAGACAACAGATAGAGTTACATCCCTTGTGTCATTAAGGAAACAAGTAAACAGTATTTTGTTGACATAACGTCCCCTGAGTTCAATGTGTTCTATGTGCCTACTGGCACATAGAACACATTGGTACTCAGGAGACAAACTATTTGCTCTAATTATATTTTTATGATTGAATTGTTGGAAATCTGATGATGTTTGTGACTATTTTCAGGTTTTTTGGTTCAATTTTTATGTCGAGGTGAGCAAACACAGAAAGCTTTCGTTTCAACCATATACCTCCAATGTTTCGCACATGCTTATACCTTGGATGTTGCATGCTCTCATATACCTTGGATGTTGGGTGCACCCACTGTCATGGCTATTTTGTCCAAGGCATTCTGACCAATCAAAAAGACAGAATTTATCAGGGTATAGGGACAAGACATATGATCTGACAGGAGGGCGGTGGCTCAGTGGATACAGCATTGGACTTCAAACTGAAAGGTCCACAACTGCATTGTGTCCTTGGGCAAGTGGGCACGGCATTTAACTCCTTGCATGCTGCAGGCGGATTTTCCTTACCAAGACAGAATTAATCTTGCCACTGAAATTAGTACAATTCGAGTACATTTAGTCAAATTTCCTCCCTGCAAACTGAATGGATTTGTTGCCAATGATTTCTTGACTTAAATTCAGATAAACTTTTCATCAAATCTAGTCATGGCTGCTTAACAGTAGCCATGACTAGATTTGCTGAGAAATATTTTGAAAATAGCGGTTTAAGAGTTAATCCTGATTGCCAACACTGGTGCACTAAGATGCTTGTGAGGTGTTAGTAAGTTGAGGAGTCGAATAGTTGCTTGCCACTGTTCAGTAGTTTTCTCTGGCTTCTTCCACCCATAAAACTGTAGAGATGAGCCGATTAGTAAAATGCCCCATAAGACGAATGCCGATTATTTTAGACAACAATCGGCCGATACCGAATGCCGGTGTCAGATGGTTTCTTTATTATTCAAGCTTACTGCAAAAGCTGGCTGATTTACAGTTATCAGAATTTAATTTACGTGCCATTAATCCCCTTCAATCCGGAAGATAACACACTTTTAATACTCACTTAAATAAGTTAAATAACAGACATCAAAGGGTTAATTTTATGTCAATGAAGCACCATCATTGCAGTATATTTTCAATTTAAAATAAACAGCTAACAACTGGGTCGAGAACTCATCACGTGCATCGTCACGGTAAATTGTGTTCTGAACCTTTGATGCGGTTTACATCAACACTGGCAACAATTCATTTCAATGTCGGGTCTTTGCCGAATCGTCCCCTACACAGGCTTTGAAGTCGACTATCAGTTAATTGGAAGAAAATGTTTTGTGAAAATCAAAATTCGTCGTTGGAACCACATGTTTTAAAGTGGGAGTCTCTTTTCGGTAAACCCATATATGGGATTGTGTCACTCGAGTCATGACGTTGCACTGCATTATCTATTTTTATCAAATGCTCCACACAATTCAACATGAGAAAAATTCAGTGGCTTCGTGTTGATAAATCCCACACCGAATGGCCCAATATTAAACTTATTGCACCCAAATCACTTACAATTAACACAGATTACTAATATGGAGGAATTACCTGTCCAATATGGGAATAAAGAAAGCCATTAACATGCAGGAATTACCTGTCCAATATGGGAATAAAGAAAGCTATTATATATTTAATGAGACGATGAGCGTGGTTGAAAGAAATATTGCAACATTTTGCAGAATGTAGTACAGCTTGGGCAGTGAAGAGCGCCGTATTCACATGATGGATAAAAAACAACTTGGTACACAGCTTCACAATCAAAATCTTTAATATAATATTTTGCCTTGTCTTTCCTGAACCATCCCTTACCTGATATCAGTAACAGACGAGTGATGTGCCGATCAATTGCCACTGGTTGTCCCAGGAAGGGGAAGAAAGTTCATTACAGATCATCCAGAACACTATCACTTTCACTGAGTTTTAGACAATTGACGAGGGCCAATGTTAAACCATGAGTGCCGACGGTGAACCGATGGTGCTTATCGACCATGTCATTAAATAGGATGGCTGTTCAGTAAATGTGTGGGGTAGACCAATCAATGTTTTCAACGTGCAGCCCCAAGACTGCACGTTGAAAATATTGATTGGCCTACCCCAAATAATGAATATGGACTCTTCTAATTGTTACCATTGAACAGGCATGGAAGATACGAGTTCAAAGGGTTAAACCCCATTTATTTATTGGTGTTTAAAGTCACATATTTATGCGCAATGGTTAATCATGACCATGACAGTTTTATGGATGTAGGAAGCCGGAGTACCCAGAGAGAACCACTGAGCAATGACGAGCAGCTGCCAGCTCCTCAACATCATAACTCCGCACGGCAGCACAGGCAGGATTAGATTGGTTGAAGACATGCGCACCATAGACGTACAGTATGTCTTAGTACAAGGCGTCATCGTGCCCCCATGAGGACAATCGGGGTTAAGAGCCTTGCTCAAGGACACAATGCGGGAGTCCAAATCGATCACTCAGAGGGTCACCCATCCGAGAACTAACCGGGCTCGACGTTGCTTAACTTCGGTGATCTGATGAGAACCGGTTACTGCAATGCCATCGCGCCCCACTTAAACCCAATGAAATTATCAAAAGTTTGTAGGAGGTAAGTTATGTCACACATACCTGTCTGGCAATGAGAATATCCTGTAAGAGTTTAGAGTAATATCTCTGCTGACTGTATTTGTATTCTCTCATCTTCACTTTTCTACACATACCTGAGTACCGAGCAATATCAGGTGAATAATAACCATCTGTAACAAAATATAAAATGTAAACCAAATTAAAACTAGGGCTGTCGTGATTTTTTAATTTAGGAATCAATTAATCATCAGAAATAATCGATAATAATTGATTAATCATACCTATATGATCTTCTCCCTCTCTTAGTCGTTAAAAATGAAGTTCAAGTCAGTTGACCTACCTTAAGTAAACAACGAAGACGATCCTCTTTATGGTACATTCAAAGCTTTGATGTTCTGAACTGTTGAACTGTTAGTGTAATAATTAAGACCGGTCGTCAGTTGTGAACTTTGCAAGTTCGCAGATGGCAACCAGTCTTGATTATTACACTGACGGTTCAAAAGTTCAGAACATCAAAGCTTTGAATGTACCGAAAAGACAATTGCTTCTTACGGCTTCTTGAGGTTTAACGTTGATGCTCTTGACCTTTTACCTTTAGAAACAATAGTTTTTTCATCCAATTTTTTTTTAATTATTAAAAGTCTAGAACGGGGTAAAATTTACCGATTCTTCGACAATGAAAAATACTAATCGATTTCGGCGTGACTGATCGATTAATCGTGACAGCCCTAATTAAAACAATAACAAGAGCAACGTCCCTGTAGAACAATTTGAGTCTCACAGGCCATAACTTTGAAATGGTTATTTGAATAAGACTCCAAAGCACAGGTTCCTATTGTGGTTACTATTAAAGCCAAGTTTGGAGATGGCAGGTTAAAACATGTCTCAGAAAACCAGTGGACAAAAAATGGTTTACAGACTTCAGAGAGCAGTGTCCATACAGACATAACTTTGGAAAGGTTACTCTGATCACCCTCAAAATCACGAGAGCACAGGTTTCTATGGTGGTTATTATTCATGCCAAATTTGGAAGAGATCGGATGAAAGATGACTGAGAAAACATCAGAACAAAAAACAGTTTATGGATGGATGTACAGACAGGTGGATGGATGGAGAGATGGACAGACAGATTAGGGCTGTCACGATTATTCGATTAATCGACTGTTGATCGGTCACGGTGAAATCGATTAGTATTTTTCGTTGTCGAATAATCGGTAAATTGTATCCCGTTTTAGACGTTTAATAATTAAAAGAAAATTTGATGGAAAAACTATTGTTTCTAAAGGTAAAGAGTTAAGAACATCGATGTTAAACCCCCAAGAAGCTGTTGGAAGCAATTGTCTTTCAGGTACATTCATCAAAGCTTTGATGTTCTGAACTTTTGAACCGTCAGTGTAATAATCAAGACCGGTCGGCAGTTGCGAAGTTCGCAACTGCCGACCGGTCTTGATTGTTACACTGACGGTTCAAAAGTTCAGAACATCAAAGCTTTGAATGTACCTGAAAAGGATCGTCTTCGTTGTTTCCTTGAGGTAAGTCAGCTGACTTGAACTTCATTTTTATAGACTTCAAAGAGAGGGAGGGGGCATTTAGGTACGATTAATCGATTATCATCGATTATTTGCGACGATTAATCGATTCCTTAATTTAAAAATCGTGACAGCCCTAAGACAGATAATGGACAGACGGCCAGACCAATCACATAATATCCCCATTTTTCAACGAGCATATAAGAAATGTGAGAGGAAATATAATTTTTATCTTTTAGAATAGGATTAAAAATGATAACTATGGTGCCGATAAGGAATAATGGTTTTTAAGTGCTCTGAAAGACTAAACTCTATTTTAGGCTATTTTTATAACCCTTGTGGGCTTTATTCCAACTTTGATCACTTTTTACTCTAACAACAGAGGTGTCCCCAACCAAGCCTGAAAATAAGCAGACTGTCATCTGCAAAATGAGGTGCCCAGAGAGTGAATTTGGTGATGCTGCCCTCTGTGAACCTCAGACTGAATCAAGGTCTCCAGCCAAAACAGAAAGATGCACCTAGAGGATAAACTGGCTCACGTAATGGGATAGCATCAGCAAATTCACCATCTGGGGACCCCATTTTGCAAATGCCAAGTTGCTTATATTCAGGCTTGCCCCAACATGCAGTTTGGGAGTAAACTTGAAGAAAGTTACATTCCAAGTACCTTGGAAGTTGTTATAGGCAAGTCTTGGCTGCTTATGTAGGCAGCCAAGACTCACCTAGAAGTAATTGCAAATCCACAACATATAGACTGTCAAATTGTATCAAAAATGTATACAAATCCCCAGACCCTTGAAGGACGTACCAAACTGACAAAAATAAATGACAATCTTTCAGTCCATGTTTGGGCAAATCAGACAGGAAGTGTCAGAGGCATCAATATGAAGGAAACAAGTGATTATTACACTGGAGCAAAACCAATATATAGCACTAGAACATTTAGCATTAAATCCTTAACCTTAGGGTCTATACAAGTATCCTGAATTTCCACCATCCTACAGCCTTATAATGTCCAGTTGTTTAGCAGTGATTTCTAGTCAAGTCTTGGCTGCCTTAACACGCAACCAAGACCGTAGCTGGAAACCACAGCCTAAATAATTTAACTATTGTCATCAGGACCTCTTTATGATGTTATGTTAAGGGCACCTGTTCTGAGGTCGTAAAAGTCGGAAATTAGCCTTTAACTGGTCGAGTGCTGGAAGCCCATATTTGGACTTTACTTTGAAGTAGAGTTACCACAACTTAAAGACTTCAAATTCAGTAGATGTGCTTTGCTTAATCTTTGAACTGAAATAATTTAGTTTCTTAGGATTTGCCTTGTTGCAATTTATGGGAGAGTGCCTATTGGCGTGTCTCTCGGTGTGCCTATTGGCACTCTCCCATAAACTGTAACAAAGCAAAGACATGTGAACAAATTCTGATGACCAAAAATAACTTAGCACTCTACCAGTTAAGGGTTAAAATTTAAATAAATAATGATGTGCAATAAATGCATGTGTGTTTGGAACTAAACTTGCATTGTAAATATGTCACAACAATGAGAAAACCAGCAGTGTTCTCAATAAAGTTCAAGAAAGAAGACAACAGATAAACCTCTATTTATGGCTACATAAGTGAAAATGGTACATCTGAAAACCATGATTCAGAAACGTACATACTCTTGACGAAAAATCTCTGACGGGTAACATTTGATTCACAGTTAAATCTCTGTTGGTCAGTCATTGTTACTTGTCAAATTAACGGAGTACTATTTTGCATCTCAACCCATTAGATAATGTATTTATGTAATTTATTACAGGCTCAAGACACACTGACTTAAAGATAAATACTAGAAAACTAAACAATGAGTACAGTGGAACCCTGTTAATTGAATAGCCAATTTGCCAATGAAAACAATTCAATTAACAGGAGTATTCAATTAACAGCGATGGGTCACTTTCCTGTATTCTAGAGATAAACTTAGCATTTACTCTATTATATCTTGTTTGACAGAGCTCCATGAGCTCTGTCAAACAAGATATAATAGATTAAGTGCCTGTATTGGATGTAGAGATGACAAACAGGTCTATAAACAAAAGAAAACTGGGGAGAGTCAGGGTAATTTCTTGACAGGTTACAAGATTTTTTATTCAATTAAAAAATTACTCAGTAACCTATATTCAATTAACAGGTAAAATTTGTATCGGAGGTATGGTAAATGGTTTTGTGTTGGGAAATTATATTCAATTAACAGGGTTATTCAGTTAAGAGATATCCAATTAAGTGGGCTCCCCTGTATTGTCATACTATATCTAATATTAACCTTTTAATTTCTTCTGAAAATCTTGCAAAGGGTTTCCAAATTTGAAATTTTCATTCTGGAAAACTCTCCTACAACATAAAAGCACTCCATTAATTTAAAATTCTAATACAAATAGTAGAAATCTTTACATTTGACTGGTAAATTTAACAACTTTTTGGCTGGGCCATTATTTTTGGTATTCAGAAAATGATACCGTATACCGTTATACTATTATTCTGCATTATGATGTGCTATACAGCATACAGGAACGAAATGTATGTCTGCAACTTCGCCCAAAATCTCTGCCAGGTAAACCAAAATGTCCGCTAATAATTACACCTAAAATGAACTATATTTAGTGGCTAACAAAGTTCAAAAAATGGACCATAACTCGGATTAAAAATGATTTCACCTCTTTCAAAATCAAACCTGTCTGGTATATTATCTACAATAAGCTATACTCCAAGTTTGATGTCTTCTAAGTCAGAAAAGGGCCATAACTCTGCCCCAAAAATATCAGACCAAGCCCATTATCAATCCCAATCTGTATTATGTGGTAATAAGCCTATTTATAAAATTTTGTTTCATTTCGATCAGTCAAACTAAAGTTATCGTCCGGAAACCAATATCAACATGTTTTCTAAGTCAGAAATAGAGCTCGTCGGTTTTGAAATTTTCCCTTGGTTTGGTTTGGAACCCCAAAAATTGATTTTGATTTCGTTTTTTGTAACACAATACATATTTTCCATATCTTATGCATTAAACTGGAACAGGATAGTACTAAAACATGTTAAATAACAAAGAAGTGAACTAGAAATGAAAAAAAACTGTAATGGGACTGTTTCCTGTAAACTCGATGAAAAACAATTACATCTGCAATCTGCATGTGCTTTCATAAAAATGCATTAAACCCCCAAGGGTGTAGATATGGGAGGTGGGAGTGTGTGTCAGGGGGCTATGGAGACAGATGAGACAGATAATTTAAGATTTGGCCATCGTGTCAAACCCATTTTTCATTTCCATTCAAGACACTGACATATTGCCTGACATGAAAATAAGAGAAGAGAGTCAGAATTTCATAAAGCAACTGCCCGAAATCAAAAAAATTATGAGAACTTTAGCGCATGCTTTTTACTTTCAGAAAGACAGATACCCCCATTTTTACAAGCTAACTTGACACGTTGACATTTGTACCAGAAAAGGAGCTAATTCTCCTGACAAAAACTGACAAGAGGGTCACCTGACCTGATTTCCATGCACATTCTTCCTTTTGGTTTGCACTGAGTTATCATTATCAGAGAGTTTTCACTGAATTCTGAGAGTTCCCATAATTTCGAAAAACAATGAAACACAGTCACATGCGTTTTGCACGTATAACTCCTTGCATGCTGCTGGCAGATATTCCTGCCCAGCACAGAGTTTCTCTTGTCACTGAAATAAGTATAAGTTGGGCATATTTAATCATACTTGCACCATGTAAACTGAATGGATTTTTTCACCAATGATTTCTTGTGTTACATTTAGATTAATTATTCATCAAATCTAGTCATGGCTGCTTTAAAGCAGCCATGACTAGATTTCATGAAAAATATCTAGAAAATACTCAGCAGGAAAAGAGTTAAGCATATTTTGGATTATTAGTTTTCATTCTTTTAAAATTTTCGACTGACACTTTGTATGACAGGTATGTGCGTCTAACTTTTTATTAATATTAATTTAACCCTTTCCCTGGAATCCTGGGTTTCCCAACATTAATGGAGTACTGAGCAAATTGATACTTTTCTGTTACCCCGACACCATGTCACTTTGCTGGTGTCACAGTCCGTTCTTTTTCAAGAAGAGTTTTGTACTCTTCGGTATGATGATTCTGAACATAGGGAGGAGGTATTTCTGCACTGGGCGATGACTGACTACAGGGGTCAGCCGAGTGGGCGACTTGGGCAAAGAAGTCGCCTTGTCATTCCTCAAGTCGCCTTGGCTTACACTGGGGGCAAAATTCAAGTCGCCCTCCAAAACTTCCTTGGGAGACATGGCAGTTTACTGTATTTGTTTATGTTTTATTTTTTAAAAACACCGCTTCCACATTCGCAAAAAAAAGTAAACACGGCTGCTGTTGAAGTCCGTCACATGGCTATGAAAATAGCCTAAACTAGCCCAATTTTATATTTCTGAAAAGAATTGTAATGGCGTAGTCGTTCGAATAATTCGCCCCAACTGATAGCAACCAGCACAAAATGGCTATTTAAAAACAAAGTGCCAGCCAAAACAACGAATCACACAAGACACGCATCAAGTTAATTAGAATTTATTAAAGTTAACCACCGTTTCAAAACAAAAAAAAATGTATTGGAGACAGTTCGTCCATATCGAAATTGCTTGAGGTTGCGCTCTGTTCCACTGAAAAATTGGTTGCATTGAAATTTGCTCCGCAATTTGCATTGAATGTTTTTCTTTGAAAACTTGTGAAGTTGTGATGGAAGGGGGTTAAATGTAATAAGGCTACATAGAAATCACAGGTATTTGGATGGATAAGAATGGCAGACCTTCAAAGCACCAATCGCACGTGTCATTGTAAGATGGTAGGCAGAAATTGTCAATTTTCTGAACAGTGCGTTATTACCCAGTGCAGCCGGGAAGGGAGACAACTGAAATATTTTGTCATTTACCTAAGAAACAAATTAACTCAAATTGTTAATAACCCTTAATTTACGAAGGATATCGAAAACTTTTTTAACTATGCTTTTCAACTCAGTTAGGGTATTCAGAAACCATGAATAACCCAGCTTCTTATATGAACTTGAAATTTATTTTAAGCACTTTAAATATTTTTTTTTTAAAAAGAATATACCTTCTATTACAGAGAAGAACCCTCTCACCATGGGTCATACTAAATTTCAATCCACTGCATTGAGGCAAATACAAAATCAACTGCATGGTTACCTTAGTCTTCACTGTTAGGCAAAGAGTTAGGGGGTATTCAGAAACCATGAACGACGTGGGGTGGTGGGGGGGGGGGGGGGAGGTGGGATTTTAACCTACATTCTGTTATGTAACCATCTGACTTGGTTTTGTGTGTGTTTGTATGTTTGTATAACTTTTATTTATTTTTTTCTCCACAATTGTGTCCTCTATGTTCATTTATTTTGTCACGATGTCATATACGTTTTATGTTTTTTTTCTGATTTCTCCTTCATGTCCACTGACTTCTCCCTCCTGGATCCTGACTTCTCCGTAAAGTCTCTGGAGGGAGAAGTCACTTCTCCCTAAAATCAGCTGCCAGGCTGACCCCTGATTCACTATTGCATAATTGGCATTTGGCAATTCTATAGTTGTTTCTGACAAAATATTGATACATGCTACTGCGCGTTTTAGCTGACATTTTGTTGATTCTACAAAATCTAAATGTGAATATTCAAAAGTTAAGCAAAACCTAAAATATACAGTTTTTAATCTCTTTTCAGTTCAGTTTCCACTTAAAAGTTAAAAAATTTATAGTAATTTATATATTTTTTATACTTACCAATGACCCAGACATAGCTGGTGCTAACTCTTAAAATATAGGGCCAAACACAAATTTTGCCCCCCAATCCCCAAAATTTGCATCTAAAACAAAAGAAAACATGTCCTGAAAGGCCCTCCACACTTCGCCCCTACTGCGCATGCGCAGTGTCAAGGACGTTCCGAAATTGGCGCCATTAATCATTCTAATAACCAGTGCCTGGTAAGCGCCATGTACTCAGCGGGGAGGCAAGAGTTCCCAACTCCTGGGAGGGCCATCCCCGTCTGGGTCATTGGTAAGTATAAAAAATATATAAATTACTATAAATTTTTTAACATTTTTATACTGTACCAATGACCCAGACATAGCTGAATAGTAAAAAGGCTGGAGGGCCAAGGACATAGAGCAAAATGGAATACGCTCAATAAAATAAAATAGAGTCATCCCCTGTAGGGAAAAAGAAGTAATATGCCTTACATGTATCTTTCTTATTTATGATAAATTAGAAAGATACAACACCTTCCAAAATTGAGCTTCATACATCCATGTACTCTATTAATATCCAATATAATCCTTATACTAATAATTTTTAAAGTAAGCCAATAAATAAAGTAAGTCTAGAGAATAGAGACTCTTATACTCCTAAAAGTGTCTGAGGATTGCATAATCATGTCCGTTGACATATGCAATATTCAAAAGCTATACTTTAAAAACTAAGACTTGAATGAATTTTAAAAACCTAAACTTCTCACTAAACAACCATCCCAATAACAGCTCAGAATTACTAACTCCGGAGGAGGTATCCCCTTGTTTTCATAGTAAAACAGGTGACCCAAGGGAACACCCTCCCCCCCCCCCCCCTTTTTTCTTGCCCTGGGTCAAATAGCCCAGAGCGAAGAGGGCAGCAGAACGGAGACACTGCCGAAACAGACAGCCTACCTACCTATAGTAGCAACTGTTAAGTGAATGACATTCTGAGCAGTAGATAATAGACCTAACAATAGAGGCCTCCAGAAATGGACTCGATATTTCTGAGATAAAATTCATGAATGAGGATGGCTGAGCGCAATGAGCAGCCTTCAAAAATCTATAATAGCGACACTATTAATGTGAGCCCAAGAAGTAGAAGAACTCTTACTTCATGAGCCGAAATCTTAAGCACAACTGCTAAATCAATGATATACCATAAGCAGTACCGATAGTTAATAGAATCCATTAACAATAAAATGGAGCGTAACGTCCTTCTACTAGGCATCACAAACAGAAGAAGCTTACGCCCATAGTAATAAACAGATATCTGTTTATAAATACATAAACTGTACCCGGAAAGAGTAAAGGCCTATGCCCATACGAAGACGGAAGGACCTTAAAATAATAGGTTCCGGATAATAGGAGCCTAACTCTTATGCAACAATCCAACCTAAATAGTAACGGAAGTAGTGATTCCGAAACTACGAAAGTGAAAATCATCCATCGATAGTGCATGAAACTCACTGACTCTACAGTAAAAGAGAAACCAACAGAATTACTGTCTAAAAGGTCAGAATTTGAAAACTACTGTTTCCAGAGGCTCAAATGATTACTTAGCTAAATAAGAACCGAAGTTAAAATCCATATAGGAATTTAATCTAAAGATTCTAAGTCTATTTATCAAAAAGTTACTAACTGACTTAGATAAAGAGACCAAAGACTCAATTGTAAACTATCGTAGAGTGCATAGGTATGAGGTAACATAAACCTATAACCTAAATAATAACAGGCTTCAGTAGATCTTGTGAAACAAGTATACTAAAAAAATAGCAATGAGTAGTATGGAGGGATCAACAATATGAACATAATGATCCCTACACCACGACGGAAGAGCCTCCACTTTAGCCGCATAGAATAGCGAAGAAGAGGATCTCTTATAGTAAGAAATCGCGTCCAAAGCTCGTCCAGTACAGTGCTTACAATGCAATACGGACCACACAACGGAATACATGAAGGTTGCGACCTTGCGGGTTGTGATAAAGATGACACGATTTACCCAGTGAAAAAAGATCCTCACATAGAGGAAGATTTCACGTTAAGACCCACAGTAGACAAGAGAGTAAATTACCCATGATCTCTGTGAAGATAGAGATGCTATCAACAGAAATGTATTGTGGTTGTTTATCTTAGCAATACCTGCTGAAACAACAGCGCCAGAGGATACGCGTATCCTATCATTCCATCCTATAGATCAATAGAGCGTTAACAACATTAGCTCAGAGATCTGGACAAGCCAACACATACGTCTGCAATTGATTAGCAAGCTGTGTCATAAATAAATCATCATTGGGCGCTCCCATAGATAGCAAATCTGATTGAATACTTGTTTGTTGAGAGTCCATTCTGACAGCAACAAGCGACCCGTAAGAGAACGGGAGTCCGATAAAACAATCAGACGACCTGGAATATGACGGACCAAAACTGAACTTGGTGTACTATAACCAACAGACGGATTCTTTCCATTAAATTGAATAACGGAAACGAAAGAGTGCCTCCCTGGTTCCGGAGATATGCCACTACTGTCGAATTAAAGGACAGGAATTTGGGCATGCGTTTCTGAATAATGTTCATGCAATGACAAAAAGCAAGCCTAAAAAACATTATTCCGCGGAAGAAAACTGATTGCTAAGAGACTGCGGAACCCAAAGACCCTGGCACTTCGAATCCGTAGGGATCAGTATTATATCCCAATCTGTTTGACTGGCAACCGTCATAACAGCCACACTCGGGTCCGGCAACTGCGGTGGCACTCTCTGAGCCAACCACCGAATGTTTGCCCCAGTCTGAATCTCTTGTAACACTAGAGAGACAAGAGAACGTGTAAATCGAGCAATTCATGGATTGCCTTGCCGAAAAGTTGCCGTCGAAGAGAAGCTCCTCCGAGAACGAAGCGACTCTGAGAGAGTTCTTAACCTTACTATCCATGCGTGTGGATGTAGCTAGGGCTGCGTCACGTCTAACCAACTCCAATCAGCCACTGAAGGGCGGAGTTATACGTGAACAAACTACTGCCCTCAAAAGAAATTACATTGAGAATAATATCCCGTAAATCTTTTCTTGAAGACGTAATGATAACGCCTCAGTAAGGCGGATTACGTCTGATAAAGCGTCTAAGTTAAGTCTACTATACATCATGTCGTTCCCAACATTGAAATTGGAAAAGACATAAACGGCGAAAAAGAATATATGCAGTCTTTAATCACACTGTCTAGACGCATATGAACTCTCGGTATGCCCTGCTCTGCCAAAATAAACTATTCGTATAAATGATAAAATGGCAGAAATGAGCAACGCGGACAAGAAACTAAACTATCATGCTTGGTAGCAGGCTTGTATATATATATATATATAGCGTCGAAAAATAAAACACATGTTGTAATGACAATATTGGACTGCGTCGGTAAGTCAGGGACAATGTCCCTGAACCGATCGAAAAATCTGAGTCCAATGACGCTATAAGTCTCTTATCCAAGATCGCAGCAATGAAGTCCGAAATAACAATCACTGGAAGATAATGCCAGAAGATATGAAAGGCATCTTCCGATACTACTAAAGGGAAAACTCGAAATCTTTCGAATCCCTTTCGCCATCCTGTCGGACCCTATAAAGCGTTCGGTCGTCCGTACCTGATGCAACCGCGGACCGCACCGACCCAGCGCCGTCAGATAATTCCTGATTCGACCGAGAAACTGTCAATTGCTGGGATGCTGCGAAACAACTGTGCTAACTCGGATAGCACGTCCGTCACTGAGGCCTGAGGAGAAGCGGTCTTACGATGCATTGCCGCTGGAAGCTCCGTGATCGTTACCCCGTGCATACTACCAATATGCGAGCGAACGGAGTGTATAGGCCTCGTGTCCCTTGGCTACCGGATGGCGCGACCTATTCGCCGTGGAATCACTGAATGCCGAAACTGATCGGATACTCGAGGTCACGTAGCCAATATGCGGTCGTGTGCCCTGCTGTGAGGATGAGGAAGCATTAAGGACAGTCTCTCGGACTGTCAATATAACGGAGCGTCCCGACCGACGGACATATGCTCCGAATGTAAAATATCTGAACCACAACATGCGGTCCCCTATGTTGTTGGACGAGAGAGGGACCTCTCTCGCTCACAGCCCGGACGGACCTGGACAAGCCAGGAACCGGACTAACAGGCTTCCTCCGATCTGTCCTCAATCTGCCGTCACTGGGTGAGTACTAAAGTAATTAAAGTGCTCGCATCACCCAAATCTCCTTCCTAGACCACAACGGACGAACCCGGCAGCCGAACCATTCGATGAATGTACGCTACACCGGGTGAGCTAGCGAATGTCACTCCGTAGGCGATAGACATATTCCATGAGCACTTATTGCCGCTAGCTCTTCATTAACTATGACGACAGAGGCACACTTTTGAAAGACATCTCCATAACTCTTCGAACAAGAAACCAGAAATGCTTGGTTAGCAAGCATAAAATAATAATATATATAGCGTCGTTCAATAATTCGAAAGTTTGTGTGACATTATTGGACTATGTCGGAACTGAGGGACGATGTCCCTGAACCGAACCAAAAATTTCTAAGTCCACCGACGCTATCAGTTTCTTATCCAGCATCGCAGCATTCTGGTCCGACGAAAGAAGCTGTAGAAGACCAAGTCCGATGACATACACAACAGCAAATGTTGTTCCGAAAGGGAAAGCTCGAAATCCTCCGAATCCCTTTCGGTATCCCGTCGGACCGGATGAAACTTTCGGACGTCCGTACCCGCTTCCGCGGAGCGTCCCGACCCAGCATCGTCGGATAAAATATATGCGACAGATTCAGTTGATGCTGGGATGCTGCGATAAAATGTGCTATTAAGGAAAGCACGTCCATTCCCGAGGCCTGTGCAGTAGCGGTCTTACGATGCATTGCCGCCGGAAGCTCCGTGTACGTTGACTCCCGCACACTTCCTATCTGCAGGCCTCGTGTCCCTGGCTACCGGATGGTGTGACCTGGTCGCCGAAGAATCCTTGATCGGCGAAGCTGGTAATATATCGGCGGTCACGCAGCCAATGTGCGGTCGTGTGCGCTGACGAGAAGAGGAAGCCTTAGCAGTCTCCGCAGACTGCCTATACAACGGAGCGTCCCGAGCGACGGACGTATGCTCCGCTTGCGACACATTTTGTACCACAACATCTGGGGCCAGATGTTGTTGAACGAGAGAGGGGCCTCTCTCGCTTGCCGTCCGGATGGACCGGAACGAGCTATGAACCGGACTAAAAGGCTTCCTCCGTTCTCCCTCCGATCCGCCGTCACTGGGTGTGCATTAGGTTAATTTATAGTGCTCGCATCACCCCAAAATTCCTTCTAGACCGCAACGGACGAACCCGGCTGCCGAACCATTCGGTGAATGGACGCTACACCGGGCGAGCTAGCGGACGTCAAAGGCCGTCGACCTACTAGGGTCCTCTTAGGCAATTGGCGTATTTACATGAGCACTTTTCCGCTAGCCCTTCATTAATTGTGACGACGGAGGCACACTGTTGGAAGACATCACAGATACATCACCCTAATCTTGATCGTCTGAAATAGAAATTGATAAAGTAGAGTGACCCTGCGGGGAAAGGACCGGAGTGTCCAAATCCCCAATAACATACCGTGACATACGCTTCCCATATTGTCATCGAAATCATACGATACAGAACAGGAGTTAATGCGAGTACACTGACCACATATAGAATGATAATAAAGTCAGAGGAAGACTTCCTCTTAAAACAATTGATCAATATCCTTTCAATGTGAAAAGAAAACAAGTCCTGGTACTCGCACTAACCCCTGGCAATCAAAATACATAATAATAATATGATCCATTAATATAGAAAAAATAATTGAAATCAAAATATTTTGAAAAAATATTTTTTCAGAACAGCCCAAGTTTCTGAAAAGTAACGTTGAGCCCCAATGGATCCCAAGCCAAAGTGTGGACAAAAATTTTAAAAATATTTTAAACAATTTATTCAACACTTACGAACCATAATAATGTATCTAGTTATGATTAAAATAACATCAACATATTATTTTTTTAGAAATCCCCCCCTCACACAGAGGGCTGTTGTAAATGTAAACAATGAGTGTAAAAACACTAAAATAAGACTCCAGGCACCCAGGCCCGAAATCAGTTACCAAAAATACACTATCTGATGCAAAACAGAGACTTCCAGGGAAGAAACTGCAGAACATCAGATGGTAGATGCAGAACACAACGCCTAACCACCCGTAGGTGAAGACGTAAACATGGGGAAAAGAACAGAATTCATTCTGTTATTCAGCTAAAACTCCCAAGAAAATTTAGTAATAATAATTACAAAAACTATGCCAAAAGCATGGGAGAATAGCAAGGGGGGGACTTAAAGGACAGGGAGAGAGAAAAATACTTAAAAAACAGTGTAACTAAATAATCAGAATGACAACAAAATGGCTGCTGCCTCGAAAATAGGTAACTTAACATAATTTCATTAAAAAATTTCAAGTTACAGCCCTGATAATATTCTGTCACACATTTTTTTTTCCTCTCCTCCTTCTCTATCCTCCTTAGAATCACCATTTCACTAATATTTATGTGTCTGGCATCATTTAAACTGAGATTTATAAGCACAAAGATCAGTCAGATGTTAACTGATGAAGGGCCAAACTTAGAATGATTAATGGCGCCAATTTCGGAACGTCCTTGACACTGCGCATGCGCAGTAGGGGCGAAGTGTGGAGGGCCTTTCAGGACATGTTTTCTTTTGTTTTAGATGCAAATTTTGGGGATTGGGGGGCAAAATTTGTGTTTGGCCCTATATTTTAAGAGTTAGCACCAGCTATGTCTGGGTCATTGGTACAGTATAAAAATACCGAGTTTTGGTTTTGATTCAGTTAAACTGACCAGCTCTAGTCAGAAAAGGGCCAAAAAAAACATTGGACCTAGACCACTATCAATCCCAGCCTGTGTTATGTGGTTATAAACCAATGAGGGACTTTTACTCGATAAAACTTTTAGGGCCGGCATATTTTTTAGGGTTGGTCTGGTTGCCCTAAACAAAATTGTTTGTTTTTTTTTACAGGAACAAACTGAGCTCATAAATAGGGGATATCTAGTGTTTTTGAGTGGATAACAAATATTATCTCATGAGTGATCGAGACAAATGGTTATTTTTTGCGAGCGCTTGCACAAGCGGTCACAAGTGAGATAATTTTCGGTATCCACTCAAAAACACTAGATTTTCTTTTTATTACACGCTTTTTATAAGAATCTGATAATTTCACTCGTTTCAACCTTGAATTGATGCATGAAAGTAAACAAAGTTGAATCATTGATACGCGCAAGTGATTTGATCGATAATCGGAACAGACAGCGTCTTGCAATCTGATTCATCTGGCAGATTTCTAGTCCAAACATGGCCTGAAAGTCCATAATATAAGTTTTTGGTTTGGTACGTCCTTTGAAAGGACGTACCAAACCAAAAACTTATATTATGGAATTTCAGGCCATGTTTGGTCTAGTGGGTATCATATATGAATACATGTTGAATTATTGCTGGAAATGATCGGTATCCACTCAAAAACACTAGATTTACATTTCATTATACGTTTTTAGAACAAATTGATAATTTCCAGAGATAATTTGACTCGTATTCAATTGAAGTGATCTTTGAAGCCTCCATTTTGATTGATACCGTGAAAATGAACATTTCAAAATCTTCACAATTTCTTTGATAATCTACAGTTTAGCGTATAATAAACTATTTTACAAGAGCTTTTTACTTTTTGCTCTTGTAGTATATCGCATGTGTGAAGGATGGCTGAGTGAGTGTAGAATCCAGACCTCTTGGATCAATGCGACATTGGTATTACTTCAAGAAGAGATCTGTATAAACTATTCGATGACAATCGGCACTTGACTTAGCCACTACATTATCCCAGGTGCTTGACAACATCAGTGAAGAACAGTCACTCGATCAATTTATTGGAACGTTCAACGGTATCAGCATTGGTATCGGCCAAGTATGGTCTCAAATCATCGGTCATCGCTTCACAACCCCTTTTGATCATCAGGTACATCACTACTTCCCAACGATCAATGTCGGATAGAGGAAATTATTATTTCAGATATAAGAAAATGCATTTTCTGCAAAAAAAGATAAATTCAACAACTTATAAGTACCTGGCAGCTGATCCATTCATTATTTACTTATTGGTGTTTAAAAGATCAGAGAATAAAATCTCATATTTTGAGATAACCGATTTACCGTTCATCTGGATATAAATGAAAGTGTCAATGACACTGTAGCTCTCTTGTTTAAGACATATACATGTATAGTATGTGTCACAGCAATAACAAACATCTAGGTAATGACCTGATAACAAAGGTACATGTAAAGTATTGTAACAGTCTGTACATAAATGCTGACCGTAGCCTGTAACAAATATATAGGTAAAGTATTGTAAAAGTGGGGTGACAGTCAGATGCTAAACTAGCAAAGAAATCTTTGAGTCCCAGAGTGGGTCTGACTGAACCCAAAAATATTTGTTCTCATAGCACAGTGATAACAAAGGCAACCAAAAACACCCATTCCTGTCACAAGGTGATAACAAAGGTACCCCAAGAAGTTTCTTGAAGATCAGTTCATAAATACAGACTCTAGCCTGAGCCGTATTGACATGTGCACTTACTGTGTATAAGTACATGTACCACTGAACAAATCAAAGTTCATCTAATTTGCATAATTTCGGCATGAGAAAAAAACCTGTATTATATGTGATGTATTCCATGTTACTAAACATTCCTACAAAAATTTATTCAAATCAGAACTTTCATACAGAAGCTCGGTACAAAAAACTGATTGCACTAATTTTGGAACAGAAAGGCTGCTGGTGGCCCTCTTGAATTTTGGACTGCACCCCAAAACACTCGTTCACGTCCCACAGTTATAACAAAGGTGCCCAAGAAGTTTTGTAAAGATCGGTTCATAAATACGGCTTCTAGCCTGAGTCGTATACAAGTTGTGTACAAAAACTGATTGGACCTAATTTTGGTACAAAATGGCCACTGGCAGCCATCTTGAATTTTGGACTGCACCCAGAAACACTCGTTCTCATCCCAAGGTGATAACAAATGTACCCAAGAAGTTTTGTGAAGATCGGTTCATAAATACAGCCTCTAGCCCAAGCCGTACTGACACATGCACTGACTGTGTATAAGTAGTACTGAAAAAATCAAAGTTCATCTAATTTGCATAATTTCTGCTCGAAAAAAAAACCCTGTATTATATGTGATGTATTCCATGTTACTAAACATTTATACAGAAATTTATTCAAATCAGAACTTTCATACAGAAGTTCTGTACAAAAAACTGATTGCACTAATTTTGGTACAAAATGGCCGCCGGCAGCCATCTTGAATTTTGGACCGCACCCAAAAACACTTGTTCTCACCCCACGGTGATAACAAAGGTACCCAAGAAGTTTCGTAAAGATCGGTTCATAAATACGGCCTCTACCCCGAGCCGTATTGGCATATGCAGTTACGGTGCTGAAGGTAACATTAAATAGATCAAAGTTAGTCTTATTGGCATAATTTCTGCACGAGAAAAGAACACGTATTATATGTGATGTATCCCATGGTACTAAACATTCACACAAAAAAATTATTCAAATCAGCGCTTTCATATGGAAGATCTGCACAAAAATCTGATTTTGTAGAAAATGGCTGCCAGCGGCCATCTTGAATTTCAGACTGGACCCCAAAACACTTGTTCTCATCCCACGGTGATAACAAAGGTACCCAAGAAGTTTCGTAAAGATCGGTTCATAAATACAGCCTCTAGCCCAAGCCGTATTGGCATTTGCAGGTACAGTGCTGAAAGTAACACTAAATACATTAAAATTAGTCTAATTTGCATAATTTATGCATGAGAAAAAAACCAGTATTATATGTGATGTATCCCATGGTACTAAACATTCATACAAAAAATTATTCAAATCAGAGCTTTCATATGGAAGTTCTGCGCAAAAATCGGACTGCACCTAATTTTGTACAAAATGGCTGCCAGCGGCCGTCTTGAATTTCGGACCGCACCCAAAAACACTTGTTCTCGTCTCACAATGATAACAAAGGTACCCAAAAAGTTTCGTAAAGATCGGTTCATAAATACGGCCTCTAGCCTGAGCCGTGTGTACGGCATGACAGATGGACAGATGGACGACAGACGACGGGCCATGACAATACCTCAAATTTGGCTTTGCCAAATTTGAGCTAAAAAGAGGACAGATTACAGTACAGCCATCGTGGACGGATCAAAATCTATGGGTGGGCATTTTTCCATGCATACAACTCAGAGATGATCCACTATGACACCTAGTGAAATTTCCACCAATGAAGCATGGGGTAAAAGCATCTAAGACAAGCACAGGGGCTGTCTTAAGGAGCCTGAGCATTGAAGAGAGGGGTCTTCCCACAGGAATATTTTAAAACAGTGCTTTCAAATAAGGTGATAAGAAAACTTTTTGACAAACTGTTTGTAGTTCCACACAAACAACTTATCGGTTATCTGTTTTTTTTATTTAGATATCCACCAGAGGAATGATAAAATCGTTCCTCTCAAATTTTATGGTCTGAACATAAATCAAGTTTGTTTATGGGGGCCATGGAGAGCAACATCCTTTATGAAGAAAATTACCAACAATCAACCACAGAACAATTTTTAAAGTGGTAATAATAATCCTTTGTATACCTGATTGTCTCTTGCTTCTCGGCTGCATCATTCTTGGGATAAGTGGGTAGTAGTTTCTGAAAAGTTAAAAAATTTATAGTAATTTATATATTTTTTATACTTACCAATGACCCAGACTTAGCTGGTGCTAACTCCACAAAAAACCAGGGCCAAACACAAATTTTGCCCCCCAATCCCCAAAATTTGCATCCAAAACAAAAAGAAATCATGTCCTAAAGGACCTCCATAGTACGACTCTACTGCGCATGCGCAGTGACGCAGTCGTCCCGAAATTGGCGCCAAATATCATTCTTACTGGCAGTGCCTGGTCAGCGCTATGTACTCAGCGGGGAGGCAAGAGTTCCCAACTCAGGGAGGGCCATCCCCGTCTGGGTCATTGGTAAGTATAAAAAATATATAAATTACTATAAATTTTTTAACATTTTTATACTGTACCAATGACCCAGACTTAGCTGAATAGTAAACAGGCTGGAGGGCCTAGGACATAGAGGAAAATCCAATAAGCTCAATTATAAAATAAAGAGGTAACCCCTTAAGGAGAAAAGGAGTATTAGGCTTTACATGTATCTTTCTTATTTAATATTTAAATTAGAAAGATACACTACCCTTAATAATTGAGCACAATAACATTCATGTTCTCTATTAACATCCAGTATAACCCTTATACTAATTATTTTTAAAGCAAGCCAATAAATAAAGTAGTCCAGAGAATTGAGACTCTTTATAATCATTTAAAAGTGTCCGAGTATTGTATATTAAAGCCCGTTTGACACTTGACATATACAAATGCTTCACACCGAGCTACACTTTAAAAATAAGACATGAATGAAATTAAACATTAATATTACACTTTAAAACCATCCCGGAAGCGACTCAGAAATACTGTCTTGGAGGAGGCATTCCCTTGCTTTTCACTATAAAGCAGGTGACCTAAGGGAACACCCGCCCCCCCCCCCCTTCCCCTTGCCCTGGGTCAAATAGCCCAGAGCGAAGAGGGCAGCCGGACGGAGTCACTGCCGGAACAGAAAGCCTGCATAACTATAGTTGCAACTGTTTAGTGGACGACATTCTGAGCAACAGATAACGGACCTAAACAATGCAGGTCTCCAGAAATGGACTCAATATTTCTGAGATAAAAATTAGTAAATGTGGATGGCTGAGACCAATAAGCAGCCTTCATTAAATCTGTAATAGCAACACTATTAGCATAAGCCCAGGAAGTAGAAAGAGCTCTTACTTCATGAGCAGAAATCTTAAGCACAGACTGCTGAGAAGAAGATAAATCTTCATATGCAGTACGGATAGTTAACTGAATCCATCTAGCAATAGAATGGACTGAAATGTCCTTTTCGCGTCCACTGCTCGTCCTGTAAAGTGCTTGCCATGCAAGAAGGACCGCACAACGGAAAAACGTGAAGGTTGAGACCTTGCGGGTTGTGATGTAGTTGGCGCGATTTCCCCTGCCAAAGAAGATCCTCTCGTGGAGGGAGCTTCCGCGGTAGGTCCCACAACAGACACCTGAGTAGATTTATCCACGGTCTCTGTGGCGACAGAGATGCTACCAACAGAATCTTGCATTGAGATTGTTTTATCTTTAGCAATACTTGTTGAATTAACGGCGCTGGAGGATACGCATATCCTATCATTCCGTCCCAAGGGATCGATAGAGCGTCTACTGCAAATGCTCTTGGATCCGGACACGGGGACACATACGTCTGCAACTGATTGTTGAGATGTGTCGCAAATAAGTCTATCATTGGCCGTTCCCATTGGTAGCAAATCTGATTGAATACTTGTTTGTTGAGAGTCCACTCCGATGGCAACAAGCGACCCTTTCGTGAAAGGGAGTCTGCTAGCACATTCAGACGACCCGGTATGTGACGGACCGAAAGAAGAACGTGATGTTCCAACGCAAACAGAAGGATTCTTTCCGTTAGATTGAACAACGGAACTGAATGAGTGCCTCCCTGATTCCGTATATACGCCACTACTGTCGTATTGTCGGATAGGATTTGGACATGAGCATCGTGAATAATGTCCATCCAGTGACGTAACGCAAGCCAAAATGACATCATTTCCTTGATGTTTATGTGCTTGCAGAGGAATTGCGGATCCCAAAGACCCTGGCATCTCGAATCCGTTGGGATTAATGATGCACCCCAACCTGTTTGACTGGCATCCGTCATAATGGTAAAACTCGGATCCGGCAACTGCAGCGGAACTCCTTGAGTTAACCACTGAATGTTTGCCCAAGTCTGAATCTCTTGTTTCACTTGATCTGACAAGAGAACGTCTACATCGAGCGAATGAATTTTCACACTCCAATTCTGAGTCAGGAAAATTTGAAGAGGCCGTGTGCGTAGCCGTCCCATCGGAATGAGATCCGCGGCGGCTCCGCACAGACCTATCAGTCTCATAAATTCTCTCGCCGTGACTTTGTCTGTATTCAGACAATAGCGAGCGTAACAACTGACTAATTTCGCTCTGGTTAACGGCAGACGAACGAGATTGTTGTGCGTCTCGAAGCTCATTCCCAGATGAGTGAATGACTTGGACGGCACCAGATCCGACTTCTCCTCGTTTACTATGAAACCGAGACGTCGGAGCAATAGAAGAAGATTCTGAACATCGTTCTGAAGCGTTAACTCGTTGCCGTACCTCTGAAGAATGTCGTCCAGGTAGGCCGACGATACCGCAGACGAATGAGCTCAGAAGTAAATCATTACCGAGTTCATTACCCGAGTGAAAGCCCAGGGTGCTAGATTCAATCCGAAGCACATGGCCCGGAACTGATACACTACTCCTAGGACTGCGAAGCGTAGATACTTTC
Organism: Pictodentalium vernedei; assembly: GCA_031216915.1. NCBI lineage: Eukaryota > Metazoa > Mollusca > Scaphopoda > Dentaliida > Dentaliidae > Pictodentalium > Pictodentalium vernedei. The sequence continues at coordinate 28,538,881 of CM062297.1, forward strand.
GGAATGTCGGATGTACCATGACGTGAAAGTACGCATCTTTGAGATCTATGCTCGTTGCATAATCGTTCACCCGAATACTCGCTCTGACCGATCGAATCGTCTCCATATAAAACTTCGGAGCGATGATCAGCTTGTTTATCCAGCTCAAATCTATGACTGGACGGAACGAGCCGTCTGGTTTCGGAACCAGAAACAGATGGCTGTAGAATCCCAGCGATTCCTGGTTTTCTACGACCTCTACCGCGTTCTTCATTAAAAGAGACTGCACCTCTGATAGCAGAGCGTCTCTTTTCTGAGGGTTTGACGGAAGATGAGTCCACTTTGGACTTCGAGTTAATGGAGGCTTTCGTTTGAAGGATATCTTTAGACCTTCCGAAGTCACTCCTCTCACCCACGGGTCGTCCGTAATCGACGCCCACTCTTGAGAAAAACTCGACAACCTTCCGCCAACCGGAACGCGATAGAGGTTTGAGCCATCACCTCCTGGATCTGCGAGGCCTGCGGTAGGAGAAACCACGTCTTCCACGACCCGCACCTCGCCTCGTCGACCTCGGGGCGTCCGACCGATTGTCCCGGCCTGAAGGACGTCCCGAACGAGAGTCACTATCCTGACGGTCTCTCGAATAAGAGCTAGAGGACGCACCGGAACCTCTATAGGAACCTCTCTTGGGCGGATAAGACCCAGAAGTGCCCGCCTTATTCGTGTCTGCTGTATCCGACCTTTTAGGAGCGGATCTAAACAACAGAGAATCACTAGCTTTCTTTTTAATATTATCATAAATAGCGGAAAGCTTGCCGTCAAAGAGAAGATCTCCTGAGACCAAAGCGACTCTAAGAGAGTTCTTCACCTTAGAATCCACTAGTGTGGATGTAGACAGGGCTGCGTCACGTCTAACCAACTCCAGATTTGCCACTGAAAGGGCGGAGTTACACGTGGAATAAGCTACTGCCCTTGAAAGAAGTCTTAAGGAGGATTTATATCCTGAAACTCTTCCCCTTGAAGACGCAGTGATAACGCCTTAGTAAGGTGATCTGCGTAAGATAAGGCATCTAAATTGGCTCTGTTAGACGCAATAGCTGTTTCCAACACTGCGGTTGGAATAGAAGCTGACGACGGTAATGATAGCTCTAAGTCTTCCGCCTCGTCGTCCATACGCAGAGGAACTCTCGGTATACCCTGACCTGCCGTGTCGAATTTATTCCTTGCATTAATGAAAGGCAGGTTGAGAGTATTTGCGGACAAGAAGCTTGCTTTCCCCGTCCTGGAAGCAAGTTTAAAAATAGCGTCGTTCAATAATTCAAATGTTCTTGCAACATTATTGGACTGCGACGGAAACTCGGGAGCGATGTCCCTGAACCGCTCGAAAAAATCAGAGTCCAATGACGCTATAATTCTCCTGTCCGGAAGCGCAGCAGTCTGGCCCGACGGAACAACTTGAGGAAGAAAGTGCCGGATGAAGTCCACGGCAGCTTTGTGTTGTTCCGAAAGGGATAGCTCCAATTCATCCGTATCCCTTTCACCATCCGGTCGGACCTCCCGATGTTCCCGGTCGTCCGCCCCCGATGCTTCGGCGGAGCGTACCGACCCAGCGCCGTCGGATAATTCTCGATCCGACACCGTTTCTGTCGGCTGCTGGGATGCTGCGATAAGCTGTGCTATCTGCACTAGAATGTCCGACGTCGAGACCTGCGGAGGAGCGGTCTTTCGCTGCTTCACCGAGGGCAGCTCCGCATCAGATGGCTCCCGCATACTTTTCCTATGCGAACGTCCGGAGTCCATCGGTCTCGAATCCCTGGCTGCCGGATGGTGTGACCTGGTCGCCGAAGAATCCTTCATCGGCGAAGCTGGCAAAATATCGGAGGTCACGCAGCCAAGGTGCGGTCGTGTGCGCCGACGAGAAGAGGAAGCCTTAACAGTCTCTGCGGACTGCTTATACAACGGAGCGTCCCGAGCGACGGACATATGCTCCGCTAAAGACACATTTTGTACCACAACATCTGGTCCCAGATGTTGTTGTACGAGAGAGGGGCCTCTCTCGCTCGCGGCCCGGCTGGACCTGGACGAGCTAGGAACCGGACTAAAAGGCTTCCTCCGTTCTCGTTCACTATCCGCCGTCACTGGGTGTGCATCTATTATTTTTATAGTGCTCGCATCACCCAAAATTTCCTCTTGGACCGCATCGGACGAACCCGGCTGCCGAACCATTCGGTGAATGGACGCTACACCGGGCGAGCTAGCGGACGACATTTGTCTAATCTCCATGAGCACTTTTGCCGCTAGCTCTGTATTTAATTGTGACGACGGACGCATACTTGAAGAAGATAACATGGAAACATCACCCTGTTCTGGTTCCTCTGAAATAGAAACTGAGAGAGTAGAGTGACCTTGTGGAGAAAGAGCCGGCATCGCTCTTTCTCCAGAAACAACATATCGTGACACACGTTTCCAATGTTTCTCATCCCAATGTTCACATACAGGACAGGGATTAATGCGAGAACACTGACTACAATTAATGCAATAATCATGAAAGTCAGAGGAAGATTTCTTCCTATTACAATTTGAACAAGTTCCCTTCATTGTGAAAGAACAACAGTAAGTCCTAGTTACTCGCAAAAACCCCTGATACAAAGATACATAATAACATGATCCATTAATAAATGAAAAAACAATTGCAAAACAAAATAATTTTGAAAAAATATTTTTTCAGAGAAGCCCAAGTTGCTGAAAAGTAACGTTGAGCCCCGATGGATCCGATGGCAAAGTGTGGTCAAAAATTTTAAAATTATATAAAATAATTAATGAGACACTTTCGGATAATATAAATGTATCTTATAATGAGATAAACTACCTCAAAGGCAAACAGCCCCCCTCAAAAAAGGCTGTTGCCAATGAAAACAAATAGTGTAAACACAGAAGAAAACATGACTCCAGGCACTGAAAAAACTGGCCCGGAATCAGTCATCAATTACACTCTATCTGATGCAAAACAGAGACTCCCAGGGGAGAATCTGCAGAACATCAGATGGAAGATGCAGAACACAAACGTTATACACCCATGGGTGAAAACGTAACTATGGGGAAAATAACAGAAAACATTCTGTAACCAAGCAACTCTCCCAGGGAATTTTTAGAAATGAAACTTCTCAAAAATATGCCAAAAGCATGGGAGAATTGCAAGGGGGGACTTTAGAAGGTTAGGGGAGAGGAAACACTGAATAAGCAGTGCAACAATTAGCAAGAATGACAACAAGAGGCGTTTGCCTCGAAAATAGGCAACTTAACATAATTTCAACAAAAAATTTTAAGTACAGCCCTGATTATTTTTTGCCACTTCTTTTTTCCTCTCCTCCTTCTATCCTCCTTAGAATCACATTTTCTCCAAGAATTACGTGTCTGGCATCCTTTAAACTGAGATTTACAAGCACAAAGATCAGTGAGATGTTGACTGATGAAGGGCCAAACAGAGAATGATATTTGGCGCCAATTTCGGGACGACTGCGTGACTGCGCATGCGCAGTAGAGTCGTACTATGGAGGTCCTTTAGGACATGATTTCTTTTTGTTTTGGATGCAAATTTTGGGGATTGGGGGGCAAAATTTGTGTTTGGCCCTGGTTTTTTGTGGAGTTAGCACCAGCTAAGTCTGGGTCATTGGTACAGTATAAAAATAAAGAGAATTTGAGAATACTCTTCATACAGGTCTTAAAATTGGTCATGATTTGCCAGAATTGGTTTTGAACCTCGTAAGCCCCAAATTTCCCTTGGGTATTTTGCCCGAACAGTCCCCCAGGATATCTTGAAGCTGCAATTTCAGTCAGAAGAATGCAATATGCCACTTTATTATATACTAGCCTGTCAATTATCGCAAATTCTCTAAAAGCTATTTCTCAATATCTCAATATCTATCAACTCGACATTTCGGTGCATGACATCGCCTTGAAAGAACGGTCAACTGATCTTTGTTGCTGTTTTGAAACGTATGCATTTGAGGTTGGATTGGGCTGAACATTGTGCAATAAAATGTCTCATAGCATTAATTAAAAAGAAAATCTACTCTATTTCAGTGTCGGAAATTATCTCATGACTGTGGACGTGAATGTTCTATTTTTCGCGAGCACTTTCAGTAGCTTCCTAAATGATGTTATGCTTTGGCACATGACGTCACTTGGAACATCGCCTTGAAGAAACTATCAGCAGCTTTTTGTTATTTTCTTGAATCTGTTTGCAGTCGAATTGGGCTAAATATTGCACATTAAAATGTCACATAGCTTATAATAAAAAGAAAATCTATGCTGTTTTAGTGAATATCGGGAATTATCTCATTCGTGTGGACCTGAAAGTATTATTTTTCACGGGTGAAAAGCGCTAGTGAAAAATACTTTCAGGTCCACACTTATCTCATTCGTGTGGATCTGAAAGTATTTTTTTCACAAGCGCTTTTTTTTTTTAAATCACAAAGAATAGAAGATGCATAAGGTTCCACAAAGCAGATCTTCAGTTTCTCAGGCCATTATTGTAATATTGCATGTGGGTGGATGGGGGTTTACTTTATTTTTTATTTTTGTAATTATAGCTCGGCTATCAAAAGTTCCTGTTCTGGGTTTGTTTTATGTTTTAGGCCTCATAATCTAAAGAATAGCATGAATGGTGGTGTATTTCATTTTTGTAAGGCTAAATCCTTGTTGCACTCAAGGGACAAATTTATCAATTTTATTAACTTGGGTAAAATATCAGACATAAACTATTTAATTTTAAATTTTTTAAGTTTGCACTGGTTAAAAAAGAGAGCATGTCGTGGCCAAAAGAACTATGTGGGAGTGCCTGAGAAACAGATTTTCAACTTTTTTAGGTCTAATCTTCATTTTTAACTTTGCACATGGTGTACTGGCTAAAATCTTATAATTAGAAGTTGGGAGTACAGTTGAAACTAGAAGTCCTGTCACGAACTGTGCACTTATGTAGGCTTAATTGCGCGTAGGAATTGCGTGCAATTGTCATATCGAATGATACCCAAAGCACGACAGGTTCACCTGGTTACTCACAGGAAACACAGGCAATGTTTCTGCCAATGGACCTCCGGGTTACCCGGAGGTCCATTGGCTGAAACATTGCTTGTGCACAGGCCATATTCACAGAATTTGATAGCCTTATTATGGTTATAACACGTTGATTAATGCGCTGATCGACGTGCTATTTGTGCGCATTTCATGACAGGACTTCTAGTTTTAACTGTATGCATGTTCCCACCCCCTCCAAGTCCCTTCCAAAGTGGTTCCCAAGTTACCTTTTTGATTTATTTATTTATTTATTGACGTTTAAGGTCACATATTTCTGCACAATGGCTAATCATGACCATGACAGTTTTACGGGTGGAGGAAGCCGGAGTGCCCGAAGAGAACCACCGAGAAACGGTGAGCAACTGTCAGCTCCCCAACATACCAACTCCACACAAGCAGGGTTAGCATTAGATGAAGACAGGTGCACCATCGATGTGCAGTATGGCTTAGTACACAACGCCACCGTGCCCCCACGTGGGCTATGGGGGTGAAGTGTCTTGCCCAAGGACACAACGCGGTTGCCGCAGGTGGGATTCAAACCGAGGACCTCAACCGAGCCACTGCGCCCCCTACCTTTTTGATGGAAAAATAATTGGTCCTCCTGAACCGATAAATTTTTGGCACTGGGCTGGTAGGTCAATATTAGTGTTCCACCGATGATCGGAATCGGCCACTCCAATCAACCGATTGTGGGTAATCAGATGACAACAGCAACAGTTCCTGGAACACTGGTTCAACCATTTGTTGCCAAGCATTTTTTTGTGACAGGCCTGGCATTCTGAAAAATGCAGGAGGGCAAAAAATCGCTCTCCTCAATCAGCTTAGGAGAGCAATTAGCTTTACACAGCTTTTTAAGTATCCAGTTCAACGAACTCATTGAAACTGAAACCAACAGACTACATCAGTGATTTTATTAACTTTACTAAGGTAAAGCGAAATCTCTTAGACATCTAGATGTCTCACTCAACAACTGAACACACACTTGACAAGACCTGTGTGTGTACCCAGACATGTTGCCCAAGAAAGTCATACGCCTACCACTACCACCTTCAACCCCCCTTAGGGGGTTGAAGGTGGTAGTGGTAGGCATATGACTTTCTTGGACAACAGGTCTGCTTGAATCTACAGTCACATCCTGGTGCAAGTGCTTCAAGTGACAGGATAGTAGCAATGGTAGTATATTATAGTGTCAATATTTCTTGAATAATTACCCCTCAAACTGTGATGTCAGGTGTTGAACTTGAAACTGACAGAATAAAAAATATTGCTGTGACCCATTTTTGCTTCAAATGATTGCAACTGTGTTTGGGTATGGTTGCAGCCATTACCTTTTACCACAAAACCACTTTCAAAATGAAATTACGTGATGTTATGTGACTTCGAAGTTAAATTACATTTTTGCTTTACAACAAAAATTTAATGTGAGCATAATACATGTAATCTCAATCATCCCAGATCAAAATATTTAGGAGGGCAATTTTTCGCTCTCCTTAATTCTTTCAGGAGGGCAGTAAGGAGAGCTAAAAAATCGCTCTCTTGAAATTGCCAAGCCTGTTGTGATGATTCATTAACCACATTTTATTATCTTCTGCAATTGTTTGTTTTTTAATGTAAATGATGTCAATGATATCATTCAATAAAGTTGAGAAACAACCACAAAGTGTATTAATTTCTCGAGTTGCCCCTTTATGGGATATACAAGTTAAACGACATGTAAATCTTACAACTGAGCACACTTGCAGCAATCGCCAGTTCATACCAGAAAAAGTGAGAGTTGCACTATATTGACTAAGATTGCAGTAAAATGACCAGTCCCACGCACTTGGGCAGTATATGTGGCTCTGAGAGCCACGTAGACTGACCAAGTGTGCGTGTCTGGTCATTTTACTGGGGCAACGACATTTAACACTGTAAAATAAGTTCAATTTAATGTAGTTCTTTCAAGCCTTGAGTGCACAGTATTACAATCGGAATCGGCTCAGTGTGAGCTCAAATAACCGGAAATTGGTCAGCGGTCATTTTTGGTAATCGATTGAACACTAGTCAATATAATTTTGCTAGGTGAGGATGAATTGCATATTCCATATTGGATAGATATTTATCTCTTGTTGTTCAACGCAGGCAGTTATGCTTCTCATCATAGACAAACAAGGTCTGAATTCAAAATAAAGTTAAGGCCTAAAAAAGTTAAAAATCTGTTTCTCAGACCCTCCCATATGGTCCTTTTGGCTGCCGCATGCTCTCTTTTTATAACCAATGCAAACTTCAAAAAATAAAAATTAAATGGTTTATTCCTGATATTTTATCCAAGTTAATAAAACTGATAAATTTGTCCCTTGAGTGCAACAAGGCTTTGCAATGCTTTAGCATTGCAAAGCCTTCTTGCACTCAATGGACGAAATTCGCCCCCCATCCATGCTGTTCTGTAGATTATGAGGTCTAGAACATAAAACAAACCAAAAACATGAACTTTTGACGGCAAAGAAATAATTACAAAAATAAAAAATTGAGAAACAGATCAACTTTGAGAGGCCATTTAGTTTCTAAATAATACCCTTCAAGCAAAATATAGATTGTCCCCACATATAAAATGTTTGAATTAATTTATTGGAACGGGTGGGAGAGCAGTGGCTCAGTGGTAGACTGTTGGATTTCTATGCTAGAGGTCCTGAGTTCGATCCCCGTTCTGGATGACCCGTGTTTTGTCCTTGGGCAAGACACTTTATCCCGGTTGCCTACATGGGGAACGATGACGCTGTGTACTAAGGCATACTACACATCGATGGTGCACATGTCTTCAACCGCTGTAACCCTACTTGAGCGGAGCTTGAACAGAGAATGTTGAGGAGCTGACAGTTACACGTCGATGCCCGGTAGGTTTTCTCCAGGTATTCCAGATTCCTCCACCAGTAAAACTGTCTCGGTTATGATTAGCCATTGTGCATAAGTATGTGACCTTAAACACCAATAAATAAATAAATAATTGGAAAGGGTAGATCTGCACTGAAGCGAAAATTCATGACAAACAAGAAAAATGTTACTAAGGTAACACATGCCCCCCCACCCCCCAAATTCACCTTGACCTTACGAACCTGGCTGTGATGTGTGACACATCCATCCGTTGTCCTTTATAACTGAGCTAGTTAGATGATTGTAGTTAGATGTTTGTAGCCATAATAGTTTTCAAGTTATGCTTGAGACACGATTTGTGACCCTGAACATATGAAGGTCAATTGTGACCTTCACCTTGCAGATGCGGCGGAAACAACTATTATATGTAATACACTTTCTGACTGTCCTTAACATTTGTAAAAAGTTTAACAATTGTACTATGATTTGTTTCTGAGTTATGGCTGAGACATGAATATTGACCAATTTTTAGTGTGACCTTGAAATGTGACCTCGACCTTGAAGGTACGAACCCGGCTATGGTGTGTGACACATCCTCCCATGATCCTTTATAATTGTGTGAAGTTTGATGACTGTGGCCCTAACAGTTTTCGAGTTATTGGCTCGGACACACACACACACACATACACACACACACACACACTTCCATCACTACATGCCACCCGACTTAAGTCGAGGGGCATAAAAAGGGCTGACTCATGTTTGCCCTCATGAAAAACACACATGCTTCCTAGTATGTTCTTTCAAATATAATTGTTGAATAAATGGTTGGCACATGCTTTCAATGTTTTCTGTCATTTGCATATGCTTTCCTTTAACAATTTAACTCAGTACAGTTAAAACTAGAAGTCCTGTCATGACCTGTGTGCTTATCTAGGCTTAATTGCGCGTAGGAATTGCGCGCAATTGCCATATCGAATGGCATCCAAAGCACGGCAGATTTTCCTGGTTACTCATAGCAAACACAGGCAATGTTTCTGCCAATGGATCCCCGGGTTACCCGGAGGTCCATTGGCTGAAACATTGTTTGTGCACAGACCATATGTACATAATTTGATAGCCTTACTCTGGTCATAACGCGTAGATTAATGCACAAATCGATGTGCTATTTGTGTGCATTTCATGACAGGACTTCTAGTTTTAACTGTAAGTGCATGACATCATCAGAAGATAAGATCATCCCAAATGACTAGCTTTCTGGTAAGTGGATATACAAACTATTAGATTGCCTGAAAAACAAAAATGCTCAATTAGCAGAGTTTTCGACCCTTCTATAAGATTGCCTTTTGGCCGATTTCTGTATGCCTACAATTGAACACCAGAGCTCGTTTTATATACTTTTTCACAATTCTCAATTAATTACTTTCAATCAACACCGATCATTTTTACTGATCCCTGACAGCGACTGGGAAAGGGCAGGGGGAGCACCACCTTATTGGATCCTATAAATTGCCCCACCCCCCACCTTTTGAATATGATAGGGGTTTTATCCATATTATTTATTATTTAATGGTTAACATCCTTGCCTTACATAAAAAGAAGACGGCACTCACATGTAAATAAATTTCTGCAGAACAGAAAAAATTCAATTCATTTATTTGCCTCGAAAACGTAGCTTCCCCACTCTCACTGATACAAAAAAACTCATTCCAGTGAGGAGTAACAGCCCATATTTTTTAGGCAAGAAGTTGAAAAATAATTAAATTTGATGGTCATTCAGGGGGAAGGGGTCCATGAGCCTATAGTTAATTTGTGGCAGATATAGTCCGAAATAGTGTGATTGAATGTGATTTGCCACGCAGTATATTTCTTTTTGAGAATCTTCCTTGGCACAATTTCGTGTTCACCATTAACTGAAACTTAGGCCAAAACAAATAAGTAGGTATGCATATTGGATGACATGAGAGGTGGAGTGGAGTGAGGGTAATCAAAACAATTTACCGTATTTACTCTATGTATTGGGACAGCTAAAAATAATTATTTTCACAGGTGTCCCAATTCTTAGAAAATGGGGAAAGAACAGAGCCTGGTCTTGATTTGATGCTGAATAAAGTTGTGTGTGATTCGTTTTCCATCACTATATACGAAAATCGCCGTCCAATTTCTTTTATATTTTCATTTTTTGCTTCCAAAACACAGCTTATGATCCCTCATTGGAACGTGCGCATTGCGCACGTTCCAATGAGGGATCATAAGCTATGTTTTGGAAGCAAAAAATTAAAATTTTTAGTTACTCAAGAATTTTTTTTATGAGTGTCGTCTGCTACTAGCGACGGGTCAACTGGAAACAAATCTCCTGAATGTCCCAAACTTTGGGGCATAAAAAAAATATAGTTTTCTGGAAAAAATGTGTGTCCCAAATCATAGAGTGTCCCAATACATAGAGTAAATACGGTACTTAAAATCTTTATTTTGAACTCCTAGAATTTGAGATTGAATTATTTCAATTTTCCTCTGCAGTCAGCCAACAAAAATATAAATATACCGTGAATCATCTGCAGCTGTGCTTGTGTATATATGATAGTGATATTAACTCTTTACCTAACATGAAAAGCAGACGACATTTGCAAATAAAATTCTTGAATAACTACTGTTTTTCATTTTTTGTCTCAAAAACATAGGTTATGACCCTTCATTGGAACGAGCTCCACAAGTGATTTTTATCATATTTTTAAATTAAAAGAGTTAACTAAAACATACATTGATTGTATTTTGAGCTAAGTTCTACTGATCAAAGAAAATAAAATGTCTTACTTCATCAAACCATCAACTCTCCGCATCCACGAAAGAAAGAGAGAAAAAAGCAAGGGAGAAAGGAAAGAATGAAGGGAAAAAGGAAAAGCAGCCAGAACAGAGACTTCCAAAAGAATTAACCCTTCACATACCATAACATGAAAAGCAGACGACACTTGCAAAAGAAATTCTTGAATAACTATTATTTTCATTTTTTGTCTCCAAAACATAGGTTATGACACTCATTGGAACGAGTTCGATGAGCTCGTTCCAATGAGGGGTCATAACCTATGTTTTTGAGACAAAAAATGAAAAAATACTGAAAATTAATTGATTTTTTAGAATAGCGCTGACCAGTTGTGGTCGTTACGTTAGGTAAAAGGGTTATTTATTTATTTATTGGTGTTTAAGGTCACATATTAATGCACAATGGCTAATCATGACTGTGACTGTTTTACGGGTGGAGATTTTTTAGAATAACGCTGGCCAGTTTTAGTCGTTACATTGGGTAAAAGGGTTATTTATTTATTTATTTATTGATGTTTAAGGTCACATATTTATGCACAATGGCTAATCGTGACCGTGACAGTTTTACGGGTGGAGGAAGCCGGAGTACCCGGAGAGAACCACAGAGCAACAGCGAGCAATTGTCAGCTACAAAACATACTAACTTCACACAAGCAGGGTTAGCATTGGTTGAAGACAAGTGCACCATCGACGTGCAGTACGCCTTAGTACACAATGCCACCGTGCCCCCACGCGGGCAATGGAGATGAAGTGTCTTGCCCAAGGACACAACGCGGTTGCCGAAGGTGGGATTCGAACCGAGGACCTCTCGGCTTGCAGCCTGCACCTCTACCTACTGAGGCACCACGCTCCCCAGGTAAAAGGGTTAACATAGAATTAATCTGAGGACTTAAGGCCACACAAAGTAGATCTTCTGTTTCTCAGGCCATTATCTGTGAAATTGCATGCGTGCGAGCGGTTTTTTATTTTATTTTTTATTTCAGTAATTACTTCTTTGCCATTAAAAGTTCATGTTCTTGGTTCAAGTTTTAGGCCTCATAATCTACAAAATACCATGGGTGGTGGTGTATTTCATCCCTTGAGTGCAAGAAGGCTTTGCAATGCTAAAGCATTGCAAAGCCTTCTTGCACTCAAGGGACAAATTCATCAATATTTTTAACTTGGGTAAAATATCAGACATAAACCATTTAATTTTTATTTTTTTTAAGTTTAATTGGTTATAAAAAGAGAGCATGCGGCAACCAAAAGAACCATGCGGGAGGGCCTGAGAAACAGATTTTTTATTTTTTTAGGCTTAAGGGTTTATTGAATGACTGGCAATTAATGGTGACGATTTGTCGATTATGAAAGTTAAAAAATTTATAGTAATTTGTATATTTTTTATACTTACCAATGACCTAGAAATAGCTGGTGCTAACTCTTAAAATAGGGCCAAACACAAATTTTGCCCCCAATCCCCAAAATTTGCATCTAAAACCAAAGAAAACATGTCCTGAATTGCCCTCCACACTTCACCTCTACTGCGCATACGAAGTGTCAAGGACGTTCTGAAATTGGCGCCATTAATCATTCTAATAACCAGTGCCTGGTAAGCGCTATGTACTCAGCGGGGAGGTAAGAGTTCCCAACTCCTGGGAGGGCCATCCCCGTCTGGGTCATTGGTAAGTATAAAAAATATATAAATTACTATAAATTTTTTAACATTTTTATACTGTACCAATGACCCAGACATAGCTGAATAGTAAAAAGGCTGGAGGGCCTAGGACATACAGCAAGATGGAATACGCTCAATTAAATAAAATAGAGTCATCCCCTCTAGGGAAAAAGAAGTATTAGGCCTTACATGTATCTTTCTTATTTATGATAAATTAGAAAGATACAACACCTTCCAAAATTGAGCACCATACATCCATGTACTCTATTAATATCTAGTATAATCCTTATACTAATAATTTTTAAAGTAAGCCAATAAATAAAGTAAGTCTAGAGAATAGAGACTCTTTATACTCCTTAAAAGTGTCTGAGGGTTGTATAATAATGTCCGTTGACACGTGCTATATTCAAAAGCTATACTTTAAAAACTAAGACCTGAATGAATTTTTAAAACATAAACTTCTCACTAAACAACCATCCCAATAACAGCTCAGAATTACTAACTCCGGATGAGGTATCCCCTTGTTTTCATAGTAAAACAGGTGACCCAAGGGAACACCCTCCCCCCCCCCCCCTTTTCTTGCCCTGGGTCAAATAGCCCAGAGCGAAGAGGGCAGCAGAACGGAGTCACTGCCGAAACAGACAGCCTACCTAGCTATAGTAGCAATTGTTAAGTGAATGACATTCTGAGCAGTAGATAATAGACCTAACAATAGAGGCCTCCAGAAATGGACTCAATATTTCTGAGATAAAAATTCATGAATGTGGATGGCTGAGCGCAATGAGCAGCCTTCAAAAATCTATAATAGCGACACTATTAATGTAAGCCCAAGATGTAGAAGAACTCTTACTTCATGAGCCGAAATCTCAAACACAACTGCTGAGTCAATGATATACCATAAGCAGTATCGATAGTTAATTGAATCCATTAGCAATAGAATGGAGCGTAACGTCCTTCTATTAGGCATCAAAGACAGAAGAAGCTTCTGCCCGTAGTAATAAACAGATATCTGTTTATAAATACATAAACTCTAACCGGACAGAGTAAAGGCCTATGCCCGTACGAAGACGGAAGGACCTTAATAACAATAGTTTCCGGATATTAATTAGGAGCCTGACTCTTATGCAAAAATCCAACCTAAATAGTAAAGGAAGTAGTGATTCCGAAACTACGAAAGTGAAAATTATCCACCGATAGTGCATGAAACTCACTGACTCTTCAGTAAAAGAGAAGCCAACAGAATTACTGTCTAAAAGGTCAGAATTTGAAAACTACTGTTTCCAGAGGCTCAAATGATTACTTAGCTAAATAAGAACCGAAGTTAAATTCCATATAGGAATTTAATCTAATGATTCTAAGTTACTAACTGACTTAGATAAAGAGACATAAGACTCAATTGTAAACTATCATAGAGTGCATAGGTATGAGGTAACATAAACCTATAACCTTAATAAAAACAGGCTGCAGTAGATCTTGTCAAACAAGTATACTAAAAAGTTGCAATGACTAGTATGGAGGGATCAACAATATCAACATAGTGATCCCTACACCAACGACGGAAGAGCCTCCACTTTAGCCGCATAGTATAGCGAAGAAGAGGTTCTCCTATAGTAAGAAATCGCGTCCAAAGCTCGTCCAGTACAATGCTTACAATGCAATAAGGACCACACAACGGAATACTTGAAGGTTGAGACCTTGCGGGTTGTGATAAAGATGACACGATTTTACACAGCGAAAAAAAATCCTCTCATGAAGGAAGATTTCGCGTTAAGTCCCACAGTAGACATCAGAGTAAATTTACCCACGGTCTCTGTGAAGACAGAGATGCTATCAACAGAAATGTATTGTGGTTGTTTATCTTAGCAATACTTGCTGAAACAACAGCGCAGGAGGATACGCATATCCTATCATTCTGTCCTATTAGATCAATAGAGCGTTAACAACATAAGCTCAGAGATCCGGACAAGCAAACACATACGTCTGCAATTGACAAGCAAGTTGTGTCGTAAATAAATTATCATTGGGCGCTCCCATTGATAGCAAATCTGATTGAATACTTGTTTGTTGAGAGTCCATTCTGACGGCAACAAGCGACCCATAAGTGAACGGGAGTCCGGTAATACAATCAGACGACCCGGAATATGACGGACCGAAGCAGAACTTGGTGTACTATAACAAACAGAAGGATTCTTTCCATTAAATTGAATAACGGAAACGAATGAGTGCCTCCCTGGTTCCGGAGATACGCCACTACTGTCGAATTAACGGACAGGATTTGGACATGCGCTTCTGAATAATGTTCATCCAATGACATAAAGCAAGCCTAAAAAAACATTATTCCGTGGAAGATAAGTGCTTGCTTAGAGACTGCGGAACCCAAAGACCCTGGCACCCTGGCACTTCGAATCCGTTGGGATCAATATTATATCCCAACCTGTTTGACTGGCAACCGTCATAATTATAAAACTCGGATCCGGCAACTGCAGTGGCACTCTCTGAGTCAACCACCGAATGTTTGCCCCAGTCTGAATCTCTTGCTACACTAGATAGACAAGAGAACGTGTAAATCGAGCAATTCATGGATTGCTGAAAAGTTGCCGTCGAAGAGAAGCTTCTCCGAGAACGAAGCGACTCTGAGTTCTTCACCTTACTATCCACGCGCGTGGATGTAGCTAGGGTTGCGTCACGTCTAACCAACTCCAAGCAGCCACTGAAGGGCGGAGTTATACGTGAACAAACTACTGCCCTCAAAAGAAATCACATTGAGGATAATATCCCGGAACTCTTTCTCTTGAAGACGTAATGATAACGCCTCAGTAAGGTGGATTACGTATGATAAAGCGTCTAAGTTAAGTCTATTAGACATCATTGTCGTTTCCAACATTGTGGTTGGAAAAGACATAGACGGCGAAAAAGAATATTTCCAGTCTTTAACCACGCCGTCTAGACGCATATGAACTCTTGGTATGCCCTGTTCTGCCAAAATAAATTATTCGTATAAATGATAAAAGGCAGAAATGAGCATTGCGGACAAGAAACTAAACTATCATGCTTGGTAGCAGGCTTATATATATATATAGCGTCGATAAATAATACACATGTTCTAATGACATTATTGGACTGTGTCGGTAAGTCAGGGACAATGTCCCTGAACCGATCCAAAATTCCGTGTCCAATGACGCTATAAGTCTCTTATCCAACATCGCAGCAATGTAGTCCGAAATAACAATCACTGGAAGATATTGCCGGAAGATATGTCTGGTAGCTTCCGATGCTACGAAAGGGAAAACTCGAAATCTTTCGAATCCCTTTCGCCATCCTGTCGGACCCTATAAAGCGTTCGGTCGTCCGTACCTGATGCAACCGCGGACCGCACCGACCCAGCGCCGTCAGATAATTCCTGATTCGACCAAGAAACTGTCGATTGCTGGGATGCTGCGAAAAAACTGTGCTAACTCGGATAGCACGTCCGTCACTGAGGCCTGTGGAGAAGCGGTCCTATGATGCATTGCCGCTGGAAGCTCCGTGATCGTTACCCCGTGCATACTACCAATATGCGAGCGAACGGAGTGTATAGGCCTCGTGTCCCTTGGCTACTGGATGGCGTGACCTGTTCGCCGTGGAATCACTGAATGACGAAACTGATCGGATACTCGAGGTCACGTAGCCAATGTGCGGTCGTGTGCACTGCTGTGAGGATGAGGAAGCATTATCGACAGTCTCTCGGACTGTCAATATAACGGAGCGTCCCGAGCGACGGACATAAGCTCCGAATGTAAAATATCTGAACCACAACATGCGGTCCCCTATGTTGTTGGACGAGAGAGGGACCTCTCTTGCTCACAGCCCGGACGGACCTGGACAAGCCAGGAACCGGACTAACAGGCTTCCTCCGATCTGTCCTCAATCCGCCGTCACTGGGTGAGTACTCAAGTAATTATAGTGCTCGCATCACCCAAATCTCCTTCCTAGACCGCAACGGACGAACCTGACAGCCGAACCATTCGATGAATGTACGCTACACCAGGTGAGCTAGCGAATGTCACTCCGTCGATCCTACAAGGGACCTCTTAGGCGATAGACATATTCCATGAGCACTTATTGCCGCTAGCTCTTCATTACCTATGACGACAGAGGCACACTTTTGAAACACATCTCCGTAACTTTGCGAACAAGAAACCAGAAATGCTTGGTAATAGCAAGCATATAATAATAAATATATAGCGTCGTTCAATAATTCGAAAGTTTGCGTGACATTATTGGACTATGTCGGAACTAAGAGACGAAGTCCCTGAACCGAACCAAAAATTTCTAAGTCCACCGACGCTATCAGTTTCTTATCCGGCATTGCAGCATTCTGGTCCGACGAAAGAACCTATAGAAGATCAAGTCAGATGACATACACAACAGCATATGTTGTTCCGAAAGGGAAAGCTCGAAATCCTCCGAATCCCTTTCGGTATCCCGTCGGACCGGATGAAATTTTCGGACGTCCGTACCCGCTTCCGCGGAGCGTCCCAACCCAGCATCGTCGGATAAAACATATGCGACAGATTCAGTTGTTGCTGGGATGCTGCGATAAGCTGTGCTATTTAGGATAGCACGTCCGTCCCCGAGGCCTGTGCAGAAGCGGTCTTACGATGCATTGCCGCCGGAAGCTCTGTGTACGTTGACTCCCGCACACTTTCCTATGCGAACGTCCGGAGTCTGCAGGCCTCGTGTCCCTGGCTACCGGATGGTGTGACCTGGTCGCCGATGATTCTCTGACTGGCGAAGCTGACTGGATATCCGAGGTCACGTAGCCAAGAGCGGTCGTGTGCGCTACCATGAGAATGAGGAAGCCTTATTGACAGTCTCTCCGGACTGACTATATGTCGGAGCGTCCCGAGCGACGGACGTATGCTCCGAATGTGAAACATTTTGTACCACAACATCTGGGGCCAGATGTTGTTGTACGAGAGAGGGGCCTCTCTCGCTCGCCGTCCGGATGGACCAGAACGAGCTATGAACTGGACTAAAAGGCTTCCTCCGTTCTCCCTCTAATCCGCCGTCACTGGGTGTGAATTTGGTTGATTTATAGTGCTCGCATCACCCCAAAACTCCTTCTAGACCACAACGGACGAACCCGGCTGCCGAACCATTCGATGAATGGACGCTACACCGGGCGAGCTAGTGGACGTCAAACCTACTAGGGTCCTCTTAGGCAATTGGCGTATTTACATGAGCACTTTTCCGCTAGCCCTTCATTAATTGTGATGACGGAGGCACACTATTGGAAGACATCACAGATACATCACCCTAATCTTGATCGTCTGAAACAGAAATTGATAAAGTAGAGTGACCCTGCGGGGAAAGGACCGGAATGTCCAATTCCCCACTAACATACCGTGACATACGCTTCCCATGTTGTCATCGAAATCATCAGATACAGAACAGGAGTTAATGCGAGTACACTGACCACATATAGAATGATTATAAAAGTCAGAGGAAGACTTCCTCTTATTACAATTGATCAAAATCCTTTCAATGTGAAAAGAAAACAAAGTCCTGTACTCGCACCAACCCCTGACAATCAAAATACATAATAATAATATGATCCATTAACATAGAAAAAATAACTGAAATCAAAATATTTTGAAAAAATATTTTTTCAGAACAGCCCAAGTTTCTGAAAAGTAACGTTGAGCCCCAATGGATCCCAAGCCTAAGTGTGGACAAAAATTTTTTAAAAATTTTAAACAATTTATGCAACACTTACGAACAATAATAATGTATCTAGTTATGATTAAATTAACATCAAGATATTATTTTCAAGAAATCCCCCCCTCACACAGAGGGCTGTTGTAAATGTAAACAATGAGTGTAAAAACACTAAAATAAGACTCCAGGCACCCAGGCCCGAAATCAGTTACCAAAAATACACTATCTGATGCAAAACAGAGACTTCCAGGGAAGAAACTGCAGAACATCAGATGGTAGATGCAGAACACAACGCCTAACCACCCATAGGTGAAGACGTAAACATGGGGAAAAGAACAGAATTCATTCTGTTATTCAGCTAAAACTCCCAAGAAATTTTAGTAATAATAATTACAGAAACTATGCCAAAAGCATGGGAGAATAGCAAGAGGGGACTTAAAGGAAAGGGAGAGAGGAAAACACTGAAAAATCAGTGTAACTAAATAACAAGAATGACAACAAAATGGCTGCTGCCTCAAAAATAGGTAACTTAACATAATTTCATTAAAAAATTTTAAGTTACAGCCCTGATAATATTCTGTCACACATTTTTCCTCTCCTCCTTCTCTATCCTCCTTAGAATCACCATTTCACTAATATTTATGTGTCTGGCATCATTTAAACTGAGATTTACAAGCACAAAGATCAGTCAGATGTTAACTGATGAAGGGCCAAACTTAGAATGATTAATGGCGCCAATTTCGGAACGTCCTTGACACTGCACATGCGCAGTAGAGGTGAAGTGTGGAGGGCCATTCAGGACATGTTTTCTTTGGTTTTAGATGCAAATTTTGGGGATTGGGGGGCAAAATTTGTGTTTGGCCCTATATTTTAAGAGTTAGCACCAGCTATGTCTGGGTCATTGGTACAGTATAAAAATATTGATAGTTACAGCAGCCCTAATCACAGAACTGTGATTTCCAACTGAAAACTAATCAGAGACAGGAATTTTAAATTTTACATAAGGCCCCACAAAGTAGATCTTCTGTTTCTCAGGCCATTTTTTAGAAGATTGCATATGGGCAGGTGGTTTTTTATTTATTTTTTACTTTTGTAATTATTTCTTTGCAATCAAAAGTTCATGTTCTTAGTTTGTTTTATATTTTAGACCTCATAATCTACAGAATAGCATGGGTGGTGGTGTATTTCGTCCCTTAAGTGCAAGAAGGCTTTGCAATGCTAAAGCATTGCAAAGCCTTCTTGCACTCAAGGGACAAATTCATAATTTTTTTTAACTTGGGTAAAATATCAGACATAAACTATTTAATTTTATTTTTTTTAAGTTAGCATAAGAGAGCATGCAGCAGCCAAACGGAGGGCCTGAGAAACGGAATTCTAACTTTTATAGGCATGAATGATCAAACTCTTGGATTTACCATTAAATGATTTCTTTGTTTCTCTGTAAGAACTGTATTCCAGGTGTCCAAGTTCATCACTTCACTGAAGATATTAGCCTAAAAGAGAAAAATGTTTGAAAACTTTAAATAACAGACCTGAATTCCATTTCTGGTCATAAAAGAAAAGTACCAACAACAAAGTCATCCAGAATGTGAAAATAAAATAGCAGCCACGTACAGATGAGAGAAGTTTTTAATGAGGTTTATTTAATAACTTTCTGACACGAGGTGACCCTGGCTGTCAAAAGGGATATTAAAATCCAATAAATAAATTTAATAACTTGAAATTCAGTTCAAAATCTGCACACAAGTGGGCATCAGAGTACGGATAGGTTGGTTTTTATACTGCTTGGATAATTCTTTACAAGTGGACGTCGTAGTACCGATAAGCTGGTTTTTTATACTGCTTGGTTAATCCTTTACAAGTGGACATCGGAGTCACGGTAGGTTGGTTTTTATACTGCTTGGATAATCCTTTACAAGTGGGCATCAGAGTACTGATAGGTTGGTTTTTATACTGCTTGGATAATCCTTTACAAGTTGACATCGGAGTACCAATAGGTTGGTTTTTATACTGTTTGGATAATCCTTTACAAGTGGACATCAGAGTACTGACAGGTTGGTTTTTATACTGCTTGGATAATCCTTTACAAGTGGACATCAGAGTACTGATAGGTTGGTTTTTATACTGCTTGGATAATCCTTTACAAGTGGACATCAGAGTACCGATAGGTTGGTTTTTAAGCTGCTTGGATAATCCTTTACAAGTGGACATCAGAGTACCGATAGGTTGGTTTTTATGCTGCTTGGATAATCCTTTACAAGTTGACATCAGAGTACCAATAGGTTGGTTTTTATGCTGCTTGGATAATCCTTTACAAGTTGACATCGGAGTACCAATAGGTTGGTTTTTATACTGCTTGGATAATCCTTTACAAGTGGACATCAGAGTACAGATAGGTTGGTTTTTATACTGCATGATTAATCCTTTACAAGTGGACATCGGAGTCATGATAGGTTGGTTTTTATACTGCTTGGATAATCCTTTACAAGTTGACATCGGAGTACCAATAGATTGGTTTTTATACTGCTTTGTTAATCCTTCACCCACCGCACACAATATCAAAATTTGTTTTTTTAAATAATTTTTTTTTTTTTTAAATTTCAAGAAAACCACTGGAATTGATTTATTTATTTATTGGTGCTTAACCCTTTACTCAACGCAGACAATATCAAAATTTATTATTTTAAATATCATTTTTTAAAATTTTTCAAAAAATTTCAACAAAACCATATTATGTAACCCCTTGTTGGAAGGAGCTCGTTCCAACGAGGGGTCAGATGATATGGTTTTGTTGAAATGTTTTGAAAAATAGTATTTTTTCAACTGCTGAATTTGCATATTACGCGGGCAGATGCGGGCGATTTGTTGGGTAAAGGGTTAATGCCACATCAACATCTAAGCCTATATCATGGTGATGAAAGGGATGTTAAAAAATCTCATTAACTTTCATTAAATAACAAGGAGACGATGAAATCTGGAAAGAAGCTGAGGAACAAAAAATGAGCAAATGAGAATACAGGATATTTTTTGTTTTTAAAAATTTGATTAGCAGTTTCCATTTTGGTTTCAAAAAGTGATAATAAATAGTGAATATAAGGCCAATATGAAACAATAATGGCTAGCATTTGGACATTTTTGTATAGCATTTTGCGATGCGAATCCAGTCATCAAATACCCTGGAATAACTGTTTAACCCTTTACCCAAGGAATCGGTCGCATCCACCCACGTAATATCCAAATTCAGTAGTTGAAAAAATATTATTTTTCAAAAAATGTCAACAAAACCATATCATGTGACCCCCTCGTTGGAACGAGCTCGTCCAGCTCGTTCCAACGAGGGGTCAAATGATATGGTTTTGTTGACATTTTTTGAAAAATTTGAAAAAATGATATTTAAAATAATAAATTTTGATATCGTCTGCGTTGGGTAAAGGGCTAAAGAGCACTGTTTAAATCAACCTGTTGAATTAATATGAATAAATGAGAGTTTACAAGAATAAAAACAATTTAAAATTTATTAAAAAGGTTCATTGCCTTGGGGGAACAACAGACTTCTATGAGAATTTGTATTGCAAAATAGGTCTCAAAGAGACACAACATTAAAATACAGCCAACTGACAAGATTAACATCTGTTCAGTGCAGTTGAAAAGAATGTGCTCCACTGTCAACCACTGCTGACAAGAAACACATTCTGGTCACTCACTACCCTCCAACAAAAAGGAATGTGTTGGCCTTGTATGGCCGATATTACATTTATTACATGCCTGTTCTATGAAATCTTCATCTACAGCAACACTAAACCATGCGGAAAATTAAAATCTGTTCCACACATATGTGCAGAATGGAAATAATTGACAAACTATTTTTAAATAGAAATGAAATTTCACTGGGATTTTCTACAAATCGTGCAATGCAATTACAATTTGAATAGCTAGCGATAGCTGAAAAATGTCCCTGGAGTTCCAATGTGTTCCATTAGGCACACAGAACACATTGGAACTCAGGGGACGAAATACTAACACAGGTTTCCCACGTAAATTTTATTGGCGATAGAATGTGTTCTTTGTGTTGATAGTTGTCAAATGAACTGCTGAATGTCCTTCTAATAATTGCTTTTATAGATGTGAAGTCGTGTAATAACACAGAACAATACACGCATGTGAATGGGTTAATCGATATGGCACTGTGCCATCGCAGAAGGATAAAACCCAGCAGCCTCTCATTCTATCCTTCCACGCTGGCACTCGTGCCATATTTACTTACTCATTCACACATGCATGTGTCGTTCGGTGTTTGCTCATTCATTACTAGTCGGATTCACATCAGTAACAGCAGTTTGGGAGCGATGGCGCCTCATTGGAATGAGCTTCACAATCTGACCGTTCTTCCATTTATTAAGTCTATTCATTAATGAAAGTGCTCAACTTGACAAACATTAACTTGGTAAGTTATAAGTGAAATGGCAAAATTGAAGATCATTGGTACCAATGTGGTGAAATTTCAACATAACAACATTGTGTGTGCACAACATCAGAGCAATCCATGCATTTTTAATGTAAACTTTAAGACTGGCTAAAGGAAGAATGTTGCTACACAAATACAGTACGTTCAGAGGTTATTGTAAATGGCAACTTTTTTCACAGAAATGAATGCTAATCAATAGCTCTAATCTACAGATCTCGCCTAATGAGCACACCAAGTTCAAAAACAATCCTATGGTAAATGTGGCCTGTAGGCCATATCAAAGAAGAATGTTGATGCACAAATGCAATAAATTCAAAGATTGTTGCTAACATCAATAGTTTTTGTTGGAAATGAAAAGAAAATCGATAGCTCCTATCTTTGTCACCCTGCATAAGCATACAAAGTTTCAAAACAACCTGATAATGAATGTGTCCTCTGAGGCATGCCGAAGGAAGATGTTAATGCACAAATGCACTAAGTTTGAAGGTCATTGCTTGTGGCAAATGTTTTTTTTCTCTCTTTTTTATGGAAATTCATAAATATAACCTGCAGAGAGTGCAAAAGGAATAAGTTGCTGCACAAATGCAGTAAGTTCAAAGGCTGGTGATAACGACAATCATTTTTTAAAGGAAATGAAAAAAAATCAATAGCTCACATCTAGAGGTCCCCTCCGAACACACATATCAAGTTTCAAAGTATTCCAATCATAAATGTGCCCTGAAGGGTGTACCAAAGGGAAATATTGAAGCCTGACTAAACTAAGTTCAAAGGTCAATGCCAGCGGCAACATTTTTTGACAGAAATGGAAGAAAATCGATAACTCCCATATAAATATCCCCCCACACAAGCACAAGTTTCAAAGCGATTCGATAATAAATGTGCCCTGCAGGGTGTGCCAAAGGGAAATTTTGATGCCTAACTGCACTAAGTTCATCAAAGATTGTTGCCAGCGGTAACATTTCTACGCGGATATCCAAGAAAATCAATAGCTCTTATCTAGAGGTAACCCCAAACAAGCATACCAAGTTTAAAACCGATCTGATCAAAAGTGTGCCCTGTATGGCGTGCCAAAGGAATATATTGATGCCTGACTAAATTATGTTTAAAGGTCATTGCCAGCGGCAACATTTTTTGACAGAAATGGAAGAAAATCGATAGCTCCCATCTAGAGGTCACCCCAAACAAGCATGCCATGTTTCAAATCAATCTGATCATAAATGAGCCCTGTAGGGTGTGCCAAAGGGAAATATAAAGGTCGGACTAAACTAAGTTCTAAGAATGCTTTTTTTGACGGAAATTAAAGAAAATCGATAGCTCCCATCTAGAGGTCACCCAAAAAAGCACACCAAGTTTCAAAGCAATCTAATCATAAATGCTACCTGTGAGGTGTGCCAAAGGAAATTGTGGACGCATATACGGCCGGATGCACATACGTCGACGGACGAGAAGTGATGGCAATAGCTCAGCTTGACTTTGTCAAGTTGAGCTAAAAATGGTTATCCACAGCCATGAAGTAACTGAGGAATAGTGCTGGTGTACTTTAATGTATTAAATGTCTTTTGTGAATTTTTTGGATCATTCAATAAATAGAATCTTCAACTTGACCCCAGTTTTTATCAAACTTTTTTTTTTACAAAATGGGTCCAGTAAGTTGGGTCTGGACTAGCTAAAGCTCTGTCTAGACCTAATTCACAGAACAGGTGTTGTGAATTTCACTATAAACTGGAGACTCATTGAGGATCCTCTATTTATTGGATTTTTTTTCCAGCTACGCAGTGTGTAAATTGCACAGGCAGATGTGGTCGATTTGATGAATAGTTATTTATTTATTTACAGTAAAACCTGTCTTGAGAAACCACTGTCTTGAGAGACCACATCTACCAGACACCGATTGGTTTTACTCTATAATAGACCTGCTATGGGAGACAACATGTCTTGAGAGACCACCTGTCTTGAGAGACAGTGTAATGATCCCGGATGGAATGGTTTAACGCACCGAAGGCGCGCAGGGACGGTATGGGGAGCAAGCCCCTTTCGACCCTCATTGGCTGTAAATGATTAATTTCCACATGTCTACTCGTGTTGAAATAGGAACAGGTTCAGGTACTCGGCAGGTGTCACCGGTTGTGGCGTGATGGTCTCTTTGACTGATGTCGGTTGAACCCTCAGGTGAGGACCAGTGTGGGAGGTTGGGTCCTCTCACAAAGGTACTACCTCTCCCCGAGGGTGCAGTCTATCTAGATTTTCAGGCAAGTATAGTCTGCCACTTCGGAGATGATTTTAAGTGTTGGCCATCACTGGCAAGTATAATCTGCCTCAGGTTGTCTCTGTTTGATAGGATGTCTTTGAAGGAAACAACAACGACCCCTTTTGGGGACCACTAAGAAGAAGACCCGAACTTCCCTGGTTCGGGGGCAGGCCTGCATTGTAGTCCTAATGGGTTGGGTTAAAAAGATGCGCAATGCATTGTGGTTGGTTATTCACTGACTTGAGAAAACCTGAAACCTGTTATGAGAGACCACCTGTCTTGAGAGACCACTTTTGTGTGGCCCAAAGGGTGGTCTCTCAAGACAGGTTCTACTGTATCTATTTATTTATTTATTTATTTATTTATTTATTTATTAGTGTTTAAGGTCACATATTTCTGCACAATGGTTAATCATGACCATAACATGGAGATAAAGCCAAGTTTAGTCAATCATTTATGCCCATGTAGCTCATTTTAGAGGATTTCTACCCCAAGCATTGGTAACTGGGTTCTATTTAACACTCTGCACACTGATGTCAAAATATCACAATTTTAACCAGGTAGTTTTTCCCATAATACAGCTAGGAAATTAACCAATTCAATCTTGAGATTAGATAACTTCCTATTTGCATTATGGGAAAATTTTTCTGCTTGACACTTTCATATTTTGACATCAGAGTGCCGAGAGTTAACCCTTTACCTAACACAGCTTATTAGAATGAAAGTGTCAATGACATTGTAGCTTAACTTGTCTGTGTGTTGTGTTTGATGAAAAGGATAATTCGGAATATGTTAATTTCTGTTCCCTGTGTGCGATGTTTTTAATGAAAATAATATGAGGTGTAGACTGTACTAAAGAACTGAGGGGTGGGTTAATGTGGCCCTCACAGTTAATGTATGTGGCCCTCACATTTAACATATGTCAATGAAAGTTACCAAGTTACAGTGAAATTATTCCAAAACAAGTCATCCTATTAAGCTACATTGAAAACCCTTCATAAATATGGCCTGTAGACTGTGCTAAAGGTTTTCGGGCTTCAGACCTGTGTAGCCATCATGGTTGACCGTTTGCAACTAAAAGGGGACATCCTCATCTCAACATTATACTGAGTCATTCTACCAAGTTACAATGAAATCTCTTGACAAATACGACCTGTAATCTGTACTGAAGTTTTTCGGGTTTTGGGCTCGGGCAGCCATCATGGTTGAATGATCGTGACCAAAAGGGGACATTCTCATCTGGGCATTATCTGGAGAGATCCTACGAAGTTACAATGAAATCCCTTCATAAATATGACCTGCAGACTATGCTCAAGGTTTTCGGGCTTCGGGCCCCTAAAGCTGTCACAGTTGACCAATCACGACCAAAAGGGGATGTCATCATCTGGGCATTATATAGAGTCAACCTAACAAGTTACAATAAAATCCTTCCATAAATACGATTGGGTCATCCTACCAAGTTACAATGAAATCCTTTCATAAATATGACCTGTAGACTGTGCTAAAGGTTTTCAGGCTTTGGGCCCCTGTAGCCGTCACAGTTGCCCAATTGCGTCCAAAAGGGGACGTTCTCATCTAGACATTATATGAAGTCAACTTACCAAGTTACAATGAAATTCCTCCATAAATATGACCTGTAGACTGTGCTAAAGGTTTTCAGGTTTTGGGCTCGGGCAGTCATCACGGTTGACAGATCGCGACCAAATAGTTCTCATCTAGACATCATATGGAATCATTCTACCAAGTTACAATGAAATCCCTCCATATTAAATATGAGCTGCAGACTGTGCTAAAAGTTTTTGGGTTTCGGGCTTAGGCAGCCATCATGGTTGACAGATCATGAGCAAAAGGGGACGTTCTCATCTAGACATTATACAGAGGCATCCTACCAAGCTACAATGAAATCCCTTCATAAATACGACCTGTGGACTGTGCTAATGGTTTTGGGGTTTTGGGCTCGGGCAGCCATACCGGTTGACCGATCGTGACCAAAAGGGGACATTCTCATCTAGACATGACCCCAAACCTGCATATGAAACAAGACAAGAACTACGGAGTGTAGCCTGTGCTAAAGGAAAATGTGAACAGACTAACAGACATCTGCACGCGTGATGGCAATAGCCTATCTTGACTTTGTCAAGTTTAGCTAACAATAAATTCGATTTCACCTTTTTCAATAACAAGAGGCCCCAAAGGGCCTTAATCGCTCACCTGCCAAAGTGGTTCAAAGAAGTATTTGGGGTCACATTCAGTTAGACATGGTTCATCAACACTACAAAGGAAAAACACTAAGGACTGGATTTGAATAAACATGAACCTAACATGCTCCCCCTGCCACTGCCCCCACCCCACCCCATAGAGAGCCCAAATATTAAGCCAGGGACTCAAATTGAACAAACTTGAATCTGAACCCCCTTGTGATGTCATATACCAAATATGAAACAATTCTGAAGAAGGTTTTTGAAGAAATGTCCTCACATTGCACTAAGTTAAAAGTTGGGCTCAAATAGGGAGCCAAAATATTAACCCAAGGTACCGATTTGAACAAACTGGAATCTGACCCATCTAGAAATGTTGTATACCAAATATGAAAGGATTCTGATTGGTGGATCTAAAGAAGAAGATTTTAAAAGAAATTCCCTCATATTGAACTAAGTTAAAATTCAGGCTCCCATAGGTAGAACTAATTAATAAACCAGGGGCTTGATTTGAACAAATTGGAATCTGATCCTCCTAGAGACGTTGTATACCAACTATGAAAGGATTCTGGCTGATGGATCTTAAGAAGATTTTTAATGAAATTTCTCAATGTTGCACTAAGTTAGAATTCAGGCTCCCATAGGAAGCCCAAATATGGTGTTTATGGGTGCTATTGGAGTTATGCCCCTTGTGGTGGATGCACACCAAATTTGGTTCAATTTGATAATGTAAAGTTAATGCCGGACAGACGACAGATTGACGATGGACGGAATGTGACGGAATGTGATTAGTAAATTTGCCCCCACACCCCAACACGTTTCCGTCACCGCATGATTCAGAGGGCACGCTGTGTTAACAATTTATGATTGATAGGGGTGGGCCTACCCATCCCAATACTTTTTCTGGGACCTACAATCCTACTCTTCCACATGTGGTCAGTTAAATTTGGCCTATAATTCCCAGTACACGATTTTTAAATTTCTCTCAAAATACTGGCAATAGCAAAAGAATATTAAACAACCCTTGACATATATGTATTTTATTTTATTTTCTTTTAGAAAGATATCCATTAAACCTTCCCATCAATCGTTGTCAATGTTTAAAGGAGTGTTAAAAAGCAGAGGCAACTGAAAATTGTCGACATGCGCATGCTACAAATCAACAAAAGCTGGACTTTCATCCGTGGCATACTCCCCACATGGTGTACCGCCTAGTGTGGGCATACCTATGACCAACAAATATTATTTATGAATATTCTCATACTACGGACTGAGAGACGGATGCACAGATGGACGGACGCAATCCAGTATACCGCCCCACCCTTCCATTTTCTTCGAAAGTTTTCAACAATTTCTAAGTCAAAAGGTATGGTAAAGAAGCAATGAGGCAGAAGCCTTTGTCATAGGCAAACTGCATGCCATATTTCACTGAAATCCGATAACCCATACCTGAGATACAGGCTAAACAGACAAATAATGTCCATTTCCTACAATTTGTAAGTCAAAAAAGGGGATTAACTCTAAAAAGGAGAATGTGAGAAATATCGTTGAATCCTTTTTTTAAAGCCTATACCATAAGCAGTGTTCATGGCAAATTTCATTGCAATAGAATATTCGATACCCGAGATACAGGCTGAACAGACTCGACCCATCGTTCATGTGAATGTAACATTCTCAGATACCGTGAACGATTATACTTTTGATTGTGGATATCCTGTAACCTGTCTAAAATCCATTCACAGGACACATTGGAAGCTTTTTGTACAGAAACACCAACAAAGTGGAATTTCCACATACCGAATAAATCATTTAAAAGACGATTATATCCAATTTGGCAGTGACTTTGATTTCACTATCTGGGCAACATGTGAAAGTTAAAACATTTATAGTAATTTATATATTTTTTATACTTACCAATGACCCAGACTTAGCTGGTGCAAACTCCATTAAATTCAGGGCCAAACACAAATTTTGCCCCTCCAATCCCCCAAATTTGCATCCAAAACCGAAAATTTGATGTCCTGGTAGGTCCTCCATACTTTTACTCCACTGCGCATGCGCAGTGTCAATGAGGTTTTGAAATTGGTGCCAAAATGTTGTTCTTACAACCAGTGCCTGGTAAGTGTTACGTATGCAGCGGGGAGGCAAGAGTTCCCAACTCCTGGGAGGGCCATCCCCGTCTGGGTCATTGGTAAGTATAAAAAATATATAAATTACTATAAATTTTTTAACACTTTTATACTGTACCAATGACCCAGACTTAGCTGAATAGTAAACAGGCTGGAGGGCCCAGGACATAAAGGAAAATCCAATAGGCTCAGTTACATATAACAGAATTATCCCCTCAAGGAGAAAAGGAGAAATAGGATTTACATGTATCTTTCTTATTCTTATCAAAAAAGAAAGACACAATACCATTCCGTAATTGAGCACAAAAACATCAATGATCTCTATTAATATCCAGTATAACCCTTTATACTAATTATTTTTAAAGGTAAGCCAATAAATAAAGGCAGTCCAGAGAAATGAGACTCTTTATAGTCATTAAAAGTGTCTGAGGGTTGTATATTAACGCTCGTTTGACACGTGACATATACAAATGCTTCACACCGAGCTACACTTTAAAAATATTACATGACATGAGTAAACATTAGCTTTACACTTTAAAACCATCCTGGTACCGACTCGGATTTACAGACTCTGGGGGAGGTATTCCCTTGCTTTTCACTATAAAGCAGGTGACCTAAGGGAACCCCCCCCCCCTCCCCCTTTCCCTTGCCCTGGTTCAAATACCACAGAGCGAAGAGAGCAGCAGGACAGAGTCACTGCCGGAACAGAAAGCCCACATAACTATAGTTGCAACTGATTAGTGGACAATATTCTGAGCAACTGATAACGGACCTAAACAATGCAGATCTCCAGAAATAGACTCAATATTTCTAAGATAAAATTTCGTGAAAGTGGAAGGCTGAGACCAATATGCAGCCTTCATTAGATCCGTAATAGCAACACTATTAGCACAAGCCCAAGATGTTGATAGAGCACTTACTTCATGAGCCGAAATCTTAAGAGCAGACGGCTGAGATGAAGATAACTTTTCATAAGCAGTACGTATAGTTAATTGAATCCATCTAGCAATAGAATGAACCATAATGTGCTTTCTATTAGGCATCAAAGACAAAAAGAAACGCTTACGTCCCTTTCTAATGAACTCAGACCTACGTTTATAAATACGTATTGCTCTAACAGGACAGAGTTAAGGCTTACGCCCGTCGGAAAACGGAAGGGCCTTAACAACAATAGGTTCAGGATACTTATTAGAAGCCTGATTCTTAGCCAAAAATCCAACATTAGTAGTAAACGTAATAGTATTACCAACACTACGATAGTGAGAATCATCTACCAATAAAGCATGAAGCTCACTAACTCTTCTAGCAGAAGAGAAGGCTAAGAGAAAAGCTGTCTTATATGTTAAGAATATGAAGTCCACTGTGTCAAGAGGCTCAAAAGGTGCTTCTTTTAGCTTAAGAAGAACCCATGCTAAATTCCACTTAGGAATTAATCTAAGGGTTCTAGGTCTATTTATCGAAAAGTTTCTTACTAATTTAGATAAAGAGACATTAGATCCAATCATCAATGTATCATGGTGTGAATAGGTATCAGATAACATAGACCTATAACCCTTGATAGTAACAGGCTGCAGTTTGATCTCATCAAACAAATAGACCAGAAAATTAGCAATGTCAGGAATGGAGGGATCATAATGATCTACAGATTGATCCCTACACCACTGACGAAAGACCTTCCATTTTGCAGCATAATTTAGCGAAGAGGAGGTCCTCCTGCAGTTAGATATCGCGTCCACTGCTCGTCCTGCAAAACGTTATCTGTGCAAGAAGGACCGCACAACGGAAATATGTGAAGGTTGAGACCTTGCGGATTGTGGTGAAGGGTGCGCGATTTCCCCTGCAACAAAAGATCCTCCCGTGGAGGAAGCTTCCGCCGCATGACCAACAACAGATACCTGAGTAGATTTATCCACGGTCTCTGTGGTGACAGAGATGCTACCAACAGAATCTTGTGGTGGGATTGCTTTATCTTGAGCAATATCTGCTGAATAAATGGCGCTGGAGGATACGCATATCCTATTATCCCGTCCCAAAAGATCAAAAGAGCGTCTACTGCAAACGCTCGAGGATCCGGACATGGCGACACATACGTCTGCAATTGATTGTTGAGATGCGTTGCAAACAAATCTATCATTGATCGCTCCCATTGGTAGCAAATCTGATTGAAAACCTGTTTGTTGAGAGTCCACTCCGACAGCAACAGGCGACCCCTCCGTGAAAGGGAGTCTGCTAACACATTCAGACGACCCGGAATATGACGTACCGATAGTAGAACCTGATGTTCCAATACAAACAGAAGGATTCTTTCTGTTAGCTGGAACAACGGAATGGAACGAGTGCCTCCCTGATTCCGAATATAGGCTACTACCGTCGTATTGTCGGATAGAATTTGGACGTGTGCATTCTGATTAACGTCCATCCAATGATGCAATGAAAGCCAAATTGACATCATTTCTTTGATATTTATGTTCTTGCTTAAAAACTGCGGATCCCAAAGACCCTGGCACCTCGAATCCCGACGGGCATAGTGTCGCGCCCCAACCTGTTTGACTGGCAGCCGTCATAATAGTAAAACTCGGATCCGGCAATTGCAGTGGAACTCCCTGAGTTAACCACTGAATGTCTGCCCAAGTCTGAATTTTTTGTTTCACTTGGCTTGACAAGAGAATGTCTGTATAGAGCGAATGAGTCTTCGCCTTTCAATTCTGAGACAGAAAGATTTGGAGAG
This sequence comes from Pictodentalium vernedei, assembly GCA_031216915.1. Taxonomy (NCBI): domain Eukaryota; kingdom Metazoa; phylum Mollusca; class Scaphopoda; order Dentaliida; family Dentaliidae; genus Pictodentalium; species Pictodentalium vernedei. The sequence continues at coordinate 28,570,729 of CM062297.1, forward strand.
GGATGAGTGCATAGCCGCCCCACTGGAAAGAGGTTCACGGCAGCTCCGCACAGACTTATCAGTCTTATGAATTCTCTCGCTGTAACTTTCTCTGAGTTTAGACAATATCAAGCATAACAACTGACTAACTTCGCTCTGGTTAATGGCAGATGAACGAGATTGTTGTGCGTCTCGAAGCTCATCCCCAGGTGGGTGAATGACTTGGACGGCACCAGATCCGACTTCTGTTCGTTTACTATGAAACCGAGACGTCGGAGCAATAGAAGCAGATTCTGCACATTGTTCTGAAGCGTTAACTCGTTGCCGTACCTTTGAAGAATATCGTCCAGGTAGGCCGATGTTACCACAGACGAATGAGCTCGGATGTGAGTTATGACCGAGTTCATTATCCGAGTGAAAGCCCAGGGCGCTAGATCACACGGAACTGATATACAACACCTAGGACAGCGAACCGAAGATACTTTCTTGTACCATGACGTGAAAGTGCGCATCCTTGAGATCTATGCTCGCGGCATAGTCATTCACTCGAATGCTCGCTCTGAGCGATCGAATGGTCTCCATATAAAATTTTGGAGCCACAATCAGCTTGTTTATCCAGCTTAAGTCTATCACTGGACGGAACGAGCCATCTGGTTTCGGAACCAGAAAAAGATGGCTGTAGAAACTTGGAGATTCCTGGTTTTCTACGACCTCTATCGCGTTCTTCAGTAAGAGAGACAGGACTTCTGAAAGAAGCGCGTCTCTTTTTTATATATTTGACGGAAGTTGAGTCCATCTTGGACTTCGAGTTAATGGAGGTTTTCCTTTGAAGGACAGTTTCAGTCCTTCCGCAATTACCCTTTGAACCCAAGGGTCATCCGTAATTAATTTCCAATTTTCTAAGAAACTCGACAACCTTCCGCCCACTGAAACGTGACACCATCACTTCCTGGACCTGCGAGGCTTGTGAAGGAGAAACCACGTCCTGCACGGCCCCGCACCTCGCGTCGTCGACCTACGGGCATCTGACCTGTTATTACGGCCAGCGTTATGGACCCTACTAGAGTCGCTGCCTTGACGGCCTCTAGAATAAGGCCTAGAGGGCACGTGCACACCCTCTAAAGGAACTTCCCCGGATGTACCCGTCCCAGAAGATCCTGGCCTACTTTTCTCCGCTGGTTCCGACTTATTAGAAGAGGGCTTAAATAGCAGATAGTCTGAAGCTTTCTTAGTTAACTGATCATAAATAGCAGAAAGCTTGCCGTCAAAGAGAAGTTCTCCGGAGACCGGAACGAAAGTGAAGAGTTTTTCACCTTACTATCCAATCTCGTGAACGTAGTTAGGGCTGCATCACGTCTAACCAACTCCAGATTAGCCCACTGAAATGGCGGAGTTGTACGTGGAAAAGGCAATAGCCCTTGACAGAACTCTTCAAGACGTTTGTACGTCCTGAAATTCTTGCCCTTCAAGGCGTAATGACAACGCTCTGGTAAGGTGATCTGCATAAGAGAGTGCGGCTAAATTTGCTCTATTAGAAGATATTGTTGTTTCCCAACATAGAGCTTTGAATAGACATAGACGACTGCATGGATAATTCAAGGTCTACGGCCTGGTCATCAAGACGCAGAGGAACTCTCTGAACGCCCTGTCCTGCCGTTTCAAACCTATTTCTTGAATTAATGAAAGGCAGATTGAAAGCATTAGCGAAAAGGAAGGCCGACTTGCCCGTTTTAGAAGCAAGTTTACTAATAGCGTCATTCAATAGCTCGAATGTCCGTGAGATATTCCTGGACTGAGACGGAAATTAAGGGACAGAGTCCCTAAACCGACTGAAAAAATCGGTGTCCTGTGGCGCTATAAGCCTCCTATCCGGCTGAGCAGCATCCTGGTCTGCTGGAACAACTTCAGGAAGGAAATGCGCGTGTCACACGTCATCTTCCCCCCCTGGATATCTTCCCCCGTGGGGGAAGATATCCTAGGATATCTTCCCATCCGGGGGGGAAGATATCCTAGTATATCTTCCCCCCATCTGAATATCTTCCCCCACACCACGAAAAATTTTTTTGGATTAATTTAACATTATTTGATGATGAAATGGCGAGAAAAATGGGGGGGGGGTTTTGGCAG